>OX375884.1:72067194-72715176 GCA_947359465.1 Metellina segmentata
AAATTAAATGTTCTAAATATTCTTTCATCATCAATCAAATATTTATAAATATTATTTTCATAAGGGAAAGAAGTAAAAATTCAGTTCAAACATGAACATTATAATTTAATTCATTTTAAGAAAATTGTTTTTCTATCAACACTGGTAAAGCAATCTGAGATGCGTGCAGCAATCGTTTTATACTCAATGTTATTTCTATGGCGATTTCAAATTGATTTTGGCTTAGGCCTTAGGTCAATTTTAGGCCTCTTAGGATTCGAATGTTTCAAAATCCTTTCTTAGTGCACCCCTACGATATAAGAAGAATGCCCCTGTAATATTTCAGCTTCCTACGACTTGTAGTTCTTGAGATACAGTGATGAGTCAGTCAGTCAGTGAGTGGTATTTGAATTTTATAGATATAGATATACACATATATATATATGTATATATATATGTATATATATATATGTATATATATATATGTATATATATATATGTATATATATATGTATATATATATGTATATATATATATGTATATATATATATGTATATATATATGTATATATATATATGTATATATATATATATATATATATACATATATATATATATATATATATATACATACAGGGTGGTCCCGAATTCATGGTACAAACTTTAATGGTAGGTACAGGACATTGTAACAATGATTTATTGTATAGGAATGTATAGTCGCAAGTGACGCGGTGAGGCGTAAACAGGGGAAATAAAAGGAAAGAGAAATGGAGTGATCGGTTGGTATCATTGCCGGTAGAGGGCAGTAGATGTCTAGCCGCTGTTGAACATGATGCATCGCAGTAGGGAAAAGCGCCATTCACAATTGTGCTGCAGTAGACGATGGGTGACTTTACGTATGCAGAAAAAGCAGACATGCATTACATGTACGGCCGTGCAAATGGTAACGGCAGAGCTGCGTTACGAATGTATCGCGCGGAGTATCCTGATCGACGAATGCCGGATCATAGAATTTTTCAACGGTTACATCGTCAACTTTGTGAAACAACTTTGTTCGACGTCAACAGACATGGCGCTGGTCGAGTAAGAGCTGTACGCACTCCAAGGCTGGAAGAAAGCATCTTGAACATTGTGGCTGATAGACCCGAGTCAAGCACAAGAACTGTTGCGCGTGACGTAGGTGTGAGTCATCAGACTGTATGCAGAGTGTTAAACGAAAATCGCTTACACCCCTTCCATTTTCAGAAAGTACAAGCATTGAATCCGGCAGATTATCCTCGCCGCGTGAACTTCTGCCTGTGGGTGATGCAGCAATGTGCGTTGCAGCCGGATTTCGTAGATTATGTGCTATTTACAGATGAAGCGACATTTTCACGCGAGGGTGTCTTTAATGCGCACAATTCCCATGTGTGGGCAACCGATAATCCACATGCAACGCGTCGACATGCGTTTCAACAACGTTTCAGTATTAATGTGTGGGCTGGTATTGTGAACGACTTTTTGATTGGCCCATACTTACTACCCACGCGGCTCACTGGCGGAAGCTATCTTATTTTTCTGAAAGAAGTGTTACCACAACTGCTGCATGATGTTCCGATCGCCATTCGTAACCGCATGTGGTTTCAGCACGATGGGGCGCCAGCACACTTCAGCATTGATGTACGGAATTACCTGAATGCCACGTTTGGTACTCGATGGATTGGGCGTGGTGGACCAGTCCCTTGGCCACCCCGATCTCCCGATTTATCGAGCCTCGATTACTTTTTATGGGGACATCTAAAGCATCTTGTTTATGAGACTCCAGTTGACTCAGATGAGGATCTCGTCGCTCGCTTATCTGTAGCTGCTGCAGGTGTGCGTGAAATACCAGGCATCTTTGAACGTGTACGCCAATCGCTCCACCGACGCTGTCAAGCATGTATCGATACTGGTGGACGCAATTTTGAACAATTACTGTAAACATGACACTTGTCAACAACGCTTTCAATAAAATCTTTGTTTTTCCTTTCGGCCGTTATTTCCCCTGTTTTCGCCTCACCGCGTCACTTGCGACTATACATTCCTATACAATAAATCATTGTTACAATGTCCTGTACCTACCATTAAAGTTTGTACCATGAATTCGGGACCACCCTGTATATATATATATATATATATATATATATATATATATATATATATATATATATATACATATATATACATATATATATATATGTATATATATATATATATGTATATATATATATGTATATATATATATATGTATATGTATATATATGTATATGTATATATATATATATATATATATATATATGTATATGTATATATATATATGTATATATATATATATATATATATATATATATATATGTATATGTATATATATATATATGTATATGTATATGTATATATATATATATGTATATGTATATGTATATATATATATATATATATATATATATATATATATATATATATATATATATATATATATATATATATATATCATTATCTGCAGCAGTCGTCTCTGCTCGGAAAAAATACGTCAGCTCTCAATGGCGTCCAGGGGAAAAAGTGTCTGTTCTATTAATTTTCTCGTAACTAAATACCAGAATGTGAATGGCTCGTGACAGTCTTGCCTTGCATTCCTACTACACTGCAACTGACTCCTACCAGTCTCGTTGCTCTTATAATGAGTTCTTTCCAGACTAGTAGACAACTACCGTTGTCTAGTATTCCTACAACCGGCCATCCTGATGATCTTTCGTCCTCGAAAGGAACACGACAAACCTATAAAAACAAAACACAAAACAGTATCTGGGAATACATTGATTCAGTATTAGTTATTGAACCACGACTTCATATGGTCAGCTGCTGTCGACGTCAAGTTCGGTCCTTCATGGTTTCCAACTTTCTCAACGTCATAGCGATCATGGGGTTTCACTTTCTTCACTCGATATGGTCCTAAGAATTTCGGTCGTAATTTCATTCCGACACCAAATTGAGTCCGCTGAATAGCAATAAGATCGCCCTCTTTGTATTGATGAGGTTTCTTCCTCTTCTTATCATACGTTCTTTTATTCTCTTCCTGAATTTTTAGGATATATATATATATATATATATATATATATATATATATATATAATACCTCCCTCCCAAATATAACACACATTTAGATTTTGACTTTCTTTCAGTCACGATTCGAAATTTGCATTACTCTGTTTTTTACACTTGAGCATTTAATTTGTATATTACACCGACCAACCGGTATAGTGGTTAAGGTGTTAGCCTCTAGATCAGAAGGTTCCTGATTCGAATTCGGGTCCGGGCATGGATGTTTCCAAGCGTATGGTGTTGAGGCGGCTTGTGCCCCTTAAATCTGTTAAATCCCCTGTCCTCACGTTGGGTTGGTGTAGAAGTTTGGAGAGTGGGGTACCAGCTCAGGTGTTGCTGCGTCATCTGACCGTGGTTTAAAATTACGAGGTGTTGTCGTCGGATCTTTCCCTTAAGGGACTGATCCCGGGCCGTTGTCAATAGCCCGTTATGTTGCTCTAGAACGACGTTAACTTACATTACCATTACCACTGTATATTACGACATTAAACAAACCTTGTTCGAAGCAGGACCAAATATGGCTTTTGTGCTTTAAAACTCAAACTAACCTACTAGAACATGCCATTCCATAAAATAAATTATGTTGTTATATTTCAAGAGAGGGATAGGTTTTTTGAACACCAGTGATATTCCTATTTAATTGAACTAACAGTGTCTTATATTCCCTTAAGTGCAATTGAGAAACATCGTCAAAAGATTAAACATATGATCTAGTCTACAGAATCTTAAGCTACTCACGCTTTCGAAAACAGTTCTATCATAAGACTGCAGCAGCATTTTTATGAAAAATAGTTGGCATTATAACTTGTCCAAAGCGTCAAAAGCTTTTATACGAATTATGTGCAATAGTTCATTCTTCTCGTACACTTTAAAAGCACTTAAACATAAAGCACTATGAATATTTATAATGAAAAACTGGAAAAATATTTCCATGAAAAGAAATATTTTCAACAATTTACGGCGGTCACCAAAAACTATTTTCGACAATCTTCTTAGTCACCATGAACACGTCTTCATAATTGAGTCATTTGTTACATGTCCACGAAAAATGATTGTCGGGGTTATGTTTCATGGTAAGGATGGTCTCATTTATCATTTTTACTTCCTGAGGTTTGAACGTATATTTTTATAAAATGCATTTTTACAAGAGTTATAAACTCTTTACTTCTTGTACTGTTGCATAATATAAATCAGTTTTGAGCTTGCCAAAAGGGCTTAGTGTTCGTGAAAAAAATTTGAATTTCGGTATCGTTTTCCAACCATAATTTTATTCCAATTTTTCCCTCAGTTAAGTTTTAGATATTTTAAAAGTAAATACTATAATGTAGTTTTTAACATTACGTTTATTGGAGTAAGATATTTATTTTTTACTGTTTCTAATGCATTCTTCACAATTCAACGCGATTATGCATAGTTAATGAAAATTACCTAATTCAGTGATTACAATTAACATATTGAACGATTTCTATAACTCCCGATATGGAATTAATTCTGGCGTTAACAGAAACAGTTTTTGATATCAAGGTTGAAGCAAAGTATGTAAGTTAGGTGAAATAAAATTGTAAATAATTTTTCCAGAGTCCCAGTATGCCCAAGCGATCTTTCTTCTATTTTTTCTCTACTTTACTTTTTCTTTGAACAATTACATGACATTGTCTGTCATGTGTTTGGCGTAGCTTGGACAAATATGGCTGCTGCGCCATAAAACCCCAAACCAACCACCCTAAAATAAACCCTCATATTTTAAGCACAATGCTTAGTTTTATACATCCACGGTTCCAGTTCCACAGCATTGTTAAATTAGAATTAACGGATAAATAATTTCTAAAAACTGGGACTTCAAGTTCCGCTCAAAGAGAAATACTTTTCAAAATTCAGTGAAGTTATGCATAAATAGAAGATCCTTTCAATGAGATTTTATCTTTGCGCGAGAATAAATTATTCAATGTTGTCTGGTAATTCTTTCAGACTCGCATTAAAGCAGTAGTGCAGTCAGATTTGATTAGTAGATCGTGGAAAACGAGTGGACAATAGACTCGCTGAATGCTTGAACTCTTGCCAGAGCCGAGTTTTATTTGTTCACTTTCATTAAATCGATTACTTAATGTGTGTTGTCGGTGAGCTTTCATTCATGCTTTGTGGCGCGTGCTGAATCGATTTCTTTTCACAAAGATAAGGTATACAGATTAGTGATTATTTACAGATCCGAGTAAAAGGGTTCTGATAAGTCCCGAAAAAAGAGGTCGTTTTTGCTCGGTGGATTGTCATCACTTAATTACACCTATATCACCACCATCATTCATTATTTAATCCTCGTCGTTTTTTTTAGGGAACACTTCTTAAAAGTACCGAAATTTAAATAATTCCAAAAAATTGAGGCATTTATAATTTATATAGAATAGTTAATATTTTTACATTTTTAAAAGAGAAACTAAAAAGTAGGTTTTCGTGATTGATTGTGTTTACATATATTTTTATTTGCGGTATAATAAATTTAGATCCGAGTAAAAGGGTTCTGATAAGACCCGAATAAAGAGGTCGTTTTTGCTCGGTGGATTATCGTCACTTAATTATATACACCTATATCACCACTATCATTCTTTATTTAATCCTCCTCTTTTTTTTGCATCTAGGAACACTCCTTAAAAGTACCGAAATTTAAATAATTCCAAAAAATTGAGGCATTTGTAATTTATATAGAACAGTTTATATTTTTACATTTTTAAAAGAGAAACAAAAAAGTAGGTTTTCGTGATTGATTGTGTTTACTTTAATTTTTATTTGCGGTATAATAATTTCAGATCGGAGTAAAAGGGTTCTGATAGGACCCGAAAAAAAGAGGTCGTTTTTGCTCGGTGGATTGTCGTCACTTAATTACACCTATATCACCACCATCATTCATTATTTAATCCTCCTCTTTTATTGCCTCTGGGAACACTTCTTAAAAGTACCGAAATTTAAATAATTCCAAAAAATTGAGGCATTTATAATTTATATAGAACAGTTTATATTTTTACATTTTTAAAAAAGAAACAAAAAAGTAGGTTTTTGTGTTTGATTGTGTTTACATATATTTTTATTTGCGGTATAATAATTTCAGATCGGAGTAAAAGGGTTCTGATAGGACCCGAAAAAAGAGGTCGTTTTTGCTCGGTGGATTGTCGTCACTTAATTACACCTATATCATCACTATCATTCATTATTTAATCCTCCTCTTTTTTTGCATCTGGGAACACTTCTTAAAAGTACCAAAATTTAAATAATTCCAAAAAATTGAGGTATTTATAATTTATATAGAATAGTTTATATTTTTACATTTTTAAAATAGAAACAAAAAAGTAGGTTTTAGTGATTGATTATGTTTACATATATTTTTGTTTGGGGTATAATAATTTCGTTGCACAGTAGCGAAAAAGATTATTATTGTGTCGTCTTTTATATATGACGAAATATTGAAATCTTCGATAAATTAGTTCACACAGTAATAGTACTGATTACCTACCTTGTTACACACATTAGAGATGTAGCATGGTAGGGTAAGTAGGTCTAAAGTGTTTAAGATAAAAGTCGTTAGGGTTGCACGTCTGTGGAAATGATATTACTACTGGGAGATTTAGGGGCAATGAAAATGACGTTAGATTGCGGGGTTAGGCTTACCTTTTTTGCTAAACGAGGTACAAGTAAGAATATTCTACTCAAGACAACAGAGCTAGATTTAATAAGTTGTCAATATATCTTCTCTTAAAGATATGGAAAACTGGAAGCACTGAACGAATAAAAGGAAAGTCAGGAAGATAGAACCAATCATAACTTTGGTTTGCTTTTTGAAGAGAACTTTTGTGGTTATATCCACTAACCTGAAAAAGTATGCTTCAATGGTAAAATAATTGGGCACAATTATCTATCCACTATGTATTAGTTAAAAAAGATGAAACCAGATTGCCTTAAATGGGTGAAAAGCATAAAATATAAATCAAGGACATGAAAAAGTAGTATGTTCAATTTCAAACCGAAATTTAATCTCTACAATTCGAAATTAGGTGCACACAAATCGACGAATTTTAGAAAATCATTACGATTGTACTTGTGGACTGCGTCATCAACGCTAGAAAACGATTTTATATCTATTGGTGTACGTAGGAATCACTTCAAGAATGGTATATTGAACACTTCTAAAGAACACTTCTTAACCTTCCAAGTGTTTCGACGAGATATCTCGTCTAAGATCTGATCAATTTTGCTAAGATCGTGACATCTCTGCTAAGATATGGTCATTTTTGCTTAGAATGAGATATCTCGTATAAGATCTAGTCAATTTTACTAAGGACGAGATATCTCATCTAAGTTCTGGACAATTTTTCTAAGGATGAGACACCTCGCTTAAGATACGATCAATTTTGCTAAGGACGAGACTCGTCGTCTAAGCTGTATTCAATTTTGTGAAGGTCGAGACACATCGTCTAAGATATGGTCAGTTTTGCTAAGAATGTGAGGTATCTCGTATAAGATCTGGTCAATTTTACTAAGGAAGAGATATCTCATCTAAGTTCTGAACAGTTTTTCTAAGGATGAGACACCTCGCTTAAGATACGATCAATTTTGCTAAGGACGAGGCTCCTCGTCTAAGATGCTGTAGATTTTATTAAGGACAAGACACCTCGTCTAAGCTATGTTAAATTTAGCTAAGGACGAGATATCTCGTTCAAGATCTGGACAATTTTGCTAAGGATGAGACACCTCGTCTAAGATATTGCCGATTTTGCTATGGACGAGATACCTCGTCTAAGATATCATCAGTGTTGCTAAAGACGAGACATCTCGTCTAAGATATGGTAAATTTTGCTAAGGACAAAATATCTCGTCGTGAAATAACTTCTCTATTCTTCCAAGGGGTGTGAAGATCCAAATTTGAAAAACAAATTGGATCCTTGCTTAAAGTGGGTGTCAGTTTGAAACAGGTTTTGCACCAGAAACTAGCTAAATCAGGGCATTTTTCGACGTGATGATAAATCATCAGAAGGACAAGTGTCCTGTGAAACTTTCTATCAGACACGAGTGTGATGAGCATATACCATTTTTTGTAATACAACGGGGCACCTCATCCCTTAGACACAATAGTAAGTATTAAAGCATGTATATCTTCATACTACTGTATAATCCGCTAGGGTAGCTGACACATCCTTCATTTTAAAGTTTCGCGTGTAAAATTATCTCAAATTATTCCTTTGTTTGATAAACATTAAAATACCAATATAAATTTGCTAAAAATGTATGCACTCGAAATAATATATATTAGAATCAGAGAAATATTATCGGCGAAATAAAGCGCTTGATTTGCGTTATTTGACTATATACCGGGACGAAAAAACTCAATGCTTTACTGTGTTAGCTGAATTAGGGTCAGGGGGTAATTGTAAACAAGCGATATAAGCGCCCACGTGGGATTCCGAGAAACTAACAAGTTGTGAGATCTGAAAGATGGCCACCCTGAAGATGCAATATGGCCATCTCGCATTTCTTTGAACCACAGCTGATAACAATCTGTTTAGTTGAAAAATTTGTGGTTGTGAATCGTTTAAGTTTAAAAATTGCTGTGTGTTGCATTTCCTGCTGTCCTCCATAATCTATTGAAATATATGTTGCATTTATTTACTACTGTCCGGTTATGTTTCTATCTAACAGAAAATCAGTGACTTTTGCTTCTGGGAACTTCAGTGCACCGACAGTTGAATGTTTACAACTACCCCATATTTTTCAAGTGACGGGTTAATTGTAAACATAACTTTTCCAATAGTTTCGTTCAATTTGGATGGAGAACCAAGGTGTTTTTCTGCGTCATTTTGTACATTTAGTACGTTTGAATTGCGCTTTATTGCATTTTTCGTATTCTTGGTGAGCAGGAAGACTGATTTATTACAACACACATATTGTGAAGTTATTATAGTTCCGTAACGCCTGAAGGAGGCAGAAGAGAAAAAACTTATGGAAGCCAAGTGAGAAGAAAGTGGAAGAGAAAGAAGAAAGCAAGAAACTAAGAAAGAAGCAAATGGGAAGGAAAGCAGAACTCGAGGACATCGAGGATGAGGAATTATTGAAAAGAATTGACTGATATGGACGATGAAGAGTTTGAAGTTCTCCAAACATTCAAGCAAAACATGGAAGACGAACTTCTAGGGGAAGGTACATATTTGTAGCCATCCATAAAAGACATTGAAACCACTACGTTTCTGCTTGTATATGTTGAGGAGCAAAAGAGAAAGAAAACCCATTTTTCATATGTGTGAAGGGTGTATGTCGTTTCAGAAGAGGAGTTTGAGGTCACCAGATTCAAAAGCATTGGTAATGCAAAGACTAAATTCGTCTTTGAAAAGACATATTATGTGTTACCAATGACCATGTCAATGCAATTTTACCATCTCCAACCTGCTGCAAAGAAGGCTGAAAAGAAAGTTTCCAATTCGAAGGCACAGTTAAAGTGCAAGAAATGTAATATTTGTTTGCTTTTGTACTCAAGTTTGTATTTTTCAATTTTTAATTTTTATTTTACATAGTTGTAATTTTTTGTTTTTTTACACTAAATACATTCTTTGTTCAATAAATGATTTAATTATTTATTCTTATGTATTTCTGGAAGTTCATCTCATGATCAATGCAACTTTCAAGTGTCACGATATTTTGCTGGGGTAAGAAGTGGGAGTATGGGGTAAATATTAACATCAAATTGGGGTAATTATAAACATGTTATTAGAAGGGTCAAAATACCTTTGGAGTTTCTGCTACTGCTTTGACTACTGCTCGTACTGTCACTTGTTCAAAATTCAATATCATGAGGAAAATCGTTATTTACAATAACCCCTACTGTCCGGGGTAATTGTAAACGCGTGGGGTTATTCGTAAACAGCCGAGAATGGTGTGAAATTTCTGTTCTGAAATCTTTGTAATAGTGAAATATCAAATTAGGATAGTGACAAGTTAGTTTAGTAGGGTGAACGATGGTTTATTACTTCATCAAGAGTTTAAGAATAAAGATGGTAAGTGAACTTACGAATTTTGTTTATAATTACCCCGCCTGACCCTAAAAGCAACTTCCATCCAGGATTTCGAAGCGAATTGATTTGCATTTTCTTAAAAATCCTGATGGAAATTCTTGCATTTTATTATTTTATCTATCTCTACAAATATTGTTTGTGTGTGTTGAGTGTATAAACGGTATAATACAGATTTTACTATTTACACTCATTTTCTTTGAAACAAATTTCGTGGAAAATGTAAACATAGGACAAAGCATTTTCAAAATAGTGTGAGTTTTCTCATTTGACGGCATGTTTTACAAGCCACGTTTCATGTTTCAGAAATCTTCATCTAGTATTTACTTGCCTGCCTAGAGTTATTTTTATTACTCAACTGCTGAAACCATTGGATCGCTGTCGCAACACGGACTTGTACCTCCTAAATCCAAAGGAAACGACTTTCCAGAAGTACAAATAGCTATTAATTGTTCAATTTGCCGGTCGCACCCGTTTCGAGAATTCGCGTCACCAGGCAATGCAAACACCTTATTCTGATGAAAACGGCGAACTGTTTGAAGTTAACACGCAGAATCCCTCTAAGTTTTAGGACAACTCGCTAATCTGCAAAACTTGGGAAATCAGTAAAATTGGTTCCGCTTGGGTTCCGCGAATCGGTTCCGGGAATTTGTCGAGATTCCTACGAAGTGGTTGCATATTGAGACCCCATGAGGCGATTTTATTTATTGAATGGGCCTCGCTCTCAAAATCGATTCATAGGATTTGAAAGTTCCGATACATAGAACGGGAAGGTCTGGGAAAAGTCATTCATTTCACCCTATGCTTGGAGTACGATTCCTAGACCGTTTTTGTAGAAGACACGTCGTACAGTTCGGTGAATTCTTGGATAAAAATATGTTATTGGAGTGGCTTTGGTTTAACTATAACGTAATACGACGGTCGGCGACAAACTTCTACGTATTTGCAACGTTAGAGAACTCTGGTTATAGTACTGGTAAAAAGCGATAAATTAACACAACCCATTGTGTTTAAAAGTGTTACTTTGATAGCCGGTGTTAAGGGTGAGATTTGTTTGATAAAATATTATAAAGACTACACTTATATCAGTTTTCCAAATTATGCTTACCTTATAAATTTGCGATAAATTTTTGTTGAATGGCTTAAAACATTATTTTAGCTGTGTTTTATATATTTACGAAAGGGATTTTTATAAGTATGAAGCTGGCATAGTCAGATTTTTTTTTATTTTACGAACATCGCAGCGCATACAGAGTATATTCAACGACAAAGAAGTAAGCGTTATATACAGTTGCGAACTAAAATGATAAGTAACCTATAGGAATGGTTTAAGAACTACTAAGAAGAGTGAAAACTAAAGCTGTAGTTCGCGATTTCGCGCCAGCAAGCCCTTTGTAAATGGTGGCGCTGTTCAAGGCACCGCAAGTACATGAAACATCCTGATTTCACAGCAACAAAAATTAGTTTTCTTCACAGTATGGGAGCATTTTTGCTTTTAAATGTGTAGCATTTATCGAAAGATGTTGCATGAATAACTGATACAGGCGATTAGAATGTATGAACTGAATAAATATCCGAATTAAGGAGATGGTTCAGATTTAATTTCAAGTCGAATGAAAATATTTCAGTGATGTTAAAGTTACGAAATATTACAAACTAGTTCACAAATACGTACTAAATATGCCTTCCCTCTCATGCCTTCAAATTCTCAGAAACCGTCACAAACGTATATCCTCAGTATATATTTCCATTGAACTCCACCGTTTTACTCTTTGTATTCTTACAAATAAATTGAAGCTATATAACCATTTCCCCATTAACTTCAACATATTGAAATGGGTATTATATATTTTTTAAATAGCATTTCTAGGGGTAGGTTGGTTGGTATTTAAAATTAACGTCGCTCTGGAGCAACACAACGTGCTACTGACGACAGTCCGGGATCAAATCCCGATGGGAGAGATTGGTCGACACCACGTAAATTTGAACCGCGGTCAGATTTAGAGGTCACACCTGAGCTGGCACCCAGACTTCCAAGCCAAGTCAACGCTAGAACATTTGAGGTCACGATAGATTTGACGTGCACCAGCATCCTTTGTACACGAAGGTCTTTGATTAGATTCGAACTCGCAACCATCCAATTTTTAATCCAACGCACTTCCAACCGCATTTGAAGGGGAGGCTAGTCTTATAAGAAACCTGCACATTTTTGAGTTTCCTTTTTTAAGGTATTTGACTACGTTAAAAAGTCAATTTTTGACCAAAATTCCAATTTTTTTTTTAAATTTAATATTCTTAAAAATTGAACTCTTCTCTTTCCAAAACTGCTTTTGTTTTGTCTCTAAGAAAAACAGACGTCATCTGACCGTGGTTCAAAATTACGAGGTGTTGTCTTCGGATCTTTCCCTCAAGGGACTGATCCCGGACCGTCGTCAATAGCCCGCTGTGTTGCTCTAGTACGACGTTAACTAAAATTACCATTACCTAAGAAAAACAGAAGTTGAGATATTACAATTTGGAAAAACGTTGATGCAAGCTTTTTAAACCGGAAGTGGTGTTTGCGCGCCGGAAATTGGTTCAAGTTTCGGTTTCCCGCAGGATTTTAAAAATTTAAATTGCAGTTTATGATTTTTAGTTGTGCTATGTTACAGCCAACATTTATTTTTAGAGCAAATAGATAAAGATTAGCATTCAAAAAATTACTTTAAAATTTTTGAATACTTTTTTTTTCTCTGAATGCTATTTTCAACCAAATCATTGCACAAATAACAATCAAACAATGATAACTAAAAAGTTGATTGAAATTTTATATTATGGTTCTTATATGTATATTTTAGTGCCTGAAGCTGGATTTTATGTGTATCTTTAATAGAAAAAAAATTGTCAGTCAATTCGTT
Organism: Metellina segmentata; assembly: GCA_947359465.1. Taxonomy (NCBI): domain Eukaryota; kingdom Metazoa; phylum Arthropoda; class Arachnida; order Araneae; family Tetragnathidae; genus Metellina; species Metellina segmentata. The sequence goes on from OX375884.1 coordinate 72,080,233, forward strand.
GTTATGTTGCAGAGAAATATTTCAGAAATTCATATAATTTTTACGTCATCCCTTATATCTCTAGATTAGAATAAAATTTAGCTTACATCCAGATTCAGCCAATAGCTTATGTATTTAAGAGTCTTAGTGTAAAGTTTTATGTTAATATTGTGATGAGTGAGAAAATTGGAGTATTTTTCGTAAACATCATTTTTTGACCAAAACAAGATAAATTTTGGCATTTATTAAAAAAAATCATTTTTTTTCAGAGTTTTGCTGGGTTAGAATGTGTTTTTTTTATGTTCATTCAACTTTTAAACAAAAAAAAATGCTATTGAATGATTTGAGAAAAAAAAGTACTCCGAACTTAGACAGATACCTTAAATTGTTTCACTATAAAAATAATACAACCCCTGTGAGAGATTACATATGCATAAGAAACAGATATTTGTTTCTGATACCAGAACATTGCTTCCTTCTCTTGTTACTAGATTTAGGGTTTGTGTGAAGCGTGGAGATAGGAATGGCAATTTACCTAATTTTCCTATTATTACGCCTTTAAGTCAGAAACACGTCTCGACTGAGTGACTCTCAATATCCATAAATCAACTTGATCTGTTTATTAGAAATGATGATCGCGCAGTTTTATGTACGAAGTAACGCGTCGTAAAACCTGATTTTATGAATGAATCGTGATTCCTAATTGGACGACTTCGCAGAGAAGGCGCCGAACAGCTAAACCTGGCAACAAAGATAAGACAAAATATGAAAGCAACGACGCGAAATTGAGTCACTCGAAGTTTCCTTTAAAGTCAAGGAGATGCTATCATGGTTTTCAAGGGAGATATTTTTGAGCAGTTGAATTCATTCGGGACTCATGCTATTGTTGAATGTAAGAGATTGAAATGTAGTTTTTCCAAGTTATTCAATTATTTTCTATATTTTAGTAGAGATTTTACGAAAGTTAAAGGCACCATATCGTCTGGTTGCTGCGAAAATAAGATAACACCATTTTTGAGTTAGGTGCACTTTCACTTGTGTTTAGTGTTATCTGAGGAAGCACAAGGTATCTACTAGCTTAAATTTCAAGTACATGCCCAGCAGAAATAGCTTACACCAACTTATTATGCGCTAAACTTTATAAGTGTATAAAAGTATTTGTGTAGAATTTTTTAAAATTTCAATTTTACAATATCACATTGAATCAATAATTTATATATATTATATATACTCAATTTCGTGGTACAAAATTGACTTAAACGCTTTCTTAATAAAAAGCTATAATTTTAAAATTAATGGTAATTTATTGTTTACTTCAAGGGTGCAAAATCTCAATACACATAATTATGTGGTAGGTTCTGCGAAAACAAGATAACTCTACTGAGAGCTTATTAAGTACATGGGAAGAAGAAATAGTTTAAACTACCTTTTATACTTTGTACCTTTGAGTACTTTGTGCTTTACTCATAAAAGTGTACTTAACTCATAAAAGAAACAAAAAGGAGCCATCTTGTCTTTGCAGTAACCTGGCGATGTTTTAATGAAAGTTCTTTAAAGATAACTACTGAGAGCTTATTAAGTACACGCGAAGAAGAAATAGTTTAAACTACCTTTTATACTTTGTACAAGTATACTTTGTGCTTTACTCATAAAAGTGTACTTAACTCATAAAAGAAACAAAAAGGAGCTATCTTGTCTTTGCAGTAACCTGGCGATGTTTTAATGAAAGTAAATAGTTACATTTTTCAAACGTTGTTCACTATCAAGGACACAGTGAATTCCTCAAATAGAAAGTAACATAACAGACGAATTAATAAAAGTTCATTATAGATATGAAGCCTTTAGTAAAGACTAAAGTGTCAGAAGCAGTGGAAGGTTAAAATAAAACGCATCAAAAACACGCACCTTTAAATTGATTCAATATTGAAAGTGGACTACTCTAGTTTTACGATATTGTGAACTTACCCAATATGAGAACAATTTATATTTATAACATACTTAAAACAAATTAGTACAAATATATATATTTATAATTTAAATAGGACGTGATAGTTTTAGGTTAAGAACAAGTAATTTCTGATTTATGGGGAAGGTTGTAAAAAGTCGAAGTGTGGTTGAAGCTCATAACTTTGTGCATTCATGTATAAGTTACGGTCCTTAATACTTTTCTAAGAAAACTCTTCCCAGAAGTAGTTTCTGAATTAACGAGGACAGAGCAGTGTATGTAAATTGAATATAAGGAGAAAATATTAGCTAAATTCCTGTCTCCAATCATGCTTTACTCTTTTAATTTCTGTATTTGAACGTACCTTTGTTTGGTGGACGTAATCAGAATCGGTATTATGTGTGTGTCCTCTTCTTTCACCATTTTAGTAAATTAAATAATGTCCCATCCATGTGCAAGCAGGCGCTGCATCCGTCTATTTGACATCGTTCTGGCCCAAGGAAATGACAAATTGCTTCAGGTGGAGAGCTGAATAGCGGTGTCAGGTGTCATTTATTGACTAATTGGATAACAAACTCTGTAAACGGATGCAATTTAATACTAAAGACAACATTGTTTATAAATATATATATATATATATATATATATATATATATATTTCTGAAGAGGAAAATGCATAAGGTCTTAAGAGTGATAAGATTTTCAGATGGAACGTTGGCTTGAGGTATCCCAATTATGGTATTTTTGACCACATCTGACCTTTGTGCCATAAAAAGAATAGCCATCATAATTAAGAGAATTTCTATTATGATATGTATTTTAGTTGACATAAAACTACAGTGCCATTGAAATTATTAAAGCAATTAGTATTTCATTTCAAAATGTCTCCAAATACGAAAATTCTGCTTCATTAAAAGGAAGTTTATAACAATAGTTCTGTCATACAACAACGTTGTTACAACTTAAACTTTATTTTTCACGATTCAATGACTACATCTATAACTCTACACGGATCAAGATGTTGAGATAATGATATATTGAGACTGATATATTAATATATTTATACATCAAAAACTTTGAAACGTAAAACACGTTATTTTTATTTTGCACCCATATCCCTCTGCTTTCTAGACTACCTCCTAGTGATTTCGATGAGTTATATCGTCCATAATGAATAGAACAATTTTGCTAATGGTAATATCTTGTCATCAAGGTATTGAAGGTAGTAATATATTAAGGTTGAGAGCAATGATACATCCCCCCCCGAGTATAAATTACAAAAACTTTGAAACGAGAATCAACACGTCATTTTCTTTTTGCACCTACATCCCTCAGTTTCCTAGACTTCCTAGCCTCAGCTTTGAAGTGCTTGAAAGGAAATTTTAGAGTAAATTAAAATTAGTAATTAAAAAGGTAGTGAGATATATTAAGGTTGAGAGCAATAATACATTGAGTATAAATTACAAAAACTTTAAAACGAGAAACACGTTATTTTCTTTTTACACCTACATCCCTCAGTTTCCAAGACTTCCTAGCCTCAGCTTTGAAGTGCTTGAAAGAAAATTTTGCTTGCCGCAGTTTGCGACAGTGTTGAATTCAATTGATAAAATAATAACATTTTCATTTGTTAAAAACCGGCAGAGTGAGAAAGTTTTTAAATCTTTCAGGCGAATGTTTGAATAAAATGTTTGAGTAGAAGATTACATTAAAAAAGCATTTTATGAGGGCACAAGAGAACATCCCCGTGGAGAGGATGCGTCGATGCATCATTAAATTGGAAAAATTTAATCGCCATTCCATTAAACAGATTCGATGGTGCGTAAAAAGTGCTGGATATTCATTCGCCTTACAGTAATTGAGAAAATATGTTTGAAAATCAATTACAACGTAAGAAGCATTTGAACGCACCCATGAAGATAAAAACGACTTTTAAAAGATAAATCTAAATTATAATTGAGAGTGAATTTGAAACTGATAATGGTTGTGGTTAAATCAGAATTTTGGGGTGCATCGTAAAATCCTTCGACGGATATAATCATAGTAATAAGGGCAAGATTCTCTATTTCCTCAATAGGGTTTCTTCTTCATGTATACCAAAAATATGTTATAAAAAGCAGATCACAGCTATAGGAAAAAAATCCTTCCTACCATGCGTCATTGTTTTTTGAGAGTTTCACCCATCGTAGTAATGAATCCCCTGTAATAAATCGCACATGAATTGATGCACCTGAGCATCCCATTGTCAATTCGAGTACTAATACTGTCTGTCGAGAACTGGTCCCACCACTATGTCTGAGTGGTGCCGGTTTTTATAACAGGGCTCGCTCCTTTTAAGTAAGTGTTTTTGGTGAAAGTTTTAATTTGATCTTGTTTTCGGTGGCTGAAAGAGATAGTTCACAATTGTAGACAGACGATCTCGGAACAACACGTAAATATAATTACAAATATATACTTCAGATTTGTTTTTAGGTGTTCTACTGTGGAACACTTCAATGCATTCCCTATGGAAAATAAGGTAGGGTGATAGACTTTGTGGAGGTAGCAGTTGTCGTGGAAGACAGAACATGACAAAAACAGGCTCGATACACTTCTTGTTTACCTCTTTTGACTTTGAAGACACAAAATATAGTTCAGTTTTCAAAATCTGAACTCTGCTTCAGGACTTTAGACTGTAACGCTGGACCATTGATAACACATATTGATAGGAAGTTGGCAGAAATAAACACTATCCTCCCAATTATGAAATAGGTGGAGATGGTGGTGCAATAGTTTGCTAATGCTTGATTGAAATTTTTATGGTACCCCCTTCGTAAGTAGATATATCATGACTGACTCGAACTATCTAAATGTACTTTTTAAGATTGTAGTGCGGAGGACAAACTCACACACACACCTTTAAATTGTCGCGTATAATTTTTTTCTCCAATCGTTTTATTCAAGCAACTATGGGATTTAAAATCTTTAAAGTATTCAAAATGCATTCAATAGAAAAAACTGCGCTTATTAACCCTCAACTGCTGTGTCACAAACTGTCTCGTAACAAGTGTGGAGGGGTCTCTCAGACCTCGCTCACTAAAGTGCGAATGAAATTGATTAATGTAATATATTAATGAACGATTCTTTTGATTATTATTATTCATGCATTGTAAATTTAGATAATTCAATTTTTAACATGAAATACATTTTATATTACTATATAAGTTAAGTAGATTCCACGTCTCTTCAGGCTCAGCTTTCGGACCTAATTTTGCAGGACGTTTCAACCTTGGTAACTGTAAAACTATATTGCGTTTTGGTGTTCTAACAGTACGATTAGGTCCCCCCCCCCCGGGCATCCCATTTGAAGTTATTTTTTCCGTAGAAATATTCTTGTAAAGATACACTTAAAATGTCTTCATCTGCATCTGCCTAAATTTCCGATTCCGTTTCGTGTTCGCTTTCAATAAAATTATCCGAAATTGTACTGTCCGAGTACTCTATTTTCGACAAATTATCAATAATATCCTGAATCTCTTTTTGTGTAAGATACACAAGTCGTTTTTTAGTAAAGTGTGTTGCCATTTTAGGTTCTCTGCCGAAATTTCCTAATTCAACTTAGACGATTTCATTCAACAAGAACGGTAACGCCAATGCTGTGAAGGGGTCTAAGAGACCACGTGGGAAATTCAAATAGTGTAAAACACGAAATAGTTGGGGAAGCCAAACCAGTCTAGGAATGTGGCTTCTGTTGGACGTAGTAGGAAGGTACTGAATAGGACATAGACCAATATTCACTTTAAGGGGTGGAAACGACCTGTCACAAATGACTTGAGGTCTGTGAGACCCATGATAGCAGTTAAAGGTTAAATTAAAAAAATATATATATATATATATACTTATATCATTCAAATACGTAATTTAATGAAAGATTAAAAATAAAAATCATATGTATTAAACCAGAAAACGATAGTGAAAACGAAAGTTAGAAAGAAAAGTTAAAACCAACCATGCAAGCGCGCTGAAAGCTTCATCTTACTTTATTACTTTTCTTGAAGGATTTATTTGTGAGCAGTGAATTTTATGGTAATAACAAAATAAAAATAAAAATAAATAAAATAATTAATAAAATAATAAAATAATTTTTATTATGTTATTACCATAAAATTCACTGCTCACAAATAAATCCTTCAAGAAAAGTAATAAAGTAAGATGAAGCTGATTTATTATTATCAACAATTACGCCACCGATGACTATTTCTATTTCGTCATTTCCTCTGAGTCATTGGTGTTGGCGGTTTGTTGAACTAAGTGAGTTGCGGCATTTGATGCGATCTTCTGGCTTTGTGTTGCCGGTCTCCCGACTGCTGCTGCAGGTTTGATTTAAATTTTATTATTTCAATCTTTTTTTTGTATATTTGTTTTGAATGGTGATAGGATAGATAGATTTAGACAACATAATAATCAGTATTACAATCTCTTTCTTATATAAATAAATATACGACTTAGCTTAGAATACAATTTACAAGCGTTGTCGATGTGTAGAGTGTGCTTCGTGACACTTGACAAGATTAATGATGACGGGTTCAAAATGAGTAAGTTTCAGCCTTAAGCAGCCACGAAATTCTATGTCTACTCTTAATTGCGTTGTCATTCAGGATGGAGACAATCTGTTAAATTTTAACCGTACAAAGTCTTCAAACTGTACTATTCAAATGGTTTTGGTTTTAATCAGACTATATTAATTTTTACTAATCTAGTAGGATCGGAAATGTAAAAACCTGAAACCCATCCGTCAATTCCGGCTCTTCAACATTTCAGCTTCAGTTGGGATATTTTGTGAATTCATGCAACTTCAAATATTTTTCCAAACAGTCAAAATGAACATGAAACTGAACACAAGTTGATTTTGCAACATTCTTATTTTAAATACGCTTTATTTCCAAATATTTGAATTCTCCGAGTGGGGTAAAAATTTAAATTCTATCGATTTATTTTGCAGTTATGGAGGAACTGATAAAATTTCGGATCACGTTTTTCGGAACAAATCCCAGTCGATTCGATTTGCTTTCGACGAATAAAACTCCTATTCAGACCAATTGTTCTCAACCCCCTTGAACACCTGCTAGTTTCCTTCCGTCCCTAGGTGGTATTTCCTCAGCGTTCCCTTACCTGCCGAAACTGCATTTTCAAAATCCAGATTCCATTCGACGTAGGGAGATGATACGAACAGAGCTCCAATTTAGAGCCGCGGTGTTGCATTTGGTTATGAGAATTATTCGCTTACGGCTATTTTTACCATACGGAGGGTCAAAGAAAGAAATTCGCAGATTATACCTATTTGGTTCGGAGGATTCTTAGAAAATATATTTTCATGTCTTGAGTCGTTTGTTATCGACAAACCGGACTATTGGGGAATCCTAAAGGGAGACAACATTTTCTGTTTGGAGATGTCGAATGTTCTGCACTCTGCAAAGCACGTGGACAAAGAAAAAATGTCTTCGAAAACCGAAATAAACGCGAGAAAATCCGTAAGTTGCCTGAGGTATTCGATCTGAGAACGCCTTTATTCGCTCTTAGGAGATGGTGCTCAATTTGATTACAGCGCGTGAACGGAAATCGGATTACATGAAATCAAATTTAAGCGCTTTGCCAGCAACTTTTAAAAAAGTATGAGGCAAGCAGAAATAATTTTGAGAGTATTTACGCATTTAATTCGACACCGTCGTCACAAATTTATGCTGTTTTTCGCGAATAAAGAAATTGTAAAACTCGCAAAACCAATACATTACGTTTACATACATAATCTCGCGTGTTTGAGTTTTAGAATATTTTAACGTGCCCTACTTTTTTTTTGATTTCTTAAAAAGAGATATACACTATATGAACAAAAGTATTTGGACACTGTATGTTTTTTAGTAAAAGTGCTTTGTTATTCTATTTAGCAACGGGTAGGCCCTCCTTTTGCTATTATTACAGCTGGCAACATATCGAGGCATACTTTCCACAAAGTTCTCTGTAAGTCTGGGCAGCCATATCTTGCCATGCACCGACCAACCGGTCTAGTGGTCAAGGTGTTGGCCTCTGGATCGGAAGGTTCCTGGTTCGAATCCGGGTCAGGGCATGGATGTAAATTGAGCTGTCCTTTGTTAGGGACAATGATGGTCCACCCACTGGGTGCCCCTTCACAAGTGACCATCACTTCTGACCTTGTATAAGGCTACAATGACTTCGGCGGTCAATTCTGTACTGTATTGTATCATGTATTGTATTTGTCTTTGCAATCTGTACCCAGCCTTGCCATTGGAAATAAAAAAAAATATCTTGCGATGCTTCTTCCAAGGCTGTGAGAAGAGATTATATCATTAAAGTCACATAATTAGATAAAGATACAGAATATAGCTTTAAGGTCACAGAATTGGATAGAGCTACATAACATATCTTTAATGTCACAGAATTGGATAGAGCAACAGAATATATCTTTAACGTCACAGAATTGGATAGATCAACAGAATATATCTTTAATGCCCTCAAATTGGATAGAGCAAGATAATACATCATTAATGCCCCGAATTGGACACAGAATGTATCTAATTTCACTGAATTGGATAGATCAACAGAATATATCTTTAATGCCCTCAAATTGGATAGATCAAGATAATAAATCATTAATGTCCCCGAATTGGATACAGAATATATCATTACTATAACATAATTAGATTGAGTAACACAGAATAGATAATTAATATCACCGAATTGGATAGAGCAACAGAATATATATTAATATCACAGAATTGGATAGAACAATATAATATAGTTTTAATGTCTCAGCATTGGATAGGGGAAAGATAATAAATCGTTAATTTCCACGAATCGGATAGAGCTGCGGATTATATCTTTAATGCTAATCACAGATTACAGAAACTGTGCAAAAACAGTTGCAATCGGAATACCAAGCAGCATGCAGTTGAAGAACAATGAAACTAAGTTGACAAGATTGGCAGGAACTCAGCGATCGATTGAACTCATAGCTGCAGAGAATCGGACACGAGGCTAATTCGCAGGAAATTGGCCGCGCAATCAAGTTCATCGACATTCTGTGTCTAAGTGTTGACACGTCAAAAGTGAAACTTTGATCTCACGACAGCGTCAAATATTGAAACAGGAAATTAAGCCTGTCTCGTCGGTGTCATCTAATTTCCCTTCTCGGAAGGACGTTCTTTATGGGTGTCAGTGTTAATAAACAGAAATCATTTGGTAAAGAGTTCATAACTCATCCCAGGTAATGCTTCAAGCAACGCTGGACGGGATAAATTTAATAGCCTACGGGACAGGATACGAAGGAATATAAATAATTATAACGGGACCAAAATATACTGTGAAAATCGAGATTCAAGTGATAGGAAATATGAACTTTGTCTTGTAAGAGGAAGAACGTACTATCAATGAAGAGGTATTGATGAGAGTGTAATCTTTATATTGATTACAAAATTTGTTACTTTAATGTCTGCTTATTTCAGCTTCAGAATCACTGATTAACATTGAGTGATCAGCACTGATTAACACATGCAATTTCTTCTTTGTTCAATTCCAAAATGAATAAGATGTGTTAAATTTTTTATCATTTATTATCATACCACCAAAGTACAGCAACTTTTTTCTATCGCAACCCTCCTGATGGTTGTTTAGACGAGGTGCCTCGTCATTATTAATATGACCACAGCTTGATGAAGGATGATATCTCGTCATTAGAAAAAACTGACTTGGGCTTTATGGACGAGATCTCGTCTTTCAAAAAAACTGTCCAGAGATTGATTGACTAGATATCTCGTAATTAGGAAAACCTAACCAGAGCGTGCTGGACGAGATATCACGTCATTCGAAAAAACTGACTAGAGCTTGATGGACGAGATATATAGTTATTCGAAAACTTTTACCAGAGCTTGATGGACGATATATCTCGTCATTAGAAAGAACCTGAATAGAGCTTGATGAACAGGATATATCGGCATTAGGAAAATCTGACCGGGTATTAATCTCGTCATAAGAAAACAATCGGGAAATATCTTAATGATGAGATAACTCGCCATTAGAAAAATTAGTCAAATCTTGATGGACGAGATATCTCGTCGAAACCACTTGGAGAGATAACACTTTTCAAAGATCCTACCAATGTCTATCTATTGACAACTATAGTTTTGTAGATAGACACATAAACACAGCTTTCCTAGGATATTTCTAAGAGAGTGGGGTGCCAGCTCAGGTGTTGCTTCGTCATTTGACCGTGGTTCAAAATTACGTGGTATTGTCCTCGGATAATTCCATGATGGGATTGATCCCGGACCAACGTCAATTTCCCGTTGTGTTTCTATGGTATGACGTTAATTAAAAATGACCATTACCATTACATAGAATATTTCTTTCTTGTAATGCGTTTACTAATTAAAATATTACAGAATGTTCCCATCTGCATTTATTTTTAGTTAAGGATTTAAACTATTTTAATGATGATGGTGGAAACTCGAGCAATCGTGACGCTAATGTGCATGTCCCTATTAGTCCACTAGCCAGAAGTAAGTGCAACGTGCAAAACGAAATTTCCAAGTTAAATATACATGCACGCATTTGAAAACACACGCGCGTATGCTGATGAATGCGTGCGGAAGATTCTTTTCAGTAGAATTCCAAGTTTCATTTTAAAGCGCAAGCACAGTTGGGTTCGTTATCGAAGCTTCGATTTGAAAACGCCTGGGTGGGTGAAAATGTTACATTTCAATGACAAAGAATATGCATCAAGAAATGCTCCCTTCGTAATATTCGCGAAATAGGATGCCCCCTCCCCTTTGATCGACTACATCGTGGGACAAGATGAATTAAAGTTTGAAAGTCGTGTACATAGAAGACAGGGTGATAAATATGTACCGAGTTTGTTTCTCCATATTTCTATAGTTTGTTTGAAAAAGTCTCAAGGGATCTCTATTTATGACTAATCGCAAGGCTGCAGTAGTCCAGTTGGAAGTGCGAAGGAATAGCAAAAGGAGGGTTGCACAATCTAAGCTAGGTCCAAACAAAGATCATAGTGTACGTTGAATCTGTCGTGGCTTCAAATGTCCTCACGTTTATGTGGTGTGGAAGTATGGACAATGGAGGGTGGGGTTCTAACTCAGATGTATCAAGAAATGCTCCCTTCTTAATATTCGCGAAATAGGATGCCCTTTTGATCGACTCCATCGTGGGGCAAGATGGATTAAAGCTCTGTAAGTTGTGTACATACGAGATCGGATGATAAATATGTAACGTGTTTGTATCTCTCTCCATATTTTTAGTTTGTTTGAGCTTGAAAGTTATACCTCTATTCACGAGTAATTTCAAGGCTGCAGTAACCTTGTTGGAAGTGTGAATGATTAGGAAAAGGAGGTTTGCGCATTCTAAACGAGTTCCACCCAAAGATCATAGCGTACGTTAAATCTGTCGTGGCTTCAAATGTCTTTACGTTTATGTGTTGTGGAAGTATGGACAGTGGAGGGTGGGATGACAGTTTAGATGCTAACCTCATCATCTGACCGAGGCTTAAAATTACGGATATTGTCCTTGGATCGATCCTGGTCCATTGCCAATAGCACGTAGTGTTGCTTCCGTGTTACCAATAACTACATACCTAGTAAATGCAATTCCTTAATATATGGAACCTTGCGACATAAACCCCCAAATCCAATCCTTATAGCCCATTGTGTTGCTCTAGTACGACGTTAACTAAAAACTACCAAATTACCTTACTAATCCAATCCTTACTATATGGGGATAGTTGATGAATACAAGACAATGTTGGGAGATTTAGTTTCTGTTTTCATAAATCATAATAGCTGTACTCAATAAGTGAAAAAGATGCTAAGCAAAATGAATGAAGGTTGGTAAATATTTTAATTAGCGTCGCAATGGAGCAACACAACGGGCTACTTACTACGGTCTGGGATCAAATCCGAAAGGTAAGATTCGACTGCAAAACAAAGTAATTTTGAACCACGCTCAGATGACAAGGTCACATCTGCGCTGGCAACACCACTCTCCAAACTTCCACATCACGTCAACGTGAGGACATTTGAGGCCAAGACAGATTTAACGTGAAACAGTCCCCTTTGTACATGACGGTCTTTGGTTCAATTCGAACTCGCAACCCTCCGGTTGCTAATCCATTACTCTTCCAACCGGGTTGCCTAGGACCAAACAATGAATGAGAGTGAGAATGCCGTGAAATTCAATTCGGACGTAAAAACAATTCCGGTATATGGATTTAAGAATTGAACTTTGAAGTGATATGGAAAGAGGAGAATAAAATATTCTATCCACGTTTAGAATTTGGCGAGATCTATTCTCTGTATCCTTCACTGTTAATAGCAAGGAAATGATGAGGCCAATCTTGTCCAATACATCAATAGCAGCGCTTTATCGATTTCTTCAATAATAATGTAAAATAGCAATGAAAATTCTTCCTTTCTATCGAATTTTTATTGGTTTAGTTTGGGTACAGAGCATGTAGAAGGTATTTACGACTAAGTTTTATGGTTCCGTCGCATATGTGGTTTGGGAAGAGCATTTTAGATTAGTGCGTGCTCCTATTTCGAACTGAAGTCATCTGTAATTTAAAAAACTCGGACTTTTCCGTTGATATAGGAATTAATGAAAAGATTTTATGATACTATTAGAAGTAAAACTTTTGTTACTGCTGAGTACTTCGGAAAGAAACATTGCACAAATTTTCGATTACGTTGGTAATGACTAACATTATAGAACGTGCGAGGTGAACTTTATGGAACAGTCTGGTAAAAATGCTATGCTCTAACATATACTATAAAACATACTTTCCACTTCTACTGAAAATGATGAACCTTTTAACCACAACTTATGAAGAGGTAAAACTACAAGTTGAAAAATAAAATATTTGTGTGGACTTAATTTAAATGTTCATTTTCCGATATCACAATGAATCGATGTTTATAGGACTCAAATTCGTGGTATAAAATGGACAAGCGTGTTCATAATAGTAAATTAAGTTTAATTTTAATAATGGTAATCAATCGTTTACTTCCAATGTTACAAAGTCTCAATATACATCACTGCATAATATGTTCTGCGATAACAAGATAACTCTACTGGGGGCTTAACCTATTAAACACATGCGCAGAGAAATTGCTTACGGCACCTTGAATGTGTGAAAGTATATTTTACTCAATAAATAAAAGATGTAGCTGTCTTGTTTTTGGAGTAACGCGACGATATTTTGAGCGAAAATAATTATAGTTAAATTTTTAAAAAACATTATTCATTAACGCGGAATCAGTGAAGTCCGCAAATAGAAGATAACAAACGAATTAATAAAAGCTCATTATAGATAAGAAGTTTTTAGTAGACTAGTGCAAGGAGGCCAAAGAAGTCCAAAAGAAAACGCATTATATAAAAACACACACATTTAAATTGATTCAAAGTGATTAAGTGGAATAGACTAGTCTTACGAGATTGGTAATTTTAATTAACGTCGTACTAGAGTAACACAACGGACTATTGACGACGGTCCGGGATCAGTCCCTTCAGGGAAAGATCCGAGGACAACACCTCGTAATTTTGAACCACGGTCAGATGACGAAGAAACACCTGAGATGGCACCCCACTCTCCAAACTTCCACACCAACCCGACGTGAGGACTTTCGGTCACTGATTTGAGGTGTACCAGTCGCCTTTACACCATTTCGCTCACAAACATCCATATCCGGACTCAGATTCGAGCCAGGAACCTTCCGACCTAGAGGCTTACACCTTAACCACTATACCGGTTGGTTGACTTTACGAGATTGAGACACACGACAAAAAGAATTGCTCGAACGTAGGACTTTTCTTGTTACTTCAGTTTAGTTAGGGATACAAAATTCAAACAAGTCTACACGTTACTCGTGAAACTCATATTCTATCCATAACTTATATATCATTTATACAGGGTGTCCATAACAGAATGTCCCAGTTTCAATGGTATATTATAACAGTTTAATTTAGACTATTTACAACAAATCATAAATAAAATTGTAGGAAAACTAACCTAGCTGTTCTTAGAAATGTTCATTTTGTGACCCTTTAGTTATACGGCACACATCCAACCTAAAGTCCAATTCTTCCCGCACTTTGGATAACTAGTCGGGATTAATGGATGCAATAGCCTCTATAATTCTGTGTCTCAACTCTGGCAAATCATTAGGTAGCGGCGAAACGTAGACATGATCTTTTATAAATCCCTAAAGGAAAAAAAACGTTATGTCAGGGGAACGCGGAGGCCAGCGAAAAAGAGCTCTGTCGTCTCGACCATTACGACCAATCCAACGGTCAGGGACTTCGACGTTTAACCACTCTCGTACAGAGAGATTACAATGGGGAGGGGCTCCATCCTGTTGCCAAATAAAGTTTACAGGTATACAGTTACAGGTTAAAGAGCTATTCTCTCAACATATCCAGATAAGCCTCCCCTGTTATGCAAATAATTGGATTTTTGGTTGGATGTGTGCCGTATAACTAAAGGTGCACATATTGAACATATGTAAGAATAACTATGTTAATTTACATTCAATTTGATTTGTGAGTAGTTGTAAATACTCTAAATTAAACTGGTTATAATATACCATTGAAACTGGGACATTCTTTTATGGACATCCTGTATATTACCTATCCACATATTTAGGTCAACAAGGATCCAAATTGCAGATCTAGAACTGGATTTACCTGGCACATAGGGCCTCCGTGCTAACATAACTGAGAGCAAAGAAATCCATATGGTGGAGGCACCCTGGGGACAGATTTTGGATAAGAAATGGTTACGAGATCAATGACCACTTGAATCATGAACAAATAAGGAAGGTAATTGTTAATTTTTAACTAACGTTGTACCAGAGCAACACAACGAGCTATTGACGACGGTCAGGGATCAATCCCTGAAGGGAAAGATCCGATGACTAATAATTTCCTCATAATATTGAACCACGTTCAGATGACGAAGCAACACCTGAGCTAGCACTCCACTCTCCAAACTTCCACACCAACCTAACGTGAGGACTTTCCGCCACGACAGATTTAAGGTGCACCAGCCGCCTCCACACCATACGCTTACAAACATCCAAGCACTGACCTGGACTCGAATCATTAACGTTCCGATCTAGTCTGTTGACGGATCTTTCCCTTCGGGTTTGATGCCGGACCGTCGCAAATAACCCGTTGTGCTGCTCAAGACAATGTTAAATAACTACCCAAGTTACCTATCTGTTTGAACCGTAATGGGAATGGGAATTTTAATTAACGTCGTACTAGAGCCATACAACGTGTTATTGACGACGGTCCGGAATCAATCCCCCAAGGGAAAGATCAGAGTACAACAACTCGTAATTTGAACCATGGTCAAGATGACGAGGCAATACCTGAGCTGGCACCCCACTCTCCAAACTTCAACACCAACCCAATGTGAGGACTTTTGGTCTCGACAGATTTAAGGTGTTCCAGCCGCCTCCACCATACTCTTGCAATATCCATTAACTGACCCGGATTCGAACTAGAAACCTTCTGATCAAGAGGTTAATTGATCTGTAATGCAAGTAAGGCTGGTAGGTATTTAAATGTCGTCATACAGGAGCAAAACGACGGGCTACAAGCGACGGTCAGGAATCAACCCCCGAAGGGAAAAATCCGAGGACAACACCGCGTAATTTTGAGCCTTGGTGTCAGATGATGAGGCAACACCTGAGCTGGCATCCCACTCACCAAACTTACACACCAGGCCAATGTCATTTCATTTAAGTTCATGACAGATTTAACATGAAACAGCTCCCTTTGCACACGACGGTCTTTGGTTGGATTCGAACTCTCAACCCTCCGGTTGTTAATCCTTTCCTACCAAGTACATTGCTTTCTACCTATTTCTACCCTAGCTACCGTGGTCCTCCATAGTGACACAGAGAAGTATACCCAGAGTGGAAATAAACGTGTTCCACTTTCAACTCGCTGGTTGCTGGTGCAGTGGTCAAATCCACTGAGCCCCAACAGTTTCCAAAAAATGCTATAGAATGATCATATAATCAAGCAAGCCTTCTCAAACCTCTGGGCCAGATTGTAATTTTGGTTCGAAGTTATCTAAATTCATTTCTAGATGAATGGTAAATATTTTTATTTATACCAGTTAAATCTCTCTATGCCAGAAAATCTCTATTTTGAGCAATATCCGTTCTGCGTTTTTAGGATGGGAAATAATTTTTCTGCGCAAAACGATTCGATTAAAAAAAAATGCATTTTAAGTTTAACAAATGAGAAAACAAACAATTAGAAACTGCAGAGTAAACCCAGCTTCCTTTCAACTTTTTACCAGTCCCTCCGTTTTCGAGTAATGAAAGTATTCCGAATGAAATTAAAATATAATGAAAAGTATTAAATGCCTTTTTTACTGTTTCTGGCGCAGAATATTATCGCGAATTTCACCGCATACCTGTTCACGACATTTCAATGACTCAAAATATTTCACGAAGTTAATATTTTAAATGCTGCTCTGCTCATTGTTTGGTGGTCTCCTTATCAAACCTCAACAAAACCAGTTATACTCCAGGTTCGGATAAAAGAAAAGATATTTCACGTAACGTCGTTTTTTTTACTAGCGCTACACAATTCCGACACAATTTTTTTTAAATGTCTGAAGTGTTATTTAAAGCTATTCGTGAAAAATGCTTATTTTTTCGACATAGGAAGAAAAGAATTTAAATTATGTCAGATTATATTCTGTTGTAATCTATTTGGTTGTATCGTATATATGTAGCCTAAGAGAACAAATGCTGACAAAAACGTATGACGGCCATACAATGAGTTTAATTTATTTTAACCGTATCTTGACAACAAACCTTTTTGCAGCATTTTAAACGGCTTATATAATTTTAAGGATGACAAAAGGGCTCGGTTTAGTCCTTTTTAGACTTGCAATGTACAGATTCGACACAGAAATAATGCCTTAGGGGAAGTAATTACGGGTTTTTGTGTTAGTATCTAAAAATTAAAATTGGTGCATAAAATTGGAAAACAAAACAATTTTATGAGTCAGGCGTGTTTAATAAAAAATGCAGATGTGTTTACCGACTTCTTTATTAAGCTAGATTTATACATTATTTATGTAAAAATCAATTTTATTTTGAGAAAAGAAATTTTAGAAAAAGTGATATTTAAAAAGCATCTTGACTCTGCATCCTAACATGTCTAAAATATCATATCCTTTAAACAATAATTTAGCAAGACTCTTCTCGAAACAATTACGTACGTTCGATATCATTCTATTGATTTAAAATTGTGTTTTAGATATATGTATATGGCATAGTTATATATTTTAAATGTATCCTTTTCCATGAGGTAGTGGACCACCTAAAGATAGCTTTCTAATTATATCATAAACAAATGCATACGCACTCATATTGACATTTAAAATTTCCGCTAAAATGCGTCAAATGTTTTAAATCACTATTTCATGAAATACTTTTTTATGATATGGGGTAAAGAAAACTTGACAGTATAACTTCATTAATGACTTAATTAAAAAAATTAACAAAAAATTAGAAAATCTAATTCAATAAATTCATGAAAAAACTAACTAAAAGAGAATAAATACTTCATAAAAAATTGCATAACAGCAATTCCAATCAAGTTATAATAAGAAATTAAAAGTTATGGACTAAAATATTTTTTAATATTTTGGACAGATATTTATGTAATGATCTAAAACAACGCGAAATTTTGTCAGTATATTTTTTGACACGTAGAGGAAATAGAGATTATTCAGAATATGTAAAGTATATATACAGCTGAAGGTATAGTATGAGACAGACTTTCAAAATCATAAAACCTGCATTTTGTTATGTACCTGTCTGATAATACTAATTTTAGGGAAACAATTTGTAAATTACACAACTCTGCATAAACATATTTCCTGAAGAAGAAGCGGACCATAGTACCCCGGTCGGTAAAGTAACGGATTGGCAACCGGAGGATTGCGAGTGCAACCAAAGACCATCGTGTACAAAGGGCTGGTACACGAAAATCTATTGGGGTCTCAAGTATCCTAACGTTGGTCTGCTGTGGAAGTTTGGAGAGCGGTGTGTCAGCTCAGATGCAACCTCGTTATTTGACCATGATTCAAAATTATGTGGTGTTGTCTTCGGATTTTTCCCTTCGGAGAATGATCCCGGACCGTCACCAATAGGCCGTTTTACTGCTCCAGCGCATGTAATTCTATACACACCTGAAGAAAAAATTTGTCGGACTATCTGGTTTTTGAAATATTTTTTGTTCCTCGCACGAAAGAATTATTTACCTTTGAACCTAAATTTGAAATTACTTAAGTGAATATACATTTAGGAATATATAGATATTTGAGGTACTCACGGTCACACTAGACGAAACGTACACAAGACGTTAATATTTGAGTCAAGAAAAGGGGTTCAGGATCTTACAAATTTTATCAATGGCAAGATATCTCGTCATAAAGATCTCACCAATTTTGCTAATGATAATAAATCCAGTCATCAAAATATTGACTAATTTTCAACAACCAGCTGTCAAATCAAAACCGACGTGTATAGAGAGGGCTAGTGCACATTAAATGTGTCATAGCCTCAGAAGTCCTCACTTTGGCGTGATGTAGAAGTTTGGAGAGTGAGGTGCCAGTTCAGTGGTGTTGTCATTTGACCATGGTTCAAAACTACGCGGAGTTCTTCTCGGTTTTTCCGTTTTTGTGTTCAATCTCGGACCGTTGCCAATAACCCGAGGTGTTGCTTCAGTGCGACGTTAATTAATACTTACCTACCTTTTGTGTATGTCTATCGATTGACTTGTGTTTGTCGTGTCTTGAACAAATATTCTCTTTGCGCCTCACGTTGGGTTGGCGTGGAAGTTTGGAGAGTGGGGTGCCAGCTCAGGTGTTGCTTCGTCATCTGACCGTGGTTCAAAATTACGAGGTGTTGTCCTTGATTCTTTCCCTTAAGGTACTGATTCCGGACCGTCGTCAATAGCCCGTTGTGTTGCTCAAGTACGACGTTAACTAAAATTACCATTACCATTACCATCTCTTTGCGCCATAAAACACCCAAAACTTTAAAGTTTTAAAAGTTTTGAATTTTGTCATAAAAGTGTGTGGATGAATTCCCTCAAGTCTTTCAGAAAGGTATACATTTTCTGTATCTACTGAGATCAGAATCATAAATCGAAACAGAGGAATAACATTACATTTGATGTAATAAGTTTCGAGACCTTTTAATTAACTGGGAAAACTAATAATAGGCAAGTCTTTTATTCAGTATAGTTTTGCCAGAAATCACCGTATGAAGTTTAGGGTCTGTCACCATCATCGTTTTTACAAATTGATGACCACTCATAGAATCGGCAACTGGAAATCAGTACCAGAGACATCTGAAATTCAAGAAAGCAATGCAGTTTAAATTTAAAATTTGGAAATGCTTTTGGGGAAGAAATGTGGTTTTCGAGTCTGCAGTCAACTTCAAGACAATAAATTCCCAGGCTTTGGGAGTAACGCATAAATATATCATTAAAACGGCGCAATAAATCTTTCAAACGTGGTTCACACTCAGCTATCAAGGGTACTTCTTAAAATGGTTTTGAAGTATCGTTTCTCGTAAGCCCTGCAATTCAATGAGAGAGCACGCAAAAGAAAGACATAAGAAGAATTGCTCACACGAACCGCAATTGGGAGGAGATTGTCAGATGACTTGTCTGTAGCTGACAGGAATGATTTAAGACTACCAGTTCTACAAGCATCGGTTTACTGCTGCGTGGAAATTTCAAACATTTCTCAGAGCTTTTTTGAAATGAAATGGAATGCATTTAGTTTCCAGTCATAAGATAAATGTAATGAAAATGCAAAATGAAGACAATATTCTGATCCGATAGGTTTAGAACGAAAAATCATTGGCTGAATCATCCCACATGTACGAAAATTTGTGTAGTAAAATATTCGAGTTGGAGACATTGGTTTGTTTTGTGGTTTTACGGCGCAAGGACCAAATTTAGCCAAACTGCACCAAACACAAGACATACAATACCAAGTAATTGACGTAATGAAAGTTTTGCTGACAGGAAAGAAAGAAGGTTGGTATTTTTTTTAATGTCGCACTTGAGCAACACAAAAGGCTATTAGCGAAGGTCCGGAATCAAACCGGGAACAAAACTCCACTATATTTTTAACCACAGTCAGATGATTAGATCAATCTTGAGCTGGCACACCAATCTCCAAACTTTGTGGAAGCTTGGATTAATTCTATGATGATTTCCTTATTCGAATGTAGGTAATTGGTAATTATTAGTTTACGTCGTACTAGAGGCAACACAACGAGCTAAACCTTATTTGAAGAGTAATTTGGTAATTTTGAATTAACGTCGTACTAGAGCAACACAATGGGCTATTGACGACGGTCCGGGATCAATACTTTGAGGGAAAGATCCGAGGACAACGCCACGTAGTTTCTAACCACTGTCAGATGACGAGACAACACCTGAGCTGGCACCCCACACTCCAAACTTCCACACCAACCCAACGTGAGGACTTTAGGCCACGATAGATATAAGGTTCATCAGCCGTCTCTACACCATACGCTTGCAAACATCCATGCCCTGACCCGGATTCGAACCAGGAACCTTTCAATTTAGAGGCTAACACCTTAACCACCAGACCGTTTGGTCGGCCCTTATTCGAAGGGAAATCTTTAAATGCAAAAAGGATCTCCAGTATGAGATTAGAAGTTTGTATGAGCATATTAGTATGAGGCAGTAATTTTAACTAACGTCGCACTGGGGGGGGGTAGTAATACAAGTTAAAGGCGACGTTCCGGTATCAAATCCGAAGGAAACGATCCTAGGACAACATCACGTAATTTCCATCCACGTTCAGATTACGAGGTCGCACCTGAGCTGGCCCCACACTCTCCAAACTTCCACACCTTGCCAACGTGAGGACATTTAAGGCCACGACTGATTTAACGTGCACCAGCCCATTGTACACGATGGTATTAAGTTGTATTTGAACTCGCAACCTTCCAGTTGCAACTCAGTCACACTTCCAACCGGGCTACCGTAATGCCCCTAAACCCTTCGAGTGGTTTAGGGGCATGCGTAAAAAAAAAATGCTGCCATACAATGGAAATTATAAACTGTAGCTAGAAGTAATTCCAAACTTAAACCTGCCGAAAAAGAGATTTGCTATGAATCTTACTTTGATAAATTTGTGAGACAGAACGAGGTGGAATAGATTGGTGTTTGGAACTGCGTAATTGATCATCCATAATTAGCGGTCCTGGTGATGAATTGCCAACTGTGAGAACATACGCGGAATTAATTTCCCCCTTCTGTTCCTCCAAACTGTCTCTGACATATAACATAAAACTGCTTTGCGGTATTTATTGTTGAATTTGGTGTCTTTCCAGTCGCTTTGTCTCAATTAGAAGTGTACGGTTAAACATCACATACAAAGCTGCTCATAAAGATTTCTGGTCTGCTGAACATTTTGAACTTGCCTACCATATCTTGGCAGGTGATTAAATATGTTGATCTTCATCAACTCTGCTCTGAAGCTTTGACATTATATCCTTCCAGCTTCTCTTAAAGGGTTCTGAAGAATATTTCCCTTTTAAAACTGAAAGAACGTTTCACCTTAACTTTATTATCGCAAATTTGAATCCAACCAAATACCTTCGTATACAAAGGGATTGGTGCGCGTTAAATATACAGGGTGGTCCCGAATTCATGGTACAAACTTTAATGGTAGGTACAGGACATTGTAACAATGATTTATTGTATAGGAATGTATAGTCGCAAGTGACGCGGTGAGGCGTAAACA
Source organism: Metellina segmentata (assembly GCA_947359465.1). Classification (NCBI taxonomy): domain Eukaryota; kingdom Metazoa; phylum Arthropoda; class Arachnida; order Araneae; family Tetragnathidae; genus Metellina; species Metellina segmentata. The sequence continues at coordinate 72,102,039 of OX375884.1, forward strand.
GGGGAAATAAAAGGAAAGAGAAATGGAGTGATCGGTTGGTAACATTGCCGGTAGAGGGCAGTAGATGTCTAGCCGCTGTTGAACATGATGCATCGCAGTAGGGAAAATCGCCATTCACAATTGTGCTGCCGTAGACGATGGGTGACTTTACGTATGCAGAAAAAGCAGACATGCATTACATGTACGGCCGTGCAAATGGTAGCGGCAGAGCTGCGTTACGAATGTATCGCGCGGAGTATCCTGATCGACGAATGCCGGATCATAGAATTTTTCAACGGTTACATCGTCAACTTTGTGAAACAGGTGCGTTCGACGTCAACAGACATGGCGCTGGTCGAGTAAGAGCTGTACGCACTCCAAGGCTGGAAGAAAGCATCTTGAACATTGTGGCTGATAGACCCGAGTCAAGCACAAGAACTGTTGCGCGTGACGTAGGTGTGAGTCATCAGACTGTATGCAGAGTGTTAAACGAAAATCGCTTACACCCCTTCCATTTTCAGAAAGTACAAGCATTGAATCCGGCAGATTATCCTCGCCGCGTGAACTTCTGCCTGTGGGTGATGCAGCAATGTGCGTTGCAGCCGGATTTCGTAGATTATGTGCTATTTACAGATGAAGCGACATTTTCACGCGAGGGTGTCTTTAATGCGCACAATTCCCATGTGTGGGCAACCAGTAATCCACATGCAACGCGTCGACATGCGTTTCAACAACGTTTCAGTATTAATGTGTGGGCTGGTATTGTGAACGACTTTTTGATTGGCCCATACTTACTACCCACGCGGCTCACTGGCGGAAGCTATCTTATTTTTCTGAAAGAAGTGTTACCACAACTGCTGCATGATGTTCCGATCGCCATTCGTAACCGCATGTGGTTTCAGCACGATGGGGCGCCAGCACACTTCAGCATTGATGTACGGAATTACCTGAATGCCACGTTTGGTACTCGATGGATTGGGCGTGGTGGACCAGTCCCTTGGCCACCCCGATCTCCCGATTTATCGAGCCTCGATTACTTTTTATGGGGACATTTAAAGCATCTTGTTTATGAGACTCCAGTTGACTCAGATGAGGATCTCGTCGCTCGCTTATCTGTAGCTGCTGCAGGTGTGCGTGAAATACCAGGCATCTTTGAACGTGTACGCCAATCGCTCCACCGACGCTGTCAAGCATGTATCGATACTGGTGGACGCAATTTTGAACAATTACTGTAAACATGACACTTGTCAACAACGCTTTCAATAAAATCTTTGTTTTTCCTTTCGGCCGTTATTTCCCCTGTTTTCGCCTCACCGCGTCACTTGCGACTATACATTCCTATACAATAAATCATTGTTACAATGTCCTGTACCTACCATTAAAGTTTGTACCATGAATTCGGGACCACCCTGTATTGTGGCCTTGAATATCCTTTTTTAGGTTGGCGTGGTGGGGAAGTTTTGAGAGTAGGGTGCCAGCTCAGGTGTGATTACGTCTTCTCACCGAAGTTCAAATTCCGTGGTGTTCTATTCGAGTGTTTTAGAAAACTTAAGGTATTTGGTATATTTTTGAATTATTATCCCACTGGAGCAACACCACGTACCATCGACGCAGTTTGGGATCAATGTGGATTCGAGCCCACACCACGTAACTCGGAACCACGGTGAGAGGACGAGGCAACACCTGAGCTCTCACACCACTCTCCAAACTTCCACACTATAAGCATGAGGCATGAGGATATTTGTGGCCACGACACATTAACATGATCAGTCCCTATTGCAGGCCTCGAAATAGATTTTTTAATACAGGTGCACCTTGTGCACCTAAGTTTTTAAATTAGGTGCAATGTGTGCACCTAGTGGGAAAAAATTAGGTGCACAATTATATTTTCATGTGCACAGTGCACCTGTGCACCCGGGTATTTCGAGCCCTGCCCTATTGTAAGCGATGACCTTAGGTTGGATTCGAAATCGTAACACAATACGGTTGCTAATCCTTTACTCATCCGACGTGGCCACTGTGACCCTCTACGAAAGGAAATCTACCAACCAACTGTTCTGGTGGTTAATATGTTAGCCTCTAGATTGGAACGTTCCTGGTTCGAATCCGGTTCAGGGCATGGATGTTTGTAAGCGTATGATGTAGAGGCGGCTGGTGCACCTAATATCTGTCGTAGCCGATAGTCCTTTACGGTGGGATGCCCTCGTCGTCTGACCGTGGTTCAAAATTACGTGGTGTTGTCCTCGGATCTTTCCTTTAGGGGGTTGTTCCCGGACCGTCGTCAATAGCCCGTTGTGTTGCTCTGGTACGATGTTAAATAAAATAATTACCACATTACGAAAGGAAATTCGTTATTTGGTTCTTCATGTCTGTCAAATCTTATGGTTTACTATTTTGCGATAGCAAGTTTTTGTCTCAATAGCGCCCACTATGGCTCCCTTAGATTTGCCATTTGTACTAGTGGTTTGAGACAAGCAGGTGCTTAAATCTCTATAACTTACCATGGGTGAAATTCTTCTGTGACGGTAAAACTTTCCTTGTGTGTGTAAATTAGTTGACATTCGCTTAGCTGATCCATGGTAATTGGGCCGACCAACCGGTATAGTGGTTAAGGTGTTAGCCTCTAGATCTGAAGGTTCCTGGTTCGAATCCGGGTCCGGGTATGGATGTTTGTAAGCGTATGGTGTAGAGGCGTCTGGTTCACCTTAAATCTGTCGTGGCCGAAAGTCCTTACGTTGGGTTGGTGTGGAAGTTTGGAGAGTGGGGTGCCAGCTCAGGTGTTGCTTCGTCATCTGATCGTGGTTCAAAATTACGAGGTGTTGTCCTCGAATCTTTTCCTTAGGGGACTGATCCCGGACCGTCGTCAATAGCCCGTTGTGTTGCTCTAGTACGACGTTAACTAAAATTACCATTACCATGGTAATTGGTAATTTTTAGTTAACGTCGCACTAGAGCAACACAAAGGGCTATTCATTACGGTCCGGGATCAATCCCTTAAGGTAAAGACCCGAGGACAACATCTCGTAATTTTAAACCACGGTCAGATGACGAAGCAACACGTGAGTTGGCACCCCACTCTTTAAACTTCCACACCAACCTAACGTGAATAGTTTCAGCCACGACAGATTTAAGGTGCACCAGCCGCATCTACACCATACGCTTACAAACATCCATGCCCGGACCCAGATTCGAACCAGGAACCTTCCGATCTAGAGGCTAATAACTTAACCACTATATCGATTGGTCGGCAAGATATCTCGTAATCAAGATCTGACAATTTTACTAATAGTGAGTTACCTCGTAATTAAGATCTGTCTAATTTTACTAATGACGAGATATTTTGTAATCAAAATATAAACAATTTTGCTACTGACGAGATATCTATGCCATCAAGATCTGACAAACTTTATTACCGGGAAGATATCTCGTCATTAAGATCTGTACAATTTTACTAATGACAAGAAATCTGCTCATCAAGATATTGTCTATTTTTCAATTGCTGGCCGTCAAATAAAAACCGCCGTCTACAGAAGTGACTGGTGAACGTTACATATACCGTAGTCTCAAATCGTCATCAGGTTGAGTGGTGTGGTAGTTGGGAGATTGGGGTGCCAGTTCAGACGTATTCCCGTCATTAGACGTTGGTTCAAAATTACGTGGTGCATTTGGCAACTTAGCCAGAGATCTTGTGATAATAGCTACGAAAGGGAATTTAAACGCGCATCTTTCTTACCCGATGGGGAATTCGCCAGATTCATTTGAACTTGCAACTTTCTGATGTGCAAACATTGGACTCGATGTAATATTTTATTACATCACAGTGTTGTCCTCGAACCTTCCCAACAGCCTGTTGTGTTGCTCCAGTGCGATGTCAGTTAAAATACCTACCTACACAAACGATTTAGACGAGATATCTCGTCTATCAAGATACGACCAATTTTGCTATTGCCGAGCTATCTCGTCCTCAAGATACACTATCCTACAATAATGGACCGGACCCCAGCGGATTTGCATAAAATACGACTACTTGTTTGGGGGGTGTTTGTAGTGGCATGGCCAGGGACCTTTGCATGTTGTTCCTGGTCAATTGAACGCCAACACCTACATGTACATTTTGGACAGTTAGTATCTTCCTACGCTCTGGCAATTTTATAGAATGGACGAATGTTACTGCGAGGACAATAACGCTCCATGTCATATTGCAGCCTCTGTCGCACTGTGGTATCAAGATAGGGATGAAAAACGTCTTTCCCGGTCTGCTCAGTGTTCCGACCTAAACCCCATATAACATTTGTTAGACGAGTTAGTGCTACGCTTATGGACCAGTGAACCACGTCCGAAATCTACAGCTGAGCTGGCGACATTTTTGCAGCAGGAATGAACACAAATACCCATAGATGTGTATCAACACCTTGTTGAAAGTATGCCCAGAAGGGTGGCTTGTGTAATTGCAGCAGTGGGGAGGGGGTCTATTAAAGCATATATTCCTTCACTTATACCATCACATCTTGCTGTCCGGTCCATTATTGTAGGGTAGTGTATATCCGATTAAAAAAAATGATGAGATCAAAATCTTCTCAGATTCTTATCTTTGACGAGATATTTCGTCTATCAAGCTCTAGTTAGGCTTGCTTATGACGAGATACCTCGTGAAGACAAACACTAGAAGGGTTAAAATCCGCATAGGTTAAATAACTCAGGAATGCATTCACAAAATAATGATATTACAGCTTAAGAATGTGGTTACAAAGTCATTTATTACTTTTTCGAGAATTTACATTGATATGAATTTTAAAACTCAATTTGAGTATTATAATCAAATAGAGGTATACAAAGGCTGTTTGGACACTTTTTGAACGATTTTAATGAACTGATAATTTTTTTAATTTGAATTTTTTACATGACATTTTGTGTTTTAATGTTCTATTTGATGGCCCTTATTGTTAACCTAAACCTCTTTCACACCTTAATTTTCATGATAATAATGACTTTTGAAAGAGGTATTTTGTCCCATTCTTGTTCCAGTTTGTTGGCACCGTGGGTATAGAAATGATATTTCTTTGAGGATAAAATATGATTTCGATTTTATGTGGAGTGTTGATCTTTACGTTTTCCCCTCTCTCTCTTTAATTTTAATTTTCTATTATATGCAAAACCGGCAACAATCATAAAAACCTTAGAGGAGGTTCCTTTAGATTCTTTTCGTTGGGTTGGTGTGGAAGTTTGGAGAGTGGGGTGCCAGCTCAGGTCTTGCTTCGTCATCTAACCGTGGTTCAAAATTACGAGGTGTTGTCCTCAGATCTTTCCCTTAAGGGACTGATCCCGGACCGTCGTCAATAGCCCGTTCTGTTGCTCTAGTACGACGTTAACTAAAATTACCATTACCATTACCTTTAGATTCTTTGAAAGTGAGTTTTAGGATTTCTTACTCCTCTTTATGATATATATATATATATATATATATATATATATATATATATATATAATAAATTGTTTTTTCATTGAATCATTTAAATACACACCCACGCCTCTTCTATTGTCACAACATTTTACCATCTATCTTCAGCTAAATTCTTCACACACAGCATTCTGCTGCGAGTTTTGCGTAATTGTAATATGTCGTAGAGATATACGATGTGCATTGGAATTTTTGGCCTTTTAAGGTTAAAATCACTGTTAATTATTTTATTTACAGCTGAAACTGAACATTTTAATGACTTTGCAATAGTTCTTTGACCTTGGCGTATTCTCTTTAAAAATTAAAGATTTTACATTACAAATATCCTCATAAATTCTTTTCTTTTTTGGATACGTATTTGGAGGTATTTTCCACTTTTACGTTTTTTTTCGATTCTCATTAATAATATTACTTATCGTAAAACTATGACTTTTACAGCGTTTTTGAATAATTGAATAAGCATAATTATCTTCGGAAAGAGCGAAACATAACTTTCCATCTATTGCTGATTTAAAAGCGCCATTTGAAAGTAAAGAACCCTCAGCGAGAGAATAAGCAAACGATAAGTTACACTTTATTTAAAAGGCGCATTCTAACGAATCAAGTTTAATTGGCCGATTATAGTTGATAAACAAAAGTTGAATGAAAACTATAGTGAGAACCTTTTTTCAATAGAGTTGATCAACGTTTTAGTGAATCAAGAAAAGTTTGACCAATTCAAACTTTATCGTTCAAGTGATGAGTCATCCTCCATCTGCTTTCGAGTTATTTCCACGCAAACGATCTGTTGTGGTTTATTTTATTCGAGAAACAAAACAAAAGTGCTTTTTTTTTATTCTCTAGGCCAAGTTTGTATCTTCGCGATCGTTAAAGATGGAGTAAAAATTTTAGAGGTTTTTAAATCTGCGGAATATGCCACTTCGATACCTTAAATGTGATTTTCTATAAATAAATAATTTTTCAATTGTAACTTTTATATTTTCGCTTATTAAACTGTTGATCAGTTTCTATTGAAACGTTTGAACTAAAACTGATTAAAGTCATATTCAGCTTTTATAGATCAACTATAATCGGTCAGACTTGATTCCGTTCTTACTTGATTCGTGAGAACGCGCCTTAAATGACGTTTCTTACGATTTATTCTCATGTTAAATGAAATTGTATTTAGTTCTTTCAACAAAACTTACTATCTGTATAACTTCACACACACAGCTGCTTTCGACACCATTTGAAAAATGCAACATGATCAGTTTCTATTGAAATGTGTGAACAAAAAACTGATTCAAGTCGTATTCAACTTTTATTAATCAACTATAATCGGTCAATTAAACTTGATTCGTGAGAACGCACCTTTATTTAACTACTGCGAACATAAAATTCTTTCGTAGCATACGACTTTTTTACAGTTCATCAAAATCTTTCAAATAATGTCCAAACAGCCTCTAGATTATAAGGTTGAACTTTAAATTCCGTCAGTTACCTAAATTTCATTTCTACAATAGGAAAGATGCTATGAGAATTTTGCTTTTCTGAAAATATAAGTGTCAAAGGAATAATTCTCTCAGTATGCCTTATCAGCATAATTATTTTTCTAATTTTTTTTCAACGTTAAAAATAATTCATGAACAACTCAAAGGGATAGTTTGAAAACATTAATATAGAAGTCGTCTTAAATTGATAACAAGATTAGGAATAGGTCAACACACAATTAAGTCATTATTATTGTATAATACTTGAGAATTATAGGAGAGCAATGACGACCCATTTAAAAAGAAATCAAACTGATTAGTTATAATAACTTCCCTAATGATCGTGGAATAAATTGACCTCAAATAAAAAATAATTTGTTTTCCTTGGGGGTAGTTAATTAACGTTGCACTGGACCAGCACAACTAGCTATTGTTGACTGTCCAGGATCAAATTCTTCTAAATAGAATAATTCAGGATTTCTAAATAGAATAATTAAGTTCTTTTTCTAAAAAAACATGCAGGTACTTTTGTCCAAATACTTTTGTCCATATACACTCATGTCCATCAATTAAGGATAATGCCAGCTCCGGCAAAGAAAGGAAACAAAACAAACGTGACTTATTCATAAAGCCCATTTATCAAACAAAAGATAAAGAACAAAACAGATGTTGTATGATATCATTCATAAAAACTACGATTTTTGCTCACTAGAGCAATTACAAAAAATATCGACCTCACAAAAACTTAACATGACATCGTTGGTATGATGGTTAATACATTGTATGTCTCCCAGACGATGAAATACAGTCCGTACAACACCTAGGCATGCTGAAGATCAAATTATCGAGCTGATCTTGGGGGAGATCACTCCACTCAGTAAATAATGCTCTCTGCAGTTCCGGTACACATGTAGGAGGTGGTTGACGGGCTGCAACTGGTCGGCCAAGCATGTCCCACACATGCTCTATCGGATTCATGTTAGGTGAGAATGCTGGCCATTTCATACGGGTGATATCCTCAGATTCAAGGCATTCGTTTACAATGTTTGCACGGTGAGGACGGGCGTTGTCATCCATACACACAAATTCTGTGCCCATGGCACCCCTAAACATACGTACATGTTGTTTCATAATGTCCCGATAAATTTGGTCTCTCATGGTTCCGACTTTAACATGTAGATCTGTTCTGGAGCCCAGTATAATTCTGCACCAAACGAGCAAACCTGCACCATCGTAACGGTGTCATTCAATGATGTTGTCTTGGTGGTAGCAGGTACTTGACGTTCTCCATATGAACGTACGCCGTGAATCAGACTGCAAGCTAAACCTGGACTCATCGGAAAACACCACAAAACAAGCCCACTGTAACGATGTCCACATTGCATGTTCTCTATTCCAGGCTAACCGCTGGCGACAGTGAGTTGCCTTCAGCGAAACACATCTGACAGGCCTGCGAGCATATAGACCAACATGTCAACAAAGTTTCTGTAAATGATTTGCCTTGAAACTGTCGTACGCGTGGCTGAATGTAGCTGACGAGAAAGGTAGGATGCTGTGCTCCATCTGCTTCTTTTTGCAGTTACTGCCAAATACCGATCATCATTCGGCGTTGTAACTGGGGGCGACCTGTATTGTAACGGCTACTGACATTTCCATCATTTTGGAATCGTTGCCAAAGCCTAGAGTTGACACTTTGGGCGATTCCAAGTTCCACTGAAATTTCCGTCTGAGTACGCCTACATTCCAGGCGGACGATAATTCTACCACGTAAAAAATCATCGACATGCGTCCTCTGTGCCATAACTATACGGCTTACAGAACGCTTGTGAACAATTTAACGTCTTTGCTAACATTCCTTATATACACTTCTCTTATACTCTCGTCATTGTGACGTACTATCGGCGTCATCTGATGGATTCCTGTAATTTGGATATTATTCTTGAAGATGTGTGCGATAATTCTACATTTGAAATTTTTACTTTAGAGTTCGATTTCCGTGTGATTCTGAATTATTCTTAATTTATGGACATGAGTGTAGTATAAAATATATATGTAAGAAGGTTGAGTCAAAGCAGAAAAACAGTGTATGTAATAACTGCCCCCCTTTTATACTTCGAAAAAAAAAACCCAATAAGATCATTCAACTGTTATACACTCATTGCCATAAAAACTTGCGCACAAAGAAATAATTGAGAGATCGTAACGAAACTTGGCATGAAGGTACATGTCGGTCAGATATGCAAATGATTAGAATTGCAGCGTGATTGCGCATTGCGTAATCCCACTAGATGGCGTTGATCTTCGTTCTCCTTGGAGTATAAAACAGGTAAGCAGAACTTGTTAGAGTGTACTTAATTTTTTGTAAAGGAAACGCTGAGGTAGACATGCCGTTACGCCGCCATCGAAGACAATATGAGCAGCTGTCAGAGTTCGAGAGGGGAAGAATCATCGGGATGATGGAAGCTGGGTGATCAGCTTGGCGAGTAGCTCGTCAAGTAGGCCGTTCTGATTTTACTGTGAGGTGTTGGGACCAGTCGACAGAAGAGACGGCATTTACACGGTGACCAGGCTCAGGACGCCCTCGACAGACCAGTCATCGAGAAGACCGTCACATCATACGAAACGCACGCGTAGAGCCAACTGCCTCATTGGCCGCTATCCAGACCCAGGCAGCACCTTCACTACGGGCCCCTGTGTCTTCCCGAAGCATCGCAAGGCGCCTGGCTGAAGGATATCTGGTATCGCGGCGCCCATTACGTGTGCTGCCATTGACACCCACCCACCGACGCCACCGTTTGGAGTGGTGTCGCGCACGATGGGTTTGGACTATCAATGGAATGGAACCAGGTCGTCTTCAGCGACGAATCTAGATTCAATTTGAGCAGTGATGACAGTCGTGTTCGTGTGTGGAGGCCCCATGGTGAACGCCTCATTCCTGCCTTCGCTTTACAGCGACACAACGCTCCCACAGCTGGTGTGATGGTATGGGGTGCCATTGCTTACGATACACGGTCACCCCTAATATGGATCCATGGCACAATGACAGCCCAGCGTTACGTCCATGATATCCTTCAGCCACGTGTGATGCCACTCATGGCAACGCTCCTAGGAGCCATTTTTCAACAAGATAATGCTCGGTCACACACAGCAAGGATGTCACAAGACTGCCTCCACCACATTATCCCCAGATTATCCAGATAGATCCCCAGATTTGTCACCAATCGAGCTTATCTGGGATCATTTGGGACTGCAAGTTGGACACCCTACGAGTTTGGTCGAACTAGAGGCGCGTTTACGCAACTGTGGAAAGAGATGTCTCAGGACATCATACGGAACTTTTATGCCTCAATGCCCGCTCGTATCGCATCGTGCATTCGCGCTTGAGGAGGTCCAACAGAGTACTAAACCTTCCGTTCATTTGTACTTTTTTCTGCAACAAATTATCCTTTTTCTTTGATTTTCTAATCACTTACTTATATCAAAGTAGTACTTACATGTGTAAAATTTCGTTTCATTTTGACGACTTTTTCTTGGTGTGTAAATTTTTATGGCAATGAGTGTATTATGCAATTAATAGAAATTTATGAAATAGTTATTTTAGGGAAATATTTTAATTAGCGTTGTACTGGAGCAACATATCGTGCTATCGGCGACATGGGAAGATTCGAGGACAACAGGAAGTAATTTTAATTACGGTCAGATGACGTGGTCATACCTGTGTTGGCACCCCACTCTCAAAACTTCCACACCACGTCAACGCGACCACATTGAAGAAAATCACAGATATGAAGTGTATCAGGCCTCTTTGAACACGGCGGTCTTTGGTTGGATTCGAACTCGCAACCGTCCGGTCGCTAATCCGTCATTTTCCCAACGAGGCTACCCTAAACCCCTAGGAGGGTTAAATGTACCATAAAACTCATTGTTTTTCCCCACGTACTCGTTCTTCGCTTGGAAAACATAGTGAATCTCTTACTATACATCATATATATAAACCATTTTATGTTTCTGGATAGTGAAGATTTGTTTAGTAGAAATTTATTAAAAAATTGTTTGGATGTTTTAATTTTTTACATCAATGACAAGAACGTAGTAAAAATAGTTGTTTCGGAACAACCACACCTCGAAAACATTAATGAGAGTACTTACCTAATTAAAAGCAATGCTTTAATAACGCAATTTCTATCTGCACATCTCTTTTCACTGCAATTCTACACCAGTTCAGCGCAGCACAAAGGCTGATTTCTAAACTGTCCGTGTTGAAAATGGGTGAGTAATCTTGCCTCTTTTAGTCAAAGATATTGCACTAACTCAATATTACTTCTAAGTTAACTATTACAAAATGAAGCCTACCTCTGCAGGTGTCCCGCTTTTCTTTTTCACAACTCTGTTGTACCCATTGTTAAATGAACTCTTCAATTAAAATCTATATAAATAAGAATGGAGTGTTTGTTTGTACATTCAATATTTTCGACCCATTTCAAGTTTTCTATCCATTTTGGACCCTTCTGATGCCGAATCCGCCTTTTTATCGTTTGGTGTCTGTCTGTCTGTCTGTCTGTCTGTATGTTGTGCCCTATACACGTCCACGCGGTTTAAGATATTTTCATGAAAATTTGCATACAGTGAGCACTTATCTTCATTTAGTGAGTGGCATTGGTTGCGAAAGTCTGTCTGTCCGTCTTTCTGTTCTATGCTCGATTTTGTGTTTGTGTGTTTGTGTAGACATCACATGAATTGTATTCCAGATATTTGATTGCATTGTATTTTATTTTATACATTATCTATTAGTTTAGTGAATGCAATATTAAACATTTCTTTATTGTTATATTTAGTTGAGTTTCATGCTAAAACACCTGAGTAAGTATACTTAAATCAACCATAATTTGGTAGTTTTGGAAAAATTGGAATGTCTATTGAATATGACGATTACTTCGATTGCTTTACCAGTACTGCTGAAAAAGTAATTATTCTTCAAAAAATTATATATTTTTTTATAGAATTTCATCTCTGATACTTCATTTATTTCGAGTCTTATTTTTATTCTTTGCGCAATGAAAACGATTTCCGAATATTTGGGACAGACGATATTTTTCATTGAAACGAGAATGAACAAGATCGCGCGAGCAGTGATATTTTTTCTGGTTCTTTCGCTCTGAATTAATTTCACATTTCTAAATTTTGTACACTTTTAGTTGTAAGTTGTGGCAACTGTGCGAGATCAAGGGATAAAATTGAATCACAAATTAATATCTTCAGAACAATTTTTTGCGACATCTTTTATTTTGTTTTACTTTGCTGTTTCCTGTTTTAAATATTTATTATTTTAATAAATGTGTTTTCCTTCTCATCACACGCAACAGCACCACAAAGTATTAGACTTAAAAATGTTAGGTAAGTTTCCAGTAAATTTTAAGTGTAGTTATGCCGTTATTTAAAGAATAATGCCGTTATTTAAAGAATAAGAAGATTGCAAAATTTCACAATGTCGCATACCGGAGGCAAGAGTGCCACAAGTAAAAAAATATTGTTTTGTTGACTATGAGTGCGAGAGCACTCGCCGTAAATCGTAATTTTAATTAATTGAGTTGAACATGAAAAGAACTTAAGAAATTGAATTCAAAATCTTCCTATAAATCGTCTTTTATAGTAGTAACCTTAGTATCACCTTTCGTCATTTTGTAGCTTTGTCATACAGCAATTGTGCGATGTATGTGAAATGTATTACATGAATGGATATGCATGTGTAGGATTTGTGTCCAAAGTAAGTTGTAGAAAATATAAAGATGGCGAAAGATGTTAAAATAAATTTTTATTCTACAAAAAACGTAAGTCATTATATATTTTGATTATCTCTTCAATCTAGAGTAAACCAATTAAAACCGAGTAAGGTCGGGTATTTTGCTAGTTATCTATATAAATAAGAATGGAGTGTTTGTTTGTACATTCAATATTTTCGACCCATTTCAAGTTTTCTATCCGTTTTGGACCCTTCTGATGCCGAATCCGCCTTTTTCTCGTTTGGTGTCTGTCAGTCTGTCTGTCTGTCTGTATGTTGTGCCCTATACACGTCCACGCGGTTTAAGATATTTCCATGGAAATTTGCATACAGTGAGTACTTATCTTCATTTAGTGACTGGAATTGGTTGCGAAAGTCTGTCTGTCCGTCTTTCTGTTCTATGTTCGATTTTGTACTTGTGTGTTTGTGCTGTCATCACATGAATTTTTTTCCAGATATTTGATTGTAATGTAGTTTATTTTATACATTATATATTACTTAAGTGCATGCATTATTAAACATTTCTTTATTGTTATATTTAGTTGAGTTTCATGCTAAAACACCTGAGTAAGTGTATTTAAATCAACCATAATTTGGTAGTATTTGAAAAATTGGAATGTATATTGAATATTACGATTACTTCGATTGCATTACCAGTACTGCTAAAAAAGTAATTATTCTTCAAAAAAATATTTTTTTATGGAATTTCAGCGCTGATATTTTATTTATTTCAAGACTTATTTTTGTTCTTTGCGCAATGAAAACGATTTCCGAATATTTGGGACAAACGATATTTTTTAACGAACGGGAATGAACAAGATCGCGCGAGCAGTGATATTTTATGTTTCTTTCGCTCTGAATTAATTTCACATTTCTAAATTTTGTGCACTTTTTGTTGTAAGTTGTGGCAACTGTCCGAGATCAAGAGATAAAAATGAATCACAAATTAATATCTTTAAAACAGTTTTTTCCGACATCTTTTATTTTGTTTTATTTCGCTGTTTTCTGTTTTAAATATTTATTATTTTAATAAACGTGTTTTACTTCTCATGACACGCAACAGCACCACAAAGTATTCGACATAAAAATGGCAGGTAAGTCAGAATAAATTTTCAGTAAATTTTAAATGTAGTTATGCCATTATTGAAAGAATAATGCCGTTATTGAAAGAATAATGCCGTTATTGAAAGAATAATGCCGTTATTGAAAGAATAATGCCGTTATTGAAAGAATAATGCCGTTATTTAAAGAATAATAGTGTTTTTGAAAGAATAAAAATGTTTAAAAAATCCGAACTAGAACTTTTCAAACATTAAAAAATTCGTTGTCATAATGACAGAAGAAGATTGCAAAATTTCACTATGTCACATACGGGATGCAAGAATGCCACAAGTAAAAAAATATTGTTTCGTTGACTATGAGTGCGAGAGCGCTCGCCGTTAATCATAGCTTTTATTAATTGAGTTGAACATGAAATAACTTAAGAAAGGGAATTCCAAATCTCCCTCAAAATCGTCTTTTGTAGTAGTAACCTTAGTGTCACCTTTCGTCATTTTGTAGCTTTGTCATACAGCAAGGATGCGATGTATGTGAAATGTATTACATGAATGGATATCCATGAGTAGGATTTGTGTCCATAGTAAGTTGTAGAAATTATAAAGATGGCAAAAAGTATTCAAATAAATTTTTATTCTACAAAAAAAGTAAGTCATTATATATTTTGATTATCTCTTCAATTTAGAGTAAACCAATTCAAACCGAGTAAGGTCGGGTATTTTGCTAGTATTTTATAAGTATGCTGTGATTTTTTAAAATTCTATTAAAAAATTGATATGAAAATGTCTCAGGTTTACAAAACATTCCTTTTTCATATTAGATTCCATTCAGGACGTTAATCCGGCTGGATCCGGCCGAATTGGTACTTTGGTAATAAGTGTATCTAATCAGTATGTAGTTTTCCAAAATCGGCCAAGTAAAAGTAGTTAAAAAGGATATTTTTCGAAATTGACAAACGAAACGTTTATTTTAGCATTAGAAAATCAGCTTTACTAATAATTATCCATAGGTAGGAAATCAATCACCAACAATAAATTATAGTAGCTACTAGCACTATTAGTAATAAGTATTAAACGATTGATGATGATCAGTCTTAATAGCTTCCACACCAAAAAACACCAGGTTGTTTTATACGTAGTACTTTTCTATTTATCTAAATTTAAGTAGTCTCTATCTCTAATGTCGTTGAGCAAATGACATATAAATTGTACCTAACCTTGTCTCATACTAACATAAAAATCTAATCTTTGGCAGTTTTGCTCAACATAACAAAAAAGAGAAATCTCGATTCTTCTTAATTGCTTGAATCGAAGTTATATAGTAATGAAAATCACTTTTGAGTTTGAAAGAACGATCTAAGGAAACAAATCGTATTAATTGTGTCGTCCCCCAACCTACTTCTCAATGAACTGCAAATATAACCAGCGGCAGAGAAGGCCCTCTCATCTCCGACACTAGTTAGTTAAACCGTCATTAAGTAGTCGTACATAAGAGTTAAATATTTTCCTTTGACTCCCTCTATTTCATATGAAGCCATAATATAAAATCGATTAATTCACAATCGATTGCTTAATAAATGATGTTGCAACTTTAAAAATGGGTTTGAATAATCAATTATTTAATTAAAAAATTCGAGTTTATCGGATCCGGACCGGATTTGATAGATATTGCTGGATCCGGTAGGTAGCCAAACAAAGCCGGATCCGCAGGATCGGATTGCATTCCCTAAAAATAACTCGTATCTTTGTTGACGCTTTAGTGAAAGAACCAGCATATATTGCTACTGAATATGTTCGTCCATTGAATGTACCCTAACACCCTGCGTTAGAGGTTAATACTCGAAAAAAAAAAACAGAATATCACGGAAATTAAAAAACATTTCAGTCTTTCGAGAAATGAATTTCGGATCCGTAGCTCGGATTCATTCTTGTGAAAATTATTTCTCGCATCGAAACGTTTACACTTTTGCTTTTTTAAATGTACATTTCTGTAAATAATATCGCTGAAAGGTATCTTTGTTCTGAAATACCCGTAGAAAAACTCGCATGAATAAAACTAAAATTACTTCTGCTAAAATGTAGTGATGAATACTTTTTGATGAAAAAAATCCTCAGGATGTAATGATACGAAAGATATTGTGGTTATTGCCATAATATGGTAGTTATGGGGTACTAAAGGGAACGTACTTATAAGAGATGAGTTCGAATTATTTTTTTTCGCGTGCTTCATAAATTGCATTTTTGAGAGTCAAAATACACTTTTAAAATAAGCACGTGTCTTCATTGCAATTCTCTTTTTAAATTTAAGGGAATGGACATTTATTTTAATTTAAGTTCGGGGTAAAGCAGTAGGGTTTTTTAAAATGATTTCTGGAAAGCTGTATCGAATGTTTAATATTGATAAAAATAAAGATGGTGCTATTTGTGTCCATCAATATCAAGTATAAAATGCCTATGATTTTATTTTATTGTCAGTTAGACTTTGTTTCGGCACCATGAAGTTTGACGAAATATTTTTTTCGACTCATTTCATGATAAAATAGCGTTAAACGTTTCTTTACTGAATTACGGATGCATTTTGCTTCAACTACGCGAAACATAAAAAAGTACTCAGATAGGTGAGTTTCTATCTGGGATCGAATTAAATTTTAGTAATGAAAGTCAACAGTTTTTTCTAAGAAACCTCTTTTTAGTAAATTTAGAAAACCAATTAAGGGTTTATGTTAAAAAAACATGAGATTCTAATTCCAAATCGTGATATTGAAAAAAAGAGTTGAGAAAAAAAACCTCTGTAAGCAAATAACAATTATAGTTCCACTCATATAGAAACAAGAACATCAGATGTTCTTGTTTCTAGAAAATTTAGCTAGATGTTCTTGTTTCTAGTAAATTGAGATAGATGTTCTTGTTTCTAGTAAATTTAGATAGATGTGCTTGTTTCTAATAAATTTAGATAGATGGGCTTGTTTCTAGTAAATTTAGCTAGATGTTCTTATTTCTAGTAAGCTAGAACACTACATGTTCTTGTTTCTAGTAAGCTAGAACGCTAGATGTTCTTAGATCTAGTAAGCTTGAACGCTAGATGTTCGTGTTTATAGTAAATTTAGAAAAACGATACAGAGAATTACTAAAAGTTTGAAAAACACGGGGATTTTAATTTCAAATAGGGATTGTAAGAAGACAATGACGAGGGTTGTAAATAAAGTAGTGGCAACGTAGTCTAGAAAGTCGCAGAACATTGGGCATGCGTAAACAGGATATCGGAGCAGTGAGGTGACACTGTTGTCGATGTGTAGAGTACATAAAACCGTCGATCCAGTAGAAGGGGTAGTTGCTGCGTGGCGTTGAAATTGACAGTTTCGTTTTTACAACTCTAAATCATGTTTACAAAAAGTGATCAGCGGCCGTGGATTAAAATCGAGGTTGCCCGTGGCAAAAATGCAGCGCAATGATATCAAGGATTATCTGAAGCCTGTGTCGAGAATGCGTTACCGTATAGGACGGTTGCACGATGAGTCAAAGCGTTTAGTGCAGATCGGACTGAGACTGTGAATTTGCACAGACCAGGTCGGACATCCATTCCTCAACATCAAATTGACATCGTGAGTGGCCTCCTTTCCATAGACCGTCGATAGACTGTCCGGGAATTATCCGTTGAAGTTGGGCTCAGTCATCACTGAGAAAGAACTTACTGAAGAAAGGTGTTAACGTGCGGAAAATTGCTTCCCGATGGGTGCCACATCGACACACGGACGTACAGAAATGGCACGGGTATGCACTGGCTGGTATCCATCTCGACAGATACCGCAATGACTATGTTCGTTGGCATGTTGCACAAGATATAAATGATCTTTTGCGACGGTGGTCATGGAAGGTGTTGGAACACCCTCCTTACTCACCTAATATGAGTCCTTGTTAATATGACCTTTTTCTTACGTTGAAAGAACCCCTTCGAGGCATCCGAATTGATTTCCTGAAGTGCCGTCTGTTATCCGAGCATTAGGGCGCTCCGTCGCTGACATCAACAAAAAACACCTTGCCAACGGTATCCTACGACTTCCTGACATCTGGCAAAAGGTACAAGACTTTGCTGGTGAGTATTTTGAAGGAATTTAATGTAATTTTTCTTTTATGTTCGTTAAAAAATATGTTTTCCAGGTATGTTGCCATTACTTTATTTACAGCCCTCGTAGTTACACTCGTGTAGAAATAAGAGCACTACATGTTCTTGTTCCTACTAAATTTCGCTAGTAAATTTAGAAAGACAATCCACTGTATTTCAAAAAGTTCGAAAAACACGAGATTCTAATTCCAAATCGTGGGATTTAAAAGATCAGTTGAGAAAATTGCTATGTGTAAGCAGAAGACAATCATAGTTACACTTATGTAGAAACAAGATCACTAGATGTTCTAGTTTTAAACTATGCGAGTATAATGTAACTAGATTTAGTTATTTTTTTAAAACAAATATACACTACCCTACAATAATAGATCGGACAGCAAGATGTGATGGTATAAGCGAAGGAATACATGCTTTAATAGGGGGATTGATTCAATTACACTAGCCACCCTTCTGGGCATATTTTCAACTAGGTTTTGATACACAGCTATGGGTATTTGTGTCCATTCTTGCTGCAAGAATGTCGCCAGTTCAGCTGTAGATTTCGGACGTGGTTCCTTGGTCCATAAGCGTCGCTCTCTCGTCCCACAAAAATTGTATGGGGCTTAGATCGGCACTCTGAGCAAGTCGGGGAAGACGCTTTACATCCATATCTTGATACCACTGCTTGACACAGGCTGCAACAAGCAAGGAGCGTTGTCGTCCTCATAGGAATATTCGTCCATTCTATAAAATTGCCAGTGTGTAGGGAGAACCTGAAGGCCCAAAATGTTCATGTAGGTATCGGTGTTCAATTTACCAGGAACAACACGCAAAGGTCACAGGCCATACCACAAAAAAGACCCCCAAACAAGTAGTGCGTACGGTCCATTATTGTAGGGTAGTGCATAGTAAGCATTTGGTTAGAATATAATACATGACATTAACCATCATGAGATTCTTGCTGTTAATCTGTGTATTGTACATGTATACATTTGTATACAGATATTTCACCACAAAGATGTTCACAGAAAATAAGTTAACACAATTCCAGACTCAGTTTCTTTGATACTTTAATTATTTTCACAGACGTGTGATTCACATACATTTCCACCAATGAAATAAAAGTGTGCGCGTGCAATGTATAATCCAGAAACACAACAATACCAATCTGTCCTAAACCACGCTTCTCGAAAGGTAAATCGGTCCTTACTGGAGGAGGAAGTTAAAATGAAATGCGTGTTAACTCTTTTTACTCGGTGTTTATTAAGCAGGAAATATAAATGACACAGAGGGGGGCGTATCCCGCAGATGTACTCAGCTCCTCCCCTTCGTTGCGCTTGGTCCATGGACTCGATATCAAGTGGGCAAGAATAGTGTTTTAAAATGTGCATTTCAATATTTACGGGTACAGCACTACATAAAATATATATTTTCCCGCCTGAAATTCCTGTGGGAAACTAAGTACGGGTGACGCATTTAAAGTCTATTCCATCGGTTACATTTGCTTTTATATAAGAGCGTTTATCTTTTTCTGATTCACATCAAAACGCGTAATAAGAATCCCATGCAGGACGAACATTGTATTTCTTTTCTGTAAAGAGCAGCGGCGTAAAGTCGGACAGAAAAGTTCCCTACAAGCTCATATTGAAAGATTTCCGTCACTGGCCCTTTACACTTAGCTTCTCCTGCACTTCGATCTCCTTCATAGCTGTTGCGATGTGCTCCGAAAGTGGCAGATTCGAAGCTATTTCTGGATGTACGTAATTGTCCAAGAAGTGTGGCACTCCGCGGATGTCGTCAGGAAAGCCTTTGGGGAGATCCGCTCGGGTCCTCGGCGTGAAGAGGAAAGTTCTTGTCGTTTCAAGAAGCCTGAAAGAATACAGCAAGAGTTATCATCCCATCATCTTATCCGCCTTGCTAAAATCTTCAGTAGCAAGTGCAACGAGTTCAGTTTCAGAAAGGGAGGTGCACTTTCAAATTAAAAAAGCTTTTAGAAAAAGACAGGGATTGGTTATAATAAAAGGTAATTTGGTGGATATTTAACCCTCCTGGTGGTTTTCAAGACGATATCTCATAAGCAAAACTGACTAGATCTTGATGGACGTGATATCTCGTCTGAATACTTGTCTGAAGTACTTACGATTTAAAAAAGCTTTTCTAAATGAAAGGGACTGGTTATAGTTAAGGGTAATTTGATGGATATCTACCCCTCCTGGTGGTTTTCAAGACTATATCTCGTCAGCAGCAAAACTGAATAGATCTTGATGGACGTGATATCTCGTCTGAATACTTGTCTGAAGTACTTACAATTTAAAAAAGCTTTTCTAAACGAAAGGGAGTGGTTATAGTTAAGGGTAATTTGATGGATATCTACTCCTCCTGATGGTTTTCAAGACTATATCTCGTCAGCAGCAAAACTGAATAGATCTTGATGGACGTGATATCTCGTCTGAATACTTGTCTGAAGTACTTACAATTTAAAAAAGCTTTTCTAAACGAAAGGGAGTGGTTATAGTTAAGGGTAATTTGATGGATATCTACTCCTCCTGATGGTTTTCAAGACTATATCTCGTCAGCAGCAAAACTGAATAGATCTTGATGGACGTGATATCTCGTCTGAATACTTGTCTGAAGTACTTACAATTTAAAAAAGCTTTTCTAAACGAAAGGGAGTGGTTATAGTTAAGGGTAATTTGATGGATATCTACTCCTCCTGATGGTTTTCAAGACTATATCTCGTCAGCAGCAAAACTGAATAGATCTTGATGGACGTGATATCTCGTCTGAATACTTGTCTGAAGTACTTACAATTTAAAAAAGCTTTTCTAAACGAAAGGGACTGGTTATAGTTAAGGGTAATTTGATGGATATCTACTCCTCCTGATGGTTTTCAAGACTATATCTCGTCAGCAGCAAAACTGAATAGATCTTGATGGACGTGATATCTCGTCTGAATACTTGTCTGAAGTACTTACAATTTAAAAAAGCTTTTCTAAATGAAAGGGACTGGTTATAGTTAAGGGTAATTTGATGGATATCTACTCCTCCTGATGGTTTTCAAGACTATATCTCGTCAGCAGCAAAACTGAATAGATCTTGATGGACGTGATATCTCGTCTGAATACTTGTCTGAAGTACTTACAATTTAAAAAAGCTTTTCTAAACGAAAGGGAGTGGTTATAGTTAAGGGTAATTTGATGGATATCTACTCCTCCTGATGGTTTTCAAGACTATATCTCGTCAGCAGCAAAACTGAATAGATCTTGATGGACGTGATATCTCGTCTGAATACTTGTCTGAAGTACTTACAATTTAAAAAAGCTTTTCTAAACGAAAGGGAGTGGTTATAGTTAAGGGTAATTTGATGGATATCTACCCCTCCTGGTGGTTTTCAAGACGATATCTCGTCAGCAACAAAACTGAATAGATCTTGATGGACGTGATATCTCGTCTGGATACCCATCTGAAGTTCTTTCAGATTAAAAAGCTTTTAGAAAAAGACAGGGATTAGTTATAATAAAAGGTAATTTGATAAATATTTAAGACTCCTCTCGATTATCTAGACTAGATATATCATCACCACAAAACTTACTAGATTTTGATGAACGTGATATCTCGTCACGAGGCAAAATTGGCCAGATGTTCGACTCTAGTAACAAGTGAAACGAGTTCATTTTCAGAAAGTGTAATATTTATCTAAAGCACACATTTAAATTAAAAAGCTTTTCCAAAAAGATAGGGACTGATTATAATAAAGGATAATTTGATAAAATGTAACCACATCCTCTGGTGGCTACCTAGATTAGATATATCGTCACCAGTAAAACTGACTAGATCGTAATGGACAATATGTCTCGTCATTAACAAAATTGACCAGATTTTATTTATTTATTGTAATTATCTCCTCGAAACCACTTCGAGGGCTAATGAATTATGCTAAAAAATAAATTGGCAGTTCTAAATCTGTAGAGATACACAGTAGACCACTACAGTAATCCAAACCTGAAAAGTTTGGTACATAAATTGCTTGATGAATTTGTTACGATTTCATGCATATAACAATTAATTAAATTAAAAGCTATACAGTTTAAAATACATCTGAATGTAAGTTTAATTCTTAAGTACATATTTGGAATTGTGGACACAGCTTTGTAATTTTGTTCACACATGTGAGTCTATATTTATTAAATATAATAGTTTTTTGTGAAGACTTATACACATTATTTTGCTGATCAATTAATTTTTACATTCCTGAGACATCGATCGGAAATACTATAGGTCTCACAGAAAGCAAGAAATTTTAAGGAAAATTTTATGTACATTTAGCATACATTTATTTTGACCAAATTAATACAGAACACGTATCATCAAAGCATTTATAAACGCTTGGTTAGATTTCCAGGAATTCCCTTCTAAGCGGAAATTGGATATTCTCTGGGTTTTTTCGGAGTAAGTTACAACTCTGACCCACATTATTTCATTATAATTATAATCAATTCCAACAAGGGCTACATTCTGTAAATTCTATTAACATTAAAGCCTTGTTCATAAGAATCTAGTTAACATATTGAAAATATATCAGTTTTCAGGATAGAGGATAAACGGAATCTTCAGTTATTTACTCAATTTTCATTTTTCAATAGTTAGTGCAATATATACACGGGAATCTACTATGAGCAGAAAGAGAGAGAGATAGATAGATAGATAGAGAGATAGATAGATAGATAGAGAGAGAGAGAAAGAGAAACACTACGTGCTTAAAATGTTTTCTAACCTGAACGTACATATGCAAAAATAGTTCATACTTTGGACGGTACATTATATCGATGAAGGAAAAAGCATTGGCGTTAAAATGTTCGCACTATGATAAATTTTCGTTCTTGTGAAGTAATATAGAATGGTAGTTATGCAGGTATTTTAAATTAATGTCGCACTGGAGCAACACAGCGAGCCATTAAGGACGGTCCGGGATAAAACACGAAGGGAAAGATAGGAAGACAACACCACGTAATTTCGATGCATGGTCAGATGTCGAGATCACACCCGAGTTGGCACTCCAGTCTCCAAACTAAAACACCGAGCCAACATGAGGACGTTTGAGGATAGATTGAACAAGTACTAACCCACGTGTACTCGACGGTGTTTGGCTGGACCGAGTTTCGACCTCTAAATCCTCCGGTTGCCAATCCGTTGCTCTTGCAACTGGTCCCATCGTAGCAAGGAAATAATGTACACTCATGTTCATAAATTAAGGTTAATTTAGAATCACACGGAAATCCAACTCGAAAGTAAAAATTTCACATGGTGAACTATCGAACACATCTTCATGAATAATATTTAAGTTACAGGAAGCCACCAGATGATGCCTATAGTACGTCACAATGACGAGAGCGTAAGAGAGCTGTATATAAGGAATGGTAGCAAAGAAGTAAAATTGTTCACAAGCGTTCTGTAAGCCGCATAGTTATGGCACAGAGGACGCATGTCGATGATTTTTTACGTGGTAGAATTATCGGCCGCCTGGAATGTGGGCGTACTCAGACGGAAGTTTCAGTGGAACTTGGAATCGCCCAAAGTGTCATCTCTAGGCTTTGGTAACGATTCAAAACTGATGGAAATGTCAGTAGACGTTACAATACCGGTCTCCCCTGAGTTACAACGCCGAATGACGATCGGTATTTGGCAGTAACTGCAAAAAGAAGCAGATGGAGCACAGCATCCGACCTTTCTCGTCAGCTATCTTCAGCCACGGGTACGACAGTTTCAAGGCAAATCGTTTACAGACGTTTGGGACATGTTGGTCTATATGCTCGCAGGCCTGTCAGATGTGTTTCGCTCACGGCAACTCACTGTCGCCAGCGGTTATCCTGGAATAGAGAACATGCAATGTGAACATCGTCACTGTGGGCTTGTGTAATGTTTTCCGACGAGTCCAGGTTTAGTTTGCAGTCTGATTCACGGTGTACGTTCATATGGAGAACACCAAGTACCCGCTACCACCAAGACAACATCATTGAACGACACCGTTACGGTGGTGCAGGTTTGCTCGTTTGGGGCGGAATTATACTGGGCTCCAGAACAGCTCTACATGTTCAAGTCGGAACCATGAGTGGCTAAATTTATCGGGACATTCTGAAACAACATGTACGTATGTTTAGGGGTGCCATGGGCGCAGAATTTGTGTGTATGGATGACAACGCCCGTCCTCACCGTGCAAACATTGTAAACGAATACCTTGAATCTGAGGATATGACCCGTATGAAATGGCCAGCATTCTCACCTAACATGAATCCGATAGAGCATGTGTGGGACATGCTTGGCCGACCAGTTGCAGCCCGTCAACCACCTCCTACATTGTGTACCGGAACTTCGGATAGCATTGCTTGCTGAGTGGAGTGATCTTCCCCAAGATCAGCTCAATAATTTGATCCTCAGCATGCCTTAGCGTTGTATGGATTGTATTTCATCGTCTGGGAGACATACAATGTAATAACCATCATAGCAACCATGTCATGTTACGTTTTTGTGAGGTCGATATTTTTTGTAATTGCTCCAGTGAGCGAAAATCGTAGTTTCTATGAATGATATCATACATACACCATCTTTTTTGTTCTTTATCTTTTGTTTGGTAAATGGGCTTTATGAATAAGTCACGGTTGTTTTGTTTCTGAACTTTTATTTGCCGGAGCTGGCATTATCCTTAATTTATTGACATGAGTGTATATGAATATATGTTAATGTAATGGGCTCTACGGTAACGTGAGATAGAAGCTTAGCAGAGACAGACGTTGCTCTTCCAACTGGCTTACCGCGGCCCAATATAGTAAGGGAATAATGAATTGGAATATATGTTAATGTATAATGGCCTATACGGTAGCGAGGGCTAGCCGTTGCTCTTCCAACTGGCCTACCACCGCTCAATATAGTAAGGAAATAGTGAATTGGAATACATGTTAAAGTATGTAATGGGCTCTACGGTAATGAGATGTAACAGCTTACCAGAGCTAGCCGTTGCTCTTCAAACTGGCCTATCGTGGCCCAATATAGTAAGGAAATAATGCATTTGAATATCTGTTAATATAATGGGCTCTACAGTAACGAGAGTTAGCAGCACTATCTCTCTATATTAAAAAAAAGTTACCGCCGCAGGATTGAAAACTGTGTTGTTTAGCTCTATTCTTAGACGATTTACCGAGAAAGTACTGATCGGAAAAAACGAAATTAACATGGTTTGTTCTTTATCGTATTCCCTGGACAATTATTAAGATTTTTTTCCTATGCGGCTATTAGTTTAGGGTTTATTAAGTGTAAAAATTGAAAAACTGAAATTTCTTACGGGAGTGAGCAAAACACATACAAATTTTCAGTCTTCAGCCTTGAATTTATTTTAAAGAGTACCTCTCAACGATTTTTGCAGATCATCGAGTTTTTTTTTTTAATTTCAATTTGGTTGTTGAAAATATTTTTTTGAAATTCGGGAAAAATCGGGACATATTTGTTACTTTTTTTTAAAACTGCCCTATCTATATCTTATTACTATTAGTTTTTAATTTTAAAAATATCGAAGTATACCTCAGAATGTACTCTTTCTTACGGTATAGTTATTTTTTAAATTGGTTAATAATTAAGTTCGATGCGATCAAAAGTTGGTCAGACAAAATTCGCATTCTTTGGATATTTTCGCTACTTTTTGTTAAAACCGTTATATTTACAGCTTAATACCATTATTTTTTTAAATTTGAGAACATCACTGAATACCTTATATAATACTCTTTCTTATGGTATAATTATTTTTTATATTGGTTAATCAATAAAGTCGATGCAATTAAAAAATTTTCATACAATTTTCGGAACTTTCAGATCGTAATTTCCGACACAAAACTAAAACTGTCATATATATATCGCATTACTTTTAGTTTTCAATTTTGAAAATATCGCAGTATACCTCAGAATGTACTCTTTCTTACGGTACAATTATTTTTAAAATTGGTTCATAAATAAATTCGATGCAATCAAAAGTTGGTCACACAAATTTCGTAATTTTTAGTTCGCGTAGCAGGATCCGCACGCAGTAGTGAGTTGTATTTTTGACTATCGAGTTTGCCAGACATCAAATTTATCGTAGCAACAATTGCCAGAAAAACGATTTCTTTTTATTTGGCGAGGAAAAAGGCTCGCTTTTTTTGGGGGTCGGCGAGCGTAAGCGAACAGGGGGCGAAGCCCTCGCTGTGACGTCATGGACCGAAAAGTCAAATCAGGATAATACGAATTATTCAGATAGTTTCGATGTCCAGGATATTCACTCTGTGAAAGGAATGTTGGTTTGCGAAGCAAACCAAATGGGATTGTGTAGCAATCACCGGGGTTTGGCGAGCGAAAGCGAGCAGGTGGTTGAGCCCCCTAGTTTACCAAATATTCGCTAGATACCCATAATTCTAAATCGACAATAGACGACCCTCAAATTGAGATTCATATGCAATTAGCTTCGTATCAAAGAGTAGCTAGTTAATAATTGCATCTAGCACTTCAGAATTCGAGGTGGTTGTCACGGGTCAAAGCTCAGTACCTGGAATCACGACCTTAAGCGTGACACATCAAAATCAATCCGCACGCCCATTCACTGACAGCATACTTGCATTAGAGGACAGTTCTCATGTCACGCAATGAGGAGGCTAATGGAAGAGCTCTTCGGTCTCAAGAGCGTCTTCGGTTTGATTTGTCGTTCAGCGAATTTCCTTTCAATAGTGTCTCAGAACAGTGGCTGCTGAGAGTTCTAAACATCATTTGAAGAAATGTATATCACGCAAGAGTTTGAAGTAATTATTTTCGTTTCACGATCTAAAATTGCAGTGTCAAAAAGTGACAATTCAAAAGAAATTAAAAATTAAAGAAGTGGTAAATACACTGTGGAATTTTTCAAGAGTATGTGTTCCGCCATGCGGTGTTTAAAAAAAAGAAAGGTCTTTACCAGGACTGGAATAAATAATTTTTTGAAGCATCTGTTCCTATTTATTTTTGGGTACCGGCACCCCAATTGGAAGATTAACGGATTAGCAACTGGAGGTTTACGAGTTTGAATCCAATCAAAGAACGTCGTGTACAAGATGTCTGGTGCGTAATCTGTCTTGGCCTTAAATGTCTTCATGTTGGTATAGTGTGGAAATTCAGAGAGTGGAGTACCAGCTCAGGTGTGACTTCGCCATCTTACCGTTGTTGAAAAATACACCAATCCTATATATTGTGTTTCGAAATAGTATTAAGAAATTTGAAAAGATAAGATCCAGATTTTTTGTTTTAGATACTAACTAGTTTAAATCGATAGGAAGAAAATCCTTTTTATTAAATATACACAAAGGAGATATAATTAAACATCTTTACAATTATATTTACCTGTAGCGATGATGAAAGGAGAGACATTTCTTGGTTTGCACTCTATTCCAAATTCAGACACAGGTGTTTCATTTAGAGGAATTAGTTGGCATTTACTTAAAACCTGATTAACAGTTTGAAGCTTCGAATACTTTCAAACTGGATTGTTAAATTCCAAGCTTATTTTAAGAGGTTAAAGTTAAGAAGTAGTTTCATTTGAGTGAAAAGAAAGTAGAAAGCTTTACCGATACACGATAAAAAAGCATAGCATTGGTTTTCAAGGAAAAATTAATGATATGCATCCAGCAACAGAGAAAGTTTCACTTTTTGTTAGCAGTGATTTAACAGGAATGTTTTAATGATATTTAAACACATATTCCGAACGCAAACAAATAGTTAAAGCAGAAAATTGAATTTCTAAGTATCCTTCTCAACTATTTGATTTCATTTGGGAAACCCTACGCGCCGCAGAGCTGTGTTTTAAGCGTAAAATAAAATCTAATTTAACAAAGGAAACGGACAAATCGGATCCATAAAAAGCTAGTCCACCAGAGGTGGGCTATAAAAAACCAACTTCTTTTCAATATTTTTCTAGAAGTGGTATGCAAGACTACCTACTTGGTTCTAGCGAGAAATAGAAAATGCTTTAGATGCAATTCGAGATTGTATGACAAAAAAAAAAGCTGCCGCTGCATTTAAAGTTGTCCCTTAAACTCCATCTGAAAACACTAAAAAAAAAGATGAGGTAGCTCGCCCCCTTTCGACATCCTTCAAAACTAAAGCTTCGCGGGAAAGCCACTACTGAAAGAAAAGATCAAACAGGATCTTTTCGCACACATACATAGAAAAAGAAGAAAATTGTATCTTTTCGGAGAACATCGTTTTGAAAAACATCACGAGATTTTGCAATGTAACTGATACTCGAGGTGAACTGCGTTTCTGGAAACGACATTGCGTTCGGCGAAGATCTCAGTGGCTAATTTTTTTCGTATCTAAAATACGAATTCGTGAAATATTATTTGCAATCGATTAATTTTTTTGAAAGACGATGCTTTTTGAAAGCAGATTGTCATAAAGTATTTCACTTTATCTCGAAGAAAAAATATGTTTTTAGCAGTTAATAATTCGAATATCAATTTAACCTGTTTTTGAATATGAATGCATGCTTGATTAGATATGCTAGAGATTCTATGACTATATATAATCCAGAAAAAATAGATTAGGTTTAAAAAGATAAAATGAATGAGCTTTCTTTTTTTTAGTATATAGCGAATGTAAGTTATTTATTTTTTTATCATGAGTAAGTGCAATTAATGAAGATTAATTCTCAAAGGCTAGTTTCGAATAATCGACTTTTAGAAATAGTCATAGGAAGACCTAATTATGGTGCTGAGAAGATTTTTTTAATGTTTTTAATAAATGAATAAATTATCAATACAACATATTCCATATATATTTATGAATTCAAACTTACAGCCGTACACAATAAAAGTGTATAGAATTAGTAGTAATTGAATCATATTATAGGGACTATTTTCAGTCATAAAAAAAAAGAGATAAGCTAGTTACTACTTAAAGTAGTAGTTTGAAATAGTCTAAATATTCTGATAGAGATATTAATGAAGCCAGTTATGATTATTTTATCTATTTATATGAAATATATTTAAAAACTAGTGTAATAAATATGTAAAGGATAATTTTATAAATCTGTATAAATGAATTGGAACTTCGAAAACTTATCGCAGAATATACAATCTCGTGTTTTATGAATACCTTAAGTGATTCATTTGAAAGATAAATATAATTGAAATCTGTGTAATTTGAATTTTTAAAGTGGGAAGATACGTACTTTAGAATTGGTAAGAAAATCATGATGCAAAGTTTCGCAAGATAATGACTAGAAAAAGAATATCTAAGAGTTGAATTGAAAGATTTCGTGTAAAAAGATTAGAGCCACTAAAACAACCTATGAAATTCATTTGTCACTTGTTAACAAAAAAATCCTTAAACAGATGTAAATGAAGTAAGATATATATCTTAAGTATGATTTATACAAACTGAAAATCTCTATCCATCAGGTAATTGATAATTGGTAATTTTTAACGTAGTACTAGAGTAACACAGTGGGCTATTGACGACAGTTCGGGTTAAATCCCTTAAGGAAAAGATCCGAAGACAGCACCACGTAATTTTGAACCACGGTCAATTAACGACTCTATCCATCAGGATGAGTCAAGATATTTCAGAATTGATAGCTTACATTGAAACATTATGGAGTTAAGTTGCTTAACTAGAAATTTTAAAGCTTACTTAAATAGGGATCAATAAATAATGCTATAAATCTGTGAACACAACAATCTCTAAATGTGTCTACAGTATTAAAATATATTATAAGACAACGAAACAATCTGGAAATGGTAAAGCATGAAGGAAAATAATCAAGAAAGTACATGCTTAAGTCATGATCCTCTAAATGGTTAACCCATAATCCTCTAAGTCAGGGGTTCCCAAAGTGTGTGCCGCGGCACCCTGGGGTGCCACGTAGGGAGATTAGGGGTGCCACGTAGCGCCCATGAAGCAGTTGCTGTTAAGGAGCGAATATTGTTCGAAAATTAATGTCGTAAAAGAAATGCGAGTAGCTGTTTCACTAGCATATCGCTAGTAGCTGTATCTCAATTCCACGATTTGAACAATTGTGCAGTGAGCAGCAGGCTCACCTGTCGTACTAAATACACACACATATACCTCCAAGAGCATGTTGAAGGTAATTTTATTTATTTTATTTAAATTTTCATCTACAGATGTTTTTCTATTAAGTACAATTAAAGTATTTGTGTGAATTACGAGTTGTATTAATTATGTCTTTGTTCTCACCACTTACTTCTCCAATTTCTTCTACAAAGTCGTACAAATACGAAATGTATTATATATATATATATATATATATATATATACCACAGATAGATATTACATGACGAGGGGGTGCCGTGAGAAAATTATAATCCTCTTAAGGGTGCCACAACTTGGATAAGTTTGGGAACCTCTGCTCTAAGAGGTTTCCACGAGATATCTCGTCCATCAAGATCTGACCAATCTTACTAACAAGATATCTCGTCATCTCGATACTGCCTATTTTGTTATGATGACGAGATACATCGTCTAGATAACCTTCAGGAGGGTTAAACGAAGCTTCTGAGTGCATAAACATAATCACACTATATTGCTCGTGAAAAGAAAAAACGCGAAGGACATATTTTAATTGCTAGATGTTATATAAAATTCGGAACAAATGCTTAAAACAATAAAGAATTGAATAGTTCAATTATTTTTATATAGTACATAAAATATGATCTGTAAAAATTCAGAATTGGACAGATATTATAGGATTAAGGTACAGTGGTAAAGATCTAGGAAGGCAGAAATAATTATTAAAATTTTTTGGCTCTTGCGGTATATTTATAAGAATTTTATGATATTCCATTAATTCTGTGCTTTTATTTTTTATAAGTTTATGAGAAATGAAATGTAAATAATTAATGAAATTCTATAAAATTCGTTCATCATAAAAAGTTTATAAGAATTTAAGATAATAGTTAGAATCGTGGAAAAGCTATAATTAATTGAAAAATGCATAATTTATTTTCTGTTTTCCGTAACAAATTGATGTTAGTGATTATTTCTTTCAACTTTACAACTCGTAAATAAAAATTGATTGGAGTAGTTAAAGCTTTAAGATGTTACGATTGAAGCAACTTTTTTGTAATATATCGTTGCCTAAAATATATTTAATATGTATTCTGAGAATAATATTAATTTAATTTTAAGTATAATCTTAAGAAAGAGTTGAACTTTCAACTTATCAAAAGCTCTAGACAAAGAATGAAATAATGTTTTTGTTTTCGAACACCCACAAAATTGAGCCATAATCATGAAAGCCCAGTTAGTTTCTATTACATTTTTTCTCTAGTAAAATCCACATAAAGGTGTTTTTCAATCGGACAGAAAGCTGCTTACTGATTTCATAG
This sequence comes from Metellina segmentata, assembly GCA_947359465.1. Lineage (NCBI taxonomy): Eukaryota > Metazoa > Arthropoda > Arachnida > Araneae > Tetragnathidae > Metellina > Metellina segmentata. The sequence goes on from OX375884.1 coordinate 72,133,275, forward strand.
CTTAAGAAGACATAATAATTTATTCATACTGTAATTTAAAGTAACAGGTTCAAATTGAAATATTTTCGGAAGAAAATATTCGCTAATGGACTTTCGTATTAATGAATGCTTCTAGTATGTTTTGGTACTTCATAAATAAAAATGATCATTTAAACATTGCTAAAATAATGTATCTCTCTAGAATTATTTATTTTGAATTAATGTATGAAATTGACATAGTTTGATAGAGTTAAAGTTACGATAAATGATATTTAAAGGACGTATTTTTACTTTATGTAATTAAAAAATTTGTTATGTAAACTACCATTTTTTGAAAGATACAAGCGTGTTCAGGTCTTAGAGCTTCAGGAATCTTCCATATACTTTTTACTTCTAAAAAATCATTTTCTACGAAACATGTTTTTAAAAATTCTGTCTTTTTCGTTCCACTTTAAAGTGAACGCTATGCTAAAAATTGATTATTGTAATTCCAACGCAGAATTTAATTATTATAAAGAAAATAAGTTTTAAAAATTGAACATGCGAACAGTAAATTGATAATTAATTTTTTAAAGCAATGAAATCCACACTGATGAGCCAAATGAATGTTCACAACCCACTTTATAAGCCAGAAAGCTCCTAAATCTCCCTTTCAGTTTACGATCAATTCTTTTGTCACTTTGCTTTTTTCTACCAGAAACACCAGGATTATCTACTGGCTAATTCTTATTAAGAGCTTTTAGGAAGATTTTCAGTGTGATGAGCGAATAGAAGATGCTTGTCAACTACTCACCCAACTTGAACGATTTTTCTAAATTCTCAGGAATATGCTAAAATTGTGGTTTTCTGATTAAATTAAAGAAAACGCTATAAGTTGTTTAAGCATTTCTTGTAAAACCAGAGAATACGAGTATTTCTCTGTTGACAGAATGGGGATTTAGTTTACTGCACTGATATTTCTGGATTGTTTCTAAAGCCTGGCATTGAATATAAGGCCGATTAATATAAACTTCATTAACTCTTATAAAAGACGTATTAAAGCTGGTTTTTTTACAAATTGGGTATAAATGGTTCTGTTCTTGTTTGAAAGCTTATAGATCTGATCCATTAAAATCTGAAACGCTAAATGTTCAAAATATAATGATTTCCACTAATTATTTGCGAAAATCTTAACATGTCTTTATACTTCTTGGTCAGTAGGGTAGTTATGCCAAGTTCTGTTTCAGACGAGCAAAGTCAACAACGTAAAACGTATATCCATCTGAACAACCCAAAGTCAAGACAATTGTCCACACGATAACAAATATATTATCTTGTAAGAAAATCTCTCGAAGCTTACACCATTTTACTACGGCTTCGCTAACTATAAAAAAATCTTTTGTCACGGTTTTACATAAAACTGAATCCGATGAGAAACTAAAGGCGCGTTATCAAAAGGTGGTAATTGCTTTTAACATTTATGCTAGAAGTTTTCTCACCCATAAAAAGTTAAGATGAAAAGGTATTTCTGTCGGACCAGATATATAAGAAAATGATGTTAAAGGGAAACTTTTCACTTGCAATGAATAAAATTGAACAAAAAGCTTGGATTGCCTAAAAATGTCATTACCAAGATTTTAGATATCAAGAGGAGCCCAACACTTTGTTATACATATTACATTTAGGATGTCTTCAGTGAGCATGAAAACTGATTTTCAAATTCACATTTGGACTTTTTTCCAAAAATTCTCGGCGCAGTCAGAAAAAGGAGAAATCTTCCATCAAGACATTTAAAAAATGTGCCCGAGGTAGCAGGGTTGTTTGACTGTTAAATAGGTTGTAGATTACAGCTGGATATTGCGATAAGTCTAGATGCATCCCATAAGAGATTAGGCAACAGAAGAATTAGTATTAAACAAAAGGAAAGGGTATTGACTAGAATAAGTAAATAATTCCAATGTATGCCATTTGTAATTGCTTACAGCAGTAGAATAAACGATTGCAAAAACCGTTACATTTGTCGCATTTCTGAAATACATGCTAATTATTGCATCGGAACTGATAGATATTGAATAATATGTAACAGCTATTATATCGTACAGTTTTTACGAATGTATAAGCAGGAAGACGACGTAAACAGTTTTGTGAGTTTGTGCGATCTTAGGCGATTTCTCTATGGGAAGAACTATGGAAATAATAATGTCGGAAGAAGAATTCGCTGTTTGGTGTGTAACTGTACGGTAATTTACGATCCATCAAGCTCAAGGAAATATATTCGATTCAAGATATTTCTCATAGTTGGATTTAATCACTTTAAGATCACTATCGTTGAATAAATATAAATAAACTGATAGTCTGCTGAAATGTAAAATATCAATGTGTCTTGTTGACATTATTGGCGAATAAGATGAAGATAGCTCGCTTGTATGATTTGTTGAAAGGAATACCACTTCGAAATAGAGTTGTCACATACTTTGAGCTGAAACTGGCACAGGAAGGTTTATTTGAACGACTTGTAACAATCACAACGTTCGACAGTTGTCGTTTTGGTTTCTCTGCACGTTGCTTGGGTTTAATGACTCAAGGGACATATTTGGCCATGCTGTACCAAACACAAGGTCAAGTAATGAACGCATACAAATAATTGTCACAAAAGAGTGAAACACACCCAGTCAAGAATCCAATCTGACACGAATGGAACCTGTGACGCCAATAACTCGCAGAAGAGTGGGCAAAACCACTGAACCATGACGGACCCTCCATTCTACAAGGATTTTATTGGTGAACAAGAGGAAATTCACTCGCTTTAGGTGAGCAAAAGACTATATAAAGGAAAATAGACTATATAAAGGAAAATACTAAGACGGTATTTGCAATAAACTAAAATTTAAACTCAACAACTCCGATGGATGTAAATGCCGTTGCCTCTCAGTGGATTTGCCCAATGCGCTAGCAACCTGCGAGTTGAAGGCGGCGCAGATTCGATTCATCCCTCGATGTATTTCAATGTGTCACTAGGATCGCGGTAGCCTAGTTAGAAGAGCAACGGATTAGTAACCGAACAGTACCAAGTTCGAAACTAGGTCCTTGAATTTACAAAAGCACTAGAATTTTTAAAAGAATCAGTACTTATAGTGGCTTTCTGGACGAAAAAAAGCATTGAAATAATCTCTAAGATGACAAACAAAATATTTCACTATAACTAAAGTATTAATAGAAGAAAATAGCACTATTGCTCGTTGCTATGTTCCTATCAGTTCATAATGTTCAGACACTTGCAAATTTTTTGACGCTTGATAAATTCTGCAAATAATATTATTAAAATATTAGAAGAATTTACATCTACTCAAATACCAGTATCTTGAATTTAGATATGCACTGGAATTTAAAGGAATCAGTACTAATAGCGGGTTTCTAGTCGAAAAAGCAATGAAATATTCTTGTATGACAAATAAAATGTCCCACTATAAACATTGTATTATAAAAGAAAAGTGGCAGTTTTGCATGTTGCTATGTTCATACCAGTACATTATACTCAGGCACCCGCAATTGTTTCAGAAACTTAATAGATTCTACAGATATTATAATTCTAGAATTTTTAACTATTAAAATACCTGCACCTTGAATTTAAAAATTAACTACCACTTAAAGGAATCAGTACTAACTCCTGGTTTCTAGACAAAAAACCAATATAAATGGGTTAACGTTACAGTGGTGTGGGTCATTTTCAACAAAAAAAAAGAATTTCCACCTCCATCAGTTTGCAGTTTATTGAAGATTTGACTTACTTCACGTTTTCTGTAGACAGATTGACTTATTAAGATATGTTTTCTGATTCTATTTTTATCTTTAGTTAAATTTGGTTAGATTATATCTTATTTCTGTGTCTAAGTCTTTGTTTTTAGAAAAAGTGACACAGCACTGTAATTTCAACCCGTCCATATAATAATCTTGTGTGACAAATAAAATGTTCCATTGCAACTAATGTAATATAAAAGAAAAATGGCAGCCTTACACGTTGCTAAGTTCATATCAGTACACTATACTCAGGTGCCCACACTGAACTGTTCCCATGATTTGTCTGTGTCTTTTTTTTATTCGAAAAGCAGCACCCTGTGGATAGAGAACTTAATTTCCTCTGTGCAGATCGCATGCCATTCAAAGAGACAATGGACAAAGTTCTTCAAATCGTGCACCAACTACTTCCCATCAGTACGTGTCAAGAGTTTTTTCACTCGCCTCCACAGAGCTCCGAGGCGTGAAGAAGAGTATCCTGAGAGAAAAAGCCCAGTCCATAATGGACGGAATCAAAAATCCCCAAGATCTCCATTAGGGGAAAAGGGAATCCTTTCAGGAGTCGCCTCCTTGCTCATGAAAGTGAAAGGAGTCGACAATTATATCCCTTCCTTTCGACTTCTGTCGAGGGATATTTTTTTTGTAGGGAAACGGTAGATGTCTTAAACTGTTATGGGTATAATGGAAGAGGGATTAACTGTTGTGCAATTTTGCGAGGGAAAAATCAGAGTGGCTTATGTCTCGATGTTATTTATTTGGGTGCGAGGAATTTTAAGGAAAGGAGTTCGCGGTGAAATACGCGGTGCAGGTTTATAAAGGGGGAAGTGGACAAAATAATGGTTTTGGATAGAACAAATCCTCACACACCTGAAGATTGCTACATCCCTCCAAATCAGACTGTTCTCCGTTCACGCATCGTGATCGAAGTTAGAAGTTTCTGAATGTGCGTAATTTTACTGTTTTTGTAAAGTCCCAACCAGGCTGTAATTGAATGGCTACAGGGAAGAAAAATTTATGTTTTTAGTATATCTAAGTGTATTGTAAAAAAAATTTAAAGTCGCATGTTTTCTATTTGTGTGTGACGATCGAAATTATTGGGATGATAAAAGTTCGTCCCGGTTATTTTTTTTGATAAAATTGAAGAAAAGTTATTTTATTTACTAAAAATGACATTTAATCAGTATAGCATGTTCGATGACCTTTCTCAATCTCCCTCTCTCTCTCCAGTAGGGAAATAGTGGGTAAGTGTACTCGGACGGCTAAGAATATGCAGGGATATTTCACTTAGTTGGCAATACTGCAGAGTATCGCCATTGTGACATTTTAGTTCTGCTGCTACTGTGTTAGATTACAACTTATCACCATCGATTTGCTACACTTCGTTTTCAATTTACAAGGTAAAATTCAGTTTTCTCACTTTTCTATCTAATTTTTCGATCATAGAACACAAGTGTTTGTCATTATATAGAGTGAAATAATTTTTCATCTAGCAGCAGTTTAGTGATGCGCAAACGAGGAGGTCAAGAGTTCGCAACATATTTTAACTGCGAACTCTTAGCCTTCCCCTAAGCTTACGTTAACTTTTACTTCATTTATTTTTCTTGCAAAATAAAATAATTGTATCAGTGTATAAGAGAAAGGTTTCCAAGTGCGGAAGCAGGCGAAGCGCTGTCAGAACAAGAAGCTACGCCTAGGCCTTCAGAAAATTCTACCTGCAGTAAAATTAATGTTAGCATTCATTCAATTTTACCGCTTCCAAAGCAAAAGAAAAGCGAAAATGTGAACCAGAAACAAAAGAGACCTGCGCTCAAGTCTGAAATCATGACATTCAGGCCTTTTGGAAGATGAAGAAAGAAAAACAAAAGGCAAAGATTCTTAATAAATCCAGAAAAGGAAAGTGAGAGGGTAAATATAAAACGAACAAAAGAAACAAAACGTAAAAAAAGGATTGACTTTTTCTTATAACGACCAACAACCATCAACTAGCTCAGCCCAGCCTGTTTTCTGCTGAAGATGATGATACTTTAGTTATTTGCCCAGGATGTGACAATTCTTATTTCAATGTGGATTGTACAAAGATTGGTGGCACGAGAATTGTAGAGCATATGAAGGCAACGGGCCTATTGTATGCGACTATTGATAAGACAGATCTGGTGCGTACTCTTGGCCACCCTACCTGCGTACTCTTACCCTCATGTAGGGTAAGAGTACGCAATTTTCATTTTTTTTTATTTATGTTTTTCTTATTTAAATGATAAGAAATAAAATCATATAGCCTGGATTTATTGATTCGCAGTTGAATAAAGTACACTGTGTAAAATTGTGAAGCCTATATCTTAATTACTTTACTTTTTATAAATAAAAAACACTAGGTGCGTACACTTACCCTCCTTTCCCCTAGCTGTATAATCCCGCGTTCATATAAGTTCTCAGGTTTCTGACTAAAGAACTCAACGAAGTGACGAAGCTTTCTGAACCATATCGCGTGTGGAATCTTCAACAGCACCTTCACCCTACAGAACACGTATCTTATTTTGCGCGTGCAAAGCATTCTTGCCTTTTCGGAAATGAAAAATTGTATGCTTAAAATGATTCTTATTTTCTGCCATTTTTAATGCTTAACAAAATTTTAAACACGACCAAATAACCCGATTGTTTTCCCAAGAGTACTCGCTGAAATTCCTTCTTTCATAGAGCATCAAAACTCTACACGTGTGAAATAGATAGTGTAGCAGAACCTCATTATAACGAACTAATAAGGACTGAAGGTTGTCCGTTTTAATGAAAGTCCGGTTTATAACAAATAATTCTTATAGGGGTGTAATGCAACAGGGTGTGCATCAATGAGAGTACAGTAGTTAGCTATAAAAAGTGTTTATTATGTATCAAATAAAAAACAGCCTTCACCATAGATTGAATTATAAAATATGTGTACTTAAACACTGCATTAATCTTTAGAAAACGAAAGCTGGTGATTGCTGATTACTGTTGTTGGCTGCTTATCATGTTGTTTGCTTACATTCATTGGTTTTAAAAAACGATTTGTTTTCTGCTGGGTTTGTATGCTGCTTATTTCTTTAGTTAATTACTGACGGAGGAACCGTACGTGATCATATATGAAAACACATTTTAATTTGCCGATTGTTCAACATATTTGTGTGTTAAATTAAATTTTGTTTCACTTTGCTTTCTGTTCGTTATAATAGGGTCCGTTATACTGAGGTTCTACTGTACTTCAGTTTTGAGAAGCAATATCATCTAGCGCCCAAAAACGGAACGAACGTTTGCCTCAACCCAATACACGAATCTTTCAAATTTTGCAAATGTTAATTTTTGTGCTTTTCCACAATTCCACACTTCCCTTCCAAGTGTTAAAAATGTGACATTGAGTTTGCAACGAAACACTTATTTTTGTCATTGCAATATAACGTAAAAATCAGTCACTTGAGAGAAATCAGAAAAATCCTTTTGGTTGAATTTCCCTCATTCAATGATTAACCCTCCAATTAGTTTTGAAGAGATATCAAGTCCACCAAGATTTGACAAGATACCTCGTTGTCAAAATATTTTCAATTTTTTTATAAGGACGAGATTAAAATCTGGTCAGCTACCTTCTAATGATCGTGATTTCTTCTAATGACGAGATATCTCGTCCAACTATAAGTGTACAGTTTGTTAATAACGAGATACCTCGTCGAAACAACCACCAGGAGCTTAAACCATCTTGTCGATATTCACATCATACTATAAGTAGAAAATAAAGTGTTTTATTACAAACGAAATCACACATTATAAACCACTTATCCTTCTTGGTGGTTTATCTTCGCGTGGAAAACTGCCCTGTTATACCTTTGATACAAAACCCTGTTCCAAACTGTCCTCGGTTGTAGGTAAGGGACAATTTGCTTTACCTACTTGGATCTTCACCCCCTTGGAGTAATAAGGCAGTTTTGGGTCGATGAGGTATGTTGGTATTATCAAAATTGGCCCGATTTTGAACACGATATCTTGTTGAAACCATTTGGTGAGTTAAAAATGAGTGCAGATGAAGAACAAGTTTGAACAAATTGGCACATATCGTTACCACCACAATAAAGGCTCGAGTCTGCAAAATTGACGCTTTTACAAAAAGTCTTTATGCATCGGGAACAATCGAGTACGACTCAAAAGTGACTTCTTTCTCACGGAAATCGACATTTTCACTAAGAATCAAGATTGGAGACTTTGTCCTAGCATAAAACATGAAATGTTGACTCGAGAAATGCAGTTAGTGGGAAATCGCCAGAAATGCAGATTCGTGCCTTTGGTGTGGTAGAAACTATATCTCTGTGGGTGTGGAGTCTCTAAGAGAGACGATTTAGTTTTGCCAACGCGACATATCACTAAGTCAAGCGTATCACTGTTACTGTCAGACAACAATAGGTTTTCGAAGTCTTAATTTACTTATTATCACTCAGATGGTATCATGAATAAAAGCAACTGTAGGTATATTTTACTAAACATAATTTATGGTGCTAAAAAAGTAAAGTTTAAACACTCGATCTAGACAGTTTAGTTAATCTATTGACCTGCGGTGTTTGATCAAATATAGAATTTAACTATTCTTATTTACTTTAAGGAAAGTTTATCGTATTTTATACGCGGTGGACTTTTTATTTGTAAAAAAAAATACTTTTAACCTTTTTATTCCCTCTTGTAAATAAAATACATATTCAAATGTAGACTTAAGTTGTTTAGTTTTATCAACAAGGAAAATCCAATTTTTTTAAATCTGTAGTTTCTTTTCAGGTTTATAGAATTATTTATCTATGTAAGTACTTCAAGAGTTGGATCAGGGTAAACATCAAAGTTTTTCAATGCTTTTGTTATTCAATTCCTAAGGTAAATTTAAATTTCATATATGTACTTATGTGAAATAAAATATACTTAACGTGTTATTAAAAAATTTCATAAACATGCTTCATAATAATATTTAATAAAAAAATAATTTCAAAATATTATCCTTAATATATTCATTAAATATTTTTAAGTTGTCCGTAACTTGCTATTTTATGGTTTGAACATAGGAATTTTCAATTGGATTGTCGTTAGATGTTATGCATTGATGAATACGATGTTTGTCTGAAAGCATGGGACGAAACTTCAACACTATCAAAACGTCATTTGAGTAAAAACTTTATAATGGGTTAGTTTCTTCCATCTATTGACATCGCTGAAAAATTTAATCCAACGTAACGATCACAAGCATTAACATTAACAGAACAAAACCTTTTACTGTAGAAAAACTACTGGCGACAATGTCAAAGCGAATTAGTCTACTACATTTTCCTACATGTGTTTTTTGTTTCTTAGCTAGGATTTCAGCCTGTCTAAAAGATTTTTCTCTACTCTGTGAACTGATCAATGGAGCTAAAAATCCTTGTTTATCAAGATTACGTGAGCCATTAACTATGACGGAAGGATTTTCTTTTTTTGACACAGAATAATTACTTAATTGTCTTGGAGAACGCAAACATTACGAGAAACACAAGAAGCCTTAAAATATATCTGTAACTAAATACGTAAATTTGTTGTAATAACTGGATAAATTATTGGATTAGTAGAAATATTTATGTAAAAGTTCATAAGATAAAAGTTGAACTCTACAATTTTGCAGAGAGAGAAAGTTGGAAACAAAGGAAATGTGATCATTTTCTGAATAATTCTGAAACTTTACTGTATATATCGGCAGACTTTGAATTAAATTAATTCTACCATATTTTAAATTACTTTATGCACGAAATTTAAACAATTGGTTATCAGTTGCAAAAAAAGAGCAAATTGGAACTAAGCATATTAAGAAATTAAGGTATTAGGTAAGAAATGGGTATTATAATATATAAATTATAATAATAAAGAATAAGTAATTAAGGTAAGAAATATTACCTTTCAAGTGGTTTCGACGAGATATCTCGTCCATCAAGATTTTACCAGATTTGCTAATGACGAGTGATCTCGTCCATCAACCTTTTACCAATTTCAGAAAGGACGAGATATATCGTCATCAAGATATTGCCGAATTTTTTATTATGAAGAGATTAGGATCGTTTTCTTCTAATAACAAGGTATCTCGTCTATCCATATCTGCTAATGGTTTTTCTAATGACTATATAGTTCTCGTCCATCAACATTTTACAAATATTGGTAGTGACAAGATATCTCGTTATCAAGATATTGCCGATTTTTTTTATGATGGTGAAATATGGATCTGGTTGGTTTATTTCTAACAACTAGGTATCTCGTTTATAAATATTTGTTAATGATTTTACTAATGACTAGATACCTCGCACACATCAACATTTCACCAATTTTGGTAATGACAAGATATTTCGTCATTAAAATATTGCCAATTTTTTATGATGATGATATGAGGATCTGGTCAGTTTTATTCTAATAACGAGGTATCTCGTCTACCAAGATCTGTTACTGGTTTTTCTTATGACTAGATTCCTCGTACATCAACATTGTACCAATTTTGGTACAGACAAGATATCTCGTCATAAAAATATTACCAATTTTTTATGATGGTGATATGAGCATCTGGTCATTTTTCGTCTAATGACGAGGTATCTCCTCTACCAAGATCTGTTGATGATTTTACTAATGACTAGATACCTCATACACATCAACATTTTACCAATTTTGGTAATGTCAAGATATCTCGTCATCAAAATATTGTCAATTTTTTATGATGGTGATATGAGGATCTTGTCAGTTTTCTTCTAACAACGAGGTAGCTCTTCTACCAAGATCTGTTAATGGTTTTAGTTTACTGCTAGTTACTGCTACTTTAGTTTACTATTGATATTACTTTATCGATTTAATGACTATCAACAGTGATAAAATCCCTCAGCCTAGACAACTCCGAGCAATACAAAACAATTACCTTTCTCTTACTTTCTTATATGTTAGAAGCATAGATCTAGCTGACTTCTGACAGGTGCTTTTTTTGTTACTGATAATAACAACAATGTCCCTCAAATCGATAATTCTCTTACAGAAAACACGAATGGATCAATCTCCCCATAAAATAGGACGTTTAAGACTCTTCTAGTACTATCGGTAGTATTGAACTGATGTCAAAGTTCGTCCCGTTTCCATCGCTAGACGGCTTTGCATCGCAAAACCGATATGTTATCTACTTCACACTTGTAAAATCTTGATGTTTGAAAAAGGAATTGTAGCGATTACTTGGCGAAAAAATTGTGTAATAGGTTGTGTTTTTAAAATTTTGTTAAGCACTAAATATGGCAGAAAATTAGAAGCATTTTCGGCATATGCTTTTTATCTCCAAAAAGGCAAGAAATCTTTCTGTTATGATGACGAGATCCAGATCTAGTCAGTTTTCTGCTATTTACGAGATATATAGTCCATCAAGATATGGTCAGTTTTGTCTATGACGAGACACCTTTTCAAGACGACCAGCAAAAGGGTTAAGACTTTCAGAACTCCTTGAGCTTCCACTCGCTCAAAAATTTAGTCTGGAGTTAATTTTCCTTTAGGGTCATTATATGGACAAGCGCAGTCTGCCATTTATAGAAAAACAGAGCTACTGCCTCTGCATAAAGATGACATAATTTTGATGTTAATGAATTAATGTCGTACACTGGAACAACAAAACGGGCTATTGGGCACGGTGCAGGATCAATCCCCAAAGGAAAAATCCGAGGACAGCACCATGCAGATTTGAACCACTTTCCGATGATAAGGTAAGCACCTGAGGATGGACACCACTCTCTAAGATTCCACACCAGGTCAACATTAGAGCTTTTGATGTGACGGAAGATTTAGCGTGCTCCAGGCCCCGCGTATACGATGGACTCTGCTTGAACCGATTTTCAACTCGCACTCCTTCCATTATTAATCTCCAATCTTCCAACCAAGTTACCGCGGCCCCAGATAAGGTTTTGACTGTAGTACCTTTGCGCAGCTACACTGGTAGGTAGGTATGTTAATGAACAGGCTATTGACGAAGGTCCGGGATCAATCCCAAAAGCAAAGAACAAATGACAACACCACGTAATTTTGAATCACGGTCAGACAACGAGGCAACACTTGAGCTGGCACCTTACCTTTACAAACTTCATCACCTCTCCAACGTGAGGGGATTTGAAGCCACGAGAGATTCAACGTGCTCCAGTTTCCTTTGTACACGCCGGTCTTTGTTTGGATTCAAACTCGCAATCCTCCGGTTGCTAATCCGATGCTCCTCCAACCGGGCTACCGCGTAGTAGCCGACCAACCGGTCTGTTGGTTAAGGTGTTAGCCTCTTGATCGGAAGGTTCCTGGTTCGAATACGGGTCAGTGTATGGATGTTTGTAAGCGTATGGTGTAGAGGTTAGCTGGTGCACCTTAAATCTGTCGTGGCCGAAAGTCCTCACGTTGGGTTGTGTGGAAGTTTGGAGAGTGGGATGCCAGTGCAAGTGTTGCCTCGTTATCTGACCGTGGTTCACAATTATGCCTCGGATCTCTCTCTTAAGGGGCTGGTCCCGGACCGTTGTCAATAGCCCATTTTGTTGCTCTAGTACGACGGTAAGTAAAAATTACCAAAATTACCAAGCGGCCTGCGTAGTATTACTAAGTTTGACAATGAGGTAGTTAGTTAATTAACTAGCTTTAACACTGGAGAAACATAACGGGCTATCGACGAAAGACAGTAATTATACCCGAAGGGAAAGGTTAGGGACAACTGCATGTAATATTGATACTCGTTCAGATGCCCAGGAGTTTGACAATAAACGCACAACACATATAAAACTGTGTTCATTTATAGAATGGGTATCGTGTATCGCGCCTAAACAGGAGCTCTATACGCAGATATATCTATTTGCCAAGGAAATATGAGAAACTCAAATTAGGCCAAGTTTCAGTGATCATTGTATCCGCAGCCATTGCCCAATTGGCACTCCGCAGGTACCGAAAGTATTCAATTAAGCAACGAAAAATATGGCACTCAGCATACTCCCCTAGAGGTGTATGCTTGCACCACTATGTAACTAGAAACGTGTTCCAAAGTTTACTTCCATAAAATAGCGATGTTTAAGAAGCAATGGAGAGTCCGATTCCAGTCAGCATAATTAAAGATCAGAAGGAGGGAGTGTAATGAATACGTAGTGAATATTTATCTCGATTTCTACTCTCACTCAATAGAAACGGTCCTAAACGCGAACTCTTGCTAACAATCCACTTCGCCATCCGATTTCACTGACTAATGGGAATCCTTGTCTCAAGAGCTTATTCTGTCTTTCTCGACCACGTTAAAGTACTTTCCCATATATTAACGCTGCGAGGGATGAATATCGTATTGTATCTTTATTAACTTTTTGTGCCGTGATTAAAGTTTGCTGGGAAATTTGGTTCCACACGTAGAAATATCATCCGGGTTGATGGGATATTTGGATTCTTGTTGCGTACGTGCTGATTGGACGTTTATATCTGACTTTAAATCATTTGATATTCAGATGTGTTTATCCGAGTTCAGTTTAACTGCGCTGTTGAAAGAAAATAAGCTGGATGTAAACTGTTTCGTTTCGCACTGCATGAATCTCGATTGCTGAAATACGTTTGAGGGAGAATGAACGACGGCATGTGCAGCATTCCCACTAGACCTTCGCATTATTTCAGGTACTACTGCAACGCGTGATAATGTTTCAGGGTTATTTGAAATATTTGCGCAGTTGTACGAAGGTAGATGAGAAATTGAGATAGATAAAAATTATTGCTTCCGACAAAAGCTGGAAGGGTAATTATTTTAACTAACGTCTCACTGGTAAAACGCTACGAACTATTGGAGACAATCCGGGATCAAAGTTGAACTTCATATTATTTCAGGCACTATTGCAACACGCGATAGTATTTCAGGGTTAATAAAAATATTTGCGCCCGCAATTGAACGAAAATTCGCATTAGTTCAGGTACTACTGCAGCTAGAGATATTTCAGGGTTATTTGAAATATTTGAGCGATTGAACAAAGATAGATGAAAAAATTATTGCTATATGCAACAACTAGTGGGGTAGATATTTTAATTAAAGTCGCACTGGAGAAACACAACGGGCTATTGGTGACGGTCCGGGATCAGACCCTAAGAGAAAGATCCGAGAACAACGCTTCGATAACGTGGTCACACTTGAACTGCCACCCAACTCTACAAATTTCCACACATTTGAGGACATTTGAGGCCGCGACAGATTTAACATGATCGAGTCTTTGTTATTCTTAAAGATATTTGGATCGATACGAACTCACAACCCACCGGTTGCTACACAGCTAGCGGGGGTTATTATTATCTGAGAGAAAACGTGCCGACCAACCGGTATAGTGGTTAAGGCGTTAGCCTCTAGATCGGAAGGTTCCTGGTTCGAATCCAGGTACGGGCATGGATATTTGTAAGCGTATGGTGTAGAGGCGGCTGGTGCACCTTAAATCTGTCGTGGCTGAAAGTCCTCACGTTGGGTTGGCGTGGAAGTTTGGAGACTGGGGTGCCAGCTCAGGTGTTGCTTCGTCATCTGACCGTGGTTCAAAATTACGAGGTGTTGTCCTCGGATCTTTCCCTCAAGGGACTGATCCCGGACCGTCGTCAATAGCCCGTTGTGTTGCTCTAGTACGACGTTAACTAAAATTACCATTACTGAGAGAAAACGTATCTCTGATTTATTGCATAATCTTTGATTGGTAGATTACAGTTTAAAAGGAAATGAAAATTGTAGATTGCCATATGAACAGACAGTTTTACCTCAGCTTAGATCGTTGCTCTCTGAGAGCCTTACACAAGTAGCTGTGAGGCACTTAACAGTGAACTGATAATGGTAGCACTGACCGGGTCCTAGCCAGACGCGAATGCAGTGATCATCTGCAGCATGTGTCATTTCATATCTCACCCCCCCCCTCCGGACATGGAATCACTCTGACGATGCGCGCAGTTTACTGTCGAGCGGCTCAGCACTGGAACTTCTGGTGCAAACGTATAGGAAGTTGTAGGCACTTACGACTGCTGGTCTCTTGTCGAAGTGTTTGGTAGTCCATCTGAGTAGTTTGACAATGAAGTGATACTTCCGACACATCCTACAATCTGTTGTTTCGATTGTCATGTTACTTGTCTATGTACCAGCACAATAACGCACGATGATATACTCTGCTTCAATCCAAAGAGTGCCTCCATGGTGTTGAAATCTTTCATTAGCCAGTAAGATCCCTAGGTTCCCGGGAGCAGAAGGTGCTTAAAACTGCGGCGTACGTCGCAGAACAAACCAAGTCTTTGCAGAAAAATTTGTCCTTAATTTTATCAAAATGTTGGCCGATTTTTTTTAAATCATAAGTTACGATGTTCTACAGTGCAAAGAGCGCTCCTTGTCACGCCTTTTCTTCTTTTCTAGCTACGGAACAACCTCCTTACACCGTCAAAATACTTTATAAATGACAAATCTTGCATGTCGATGACAAAATAGTTAACTTCAAAAGTTATCGACAGAATTTTAAATTCTGAAAGTATGCTTTGGTTTTAAATAAAGTAAGTTAAATCATTTTTTTTTGATGTGTTTTATTATAAATATGTAATACATATTTAGCCGATAATTGTGTTTTACGTCTGTTTTTGATTTTACTGCAATTTTCAAAATTCGGACACAATGCCTGCAGAATAATTGCGATTGCTTGGAGTTGTGTTGCAGAACACTGGAATTATAAGGTTTTCACAACTGAATATTTTGAAAAATCACTCATACATTGACTCTTGCCATATTAGTTTGAACATAAATGCAATTTTACCTGTTGCATTCATTACAAAGAATGAAAACAGAAATATGCACACACAATGCATACACATAATGTCAATATCCAAAACAATAAAAGGAGACCTAAAGTTAAAAATAGGTATCCCAATAAACAGTAAAATATCTAGCAACTTCTCCAAAGAACTGCCCATATATCTATGTATTTAGAATCAATTGTTTGACTGATAAAAACATTTATTCGTGTTTGTATCCTTTAGGACTGAGTTGATTATATTTAAAAGCACTGAAGTCATTTTAGAGCTATAAATCCTTACGCGTAGTTAATATATTCAATTAATATTATTTTTTCTTCCTACTGCATGTTTATTAAACGCTTTTGGGGAACATAAATGAATCTATCCACGTATATTAGGAATAAAATTATAGATATTAATATTAAGGTACTTTAAAACAGTTTAGAACATAATAACTTTGTTTATAGTTCTGAGAAGGCAGAATAAATTTTGCTACCTCTAATACTACCTATTAAGAAATACAATATCATACACAAAAATCAATTCTCTATAAGCTTTAAAGTGACTTTATTACCTCCTTTTGCGGGTATCAAATCCGATTTTCCAATAATATTCTCAAGACATCTTCTCAAAGCATTTGGGAGTTCTGTTATTCCCTGATTTTTTTTGTTATTTATCCCAGTTGAAATAGAAAGCGTAAAATGGAGTAATGTAATATTTATCCTCAAGATAAAAGGGTGTATCTACGTACTAAGAATTAAATTTAAAAAAAAAGCCGGTGAAAACGAATGTACTCTAAAGACTTTCTCGAGGGTTTTCTCAAGGGAATTCCTTAAAAAAATATCTCAAAAGTGGCACTGATTTCTAATTAAATTCTCAAGGTTGTCCCATTCTTGTTGAGGAGATTGTAAATATTGAAAACAAGGTCATTAAATATGTTTATTTCCAACTTTATACTAAAAAGATTTATAAATAGGTAATCGAGTATGAGATAATGTGCGTTGGAAAATGCCTTTTAAATAAGCAGTTCTTTAATTATGTAGGACAAAACCGTTGTATTGTGTTTCTGTCTGACGAATAACGAGCTATTCGCTTCTTACGGGAGCGAATTTATTATTCGCTTAACCATGCGACCGAAGGATGTGGATGGAGCAGCTCTTTGTATTTGTAAACACAGACCATTGTATCGTTATCTTCAGTGGAGGGAGACGAGCGTATGACGAACTCCATTCTTGCTATACTCATTTTGAACTATCCGTAGTTTTTCTAGTATTTATGAATTTATCTTCGTATTCTCCATCTGAGATTGCGCAAACAGTGGCATGGTAGGAATGAATAAAAGATTACCAACTGCTCTCCGAAACTCTGTAATGCTCTACCAGACAGGGGGATTTCTTCTGCATTTAAAGACGGAATTTGCATTCGTTTCTGGACGCACGAGAGCTTGCTTTTGTTCGGGAAATAATGATAGCGCACGGTTTGGGGAGCTCTGCGGTTTACGGGAATTTTCGGTTACTCGAGAGAAAAGAAAAATACTATCTGACGGTAAAAAAATTATTTTGTAAACCTAGGATGGGATAGAATGCTTTTAATTTAGTGCTCCAATGTAACATGGCGTGGTGCAGTCAAAATCAGGTCTAACCCTCAAAATGGTTTCGACGAGATATTTCGTTCATCAAGACCTGATCAGTTTTACTAATGACGAGACATCTTGTAGGTATTACCGACTATTTTATGAACACGAGATACAGATCTAGTCCGTTTCCTTCTGATGACGAAATATCTGGTCAGGTTTAATCTTGAAAGTGGTTTCAACGAGATATCGCGTTCATCAAGATCTTCTGGTGAGAAAGTATCTGGTCAAGTTTAACTCTCAAAGTCGTTTCGACGAGATATTTCATTCATCAAGATCTGATCGATTTTACTAATGACGAGATATCTCGTCATCAAGATACTAACGATTATTTTTGATTGTGAGATAAAGATCTGATCAAGTTTCTTCTGATTACAAAATATCTGGTCAGTTTTCTTTTAATGAGGCCTCCATCGAAATTCTGAAACAAATCCTTAGCTTTTCTAATTAATATAAACAAATCCTTAATATCTCTGAACCATGCAAGTGCCAAAAACCAGGTTTTGTTAACATAAACCATTTTTGTAAACTCGATCTATTACTTTGTAGCAATTCTGAGGAATACCTAATTTATCAATATAAATGAACACATGCATATAGTCGAAGCTTGTGCATAGAAGTTCAGACATTGTTTAATTGAATCAGAAAATAGTTTCAGAAACTTGAAAATGCCTTTGAGTGGGTTAACGATGAAAAATACTTTTCATTCTGATATCTCTGTTCTACACGTTTTAACAAAACTTCAATAGACTTGAGTTAAAAGTTCTTCAATAACAAAAGGCTGTTCTATACTTCACATTAATCTTTAAAAAACTCAGTATACGTTAACTTCTTTTGATATAGTTATGTTGATGGTTAAAATCAAGAAAATCTTAGCTGATCATTTTTATATCGAAACAGTCTGTCCACTTGATACACTATCTTATTCGGTAACATGAACTTTTTACATAAATTAATGAATGCGTTCCAAAAGCAAACGATTCCAAAGAAAGCAAAAATCATTTTTGTATTCCAATCCCAACCAAAGAACTTATTCAGCGTAAGTTACATGAACCGAATATTTCATTAGCACAGCTCCTCTTAAAAATACACATTTTCCCTCTAAAAATAAACATATTTATATGATATTCGCTAATTTCTATGCCCAAAATATGAATCTGAACGGAAAATTGCACTTTTAAAGATAATATTTTTTTCTACATCTAATGTATAATCATGAAACAAGATAAAATATGTGCTATAAAAATCTATAATACTAGATTCGAATAAAAAACTCAATAAAGGTTTGCATAATAAATGGTTTTGGACGGGTTTGGCAGCTTATAGTTTGTGGTATAATAGTTTAGGTATACTCAGGGTAGGATTTTAAAAAGCTTTCAGAGTAATGTATAATTTATGTTATAAAGTGTCGCAAAATGCTTAAAAACTAATTCAAATATTTTTCAGCTAAAAAGTTTTTTTACATTATAGAGTAACTACGTTAGCGTTTATCATATAATTTCCAGAGAATACGATTATGTAGAAATTATGCTTTTTATAAACATGATATCACGTTTAAAAATATTGTTAGTAAATAAAAAAAAGGCACTTTGAGTCACTTGATTAGCATATTCTTTTTATGTTTTGAGTTAAAAATATTTACACCTTTAGCGAGATGTCTTAACCTAATATCTAGTCTCAAAAAATGTAATTCTATCAGCATTGAATGTTTTATTTAAGACAGTATATCAGTTAATTTCAAATATCAATCACGTTAGAGAGGTTTCTTTGTGTTAGAGCCATTTATAAAGAACCTTCAGTTGAAAAATGATGACTCAATGGTCTGTAGCCTTGACAACAGATTTTAGACAGAGTAAACTGTTCGTACAAATAAATGTAGTAGAAATGATTTGTCGTGAATTCCAGAGAAAAAAACTTTTGTAGTGCCTAGTACCTGCAATTTCCTGTAAAATCTTCTAGATGGTTATGTCCCGTAAAAATCTACTGACATTAAAAATACATGTACTCTTTATGAAATCATATTAATAAAAAACATGATGTAGGAAAATTGTGCTCTGAAAACCTAGTGTTGATGAAAACTTCACTCTTATACACCATGTGACACAAATACAATACATAAGATATTCACATTTTTAAAATACCCCGTTGTCCATTTTATGTTATATAAAATATATATCAATGTCTATCTTTAAATTTCGTGATGCCCCCTGAAAAACGATTGAACTATCTTATGATGATAAAACCGTTTTGGTATCAAATATATGAAAAAAGTATACTTTGCTATTTTTTTTAAATGATGAAATAGAACAAAACCTGACATTTGTACCAAGATTTCGACCAATACAATATAATAGTAAAAAAAAAATGGGAATATCTTTGATATCCATAAAACATATATGCTAACTGGTTCTAAAAAGTTTTTCACTACAGAGCGAAGATAGTCGTATTTACTAATACCGGAATTCAACATTTAATTTCATTTAAAAATGCTCCTTATTTTGAATATTAGAAAATAAAAAAAGTCTTCTACACATAAGTTTTAGTAGTGAAGAACATATAGCTACTGAACAATTAAAAATGTTTTAATGTTATAAAATAAAAAGATTTTGAATATAAGAAAACAAAAACTAGTCTTCTACACTTGAGTGTAATTATTAATGAATCCCCAACATAGTTTCTGATGACGTATACTTAAAAAGACAAGGAAGAAAAACAAAACGGTTGAAAGTGAACAAAATTGTAACTAAGTTTTCTAAAACTTATATAGTGGCGTAAAACAATCATTTTACTGCCTTTTTAATTTACTATTCTTATTAAAAACCTGAGTATTCCTTGGAATAATTTTTATACATCATTTTTGCAATTTTTAATTAAACAAATCTGAAAATTTTCAAATTATTAATGCATATTTACTCGTATGTAGTTGGGCTGACGTTGATTCGCATGGCAACGCTTCCAGATTCGAATTTATTTGCCAATGTTACGTGATTACCGAAGAGGCAATACCTGGGCATTTTCGTTCCGACTACTCCTGCCAGAATGACCCCGGTGTGGATTCCGATCCGCATCTATAAATAAATACGTAAACTATGATTATGTGATGAATGATGCAGTCACTGCTTGAATTTGCAACTTCCCAATACAAGTGTTTCTGAAAGAGTAATACATTTGAATGGTCATTAAAAAGGATCTAATTTCTAAATTCGCTAAATAAACGATGATGGATCCTTTTTAAAGCGAGATTCTGAAGGGAAAATCAATCAAATTCAATACTCTACTAAATGTTTCGTTCGTATAAGCTTAGACACACTTAAAAGTGTGCATGAGGTTTTGATATGAATTAAACGAAATGACTTCGTTAACTTAACTTCATTATATGTATTAGTATTTCAAGAACTACAGAAAATTTCTGAAATGTCAAAAACTGGAATTTCACGAAATATGTAATGGAAACAGTACTTTTGAAGACTTACTGAAAGTTTGTGCACGGAAATATAATTGGACCGTTTGAAGGCATTCAAAAAGAATTCATTTTTAAGGTAGGTAGGTATTTAAATAACCTCGCGCTGGAGTTCAAGAACTGGCTATTTCCGACGGTCCATGGATTCCCAATTAGTTTCAAAGAGGCTTCAATAAAAGTTGCAAGTATTGATTCTTTCATACTTTCAAAGTCTGGAGTTCTAAAGCAATTAAGTCGTCATCTGACCGTGGTTCAAAATTACGTGTTGTTGTTCTCGAATATTTCCCTTCAGGGAGTTGGTCTCAGACCGTCGTCAATAGTCTTTTGTGTTGCTCCAGTACGACGTTAAATAAAATACTTACTTACCTACCTACCAAAGCATTTAACATTACTCTATTTTGCCAGGCTATATTTTCAAGGCCATATTTGGCCAAGCTGCGCCAAACACACTTGTCATACTTTTGACAAGGCCGTGATCGTGGTGGTAATCATGCAAGTTAAATTAAAATCATGTCAAATATCAAAACACATCAGGTAATCAAAAAGAAAATTATTCTTACAGAACCAAGAGAATGTTACATAGTTGGTCAAATACAAAATAGAAATAATTACTACATTTTTAATTTAACAAAAATAAGAACAAAATTGATTTCAATAAACCTGTCTGGTGTCCAATCCATCCCCCGGCACTTCGGTGGTGAGCACAAAAATTCTTATGCGTTACTTCCAGACGCCCAGAGTCCACTACCCGAAAAAAAGTTATTTTCTCATCACTTGGCACATTTGTTGACATATCTCTCCGATTCGCCTTGCAACCCTCGGCACGCTCCAGCCCGCGTATGTTTTCAGTATTTTTCCATTGGACTCCAAGGATAGCGTCCCCACGACAGGCTGTCCATACCGGTGGACTGATTGCTCGGGTTTTCTACCGCACAATTTGCGCCAAACCAAGCCGAGGAGCCACACCTACATCGAGGTTTCACTATCATATTCCCCTTAAGGTCAATGTTCGCTGCGTAGAGGTGTCACTGGTCTGTAGCTGCGGATCATCTGGACAACAATGATGGAGAAAGAAAAAGCAAAAAGCAGAAGGGTTGGTGAGGGTAGAAACGAAGGAGAGGAAAGATCTCCCGTCACCTCGAAATTGTGATGATAGTACACACCTAAAGAAAATGCGCCCCTAATGGGATTCTGTGGAAGATGATTTTAAAGAGTAGAATTAAAAAATGTTATAAGAAGAATACACAGATTTATCTATTCTAAATTGTCCTTTTCGTCCGGAAAATGATGTTAAATTAACCAAGCAACCAAACTAATCTTCCGCTTATCAAGAAATATATCTGAAATACAGCCTAATCACATTTATATACTCCTATACAAAGTAAAACTACTACTTAAAGAAATAATTCTGTTATAGTATATAGCATCTTTCTTGGTTCCCAAAATTTAAGGAGCGTTAATGTTGATAAGCATTGCAAACACAGAAATATTTGAAACATGTTCGTTGTGGTTTGTTTGTTCGGGATTTAAAATAAATAATAAAATATTTTTTACTGAATAATAATTTTTTGAACGATAAGTAAGTTGTTATTATATATATATATATATATATATATATACAGGGTTTGTCCGTTCAGTAATAAGACTAGGTCTGGTGAAAAGAATTTATTGGTCCGATTGTTACATATTGTTAAAAGAATTCAAAATAGTCTCCTTGGGCGTCGATACACCGCTGCCAACGCGGGTCCCACGCTGCAAAGGCTCCCTGGAAGTCAGCTGACGTAACCTCTTTCAGAGACTCTGTGACAGCTCGTTGGATGGCGGGAACATCTTCGAAACAGTGACTTTTTAAGGCTTCTCTTGAGCTTTAGGAACAGGAAAAGGTCTGCTGGGCTCACATCGGGGCTGTACTGTGGCTGCGGCAAGGTTGCAACCCCTATCCGGGGGCTACGTAGGCAATCACAACGAAGGCGGTGTGGGCTGGAGCTTCCAGCGATCGGCAATCTCCGGTCGTTTCCGTTTGTGGGCTCTGTGCAGGCGCGCAAGGACTTCTTTGTAGAAAACGGCGTTGATGGTTTGTCCTGGAAGTACAAATTCTTTGTGGACCACACACTTTGACCAAATTTTTGTCCAAACCATTCGTTGAAGGGCATCCAGATAACTCCATGTCTTCAAGGGTCTCCCGTTCGTTCTTGAACTCACTGAACCTGAGCCCTTGACATTGCATCGTCTTTGTAAGCCTCCTTAACAAAGAAAAACCTCTCGGAAGTGGTTTTGCCCAGGTAAAAACAAAATTTAATCGTGCAGCGCTGCTCTAGCGAACGCTCCATTTTCCCCGTGACAAAAACTCAAAAACAGCTTTTGCGTCAAGCGTGATCCTCATTGCGTCAGAGCTCGGAAGCGACTGGAGCGCCGCGCTCTACTTTACGGACAAACCCTGTATAATTATATATATGTCACGATTTTATTTATTCTTTATTATCACATCTTTATTAGTTTCATTATCACGATTTATCTTATGCCGGTTCCACTTAGAGAACTTCATAACATCTCCGTAGGAAGGTAACATTGTATTTAATATCACTTGAACCACCAAACAACGGTAAGTAGATATTTTAATTAACTTCGTACTGGGGAAACACAACGGGCCAGAGGAAAAAGTATTACCATACAACGGACATTTCCTCTCTGAACGAGTACGATCTAGGATAAAAATAGCGCAACAAGCGCAATACAACCTCGCCTTATTGAAGCTGGAGCTATACTTGAAACGTGGGTGGGGCGCACGCAGGGTGTTCCTTTTTTATATTAATCCAGAGGCAGTTAGACTTATCAGAATGAAATAATATTTCAGAAATGTTGTTTTGAGACCATTTAGCACCTTTTTATCACTGTGCCCCTTAAAAAATATAGAATAATAAAATGATCCACCCTAATAGACATAAGAAAATTTTTACTGAAGCGAGGAATGCACCCAGGGGGAAATCAAGGATTGCTAGCAATACGGCAAAACCCACTAAGCGACACTGGAGTAAATAAGCATAGTAGAAAATGTACAGTAAAACTTGATTGATTATGATGACAACACACATACAATATGAATACTCAAGGGTCATCGCTGAAATATTATCTTCACGTTTGTGAACTTTGGTATTTTTGGTGTATAAGATTTAGATACTGAATAGTATACACTTTTATTTCCTTTCTTATTGACAAGCCTGATGTCTTGTGAGTTGACCTAGTTGACTACCTTTACAATAAATTGTTCGTTAGCAAAAAACATAAACTACTTTTGAGTGATTTTAAAAATTGATCGTTTTTGATGACCGACAACAATCAGAAAAATTCAACAGCCGTCATTTTAAGATTCAAAGATTATTGAACACATATGTTTTGCTCAAGTATTAACATTCATCATCGCAGTAGAATCTGTGGACTCCTAAGTTAACAAACTAAACTAAAAGAGCGGAATTTATGCAGAAATATTTTAGCTACCCGTATCGAAAAGTGTCACTTTTCTAGGTATACTTTAGAAAACATTAACAAATTATAATTCTCAAGGTGAGAAACTATTATCTCTTATATTATAAAAGGAAGTGTTTGTCTGTTTGTTTGTTTCATGCACGCAAAGTCCAGACGAATCTATGGCACTTACAGTAATGGGATTTAACACACATGTAGTTCAAATTTTTCGCAATTTTAGGGTCGAGGCGAATTTTAAAATTTATGCTATAATATTTTAAAATGAATTTAATGTAATTCAATTAATATTGTTTCCTTTGGAATGGCAACAGCATAAAAGATCATATTCTAAATTTTTTTTTTCCGTTTCAGTTTTCATTTTACGCGAAGGAATGATTTTCGAGCAGACGATAAAAAACAAAGTTTTAACTTTAGTCATATAGTACTTTTTTCTGTCTCCTAAACCGTTACCGATAGAGTAAACATTTCAACGCATTTGAAATCTGAGGAAAGTTTGACAACACAGATAGACACCTTATACGTTTGATTTTCTTTTAATAAATAATTTTCAATTAAATATTTTTATTTTCGCAAGAGATTGTGACGTCACACCGAATTCATATCTGGTTTGCGAAGCCAACCAACACCACGGACAACTCCGTTATGGCTGTTATCCAATTTGCGAAGCAAACCATAGTTCATGATATTCATAATTTGGTTTGCGAGGCAAACCAAATTTGAATTTGCTGGGAATTCATTCCAATAGGCTACGAATTTCCATTTGGTTTGGAAACCAACACCACGAGCAACGCCATGATGGCTGTTATCGAATTTTGCCGCATTTGAGAATGACGAGGCCATTACGGCGTTGCCCGTGATATTGGTTTGCGAAGCAAACCAAATTGGAACTAGCAGGGAATTTATTCGTATAGGCTACAAATTTGCATTTGGTTTCCGAAGCACACCAACACTACGAGCAACGCCATTATGGCTCTTATCCAATAGGCTACGAATTCGTAGAAATCACTGGGGGTTAGCGAGCAGTGGTCATACCTGACCCCACGAAAAGAACTGTCACGGGCAACGCCGTGCTGGCCGCCACGCATTGGAATAAGAATACAATAATGAACACAAAGTAAAAGCTCCGATACCTAGAAATTAAAGTAATTTACACAAGATTTTATTATTTATCTAAGCAACGAAAAGTTAATTTCAAAATGAGTTCTAACTAAACAAAAAATAAAGAAAATCGAAAAGCGTATCTTAATTAAAATCGACAAACCTAATTACATAGAAGGCCTACAGAGGAATAAAAAAGAATTAACTTAGAAAGAATTTTGAACAAAAATACAGTGAGAAATCTAGGTAATTTTACTGTATAAAATATTATTACAAGATAAATTTGAAAGTATTTCACAAACTAGTGAATATTTTATCCACTATTTTGTAAACACAGATAGTTAATTACGTTAAATAATGTAAACCTCATAAAAATATAACTTTTTTTCTGATGAGGTGTAATCAAATAAAAATTGTATACTGCCTTTATACATTTGTTTAAAAAATTTATAAATAAATATTATCACATTGATGGAACATATTTTCCGTAAAAGGAAAAATTAAATCATATAATGCATCTAAATTTCTGGAACATTATTACCTCACAGTCTTCAGCTTATATCTGGAAGTATTATATTAATTAACATGCATTATTAGGATGTTCAGATACTCTTTTATGGATCTAACGTAATTTTGTTTAAAAATTTCTGGTATCTGCAAGTCACAGAAAAGTATGTTACCTCGTGCATTGAAACCAGTAATGTAGATATCAGTTTCTATATGACTTACGTGTAACCTTTATCGTAGCATGGCCCAATCTCTCAAATTCTTCGGGATCCAGTTCGACATCTGTTCAGTTAGTTTTAGCTTTCGAAAAGTCGGCTTGTCTCAAAATAACTTTCCTTGCAAGAAAGTAAGTTATGCATACAGAAACATGAGATCACAGTAAACACAACTGGTGAATATATTAAATGCGATAAAAAAAATAAACACACTTCTTGTGACAGACGTGAAAAAATGCAACGGAATTACTCTTCGACCGTTCTCAGTTCCAAAAGTCGGCTCGTCTGTACGATAATTTTCCATGCAAGAAAGCAAGTTTTACAGAAACATGAGATCATGGTAAGCAACCGAATACATTAAATGCGATAGAAATAAGTATACACCTCTTCGAACCGCTATGACGCCAAAAAAATCGAATTACTAAAGATTTTATGTTGATTAAGGTTGAAACGTTATTGAACGAAATAAACTGCTTCACTCCTCTCTAGATCGAGAAAAATTTTAAGATTCTTAGGGATACACGTAATATATTATTCCAAACATTAAGTATCTAAATACAAAAAGTAATTAAACACACAAATAATTATTTTGTGATAGGGAGGAAAAACCGGATTTATTCCGCATAGCTATGAGTAAAAATGAAATTTATAATTTCGTAAACCCAATCTAGAATGAAAAGTGTCTAAGAAACAGAAAAACATGTTTTCAAAAACACTTGCTGCCTAGAATACATATGGTGTGATTTTATAACTTTTTAATTCTGTTTACATTAAAGAGTGCCGCTGAAGATTTATGTACAAGCAGTTAAGAAGTATGGTTAAACTTTTGACATGCCTGTTAATTAACGTTTGTTACTTTTGCTAATTTTCCACCCAATTAATTGAAGATTTCCTTCTTGAAAACATCGAAGATTTTATTATAAATTGCGTAGAAGACCTCATATTCCAGATACATTTAATCTCATAAAATTAAATGGGCTGAAATCTAATTTTAACAATTATATACTTCATCTACGTAAAAAATATCGTACATCCAATTATCCAGACTTAGTTCTATAATTGGCCGAAGAAAGCAAATATTTCTGAGGAAATTCCCTAAATGTTATTAGGTTATAAATTATTTCCTTTGGGTTTATAACCACATTTATTATCAAAGAGTAAACTGCTTAGCTTTGAGTGTAAAAGCAGCCCATTTAATGATTAAAAAGTGTTTAATAACCTTTATTTCAGAATCACTTTGTAATGCCTAATCCTTTCTGAAATGAGTTTTCATTTTTAATGTTCAACTAAGCTTACTTTTTAATTCAAGAAATCGTATTAAATTAAAAATTGTACCAGAAAAGAATTATTTTCCACTAGCAAATGAAAAATGCTATCGCATACCGTAAATTGTTCAAGACCTGAGTAAATTAAATTTTCAATAATTGCGTAAATTTTCATCATACTTATGCGGCAGTATGTGTATAAAAATATCGGCTACGAAGCACTAGATTAGAATATATCTGAGACTTTTAAAATCTAATTTTAATTCATTAGATTAAAATTGATGGATACAGCGAAAGCGATAGTTGTGTTTGGAATTGTTAAAATGCTGAGAATGTTTAAAAAAAACCTTTTGAGATACATGCATATCACTGTCTGATTTTCCTCCGGGCTTCATAAAGATGACTTTATATTTAACAATTCATTAAGGATTTTTAAACATTAAGATTTTCCTTAAAGTCAAAAGCTCTTAAAATAATGTGATATTCAATAGAATTACTGAGGCAATACATTTCATAAGCTTTTATATTTATTTTTTCATGTATTTATTTCCCTTTTATCCTACAATGCAGTGTTTTCAATATTTCTTAAATTCATGTTTTGCACAATATTTGTACTGGAGATATAATATGTAAATATTCCACCCTTTAAAACATTTGTTAACGCTATTCATAACCTAAACATCTTCTATTAGCATTTTAAAAGAGGTAAAATCATTATAAGTAGTGAAAATTCAATGAAAATCAGTCAAGTATTAACAGGTACGAAAAATTTAGGGAATAGTTTACTACCCTTGTGATGAAGTCACAATCTCAAAATATATTGTGAGATAATGGTCCAAACTAGTCAAAAATGCTTATTGAAACTTTTATAATCCATTTCTGAAAGGTTTCATGAAAACCTTTTTAGCAGCATTTTGTTTTTAGCAGAAATACGAGCTGTTTAGTGATCAAGAGCGGCCTCCATCTTGGATGACGTCATATCCAAAAAGCGTCCAGGCGTATATCCAAAAACAATTGGGAAGGAAAATCATAGAATCAAAATAGATACGAAAATCATATCTAACAAAAAATTCTTCCTTCTCGGATCTTCCTAAAGGACCCTAGTCAGATCGAGAACCAGCAACATCTAACCCGATCAAACCTACTCAATAAGACTGAGTATATGCACTTCCCATGTGACCTTGACGCTCATTGGTGTCCCAACTTGAACCTTTAGACTACGGCCAGTACAGCAGTTGTATCTTGATCGAGACAAAAAAGAATTTAGACTATGGACACAGTACTGCAATTGTACCTTGAAAGTTGTAAGAATCGCGCCAATAAAGAATTTAGACTACGGCCGATACAGCAGGCGTACCTTAAAAGTTATAAGAATCGAGCCAAAAAATATCGCTAGTTATATCCATAGCCGTAGTCAAAAGGTTAATCATTTGAATTTCTGGTAGAGTAACCAAATTCCATGGTTATCACTGAATACTTCTGAATGTTTCGTGTTTCTTTGGCAGTGTAATAGGATGAAGAACAAATGCGGTGTCCATTCAATACGTTCATTATCTTTGCTCTCACCTATAAAAGTTGGCATAGCACAAACCTACATCGGTTATGGTCCATGCAATCGAAGTGAAAGGTACTCATTCAAAAAGTATAGTCATTCCAACAACTCCATCAAAACAATGTTGCAAATGGTTGCTGGATTAGTTCTCTCAGGACTAGTTGTGTACATTGGAAACTATTCCTTAGGGCCTTCATCAACCGGAGTCTAATTATGTTCAACTACCAATGCAAAGTGTTCCTATAGCTCAACGTAGTTGTATTTTATTTTTTCCATTTTATCGTATGAAGTCTTTGCCTCTTATTATTGGTTTATTTCCACTTCTATATAGCTGTATTGCACAGCTAGTGTTGTAATTCGACCATTTCTTTTGACTAAGTTATGTACCGTTCATTTTGGCTTAGTTATGTACCGTATTACTTAAGCATTTCTATCCACAGATCACATCGAAGTCTTTCAAAATATGATTTTGCACATGCTCTATCAGTCAACTTATATTTCGTACTTAATGTTTGGAAGCTAGTATCAGAGAAGGTTAATACAAGAAGGTAAATCAAAGTATTGATTAACCTTCTTGGTAGTTGTCCCGATAAGGTATCTCGTCATTAGCAAAACTGACCCAATCTTGGTATAAGTCACCGTCAAAGGACGGAAATATCTCAAACATTCTGAATTCAATCGGAGATATTGATGACGAGATACATCGTAACTAGAAAAATTGGACAGGCCGTGACATGACTGAACAGAGTCAAAACCACTTGGTCGGCCTAGAAGATCTCAAGTTTGAATTTGCACATAGACTAATTCATTCATTATGTGTCCTGAGAGGACATTAAGGTCTGAAAATTTAGGGTGAACGTCCTCTGTGCATATCCTAAATAGTACAGCAAACTGTTAGGGAATTCAATCAGAATTATCTTCATTTTTGATCCACTTGGGTAAATATTAACTTAAAAAAAGAAAAAATCAAATCTCAATCTAAACACGCATAAATGAGCCAATAGATAAACTCAAATGTCTATATACCTTTGATAAAGAGGGGTAAAATAGTCACGAGTCTATTCGTGAATATGCACAGATGCGATTAAAAAGATATACCAGTTTCTGCGTGACATTATTCCGAATCTTAAATAGCAGAATTCCTTCAAAGTTACCCTGAGGTTAGAGTTGTCATAATATCATAATTCTTGAAACATTCGAGTCCAAAGATTTCGAATCTAGATATTAAAATGCGTTTATTGCAATAATAAATTTAATTCAAAAAATAATGTTCTTATTGCATATCTCCATTTCAATATGAAGAGGGGGAAATCCATATGCAGACCTTTTTGTACTTTTACGTTTAGCTGGCTTTTAAATCTCATATAATGTTTTTCTAAATTCAAACTGACTCTTGAATATATTTTATCCCGAAATTCTATCCCGAATTTTATCCCGAATTTTATCCCGAAATATATACTAGCCACTGCATGGCTAGCACGGCATTGCCCGTAACAATTGCTTTTGTGGGGTTAGGTGTGACCATTGTTAACGCTCGCCAATCACCGGTGTTTTCTACGCATACAACGCCGTGATGGCCTCGTCATTGTGAAATGCAGAGAAATTCTAATTGCGAAGAGATCCAATAGGTGTGAAGTCACAATCTCTTATAGAGTGGGGTGCCAGCTCGGGTGTTATTTCGTCATCTGACCGTGGTTCAAAATTACGTGGGTGTTGTCCTAGAATCTTTCCCTTAGGTGATTGATCCCGGACCGTAGTCAATAGACCGTTGTGTTGCCCGAGTACGTTAATTAAAAATAACTCAATTTCCTCGGATATTTTCTATAGGGGATTGATCCCGGAAGGTCGTCAATAGCACGTTATGTTGATCTTGAACGACGTTAATAAATAATTACCAACTACCTCGGATCTTTTCCTTAGGGAATTGATCCCGGACCTTCGTCAATAGCCCATTGTGTTGCTTTTGTGTGACGTTAATTAAAAGGTACCAATTTAAATATTCCACAAATTTCAAATTCGTTGAAATTTTTACTACGTATTCCGATTTGACAAAACACGCTTGAATCGATTCTCGGTAAAAAAATATAAAAATCTACTTGATTTCTTCCGAGGTCAACCGATGCGAGGGTTACGATCAAGGTACGGATGACATAACATTCAGCAGCGAAAGACGACGGCTAGGTCAGGGGGCGTAAAAAAAAGAGAATAAAAAATTGTAGAATTTCTGTTGATTCCTGTATTATTTCTAAAATCCATCTTATACACATGCATCTTTTACACGTTGAATTTCATTGCAATGCCAAACAATTCTCTGTTTTCTAAAATTAAAGAAAATTGGAGTTTAAGTTTTTGAAGAAGGCAGTTGAGAAAACTGTGTGTGTGTGTGTGTGAAAGTGAAAGAGGAGTTAAAAAAATGATTTTTTACTTAAAACATAGAAAAAATGAGTCTCATATTTTTTAAATTTTACAACTTAACTGTGTATTTTGTTTCAACACAACAAACAATGAAATGTGTTGGTTTCGGCAACGCAGTATCATTTAACTCCAAATTACTCAGATAATAACGAGATAGAAAAATTAGAAGTATAGTTTAATAGAAATATGTTTAAATATATATATAAGGTCATTTTCATCTTTTAATTTTAAATGAAATAGATTAAAAAACCAAAATTAAAGGTAATTTTTTTTCTTGAGTACAAAGTAAATTATTATACTGCCTATTTCAATTTTTAAAATTAGCAATGTTTGTAAATGCTAAATGTTACTTTAGAAACAATTAATTTAATTCAATGAAATAAATATGTATCATATGTGTGAGAAAAACAAATTTAAAATTAATTACATACATACCGTTAACCGTTTGAGAAACACAGTTTAATGAGATCGGGTCCTACGACTTTCAGCGATTGTCCTTGGGCGTTGTTGATGCTCATAGCAAAACTTAAACGAATGGAGAACTGAAGTTTTTTTTAAAAAATAGAATGGGATATCAGAAGGGATGATTGATATTATAGGAATGAATACGTCTTCGTCTGCGGCATGTCCAGTCATAATGGTGACTTCAATAGTATTTGGCATGAGTTTCTTGACAGAGTCTCGTGCCATTGCAGAGTGAAGGTGGATTCATATTTGTGAAAAGCATAATCGGTGCCCCAATCTTCAGCTCCAATATGTGCGAGAGTACTCCAGATGACTCCAATGTGTTTAAAAACTCTGTAGTGTAGTTTACGGCCTCATTTATGTCACGTAATGTCGATAGATTTGTAAATTTGTACACTAACGGGCAATTCTTGCAAGAGTTGCTTTTTGATGACATTGTCATCTTTATTTCTTGGGGAAAGAATTGCCCTTTGACACAGCCATGCATGTTCAGTAGGGCAACTTTTTGTTGCAGTAAAAATGGAAAAAATTGCATTTATGGAAATAAAGTTGCATTTATTTTTGATGCACTAAAATCTAAAATAAATTATTCGTAAAAAATGAAAAAATTCAATATATATTGACAATTTAAGTCGTGTACAACAGTATTACAATACATCATTAAATACAGAAGAACGTTGAATGTCCGATCCTTGGCCAGTAATTTCTTTAATATTGAAAAACTGCGCCAGCCGCAGTCATTTAATGTGCTGTATCGGATAGCAGAAACGCAAAATCCTTTCGGTCAATATTCAGAGATTTTAAATCGTCATTTACAAGACGAACAACATATTGATGATCGACACTCACTTCACAAACTTTGCAGTCGATTACGCAAGTTACCTCTGGATTATCAAAAGTGCCAACTAATGTGTTAAAAGTACTTCTTTCTATTTATTTCACTTTCGTCAGTTACGATGATCACCTTCTTTCCATGAACTTGTTTGATCCGCAATACTCCGGCGTTGGCAAGATCAGACACACGTGATCGAAAGGTTGATTGAGAGGGCAAAAAATGAAATAGTAATTTCATATGAATTAATTTTAAGCTAAATTTTAAAAAGTTGCAGGTAGTTGCATTTAAGCAAAAAGTTTCATTAATGCGGAAAGTAGCATTTATGTTGCGGTTATAACTCACTTACAATACACCCCATGTAGGAGGAATTTTGGCTTTAGTACTTTACATGCAGCGTAGAACGTGTGAAAAAAAGTTGCATTTGTTGCATAACTGCTGTGCCACATTTGGGAACACCGCCTATTTTAGCTCTTCGGGAATAACCGGAAGTGTCTGTCGAAAGTTGTCATACGACATCATAGTGATGCCTGCAATTGTGTCATTGTTACGTCTGAGGTCTTACAATGTGACCTCAATTGCTTCGAATGCAACTATATGGATCGTATTACATTAATCTATTGTTTTCTTAAAAGGTGTTGTTTGTGCTCATGCCATTCTAATGTACATATGTGTATACTAGTATATATAATAAAAAACATAAAATAAAATGTTTAAAAACTGTTTTAATCTGCTGATGAAAATTAACATGAAGAATCAATTATCTATGATATGCTGCCATTATCACTTTTGCTGTTGTGGATTGACCCAATTTAAAATATTGGTCCAACATTGTCTGCGTAAAGTTGTTAATTTTTACGCTCACTGGCTAAAGTTAAGCACGAAGAGGAAAATGTTATTTCTAGAAGCCAATCTGAATTTGAGAGGCTGCAATTTGCTGCAGAGTTAGATGGAAGTATGAAAATGTGTTCTCATACAGCCAATCATGGTTTCGTGTTGAGAAATATGCAAAAAGGCATTCGTATAAAAAGCCAGCATTGTGAAGGGTTAGAGCATTGGAGTCATTAAAAAATTATGTTTATAAATCTAAAACAAATAAACAAAACCAACATTAATAGGGTATGTGACCACCCCTCATCCTCATACAAAGTTTACAGCCTGTGACCATCCTTTCCATGAGGTGATCAACCATCCCAGATTCTATTAATCGCCATTCCTCCTATGGAGCAGTTTTAAACGCTGTGAGAGTACGACACAGCACGGCCGAGGGCATCCCAAAGATTTTCAATGGGATTAAGGTCGGGCGGGTACTCCTGGAAAATCATACGTGCAATCCCCTCTAATGTGTTCAAAAACTCTGTCGTGTAGTTTACGGCCTCATCTGTGTCACTGTGTCACACATAATGTCGATAAATTTGTAAATTTGAACACTTCCGGGCAATTTTTGCAAGAGTTGATTATTAGTTGACATTAATATCTCCATTTCTTGGGGAAAGAATTGCCCTTTGGCACAGTCATGCATAATCAATGCATTGCTACAACATCAATATATCGATCTTCCGCGGAGGTCGTAACCCCTGGGCGACCGGCCACAGGTCTTCAGACAACTGTTTTGCTTGTTTGGTATTGTTTCCATAGTCGTGAAATGACGGAATGATAAACGCCGAACAAAAGAACTACATCGGTGATAGATTGCCCTGCTTCAAGGCGTAAAAACAGAACGGCAAAGCTCACTATCTGCCATTCGTCTTCTGGAAGCCATAGAAACACGTCTGTCTTGAAAACTAATAGTACGAAAGTTCTAAAGACTTTTTACAGCACTTATACATGCAACTCCTCTAACCCTTCACAATGCTGGCTTCTTATACGAATGTCTTTTTTGCATATTTCTCAACACGAAACCGTGATTGGCTGTTACATAACACATTTGCATACCTTCATCTACCTCTGCAGCAAATTGTCGCCTCTCAAATTCAGATTGGCTTCTGGAAATTAACACTTTCCTCTTCGTGCTTAACTTTTGACAGTGAGTGTATTATAAGACAAATATGAAAATGTTACTTACGTTTAATTAAACCCATTAGGCTGAACTGCCTGCAGTTCGTATCGTAGCGCGTAAAAGTAGTCTCGCGATAGGACTTTGAGTTGTGACGTGGGCTTTGTATACAGTTGGTTTTAGTCTAACTACACTAAAGTGACAAAGCAGCAATATGATGACAATGTTGCGCCAAACGTTTCTCATATTTTCGTGAAACAAAATGTAGCAGTGCCGCCAAAAGGGAGAAGCTGAAACTAAACAGAAGCATAAAAACTTTTTTTTTTGGCAGTATAACGAAACATTGTGGTCTGTAAATTAAAAAAGGCCGTTATAGCGAAATGCCGTATAAAAAGCGGCCGTATAGTGAGGGTTGGGTGCATAGCGATATTTATATTTGATAATTTATGCAACGTATAAACTTACAAAAACTTAACTTTTGGTTTAGATATCTTTTTGAAAATTTAACTATTTCTGTGTACTTTAGTTTTTGTATAGCAACATTTACATCGTTCATCAACGCATCCCTCAAATGTGCATACTATTACACTTGCAGAGTCCTCTGATTCAGTTGTATGTACAACACCCTTTCCGATTCAATCTCGGAATACATGTTGACAGTAAATTGATGGAAGATGTCTTTGCTTCTCCGTAAAACGTTGAAATTCGAAGAACGCATCATCCTGTGACCGTAGAACTACATAGAAGAAATTTTCTTAGTTTGCAAAAATGATCCAAATCCAAGTACGGCGGTAAAGCAGTAAAGACAATTTGAAGACTTGATATTTTTAGGAAACCAAATAATACAAAAATACAGTAAAAAATTAATTTTGAAATATTCTGCATTAAATTTAAAATTGGGATTTTATCGATTTTATCGCTATTTTCAAAAGACATCCAAACCAAAATGATAAAAATTAACTATACGAAAACCGAAGTACACAGATACAAACAAAAAATTGCATAAATGAAACAAACCAAAAATTGCATAAAAGATAAAAATTAAATATCGCTAAACTTTAAAAAAGATATCCAAATAATAAAATCTAAATGTTAATATGCTTTAAAAATAAAAATCCAAACTATCGTACTCTAAAAAAGAAACAATAACAAACAACGTATTGCACAACCGTGATCCAGTTCCAAGAATTGAGAAAGCACAGTAAATTATAAAAGATACTTATATTATAGATTACGATGATCCAAACTATAAGTTAGCTGAAAACTAAAAGTTAATATGCTTTTAAAAAAGCAATACATTTTTATAAAGGATTTCCAGTGGCTGGAAGCATAGTAACTACCGATGCGGTACATTCAAGTCAGAGTTAAGACTGTTGCCATTCGGAGATAAACAATAATAATTAAATATCTCATTAAATTTATTTTAAAACGTTCTAGATTAAATTTTAAAATTTGGGCTGAATTACAAATTTGTAAAAAATTTGGACTAACTATGTGCCAAATTTCATTATTGTAAGTGCCATAGATTCGTCAGGACATGCCGAACAGAGAAACACACGAACTTCATTTTATAATAGTAGAAATATATACACTATCTACCAATAAGTACTTGGACACCCAAGCAAATGACGATATCTGCGGTCCTGATATACGTCTCGCCCTCCGCCGTTAAATATCGTGTAGGAAACAACATTTTCACTAGTCGCATGCAAGATGCCATGATGTGCAGAGTTATCTGGGAGATAGAGACCGACGGGTGCTGTCCAGAGAAATTCGGAAGAATCGCACCCAATCGATGACTCACATACTCCTTTTTCAACAAGCATCCGGAAGTGTTGTTTTAATTATTACCATCCTTAAGGAAGCACATCTGCTTGGTTTTCATGGTCATGCTGCCCTCCATAAGCCATTGATCAGAGTCCAACCGCGCTGCTCGGTTAATGTGGTGCAAATCACCTCGAAAGTGGACCGTAGATCAGTGGAAACGGGTTCTCTAGAGCGACGAATCAAGGTTCACTCTCTACCGTTCGTATGGCATTGTCTGGGTCTGGCGTCTGCTTGGAGTACGCCTCCTTCCAGAATGAATTGTGCCCACAGTAAAGTTCGGCGTAGGTAGAATTATGGTCTGGGAGTGTTTCTCCTGGTATGGAATGGGACCCTTGATCCGAATTCCTGGTAAGCTCAACGCCGAGGCCTACTGCACTATTTTGGACTATTTATGACTGTGTGCTTCTTACGTTGTGGCAGTTTTACGGGTTGGACCTTTGTTACTTCCCAGACAACAACTCCAGCTGTCATGTTGCGAGGTCCATCATCGATTGGTTAGTGACAATGGGGTTAACCGAATGAACTGGCCTGCCCAGAGCACAGATCTGAACCCTATCGAGACCCTCTGGGACAAGTTGGATTGCCGAATGAGGAGTGTAACAACCGTCCAAAATCGGTGATGGAACTTACATGTCTTCTCCAAGCCGAGTGGAAGAAAATATCTTGTGGAAAGCATGCCCCGGAGGGTTGAGGCCGTAATTGCCTCTCGTAGAAGCTCTACCAACTATTGAATATGAATAAAATTTGTTTTTCTTTATATATATATATATATATATATATATATATATATATATATATATATATATAAATTTGTTTATATATATATATATATATATATATATGATTGGATTTTTCAATGTTTTGTGCTTTTATCTGGTCATATTCTGTCTTATCTTGGGCGTATCTTGTTCGCTTTTGGACCTTTAGCCATAAAACCTCAACATCCAATCAAATCAATACGAAAAAATTGGAAATTGTATACTCGAATTCTAATTACAAAATTTATATTGTAAAAATTTTAAAATTCAAGTGTTCCTAAAATAATCATAAATAATATATTCTAAATATATATGATTCATTGAATTTAGTGACTTAGAATAAAAAACGCGCATCGATAAATTCGCATATGTTCTTTAAACCGAAGTTCCGAAGAAAAATCCATTAAATTAAAACATTTGATCCACAAAATGGATAAAACGCTAACGATTAAACTAGCGAACATAGTTCTACATGCAATAAGTAAATGATTTCCGTGAAAAGAAAACTCGACCAATGCAGATACTTTTTTAAATCCCGGAGAGTAGGTATTTGAAATAGATGACTTCCTAACGTCTTTTCTTCATCGTAAAGATGTCCCATTTATTAATATCTCCGCACTACTCTATCACGCAATTCATGAGCCATCACGCTTTATAATGAATTGCGTCTTCTCTAACGACTTGCTTTCTCTTTTATCTGCTTTTACCGGATTAATGACTTTCAAGTTTTCGTGCTACTTTAGACGTTCGTAAAAAGTCCGGAGCAAAAATAATGAGTGTGTCCCTCTTTAATAACGTAGTGGCCAGTGTGTTTATAAAACAGCCACTAACATGATCTTATTAACAGTAAATGAAATTCCTCAGATAATGCTCTCATATAGAAAAGTGCATTCTCTGCATGGTATTCCAATAAATAAAAAGCCCCTTCAACCAAACAGACGCAAATTGAACCACTCCAGAATTATTGTATAATTAAACGGAAGATATTAGTCATGGTTGAAGGTTTACATTGCTTGTCAAGTCCTGCTTATATGTATAGATGATCAAGGAAAAACATGAAGGATACGTTGGAAGTATAAGCGAGGGATTCTAAGTTGGAAATGATTAATGGAATTATGGATGAGATGGGATGCAAATGGAAATACATAGAATTATGGATAATAGAGTAATAATAGAAAAAATACAAAATCGGAGTCATAAAGGAAAACAGTAAATTCTGAAGCGGAGTTGAGGCAATGTATAAATTAAAAGATGCTAACACTGAAATATAATTTTAGCCATAGTGGGGATAGACCAGTTTTTTGGACTATTGACACTCAAAAAACTTTCTTTTTAGCAATATTTTAAAGTCTATATTATGTAGTTTTACCTTTGCACTTTCCTAGCAAAGGCAATGTTTGAGTTTGATATTAGCTAAAGGAATAAACTAAACAATAAACTAAATGCTGTAGCAAAACAATAAAATAAAGGCTGTAATAAAACAAGAAAATAAATGCTGTTGTAAAAGAAGAAAATAAATGCTGTAGTAAAACAAAAAAATAAATGCTGTAGTAAAACAAGAAACTAAAATTAACTATCAATTAGAATATACTCACATCAGAGTACGATTTTTGAAACAATGGTGATAGACCAGTTTTGTGTGGTCATTCACACTCAGGAATCTGTCTTTTTAGCATTATTTAAAAGTCTATATCATTTTTACCTATGCTTTGCACTTGCCTAGCAAAGATAATGTTGAGTTCGAAATTAGCTGTAGCAAAACAATAAATTAAAAGCTCGAAAAAGGAGGAAAAATCTACTTGGAATTTCCAGTCGATACTTATCGAAATACAATAGAAACGGAATGAATTTTACAGCAAAAGTTTTTAAACGAACGGTAAAAGTTTAAATCGATTTTACATTTCTAGACTAAGCCAATACTTTCTTCACTTCCGAAATCAAAAAAATAATAGGCGCTTTATTTGCTCTTAAAATAATTATCCAATGTTATTCACAAATGAACACTTCACATCATCAAATTTCAGTGAAGTTGAGAATTTTCAAGGAATTGTATATTTTTTTACAGAGTATCTCATTTTTTTCGTCAAAAATAAAACTAGGTTTTGAGTATTGTATAAAAACACAGTTATCTTTCCTTTGATATGTTAATGTATGTTTCGAGTTTTAACATTTTTTACTTTTTATTTGCGAGTTAAATTTCCGAAAAAAGTCCCCCGAATGTTCTCTCTTTCTGTAAGCATCCATTGAACCAGTTTTTCGTGACTAAATAAATCTGGAAATGCCATCTGTGTGGTATAGTAAAAAGGATAATCCATTTGCATTCATGGAACAGCTATCAAACCTGTCCTTTGTCTCTATAATTTTTAGAAATTTTATTTTCTACCGATATCTGTAAATTCTCTTAGATGTTTAACCTTAAACTATTTAACAAAGATTGATTGCAATGGTTGAAAAGAGATTATTCGATTTATAATATTTCTTTGATACTGAAAATGAAAAAATTATTTTACAGGCAATTAAAACTATTTAAATTTATTTTTAAATAATTTATATCTTGTAGTACTGAAATCAGATTCAACAAGACATTTAATAATTATAAAGAGATGTCGCAAATGACAAACCTGCATAACGATACGAACAAGGTAAAGCCGCAGAGACAACTAACTTAATTATAGAGAGTATTATAGAGAGGATTGCATCAGCCAAATGAACTGATAAGAAAATGTATACAATAAACAGTAATGTAAACACACGAACTCATAAATCTAAAAACATGAAATAACAATATTAAACACCAGTGAATTTCAGACTTATTAATATAAACACTCGAAGGAAATATGCGACACAATTTTACATGATTCAAATAAAATATAATGTTGCAGATATTCGTAATTTTACAGCACATCTATTATCAGCGGAGAGCTCTTTGTTCTCCTTAGACAACATGCACAAACCTTAAGTAATTCCCAACAAAGATAGAATATATGATTCTATGCAATGTTGGAATTTTAGTATAATTGTATATACATTTATTTACTTAATTTATTAAGTACATCGTCAGCGTAGAGCAGAAACCTACTGACAAAACAAAAATTTACTGTTACGAGTTATTTAAGGCCGTTATCATTTAAATTGCTGTACAGTAAAATATATTTAAAATATCAGACTAATCAGATTGCAATGTGACAATGCATTTATCATCCTCAAAATATATTTAACTAATATTTATTAACTATTAATATTATTATAATTATTAACTTAATATTAATAAACAAATAATATTTAATTATAAATCAAATTAATTTTTAAATAATTATTAATAATATTAATTTAATATGACAATTTAATGTCTCCGAAAAACTACCAGTTAATGAATTTCTGTTCTAAATCCATACCTTACCTTTTAAATGATGTACCTCATTTTCAGCAAGGTATTCAAAGGCAAAAACCCAAATTTGAATAGCATTGTGAATAGGTTACGTTGATAGTAACTTTCTTTTTCTATCCCTGCAAAGTGAGTGTAATAGCCTAAATGCTAAAATCTCTTTCCTTAAGAAACACATCCATGTACAAAAATAACCTACTAATCGTTGTTAATCCAAGTGATGCGGGTCTGCATGTATTGGGTTAAGGTCAATCCATTATGTAGATGGACATCACACTCTAGGTTTAACATGTATTTTTATTTAATGCACTTTTGTCATTTCAATCGCTGAGGTTTCCAGGGCAATTTTCAGATCTGAGAGTTACATTATCTTAATTAGAT
This sequence comes from Metellina segmentata, assembly GCA_947359465.1. NCBI lineage: Eukaryota > Metazoa > Arthropoda > Arachnida > Araneae > Tetragnathidae > Metellina > Metellina segmentata. Next base: position 72,174,084 of record OX375884.1, read on the forward strand.
TTTTAATGAGATTTCGCGAGGACAATTTAGAGTTCAAAAGAAATCTTAATGAAATACACTGGTTTACATAAATTAAGGAAAGGTCAGAAAAGTCGTAATAATTAAAAATCTAGCGGAAAGAATTTTATGAAACTTGCTGTAAACAAGAATTAAATAATAAAATATAAATCAGTCTAAGAATGACTGCACAAGATATACTTTTTAAATACACTGCTCTTCATTGAAAATGCACCATCAAAGACAAGCAAGAGTTACAGATGTGATTTATCCAAGCGATGATATGTAGTACGATGCATAAATATTTGAAACAACAGAACTGAAGTCAAGGTAGGTATTTACTTAACGTATGACTGGAGTAACACTATGGACTATCAGTAACGGTACGGGATCAATCCCGAAAGGAACGATTCCAGGATAGCCCCCCGTAAATTTTGTACCCCACTCTCCAAACGTCAACACCACGTCAACGCGAGGACATTTGAGGCCACGACTGATTTAACGGGCCTCAGCTCCGCGTGCACAACGGTCTTTGGTTCAACCGAGTTTAAAAATCCGAACCCTCTGGTTGCTAATCCGTTACTCTTCCAACTGGAAAACTGTAAGGAACATGCTAAAAGCAGTAATTTGTGTGCCCATTTTTAAAAGTTATAACTGATTCCACACTGCATGGACACTGATCTATCAGAATTCTGAATATTTGCATGCACTCAGTTCCACTGAGATTCAACACCACCTTTGGTCCACCTTCAAAAATTAAAACTGCTTCCACATGGCGTGGACACTGAGAAATCAGAATTCTGAATGTCTGTATACACTCAGAGTACCACTTAGATTCCACACCACCTTGTGTACACCTTCAAGAGTTACTGCTGCTTCCACACGGCGTGGACACTGATCAATCAGAATTCTGGATGTTTGTCTGCACCCAGTTCCACTCACATTCAACACGCATCCATAATTGGTCAGTTGAGACCGCAGGTAATGATATAAAGATCAATTTTCTAACTATTACTCATATTCCGCATTTGTTGATCGAACAATCGGGCACTCAAAAATGTCAAAAGTGGTAAACGTGATTCACTTCCATTCAATGTCCCAGAGACCTCACACTTACGCCATTGCTGCCCCCAACGTCCACAATATAGGATTAAAGGAATTGGCTTTAACCTAAGCCGAGATTCGAGAACTCGCTACAGCAATCGGCAGCGAACAGTGCTGGCAGATATCGCAAGATGTGACACTATACTCCATTGTTGTCATATCGTACGATTAGGCACCTCTATACGTAGGTTTTCTTCTTTTTATGGCATAGCCATAGATGCGATACATGGAACCTTAATGTCCCAGATACCTCACTCTTGGCGCCATTGCTGCCTCCAACGTCCACAATATAGGATTAAAGGAACTGGCATTATTCTAAGCCGAGCTTCGAGAACTCTCTACAGCAATCGGCAGTGAACAGTGCTGGCAGATATCGCAAGGTGTAACACTATACTCCATTGTTGTCATGTACGATTAGTCACCTCTATACGTAACCTCTCTTCCCTTTGTGGCATAGCTATAGGTGCGATACATAGAACCTTAATGTCCCAAATACCTCACTCTTAGCACCATTGCTGCCTCCAACGTCCACAATATAGGATTAAAGGAACTGGCATTAGCCTAAGCCGAACTTCCAGAACTCGCTACAGCAATCGGCAGCGAACAGTGCTGGCAGATATCGCAAGATGTGACACTATTCTCCATTATTGTCATGTCGTACGATTATTCACCTCTATACGTAGCCTCTCTTCCCTTTGTGGAATAGCCATAGGTGCGATACATAGAACCTTCATTGTCTTCAAGTAGTCATAATTGTATCAACGCTTGCAGCAATACGGCATAACGCCTTTCGCCAACCAAATAATTATTCCTCTCTCAAACCAGTCATTTGACCGTAGCTCAAATTTGCGAGGTGTTGTCCTGGGATCTAATGTACTCTATTATTTTATAATTGCATCGGAAATGTCATATCTTTGCAAGCTATGAGCAAACCAAGCTTATGTTGTCCTGTTTGCAAATTATGTCAAGCATTCTGCTGCTGCTACTCCATATCTCTAAAATTTCCGGGGTGAAACAGGACGCGGTTGGGAGAGTAACGGATTGGCAACAAGAGGGTTGCGAGTTGGAATCCAACCAAAGACGTACACGGGGGACTGGTGCAAGTTAAATCTGTAGTGGCCTCAAATTTCCTCACGTTGGCGGGGTGTAGATGTTTGGAAGGTAGGGTGCCAGCTCAGGTGTTGCCTCGTTTATTGACAGTGGTTCAAAATTACGTGGTATTGTCCTCGAATCTTCCCTTTGGGATTGATCTCGGACCGTCGCCATTAACTGTGTTGCTCCAGTGAGACGTTAATTAAATAACTAGCTACCTACTTTAACCTAAAACACATGTATATTTATATACTTGGGTTAACTTAATTTGTGCTTAGTTATTAGGGATATAATCGGAAAATTATAGCTGTGCTCATACGGAAAACTGTTGCCTTTACTAGCTCTATGTTTTAACATGAATTACTCATAATTATGCAGATATAAAATTATCGATTATCGCTGTGTCAGTTCTGCTAGAATCATACAAGTTTAAATGTTGGTTTCCTTAGTTACATTCTTTTGAACTCACATCGTTACACTCTTTCATTAGCAAACCTCTTAAAATTGGTTCATTGAAGTTGGTTTCTAATCATAATTAAACGGAATAGTGTAAAGGCGGTAGTAATATAGATATAATATATATATATATATTACTACCGCCTTTACACTATTCCTTTATACTAGCATAAAAAATAAAAACTGTGCATATGAAAACAAGTTTATTTTGAGTTTATCTTAGGTTTAATTTGATTCAGAATTGGAAATTAAGAAAGTACGTTGCTGTGAGTCAAGTAGAAACACGGAAATCCCTTGATAGCTACATCAGTGTGTTTTATCATGCTTGAATGATTTACCTCTATAATTTAAACACAGTGAGAAATTTCGTCAGGGGGAGTTAGTGTTGATGACTAATTATTTTGCAAAATAAGTTTTGCCTGATTAAAAGGTTTTATCGAAAGGTTACTATGGATTTAAGGTTGAATGGAATCATGATACTAATAGAATGATTATCTTAAACATCAAAGGGAAATATTTTAAATCGATAAGTTTTAATGAAGAAAATACTTCACAAAATTATTTAAATTTAAGCGTTTGAAACCGAAAGATTTCACAAATAATTTGAGTTTGCGAACTATTTTTCATATTTGATCGTATGCTTCCTTCATTATAGTTGTATTGTCACGGTTTAAGTTAAACTTTCCATAGAAAATATATATATATACATATACATATTGATGGACTTCTGTACCTACTTAATCTCACTATAATTAAAAATGCATTTATAGAAATGAAAAATGCTGAACTCTTTATATAAAGTAAATACAATATATATTATTTATAGAACTTATATAATTCAGTTTAGATAAGCGTATTCCAAAATTCCACTTCTGATGTAAAATTTCACACTCAAATCATTATAAAAGAATCTAATCAAACAATTTTCTCTAACGTATTAGGCAGAAATTAAAAAACAGCTTTCCTGGAACATGCACAAGCAGTGCATGTTAAAATTGTGTAAAAGTTGTAATTACGACAACCTAATAATGTGCAAGTAATTTGGCATCCATGTTGTTTCGCATTTATTGAAGATTTTATACTTTACAAGGCAAAAGAACTGTTCAGGAATTCTTAATTGAATGTCTTTTTCTTTAGACTAGTGAAAATAACGGTTCTTGTTTCTAGATATTTTAAAAGTTCCAAGGGGATACGTAACTTTTCATTCTTTTCAAATTATTAAAAAGAGAAAAAATGAAGATTTTTATTTCTAGGACAGTAGGAAACGAGTCCTTTTGCTAGTTAAAAACAGCAGTTGTCTCCGATTCTTCAGAAGACTCTTTTAAATGAGTGCTTTTTTCCGCCGCTATGCCTCATTAAGTCATAAGAGCGCAGGTTAGAAATATTTATTGCTACTCAAGAAGAAAATATTCTTTTAAACCAAATAAATGGTCACATAAACACGGTTATCAGCATTAAAAGGTGCGATTTTCTGAGAAAATGAGGTGGTTTTCTCATAAATTCAGTTATACTATATGCACATTTATTTCTCACTCTCATTTATTTATTTTCCTCAAAGATAAGTTTCTGTAGATTTACATAATTAATAAAATCGTTTGTTATATTATTTTGTACAGCTAAAGTGAGTTCGTTATGACAGTTAAATGTTATCAAGTATTTTTATGGAAGTAATATTGTGTGAATACTTTTAATGACAAGAACATTTTCACGTATTTTTATTTACTGTAGCCGTTTCGTTTGACCATAATGTTCTTGCTAAATATTGGTAACCGTATTTAAATATCAACAAGAAGGAAATGGATATCGATATTCAATATACTTTTTATCGTATCATTTTTTCTTCGTAGAAATTTCATATCCTTTATCAAAGATAGTTTTGGTGGATAAGTTAACTTAACTAGTAAGAAAATGTACACTCTCAGCAGACTAATTTAAAGGTAAATCCAATTTATTTTATAAAAAAAATACAAATAATGTCATTTAAAATTCCTAATTTTACTACAGTAAATTTTTAACATCTTTTTGCTACATTATGATACTTTTTTTGAATTAAATATGTATTTTATAAAAGAGTTCAAAGTGTGAGTACTTCCGTACAGCATTTGTTAATATGGTTAGATTACATAGAATAAAACCAAACCGGTTCAATCATCGCAAAGCTTCGTTGCTATCCATATAATAAAAATCTAACGATTTTATGTTGTTTTGGGATAATTTGAAAAAGTTTTTAAAGTTATAATTAAATGATAGTGTTTGGTATACCTAGTCTTTTCTAAATCAAATATCAATGTCAGCCTACAATGCTATGTAACCAACATTTAAGTAAAAACGTTTTTATAAAAATACATGTTCTATTTTCTAAACTTCCATTAAAATCCGTTGAATTTGAAAGATATTTTCTTGTTTAATACTTTTCGCATTTAGCACAATATGTTGACATTTTGATAATGAATATATTTCCATGGAAATCGTTACATGAGCCTTATCAAACTACATGATTATCCCAAGGAATAATGAGTACATAAGTCATGAATTGTAAATTGTTTGTCTCACTACCAGACACAGTATTTGTTGATGTATTGGAAGAAATTTGACTTGCGTGAATCATATTTTCCACCCGAAGGAAAAATAATATTCCCAAAATACGTATCACACCTCATTCTCAATATGGCAGTCGCATGTCAAACTAGAGACGTAGTGGAAGGCCCAAATGGAATAAACTGACATTCTTTTGGTAAAGAGCTGTACTTTAAAGCTCCTTCAAAGACCTCGGAACGACGGTGTATTGGAAACGAAACCCGATGTGAATACAAATACTTTTAGTGAATACATTATTAGCTATTCTTTGATGTATGTTTTGGGATCTATTGTACACATACAGATAAAAAAAATAATCTGAGGAAAATCTACATCTTGTTAAGTAAAAAGCAATGTACTCCAGAGAACTTATGAATATTTCAACAAAGTATCATCTTTATTTTCTGTATGTCAAGTCACAGTCTCGAAATGTACGGAGATTCAGTTTTAATGCCGTAAGTATGTATACTACTTGGTAGGAAAATTACACCACTATGAAGAGTTTTCTCGGTATTGTTTTTGCCAATTGAATAGGCGTCTTGAGATATGCAAGCACAGGAAACTATTGGAGTTTTCATTCAATTACGCGATTAAAGAGGGATATACAAACTAATACTCTTCTAGGCTAACTTGTGACCTCTGTGGCCATAAAAATACGTTATGCGGTTGGACTGTTTCCTATATTAGTAAGGGGATAAATAAACAAATATCTTTGAATCGGGAATATAAGTTAGAGGTTTCATAGGACCATTTTCTACGAAGTGGAAATGCAACGTGATGGTTTGGTTCGAATTTGGCTACGATGGTTTAAAAATAAATTAAACGGTGAGGTATGCAGACAGTGACTCATAGACAGTTAGTTATTCGTAAATTAGTTGAGTCACAGGTTTAGTCCTGCCAATCTTAGAACATGCTTGTCCATCTTTCAGAAAGATTACGATAATGTATTAGAGTTATATGTTGTAGCAAGAGAACAGAGCCATATGTCTGACCGCATATGATAGCAGATTGAGAGACTTGACCACTAATACCATTTGTGAGCTCCCTCAGCTTAGTCCTGGATCCAAGCGTAAGGATGTAAGGATTTAAGGATGTAATTATGTTACATATTAAGAGTATTACATACCTTCTGGTTACATTAGACTTAGGGCAGACCTCGAAATCGATTATTTAATACAGGTACACCTTGTGCACCTAATATTTTAAATTAGGTGCACATATAGTATTTTAGGCGCACATTAAAAAAAAACGTAATGTAAGAGCATTAATGTATTGTAAACTACTTTATTAGTTAGGTATGTTTAGATAGGTTAATAGTAGATAGTAAATAAAAATATTTACACAATTTTGCTCTATCTGAGATCCTAAACGGATCATCTGTGACAAATGCAGAGTATCACTCTACGGACAAAAATAGAGAGAGACACTCTACGGACAAAAATATTTGGACACTGCAGGATTTTCAGTAAAAGTGCTTTATTATTGTATTTAGTAACGGGTGTGCCCTCCTTTTGTTTGTATTACAGCTGCAATACGTCCAGGCATACCTTCCACAAGTTCTCTGTAAGTCTCAGCAGGAATAGCTCGCCATACTTCTTGCAAGGCTGTAAAAATAGATTCTAGTAAAGATTGACGTTCGTGACGGTGTCGTACTCGTCGCTCCAGTTTGTCCCACGTGCTAGGTTGAATTGAGATCGGGGCTGTGGACAGGTCAGTCAAGCAAATTCACCTCATGGAGCATGATCTCGTCGAAAGAAACATCCATCATCGCCGTAGTATGACCATAGTGTAGGCAAGGCCAAATTATCCATAACGTCGAGGTACACGTCAGCGTTCATGGTACCAGGTACATACAGTAATGGTCCAAGTCCTAACCAGGAAAAACAACCCTACACTAAGATGGATCTTCCTTCGAATTTCTGCAGTGTCCAATTACTTTTGTGCGTATAGTGTAAACCAATGTAAATCTATACGTTAAAATAGTGTAACCAGCAACAAAAAGTAAACTCAAAAGATGAGTTAACTGTTCTGGTGATATGGAAGTTGTACTTTAAGTGATATACAAAACAGCTGCAGGGTGAAACATGAAATGCATAAAAAAGTATGTCGACCTTCAAAAAATTAATTACGGGGATAAAAAAAATCACGAGAACTCGAGGCTAAAATAAGACAAAAAATGAGACTAACATACGGCAAAAAATGAAGCTAAAATGGGGTAGTATTCATCTTAGCTGATCATTAAAATTGAAAAGCATATGCAAATAAAAGATGTCAATTATTATAAATATGGTGAGATCCCGATTAATGCAAAAAGGTAGAGTGACGAATGAGGAGCGGGACCTGAGAAGTCTGATAAAATTGGGGCGAAGTATTAAAATAAAGTCGGTAAAAATACCTAAGACCTGTACACGAAGTTAAAATCTGGTTGATGGAGCGGAGAGAGGGTTCCTCCGGCCAACTTTGGAACGGAAATGAGATGTGTTGTTTTTATGCCTCAAAGAAAAACTAACTGCAATCTGGATGGAAAAGTTTCGCAGGGCAAAAACTGAATATGAGGGAAATGAGAACTTAGCTGTACTCGTACATGCTTGAATTTCACCATTTATCTTCAACTGAAAGAGTAGAACGAAATAACTCATCGCCACATAGAAGACTACTTTTCTCCCCATTCTTCGCAACACATTTTCTTAAATAAAGCTTTCTCATTTACTTTTTCTTCATCATTGTAATTCATTGCAGAAAAAGCGTAGCACAATTAAATGTTTCCTTACGTTACGCGCAGCGCTGCACCGAGGAGACAATAGAATTTTCGTCAAACTCATAAATTATTTTTTTCAATGCGGCTTCTGAATGGGCGTTTTATTTTGAAGACTCTGCCCTCTGATCAATATGACGCCGCCAATCTTTTATTTAGGGAGTGAAATACGGCGGCATTTGTCGCCCCAACGAGCACACTGGGACCTAGAGCAAAATACAAATACACATTCCGACCAGTTCTTCCGTAAATGATCCATAAGAAGCAGACTGCAGTTAATGGGCATTCACTAAGAGATGGAAAGTCCTCCCTTCTATTCAGATGCTTGTCTTCCTAAGTGCAAAAATACAGGGAAAACAAAATTACCTGTTTTTATGAACTAAGAAATCGTTTATTTCTATGGTAATACTCTGATTTGCTGACATGAAACGCTTACTCTAATTGATTAGGGTAAAGACGACAATTATATTTTTATATATAGGGTGATATTACGGGTTGGGGTGGTTTAAGTAAGCCAGTTTAGACCAACTGTAAAGGTAGTATTATAGTCTGGTGATTTCTATGAAAGGATATTGGGCGAAGAAATATTGCAATATTGTTTGAATGTAATTGCAATGGGCTAAGGTTTGAGCTTTTCAATATTTAACAGCTGATAGGTTGTTTTGGGGTTTTATTGCGCAAGGGCCATATTTGACCAGGGTCCAAACACAAGAGGGTTAGGGAGCATAGTGGGATGAAAGCAGAAGCCGATGGCTTGGGAAAAACAAAAACGTGACCCCCGAGTTTACTAACGAGAGTAAACCCCATGTGAATAAGTAGACGAGTAATTAATTAACGTCGCACTGGACCAACACATGGGGTATTGGCGACCCCATGTGAACTGAAAAGACCTCTGGAGAACTTCGAGTTCATGAAGCTCGTACACCCCTAAATGGGATGTTCCCTTGAGAGCTCAATATTTACCAAAATCTTAGAAGACAATAGGAAGTACGGGTATAGTGTAGAGTGGGGTGGTGGTGGTTATATTCATAAAAAAATCTAAAGATAGCTAAACAGAATGTTTCGCAATAATATGTTTAGAGTGAATGAGATAATTACAAGAACCTTAAAATAGGGTAATTACTAATAGGATCGTTATTTAACGTCATAAAATGAATTTGACATAAACATCGAAAGCTGATGGTCTTCAGTATTGATGGAATCCAAGTAGTATATAATCTGCCAACTTAATCCAGTTAGAAACTTACTGAATATAATTCAAATAAAACCAAATTCTCTATAGATAGACGTTTCACGTTTCGCACATAGAGTTTCTCCAAAAATTACAATGGACATTGTTTCTAAAACAAATCTTCCTCAAACTGCAAACAAACTCTTCACAAATAACAATCCAATTAATAGAGAGAAAACCCTTTCGATTGGTAGCAAACATTCCTGCTGCTGTCATAACATTTGTACAATAACACACTATAGTTGGGCAGCGTATGTTCACTTCATCAGGAAAGAGTAGCATCCGTTGCGCTTATTTGAAATTGATTCCGGTATGTTTACCTCCACTCCTTTTCAGACGCCTGAAGCCCGATATTGATCACATTTGAGACAAACAAAAATCGGAATTCTTTTGAAACTTTGTTTTCGTTGGATATTTCCATTATAAACAGAGCTTTCCTGATTCCCCCGATTTGATATTTTGTCTTCACTTGCAGACGCGAGTAAAAAAAAAATTCCTAGCGAGGAAAAATCTCCCAGTGATTAAAGGACACAAAAGAAGGCAGTTTCTTTTCCATCTTCCCACGTAAGCATTTTTTACGGGGTCGAAGAAATCGACGTTTTTTTTCTTCAGAGCAGTTGGAGAAAAGTGGTTGGAATTCTCTCCTCTAGTTTCTTCTTAACTTGTTAAAGTACTGACTACCCTGAGGAAAAATAGGTAGTGAATTTGGCACTGGTGTATTGGAAGCGATGAATAATTCAGATCTCAGAGTCTTCCACACGCTTTGTGTCTCAGTATGCAGCGCTTAGACATTTATTGGCCAGCTTAAGTCATATCAGGGCTGGCGTCAGCGACTGAGCTTGGAAATGCTTTTTAAATACTGCGTCTTGAATTCATTATGATAAATGTCAATGTGTCTCTCTTAAGAGTGTCCTCGTTTCATATTTAAAACGTTGCAAGCAGATCCTCCTTTCATTTCATGGCTGCCTTTCGTAGAGGTGATTTTAAAACTGCATAATCTCTGAGGATATAATAGTATGCACATGCGTGATAAGGTGAAGGTCAATTGATTACGGTTTTATACTAGTTATTATTTCTGTTACCGTTCGCACAAATATTCAAACGTATTTGGTATTTTTTAAGTAACGTCATACTGGAGCAACTCACGAGCATTTCAAATATTCAAAGGATGTGCAAACTAAGCCCTTGATCCAATAGCTAAAAATATAACAGATATGGACGGCAGAATTATTTTTGATTCTTAAGGTGTATCAATACACCAGAAATCACAAAGTGTAAATGGTATTTGGTATTTTTTTAATTAACGTCATACTGGAGCAACACAATGGTCTATTCAAATATTCAAAGGATGTACAGACTAAGCCCCTTTGACCCAAAAGCTCAAAATATAACAAATATGGACTGCAGAATTATTTTTGCTGCTTAAGGTGTTTCATTACACCAGAAATAACAAAGTTCTACAGGAATATCAATAATGTGTTATTAATTTGATATATATTTTCCAACTCCTATAGTTTTCAAACGATACCAAGATCTTGTGAACATTCAAAATAGCTTTATAGTTCCAAAAGTTTCCGGTTAGGTACTGTCACCTTTATGCAAACGTTTACAAAACTTTAAACTCAATCACTGAAGAACTGTTTTTGCAATATGATGCTTTGTTAACTATGAATTGGTCTATTAGGTTTACTTTTGTGTCGTTATAATTTATGTGTAATACAGCGGATGTTTCGACTTAATTAGTTGAGAAATGAGTTTTTCGTTGATTTTTAAATGTTGATTTTAAAATGTTTTAAGACTTCTTCGGTGAAAACATTTGTCAAAAATAACCTACGAGTATTATTTATAGTAACTTGACGGAGGGTTAAACAATGAAGACTAAACTAAGGAATAATTTTTAACAGGAATTGTCATTCTGTACAAATTATGAGTTATCACTGATAAAAACATGCTAATTTGTTATTTACATCTCAATTAGATAGTTAATAATCAGCTCAATCTGAATTTTTGGAACTGAAATGAGTTTAAGAACAAACTAACTGTACAAGTACGCCTTAAATCTCGGACATTACAAGTGCAATGGCTAAGCAAGATAGAATAACATCCAAAGGCAAAAGAGACAGTCATTTCATAGAATTATCGCACAGCTGATAAATGGAATAATTAAAGCCAATAAATGAAGACAACCACAACGATCGCAAATGTGTATTCTAGTGTGTCTGTTAAATTCGTAAGTTCAAGAGCTGTCTACAGTTAGAGGTTGTGAACGTTAAATTCTAGCCTTGTGGTTGGGTGGACGAAACTGCATTACATAAAGTTTTTTTCACTAGGAAATGTTTTATTGGCATAGATGGAGAGAAATACATTCTAGGTAGTTACAGGAAACAAATCCGTGCTACCTATAACTTTCGGGCTGCTAGCGTCGTGGGAATAGTTTTATAACTAACATTATAAGTATGTAAACGATACAATAACCTTGTTCTGTTGTAAATTGATCTTCAGTTTTGGCTACCTATCAAATTACTTTGACAAATCAATCAAGAATTTGCAATTTGCAATCAAATTCCGAAGGGCATTGGGCGATAATTTAAGCTTTTAAAGATTAATATGATCTGTTTGGTCAATTACTGCATAGCAAATAATATCGAATTAAATTTCAAATGTAACTCTGCTCAAACTATTACAAGACATTAATGCAGGGAAAAATGTAAATAGTCCAAGAACAAACAAGTTCGACAGTAGAAAATCTTATTTCAACAGTGGGTTCTTTTAAATTAATTTCTATTTAGCTTTTTTTCCATTCATTATTTTCTTTCTACCTGTTCCTTAAATGACAGTTCCCGAAACATTGTATCTATCACAAGTTTTTCATAATAATCCGATTAGTATTCACATGTCATTTTCTTTAGTCGGACGAATTCCTTAAGTCGAAACACGTTCACAGAACAAAACAATTTTTTCTCTTAATGAGCTTTATAGCGACAAACAATTACGTAAATTAATTCATAAAACCTTTAAAGTCTTCAAACAGTAGAAAAAAATGAATTTATCACACTGACTTCTGTTCTTCAGGAATTGAATCATTATGTCAGAAATAACAAGCCTTTGTAAAGGATATTTCGTATATAATTCGTATGAAACGTTAGGTCTAAAGAACGCCGCGTTATTAACTCTATAATCCTCAGCTGTAAAAAAACCCTTTCGTGAAACAACCTAAAAGAAATAGCTACCAGAAGTTTCAATTGTTACCACTGTCGTTAGAAAACCAAATTAAAACCCCTAAAATTCGCTTTTGTTTTATTTTCAGGTTTCGAATGGGTCTCTGAAGTAAACACTAGCAGAATTACATTATCAGCAATGCTTGGCATAATTTATTTCAATGTAGATTGAAAAAGAGAATGTAAATATCATTTAAATGTCTAAAAAGAAACTTTCTTGTTCTATTTAATTATTATTAGAATTTCTTTTAATTCTATTTGAATGCAAATAGTTATTAAATAATTTAATAGTAATATAAAATCCTTTACCTTCTAGTTAGTGAAGTTATGCTAGGACGTATTTTTCACTTTTCATTATGAGATTTATTCAATTTGTTTTAACGAAAGGTGATAGATCGAAGTCGTAAAGAGGTGAAATCGTCATGCTAATTAGCAAAACTCGAAACTCCTATACGTTAACAGTAGAGTTTGCTAATTAGCATTGCGATATGTTACAACACTCGTATAATCTACTCCAAGTATTACCCTAATAAAAGGCGGCCTATTCAGAGAACTCGGTATAGCACTAACCATTAAGTAGATTGAGAACCAAAATATATAGACAATTCAAAAGGAGCTGCAAAAAAATAAAAAATAAAAATTAAAAAAACGTCCGTTAGAGGGCGCTTTACAGCAAAATGCACAACAAAAACGCAACGAAAATGCTTCCTTCAAAAATTGAAGACTGTCTTTAAAATTATCAAACATGTCGGATTAGCTTCTAGCTAGCTACATCAAAGCCTTAGTAATTATGTTTCATTAATTTAAAAAAATAGATATTACAAACACAAGTAGAGAAACAATTTTAAGTGCAATCGGGCGAAATAAATACAGAACGGCTCGAAATTCCCTAAAAAACTTTAAAAGGTAATAGGGTGCATCAAAATAAGAATTTTTTGCGAATAATGAATGTACGTAACTGTTGCCAATTGAAGCAACATTTTTTTCTTCATTTTACCGTAGTTTCTCAAAGGAATGACGTTCTACAGTAATACATACTCGACAGTGAAGAAGCATTGATTTGTAGTATATTTTAAAAGGAATTTATTTGGCGAATAAATACAGCAGCATAAATTCTTGTGAAGCCTTGATTGAAGTTGATGAAGGGTCATGAGGTATTCCAATTGCAAGAAGTCGTGACGTGTCAAATAGGTCAATACTGGTAACCAAGCAAGATGTTCTCCCCTCCAATCCACTGGCCTCCAAAATTGGGGTGCAAATAATTACTCATATTGCAACTGAAGTATGCTGTCGTCTCATCGTGTTGAAAGCATATTCGACGGCGAACACAAGAATGCCGTTTATTAATTCTCGCAACGCTTCTTTCCGAAATATGTGAGAATTCCTTCCGTTGAGATTAGATGGCAGCAGATATTGCCCAATCAAACAATTGTTGATAATATCCGCCTCCAAACCTTAGCATAGAACAGTAGCTGGGGGCAGTGTTGCCTGTGGATTAGAGTGCGTCCAAAGATGAACGTAATGCACAATAATCTGACAAGTGGTTTCGGCGCGATACCTCAGCCTTTCAAAATCTCACCATTGTAATTTTTCCATTTTGCCGATTGCATTGCCGATTTTTTGATGATGATAGTTAGTTTGCTTCTAATTAAGAGAACTGGAATCTTGATGGAAATATCTCGCCCCTTAAGATCTGGTCAGTTTTGCTAGTGACGCTATTGCTTGTCGTAGCAACCCATCAGGAAGGTTAAACAATCCCTCATGTCGTTGCATCAGTGTCCCTAACTAACCAGCACCTATGCTGGCTGTATTGCGTTCTGCTGTAGAAACCAGTGGTAACGATCATCGGATTGGTCGGGTATTATACGTGCAGAGGTCATTTTCAGGTTTGGAGTCTGTAAATGAAAGGCATGGAACTGTTGCTCGTGTAAAATCATCCATATATGGATTGAACCACGCCTAAGCTACATGTAACAGCTCACGTGTTTATAGAACGAATTTTTTATCAATATCATGTAAAATGTCGTCCATTTGAGGAGTGCTCGAACTTGCCGGCTGACCCGCATTATGCCTGCTGACATGAAATATTCTGGTTTGACACAGTAGACGGTTCAAATACTTGAGGATTCACACAAAAAAAATTAGGATAGCTTCTATTATCCGCAGGATTATGAAAATACAAATTGACCGAAAGTTGTAGATTTGTAAAGAGAACTGAAGCCAACTGTTTTAGTGAGAAGGTATTCAGTTTTTCGTTGAATGACTTGCACAAACCTGCGTAGACCGATAAATTCTGAGTAACGTATTCTCAAATGTATTGCAATTCTAACTACGCATGCGCAAAATTCATGAAAATATATTAAGTTCTTATAATGCTACACTTGCTCACGAATACAGGGACGCAGACACAAAGCGTGGAGACTGACATTGAATAACTGATTCACTCAGTGTTAATATACATATTTCAAGAAAATATATATCCAGCCAAATTAACTGCTACTGGTACATATAGACAGACACAAAAAGAAGAAACCATTGATTTCGCCTCAAAATGGAACGAAACATAGAATTAAATTAAAATGAGACGAAAATATTCAGTGTGCAAACACACACAACGTTTTTATATAAATGGACCTTTTTTTTTTCCTAAAATCATTTTTTACTCCACTTGCTTTTTCTCGTGAACTTTCTCTTCAGTAGTCTGCTGATAGGATATATGAGACCATCATGATTCACTTACATATTCAAATCTGAAGCAAATTTTATGCATCAACAAAAACAAAGGCTTGTCATATTTTCAACTTTACGCAGTATATCGTCAACAAGGGAACGAAGCATTTTTTTATGGTAAACAAAGTCCTCATTAAAATTCACGGCTTATAACCAAATCCCTTGTCTTCGTTTTGTTGTTTTAAGATATAATAAAGCAATTTAACCCCTATAGACCTGCTGTTTACTGGATTCTAATCTTGTTGATCTTTCGTTAAAGTGACAATGAACATTAGAGAGAAAGAGGAGCTAGAATGCCTATGAAACACGAATTTCCATGCTTTCATCATACCATCTTTTGTTAAAAGATTATTTTAAAGTCAAATATCTTTTATTGCAATCTTACATGTGGGACCAACGGTTTTAAAAGTGGACGTTAAGTTTCACGGTAATATGCAAAGATAATTTCCATTACAGTCGCTTGCAGAAAGTTTTCGTTCTTAACACTACTCATTTTAACATGGATAAAGGAGATAGTAAATTTATTTTAGCCGTGTGGTCTGTTTTCATTAACAGAGGGAGAAAATGCTGCTATTCCAACATTTATTTCGATTTCATGTTCGTTTTTCACTACGGGTTATTGGCTACGATCCGGAATCAATCCCGAAGGGAAAGTACCGAGGTTAGTTGATTGGGTTTTATGGCGCAAATACCACATTTAGACACCAGACACAAGACTAAATAATTTTGGACAAAATCAAGACTTGTATAAAATGTATCCATTTACAGTTTAAAATTAAAACTAGTCAATGTATTATTAAGTCTAAATAAAGATGATCTAATCGATGTCAGATATGAATAAATATACATTTTTGTTGCGAGGTTCTCCCAGGTCTTTTAGGGTTAGATTTGAAACTCGAAACGAATTGGTCTATGGTTATTAAAATCTCTATAGACAGTCAAAATGTGTGTCCAACAGTAAACTGATACTGGAAAGTTGGACACAATTGAGCAGGTTCCCGGTCAATGCCTGTGTGTAAAATGGGTATGGCCTAAGTCTTGTTAAAATTGTACCAAATATTTTCTATTTACATTTCCACTGCGGAATCCTATACCTAGATGGTTGTATACAGTGTTACTTTGTTTTATGCTAATTTATTCCAAGAAATTTGAACAGTTTTCTTTAATTGCTCTTTGATAAAAGATTAAAGAGAGCATCAATACAGTATCGCTTAACAATTCCTATTGCAGACATCTAAGATTTATCAAAGTCTGCCATCTCGTTTCCTAGAAGGCCTATATTACCAATTAGACTAAAAGAGATTTATCGCTTTGAGTAACAAAGGATGAATTCTCACCGAAATATTTTCAAGAGCTACAGTGCTTCCTTTCGAATCAGAATGCATTATCAATTTTTGAAGGGATGTGTAACTATATATTGCAATTGCTAAAAATTCGACATCTATTTCTGATGTAGATTTGGAACTGCAATGAGAGAGATGCGATTGTGATTTCTTGGCAATGGCAGTGGTTTCAAATACTGCCAGAGCACAAACGAGTGTCATACCCTTTGATAAATCAGTAGTGTATAATTCGATCCATTTCACAAAAACTTTATCGCGAAATTTCCATATTCAAAGGAGGCTCGGTTTGACTATGATAAACATCTATTGGATTGATACAAAATTCGTACCGTTTTGGGCGCTAGATGGCATTGTATCGCAAAAACGAAGCGTTATCTTCTTCACACGCGTAGAGTTTTGATGTTGTTGGAAAGAAGGGGGGGGGGGAATTTCGGCGAGTACTTTGGACAAGAAGTTGTGATGGTTGTGTTTTTGAAACTTTGTTAACCATTAAAAATGACAGAAAATAGGAGCATTTTCGACATATTGTGGTTTTTATTTCCAAAAAATGCAAGAATGCTTCGCAGAAGCAAAAGGGTGTTGTGTAGAGTGAGGATATTGTTGCCGATTGCACGTGCCGTAAGTGGTTCAGAAGTTTCGTCACCTGGATCAGTTCTTTAGCTAGAAACCTCAGAATTTCGATGAGCGCGGGATTATGCAGCTACCGGAGAGAGATGGAAACGGGTCACCGAACAGAACGGCAATATGCTATATTCTTTAAATGTAATTTCTTATAGTTTTTCTTCCATTTTTGTCAAAAAAAAAAAAGGACAAACTTTTGCATCAGAGCCCAATAGATTGTCTATTTTTATAGAATTCATTACCTCTAATTATAAAATCAAATAATAATTTAGGTTTGTAATGATTATATGTGATGGATGAGACGGATTAGTTTTGAGTTTGAATACAAATTTTAAAGAGGGCTCTCCGGATATGATGTAGTATTCACCCAGTAGATGGCGCTCCACTCTGCCGTAGCGCAGAGTTGTATATAAAGTCGGTCTTTGAATACTAACACCCAGGGCCCGATTTAGAAAATTTGGTATAGTAGGCACAACACGCAGGAAGGGGCCCCTTCCTCATATTATTTGTTCATCACAAAAACTAATTTTATAACAATAATTGGTACTTACGTATTTGACTGTTGACCGTTTCACAGATGTCACCAAAAAGTTTTAGAAAATCGTGACATTACTTATAACTCTTGACAAAACAAAATAAAGCAGATGAAAATTAAAAACATAATAGTTAGATAATTAATGTAATTACAAGAATGTGATAGTGGGGGAAACGGTCGACGTTCATTTACGTAACTACCCAATAATTTATGTAACTACTTAAAAACTTTTTATAATTTTTAGATACTTTTGAAACTTAGGGGCCCTTTAAATTATGGGGGCCCTAGGCCCGTGCCTCACGGACCTAATGGTAAATCAGGGCCTGCTAACACCAGCACCTTCTTTGTCCGGAACGATGTCATCCATTCGGATCTCAAAATTAAACCCCTAGCTGAGTTCCTTCAGCAAATTTCGGCCAAGTTCTTTGAAAAATTACCTCAGGTTCCAAATGAGGCATTAAGAGCTATTCCACCTTATGACCCTTCGGTCAAAAGCTCTTTGAAAAGACCACGTGCTTTTCTGCAACAACACCTGCAGACCTTTCCGAGACCTAAACGTCGAAGATTGTTGTCTCATTTGGATCCTGACGTCTTTGACTTCGATTCCTAATTAAACTCCCCCTGCAATTTAAAATTGCACTATCCCATACTGGATCACGACCCCGATGTCACTCGTAAATGTTGAGCTTTAACGAGACTCGACTGGACCCTAATTGAATCGCTAAAACACAATAGTTTTAAATCCCTTCTCTTTCGGATCATTTTTACATTTGCTTTAATTCTATATCTTTTCTACTTGCAGTAAATTAGATAACTAGAAGCAGCGCAATGGATGCGCACCTGCTGAATGGATCCAAAAAGTTAAGCACCGCCGGCCGCGGTCAGCACTTGGGAGGGTGACCGAACGAGATGTTGGTTCCGCGGTCGCTAGTGGCGCCCTCTAAACTTTTTGCTAGCTGAATTCTATTATGCTTATCCAGCCAATTTAACCCATTTTTCTTTGTAAATTTTCTCTAATTATGCTTTTATTTTATGTACACACACCTTATGACGGGGAGATAAGCTGCCTTGCAGCAGGTACTCCGTAAGTGATTGTCCAGTCCAGTCCAGACTAACACCAGCAGACGAACCATGTAACTAACCTATTATTGTTTATTAAAGTTCTTGTTGTTCCTGTTCCCGAAGTGCATTCTTTCTGCAACCATATACCGATCTCAACATGGTGACCCGGAGCTGAACATTTAAATTATTCTTGAATATTGCTTTGTTCCAATCGGTTTGTTTTTACTGCTTACTTTCCCACTTCACCACTGATTTCTGGACTTCCCACCATGGAGAATATTGCCGCCGTCAAGATTCCGATTTACAACGACGCGGATCCAACCCTTTGGTTCGGTATGTGCGAAGCTACCTTTGCCCTCCCCACGCCCAAGCCCATCACGGATCCGAAAACTAAATACAACTACATTGTTGCTCATCTACCACCCGGCGCAGCTTCTACAGTGCGAGATGTCATCTTAAACCCGGATCCAACCAACCCCTTTCAGCACTTAAAGGATCACATTACTTCTCGTTGTGGCGAAACCAGAACGCAACAAATACGGAAACTTCTAACTGGAGAACAGCTCGGTGATCGTAAACCTTCCGAACTCCTCCGTGTTATGCAAAGACGTGCTGAATCGCACCAGATTGCAGATTCGCTTATGCTGGAATTATTCCTCTCACAACTTCCCGTCAATGTCCAAACAATTCTAGCCTCCATGATGCCAACTACATCGCAGAAGGCCGCTGAAGTTGCTGATCGCATATTAGAAGTAACACAAGCCGAGGTAAGTGGAATTTCAATTTCATCTTCCACTGCCGAAGCAGGTCCGAACACTTTGCAACAACTCATGGAAGAAATACATGAACTACGTAAAGAAGTAAACACTCTTCGTCGATCACGTAGTTTCTCCCGCAATCGTAACTCATCCCGCAGAAGCCACAGCACTTCGTCTGAAAGCTCTGTTTGTTGGTACCATGGGAAGTACAAATCCAAGGCCAACAAATGTGTGCAGCCCTGCTCGTTTACGGGAAACGAAAGCAGGCAAGAGTAGAAGCGACATACTTTTTGCCTACTCGATCAAGTCGCCTATTTGTTAGAGACAAAAAAACGAATTTAAACCTTTTGGTCGATACTGGATCAGATGTTTCGATTATCCCTGCTACCAAATCGCAGCGGAAACAACATCCAACTCAAACCTTTAGTGCTGCAAATGGCACAACAATTCATGTTTATGGTCAAAAACTATTATCTTTAGATTTTGGTTTAAGACGCAATTTTGTTTTCCCATTTTATATTTGTAATGTTACCACAGCGATTCTTGGTGCAGATTTTTTGCATTATTTCAATTTAAAACCTGATTTACGGCGTAAGCGTTTAAATGATTGTACTACTAATCTGAATTCTCACGGTCTTGTTAATAATGCTAATATTTTTTCTGTCAAAGTTGTTTCATTGGATAACGATTTTTCTAAATTATTGGTCGATTTTCCTAATATTACTAAAGTGCATGTGCAAATCAACCTGTAAAACACAATGTCCTGCATCATATTGAAACTCATGGCCCGCCAGTGTTTGCTAAACCTAGACGTCTTGCTCCCGATCGATTAAAAATAGCGAAAACCGAATTTCAATACATGCTTGATTTGGGTCATATGCGACCATCCAAAAGTAATTATGCGTCACCTCTACACATGGTATCTAAAAAAGGATGTGACGATTGGCGTCCTGTGGGTGATTTTCGAGCTTTAAATTCTCAAACAGTCAAAGATAAATATCCAGTTCCTAGTATATTAGATTTTACTAATGAGCTGCATGGAAAGAAAATATTTTCGCAAATAGATTTAATCAAAGCTTTCCATCAAATTCCTGTTGCACCCCAGGACATCCATAAAACAGCCATTTGCACCCCTTTTGGACTATTTGAAAGTACAAGGATGCAGTTTGGGTTATGTAATGCTTCAAGCACTTTTCAAAGATTTATCGACGAGGTTACACGTGGTCTGGATGGTGTTTTTGCATTTATAGATGATATTTTAATTGCCAGTAATACTAGCGAAGAACATATGATTCATCTTCGCGCACTCTTTGAACGTCTTGATCATTATGGTCTTACGTTAAAATCATCAAAATGTATTTTCGGTGTATCGTCTCTAAGTTTTCTTGGCTTTAAAATTTCAGAGCAAGGATTAGAACCACTCCCAGATCGCGTAGAAGCAATTCAAAACTTTCCCAAACCAACTACACTCACTCAACTTCGTAGATTTCTAGGTCTGTATAATTTTTATAGACGTTTCATACCCAGAGCCTCTCACATTTTAGCACCCATGATACAACTTTTAGAAGGTAATCGGAACAAAAGGAAACCTACTCGAACTAGTAAATCCCTTGAAATTCCACTTGATTGGACAACTGCTGCAGATACTGCGTTTTCTGATGCAAAAAAGGCACTTGCCAAAGCAACTTTACTTAGATATCCGATTCCCAGTGCTCAACTTAGTCTTTGGACTGACGCATCGGACGTTGCAATTGGTAGTTCTCTGATGCAATCAACCAAAGGAAAGTGGCAACCTATAGCATTCATGTCCATAAAACTTAACAAATGTCAGAAAAAGTGGTCTACATATGATCGTGAACTTCTAGCAATTTATTCATCAATAAAAAAATTTCGACATATGCTAGAAGGCAGAGACTTTTTCATCTATACCGATCAAAAACCGCTAATATTTGCTTTTCAACAGAAAGCAGATAAATGTTCACCACGCCAGCTAAGACATTTAGATTTCATTTCGCAGTTTTCCACTGACATTCGGCATGTTAGTGGTAAAGACAATATTGCTGCAGATGCTTTATCTCGGATCGAGATTGATGCCATTTCAAAAACTCCTTCACTTGACTATAAAATGTTTGCAGAGGAACAACTGCACGATGAGGAACTTTCAAACTTACTCAACTCAGAAACATCACTAAAATTGGAAAAACACTACTTTCCACTTGAAGATATACACTTATATTGTGATAAATCCACTGAAAACCCTCGCCCATTTGTTCCGAAATCTCTGCGACTTACTGTTTTTGAAAACCTTCATTATCTCTCCCATCCAGGTATTTTAGCTACAACTAATTTAATCTCTGGCCGATTTGTGTGGCCTGGTATGAAAAAGTTCATCAAAGACAAAATACGTGGTTGTAATAAATGTCAGAGAGCAAAAGTATTTCAGCATACCAAAGCTCCACTTAGCACATTTGCTTTACCCGACGCGCGTTTTGCGCATATTCACGTTGATTTTATCGGACCTTATCCACCTTCCGATGGCTACCGATATTGCTTAACCATCATTGATAGATTCACCCGATGGACTGAGGCCATTCCCACCACGGATATGACAGCAGAAACCACTGCTAGAGCTCTCCTCCACGGTTAGATTTGCAGATTCGGTACACCAGTCACTATTACTTCGGATCAGGGACAAAATTTTAAATCTAATCTTCTTCGTGAACTCACAAATACTTTAGGCACTGATAGAATTCTTTCTTCTGCTTATCATCCTCAATCAAATGGGATGATTGAACGCTTTCACAGGCACCTCAAAGCAGCCATAACAGCTCATGAACACACTAAGTGGACGGAAGTTTTACCCATAGTTTTATTAGGTCTACGCTCTTCTCTTAAGAAGGATATCAATGCGACCAGTTCTCAACTTGTTTATGGTACTACTTTACGTTTACCATCTGATCTTTTTACAACTGATTCCGTACCCCAATCCCTTACTCCTACTTATGTGTCCAATTTCGTTTCAATGATGCGAAAACTAAATCCTATCGCATCTACAAATCATGGTAATACTAAAGTTTATGTAAACCCATCATTAAAAACATGCACCCATATATTTTTAAGAATCGACAAAGTTCGACCTCCTCTCACACCTCCTTATTCTGAACCACATCTGGTTGTTAACCGTACAGACAAAAATTTTGTCATTGAGTTAAATGGTAAGAAAAACACTGTTTCCATCGACAGAGTAAAGCCAGCTTTTTATTTTTCGGATACCATGGAATCCCCAAAGCTATCTTCCCACATTGACAAACTTAAATCGGTCACACCTAAGCCACAATCTAAAACACCTGTAATTACACGATGTTCCTGTTCCCGAAGTGCATTCTTTCTGCAACCATATACCGATCTCAACAATGATCCGGATTCCGGATAGGGGAAGTGAAGTAAGCGCTTTTTGATATACGGATTTCTTGATCATCTAGTGTCCAGAATCTGGAAAACTAACCCGGCTTCAAAGCAGTACACAACAAACCCAGAGTCCTATTTGGAGGGTGGTAAGGTTTTGAAAATTGTCAACATAGAGAGAGAGAGAGAGAGAGAGAGAGAGAGAGAGAGAGAGAGAGAGAGAGATTGCCTCAGCTCGTCTTTTAAAATATCTAGAGCTTTGTTGAATTTTTGTTTAAAATGTTTTACATGCTGTCGGAATTTTAATTTTGAATCAATATTGATTCTCAAGAGTTTAACTTTCATATTAAAGGGAATGGCTGATCCGTTAAGGACTATTTCAGGATGAAGATGCATTGTCTGTTGCGATGTCTCTATAATTATTAAATGTCTTATTGGACTCGGAGTTACACTCTTTTTTCAGTATTACAAAATATAACACAATCCTCGCTTTCTGCGAAAACGTACTTAAAGAGTTTTTGATTGAAAAGGACAAATTTATTCTTGCTTACCAAAATAGTGACGATTTTGATTGCCATTAGAAGCTGTCTTTCAATGATTAACATGCTTGGTGGTGACAAGAGATTTGAAAGTCATTTACGAAAAGGCTTTCCATGTACACTGGAGGGCAGTTGCTTCATAATTTCATCTATTTTATTATTAATAAGACAAGGGTCATTCACACTTCTTTAAGGTTAGCGTTCTTGTGAAAGTACTTCCGACAGTGTGTTTTATACGAACTTGGAAATACCTGGAGTGAAAAAAAATTGAAAGAAAATTGGTAGATCCTCCGAAGGTCATTATCAAATAAGTCCAAAGAATACCATACTTCAATGTTCTATCATAAACTTTCTCCATGCCCAAAAAATGGAGTTTTGACGAAAGCTCCTCAAATCGAGGTCCCATTAGAATAAGATTATCTAGAGCATTTTTGAAAGGGGGAAAAAGTGGGTTATAGCTCTAAGAAATATACTAGACATGCATTGAACATGCGCTCAATTACTTTACGAAGACAGCTGGAAAGAGATAGCGGTCTATAGTTACTAGGATCTTTACCTGGTTTTGAGCTATGGATTACAATAGGCCTATGTTACTGTTTAAGAAATGTTTGTTCTTGCCAAGTTTTTTTTATGCTAAAAACTTTTGAAAGGAATGGTAATAATGAATCACTGAGAGGTTTAGGAATTATGAATAAGGCTAGGTCCCATTGAGGCTGAATGATATTAATTTAATACTGTTCTAAATTATATCATGTTGAAACCAGTATTAAAATATTCCAGTGTATATATACACTACCCTACAATAATGGTATAGTTGAAAGAATTGTAATGTCCCTGTAAAAGAATTGTAATTTGTAATGTCCCTGATAACTACCGGTATAGTGGTTAAGGTGTTAGCCTCTAGATCGGAAGGTTCCTGGTTCGAATCCGGGTCCGGGCATGGATGTTTTCTAAGCGTATGGTGTAGAGGCGGCTGGTGCACCTTAAATCTGTCGTGGCCGAAAGTCCTCACGTTGGGTTGGCGTGGAAGTTTGGAGAGTGGGGTGCCAGCTCAGGTGTTGCTTCGTCATCTGACCGTGGTTCAAAATTACGAGGTGTTGTCCTCGGATCTTTCCCTTAAAGGGACTGATCCCGGACCGTCGTCAATAGCCCGTTCTGTTGCTCTAGTACGACGTTAACTAAACTTACCATTACCATTACCCTGATAATTCGTCCATTCTTTTTTAAAATTGAGATTTATTGGTTTATACTCTCTTGAAATGTGTGTGTGTGTTTTATTTTGCAAAACTAGAAATGACTGAATATTATTCAAATACGATTGCGAAGAACTTTGGCGCCAAATTATTGGCTCTTCTGCTTTCTTAAACGGAATCATATTTCCCTGGGTTGGTCTTAAATGTGTTCCAATTAATGCTTTTATGTGTTATGGAACATTCTTTTTTCCGTCATGTTTTCCAGCATTTTTGAATATTTAACCATGACTTACTGATTGCCAAGTCTGCAGCTTCTATTAAGTTCTTTATTGTAATTTAACTACTTGATCAGTAGTCAAATTTACCCTTTATTGTTTTGATGTCAATAAGCGCCGGTATGCTTTATCATAAATATAGCGCACTGGTCGGATGAAAGGTTCAATATCATTTTTTGTGTACGTCAGAATAGGGAAGTGTACGCTATTATAAAGATCACACCCAACGCTGAAATCCCAAAGCAATAAGATTATCAGCGTACTGTCAGATCAATGCAATGGAAGGTTTAGGTCGGTTGATGGAAGTAGGTATTGTTACCATCATTCAGAAAACAGGCAATGGTCGTCTATCATTTGCTCAATCTAACCTCTAGGACTGACTTCCTTAAGCTTCGGTTTCCTAAGAAAGCGTAGCCGTGATCTATCGGCCGTGATGTATCGGTGGGTGACGTCACTAAAACGTTGTTTATACTAACACATGGTGTTGGTTTCCTAGAGAGCGGTGTTTGTGAGCGTAACGAAAATTATCGGAGCCGCCATTTCCATGACTGTCGTCATAGCGGTCTCAAACAGTTGGGGAACGTTTTTTCTCTTGTAGCGGATACATTTCATTCCCTGCTCCAAACGATTCGAACGAAGAGGAGCGAAATAAATAAACATTTTTGACTGCCATTGATTAATTCGTTTTTGTAAAATCGGGATCGTTAAACACAGAATAAAAATTTCAACGGATTCGAAATCTGCGGAAAATTTGACACCAGATCGATACCTTAAATGTGATTTTCTTTAAATAAATAATTAATTATTTAATAAATAATTAAATAATCAAATGGTAAATAATTGAATAATAAAACTGTTTTTTATATCGATCTGGCGTAGAAATTTACGCTGATTTGAAATCTGTTGAAATTTTCACTCTACCTTCAACGATCCCGAAGTTAGAAACTTTAAACTAGAGAATAAAAAACCACTTTGTTTTGTTTCTCGAATAAAATAAACCACGACAGCCGTCTGTGTTGCCCATTCTCCAACGTATTCTGTCCGTCTAAGTTGACACGTCTGGATTTTCGTTTAGATGGCCGTCTAGTTATGCCCGCGGTATCATGACGTATCACGGCTGTTAGATAACGGCTCCACTTTCTTAGGAAACCAAAGCTTTACTGCCCCACAAAGTGTGTTGTGAACATTCACGTCACCATGAATATATAGAGGAAATAGTTGGTTGAAAATTTTTTAGTTGTGTTTGGTCAATAATTTCGTTTGCCTGTATATAGGTAGGTTGTTTAATAAGTAATAAGACTAATTTAACTGTCGCGAAACAACTCATCACAGTATTAACCTCTGTGGAATAAAGAAATGTTGCTGGTCTGTTCTATACTCTGTTTCACCTTAACTTGTCAGTAGAGTAAAGGCTACGTTGACCGCATCACAGCCGTTGTCGTAGAAACTAGGGTTACAATGTCAGAAGAAGTCAGCTATAAGCGAGGAAATTCGCCCTTTTTGGCAAGGAGAGATAAAATGCACGTGGAAATTCTATACGTTTCACAGATCTTTAATTTCTAATGGCTCTTGCATTACATTTGTTAATTAAACAAAAAGCTACTCTATGTTAATATAAATGCGTTTTGATTTTTCTAAATGAGTATTATTTTTAGTTATTTAAAAATATATATATTTAAAATTTTTTTACAATAAATGTTGTTTAAAAAAACAGTCTATTTAAAGATGTGATGAACCATAAAATTCATTTTTTGAATTTACTTACCTGAAAGCTAAACACCTTGATTAATACTTCTTTTTTCAATTTTAATAATTTTATTAAAGGAAATTAATCCAATTTAATTACTCCTTTGGTCTTACATTTGGTTGGACAAGGTAGGGGAGAGTGCGTCGTCTGCTAAAATATGTGTTTTTCTTAACAGCAAAATATAGTCTCCAAATTAAATCAAATTTATTCTGATATTAAAGAAAGTAAATAACAAATAAAAATACATATAACATAGAGGATATAAAATACATTCACAATAAATAAATAGAATATAAAAAATACAAATATAGTGAATACACATACAATAATAAAAAAAATGAAACCATTTTAAAAATTAGAGTTAAAAAAAATAAACCTTATATGTGTGAAACATATTCTGAAACTCGCGGAACGGTGTCGGGTTGATTAGTAGTAAATTATTAATTTTATGAATAATTTAAAATAGTTTACAAGAAAGTGTACAGAAGAAACCAATCTCTTTCATGAATAGTAGTTACAATGAGAAAACTATATTTACGTTTTACTTATTCATCACATGCATTTATACATCATCAATATATGTAAAACATAGCAAACATCATAACAAATCTATTTACATTATAATATACTTATTCATCACATGAATTTACACATCATCATCACTTAACATTTCCGAATCGCTATCAGACTCACTATTAAAAGAAATTACCAAGTTCTTACTTTCCCAAATATCATCCACAAGTCCATCTACTTCCCACATGTATTTCTCTTTTTCAGTAACATGGTTTATGCAGTTTTTCCAATTTTGTACAGAGACCTTTTCAATCCCTTGGATGACTAAATCCTTCACATCGTTCAGTTTAAAAGTCTTGTTTTCCCTGGCAACGTGTCCTTTTACTTGACTCCATATCATTTCAATGGGATTAAGCTCACAGTGATACGGGGGAAGTCTCAAAACCTTATGTCCAAATTTTTCGGCAATTTCTTCAACTCTGTATTTATCAAACATATGTTTGATTTCGCTAACTTTTTTCAACAGTTCAATCTTGATCATGTCCTGGTTCCACGTAATGTTTTTCAACGATAGCCATTCTTGAATTGCACTTTTTTCCAAGATGTCGTCGGAATTTTTTCTTTCTTCACCGAGTGATAGGGGGCATTGTCCATCACTACAAAGCTGTTTCGTTTCAATTTAGGCATGATATCTTCAAACCACTTCTCAAAATGGTTACCATCCATTTCTTCGTGGTAGTCACCGGATTTTTTTCCTACAAAAATGTCAGCCGCATCAGGTACAAATCCTTCATCACTTCCGATATGGGTAATGATGAGTCTTCTTCCTTTTCCTTTTGGTGCAGCCAAGCCTGTTGTCAAACTTGAAGAGGAAGCTTCATTGGTGCTTTTGATGTTTTTGTCTTGCCATACTCGACTTTGTGAGTGTCCTTCATTCACCCATGTTTCATCTAAATAATAGATTGAAGCATTTTCATTCTTCAGTTCTCTAATTTTTCGTAAATAATTTCTTCGCCATAAAATTATGTCGTGTCTTTCTAAAAGCATAGCCTGCCTTTTTCGCTTTTCAAAGGAAAATCCCAAATCTTTCAGTATCCTGTACAGTGTACTTCGGCTAATGTTTGTCGAAAAAATATCCTTATCATTGTTAATTTCATTTAGAACTTTGTCCAATGTAGGAATTTCATTTCGACGAAAACAATCATGAATTTTTCGTCGGATGCACGATAAAGTAAAGTTGTCATATTTCATCATTCTTGTTCTTTTTCCAACGGCATAAGGTCGTTTTTTTCCTGGAGTACTCAAAGGACTTGTCGTCTTCTTTTCTTTTTTCAAACGAAAAACAGTTCTTTTGGAAACACCAGTTAGTTGAGACACCTTTCCGACGATTTGGTTAATGGAATCACTATGGTTTTCTTCTCGAAGTCTAGAATAAACATTCAATATGTTCCTGCGAGCTCCACTACCAATTGATTTTCCTTGCTTTGATGGCGTATACAGCTTGGATGGTGACGTTCCTTTTTCAGCCATGTTCAGAGTATCAAACACACTCCAATAAAATAGCACAAGAGAGATATGAACGTAAATACACACGCTAGCAAAGACGCAGAGCGAAATGGCGCAGACTTGGCCGGAAAGCGTATTTAGCTCGCCAGAAATGTTACCATGGAAACCGGTTTAGAATTCCGTTTCGGATATATTCATTCGCTTCGGTCAAAAAAAAATGCTTTTTACAAATAAATAACCGATTATAAAGGTTCAAAAATCACTCCTTCATTGTAGGACAATTTTTACACGTTTATATGCATTTTCTTTATTTTAAATTCCAAATCAAGTTGGAATTATTTTTCATGCGGATGAACATCATTTCTGCCTTTCCCAATACTGACAAGTTAAGGTGAAACAGAGTATAACAAAAAAAGTCGATAGATAGTGTATAAGAGCTGATGTGCCAGAATGTCACATGACTAAAAGCAAGCCAGTTTCGCCGCGCCACCGAGCAACGTTATGCGATCAAATTTTGTTTTCCTTTCCAAAAATAGGCATCGGATACTTTTAGCATGATACGAGAGGATTTTCACGATGAAGCAATGTGGAGGGCAAGTGTTTTTCGCTGGCAAAAACTTTTAGGAAGGAAGGCAAAATGTGGAAGATCTTGAACGTGAGGAAAGATCTCCAACGTCCATCACAGACACAGTGATTAACACAGGAACGATTACCATCAGGCATGTTGTCCTGGAAAACACTTGCACTCGACATTGCTTCGTCAAGGAAAGCCTCGCGTATTATGCTAAATGTGTCCTATATCAATTTTTACAAACGAACACAAAATTGAATCGCATAACGATGTTCAAAGGCTAAGAGGCGCGGAGAAAAAACCGTTAGTCATAAACAAACTTGTGTTTAGTTACATGAGACTGGCATATATATATATATATATATATATATATATATATATATATATATATATATACCCGGCTTTGCTCGGGTTGAATTAATAATACGTTGATTGAAAAGTCATTATCAATTATTTTTCATAAAAGAATGTTAGCATCATTTAAGTGTACGGGAAAAAATCTTAATATTACTTTAACTTCTCCGTCGCTTCTACAATTTACCTCGGACGCAAATATACTTATACATGCTGTATCCATCCATATAATCCATTTCATATTCGTCGCACTTCTGCTGAAAGTTTTTTTTCTAATGTGAGTACTACAGAAGTTGATTTTGACTTTTAGAGTGACTGCGAATATTCCCGTGCATTAATTTTCAGTAAAAATGGGGAATTTTTGGCGGATAGTCTTACACTTAGTTTTTCTATGAATATGTTTTACTTGTGCCCTTCTTGCATCATCAATATGAGGGGATGGTAAATTAAATTGTTACGGCATTCGTGACTAATTTAGTTTGAAGCAGACGCAATTTTTCTTAAAAATTCCATTCAGCGGTAGGTGGAATAACAGAACTTTTGTTAGATATATAAAGCAGACTTGACGTTTGTCTGTTCTCTAAACAAATCCACTTTTTGACCAATCTACACCAGATTTGATACACATATATGTTAAAACCCTGTGAGTATGATAGGTTACATATTAACCCTCGTTCTATTCGTCCAAAGGGGCTAAAATATATGACATTAGTGACTAATTTACTTTGAAGAAAAGGCACTTTTTCCTGAAAATTCCATTCAGCGGCATGTGGAATAACGGAGATTGTGATAGAAATAAATGTCATCAGCTTAGACAAATTAAACTCAATCGATAATTTTTTTTGTAATTAGCAGAAGGTTGAATTTACAACGCGTTTACAAAAAGAAAAGCACTACATTCAACGAATGATTCACATGTATCTATGTTGGGTAAGAACATAGAGTAAGCAACTTTGACTTTTTGTCACTTAA
This sequence comes from Metellina segmentata, assembly GCA_947359465.1. NCBI lineage: Eukaryota > Metazoa > Arthropoda > Arachnida > Araneae > Tetragnathidae > Metellina > Metellina segmentata. Next base: position 72,204,638 of record OX375884.1, read on the forward strand.
GTCAAAAAATTTCAAAATTTCTAAATTACTAACTGTGATATTATTCCAATATCAACAAAGACTTGTTTAAAATTCCCTTTTTTCCAACAGACATACAATTTTAAATTGAACCCTTATTGGACTTTTAAAATTCAAAAAATTCGTTTTTTAAAATGGAAAGCACACATTTATTTAGAATGATAGATGCAGTTACTTGACTATGAAGTACAGCTATCAATAACACATATGAAACACGAAAAAAAGTGAAATTTTATTGATTTTAATCGTATTTCAATGAAACGCTATAAAATTTTGAAATATATTTGAAATACAACGAATGACTACCCATTTTCATTTAACGAAACCCATCTTGTTTCAAAGTTATTTTTTAAATTCACTTGTTTCTTAAAATAGGAAATTAAACGCTTAAATAATTTTCACACCATTACGTATAAAACCAGAGATTAAAAGAAAGTTGATTGAATCATTCATATACCACCAAGGAATTACCCATGTATAATGAAATTTTGCAGGAAATAAATAAATCATTAAAATCTAACTCCTGAATACTATTTCTGCATTAGGTAATATACTGGAACACATAAATGCAAACAGAAACAGAATTCCTATCCTTGAAAAAAAATGCAGAATTCTGAAGAAAATGAAATATGTTCAAACGTGTTAAATTTTGACTTCCTGAACATATTCTGAAATAGAACAATTCGACAAAAGACAATATTGATTAAGACAGTAATGATTTATAAGCAAATAGAACACATATTTAAAATACTTGGGAATCCTTCAATATGACCGCAACATCTCGCTGTCGACTCAAATACCCAAACGAAGAATTCCAAATCAAATTAAACATTAATTCTGACGTTGCCAGAAACCGAAAAGCAAAATTACGATTTTATGATCAATGAGTTTTTCTTTTAGGCTTTTGTGTTCCATTACAAAATGCAAGTTATGTAAAATTAAATGCTTTAAATATTCTCTCTCTTTCGTTCTTCATCAATCAAATATTTATAAAATATTTACATCATAGGAAGTAATAAAAAGTCAGTTCAAACATAATTTTTAAAATTTTATTTGTTTAAAAAAAATATTTTTCGATCAACACTTATAAAGCAATTTGAGCTGCGTATAGCAATCGTTTTATACTCAATGCTATTTCTATGGCGATTTCAAATTGCTTTTGGCTTAGGCCTTAGGTCAATTTAGGCCTCTTAGGAGTCGAATTTTTCAAAATCCTCTCTTAGTGCACCTCTACGGTACAAGAAGAATCACCCTGCTAAATTTCAGCTTCCTAGGATTCGTAGTTCTTGAGATACAGTGTTGAGTCAGTGAGTGAGTGGTATTTGAATTATATATATATACTATATATATACACTGCTGTTTGTAAAAAATGCAACACAACGAAGGAATCATCCGAATGAAATGAAATTTGCAGCAAATGTCATTTATAGGATGTTATGCAAAGTAGTAAAGTTTCAGAGTCACCACTCATGCGTGGTGTGAGCAGCGCCCTCTGAACTGATGCTAAAAGCGTATAAATAGAGGGCTGTAGCGGGACGTTGAAAATAGTGCATGGTTATTTTTTAGTGGCGAACGTTTTGTGAGACCTAAGTATGCCTCCACGACGAAATAGGGTGAAATTTCAACAATTTTACGAAGTTTGAACGGGGGATATTCATCGGACTTCGTGAAAGAGGATTTTCCTATAGCGCAATAGCAGCTCGTGTGCAGCGGAACATTTCCACAGTGATGCGAGTTTGGAAGCAGTGGACCGACGAGCACCGGACAACTCGAAAAACTCGGAGTGGACGACGGAAGGTGACGTCAACGCGCGATGATAGACACCTGGTCCACATAGCGGTGAATGACCGTACAGCTTACTCCAGGCAATTGGCAGCACTTTGGTCTACTGCTACAGGTGTACTGATGTCGGCCTCGTCAATTCGCCAACGTCTGCTCCACCGTGGACTGCGTGCAAGGGGATTCCTTTATACAGGATACCCCTCAAACCATCCACGGCTGCGTCTGCAATGGGCTCATGAACACAGAGCCTGGCGGGCTGATTGGCAACAAGTTGTCTTTTCTGACGAATCCCGCTTTAATTTGTGGAACCATGATGGCCGCATTCATGTTAAACGCTGTGCCGGTGAACGCTGCCTTCCAGAGTACGCTATCGAACGTCATAGTGGCCGAACACCCTGAGTTATGGTATGGGGTGCGATTTCGTATCATGGACGATCTCAGCTGCAACGAATTGAGGGTAATCTGAATAGCAACAGGTACGTCCTTGAAGTGCTCGAGCCCGAAGTCGTTCCCTTCCTTCAAGACATCCCTGGAGCTATTTTTCAACAGGATAATGCACGCCCACATGTTACAAGGAATGTTCGAGACTTCTTTTCAGCCCAACACATGCAACTTCTTTCTTCGCCTGCTTATTCGCCGGATATGTCGCTTATTGAGCACTTGTGGGATTTGGTTGGTCGGCGTCTCGCTCGTGAATCGCGTCCTACAGCTTCAAAAGACGAACTTGGTGCGCATACAAACAATATGTAATTCTCTTCCACAAGCAGACATTCAACATCTGTCCATGCCAAGTCGTATAGCAAGACTTATTGCAGCGCATAGTGGCTACACCAAATGCTGATTTCGGACACTTTTTTTGTTATTGTTTTTTTGCTTTGAAAATTTATTCATTTATTTGTACTAATACAAACCGTTTGTGTATTAAATTTCATTCAATTCTGATGACTCCTTCATTATTATTATGATGGCTGTTATCCAATAGGATACAAATTTGTCTATATTTATATATATATATATAACCAAAAGGAAATTTGTATCCTATTGGATAACAGCCATAACGTTGTTGTTAATAGTGTTAGTTTGCTTCGCAGAACAAAAAATATAAATATTTAACTGAAAAAGCATTCGCCAAAAGAAAATCAAAGCCACTGCGTGGCTAGTATAGATGGTTTGCTTCGCAAACTAAAACCATGGGCAATGCCGATATGTAAGATTAATCTGGTGTAAAATTTTCCGCAGATTTCAAATCCGTTGAAAACTTCAACCTATCTTTAACTATTCTGATTTTACAAAAACAAATTTTACAATCCCAGTCAAAATGTTTTTTATTTTTTTATATTTTTGCTCTCATTTCCTCAAATGGAATAGGACAGGAAATGTAACCTGTTTTTTTTAACGCGAAGGGCAGAAGATGCAATTTGTTTATTTTTGGAAAGATAAAGTTTACGGTGACGTCACAATTTCACTTGCGAAAATATAAAAGATATATTAAATTTAAAAATTATTTATTTAAAAAAAATCGTATTTTTAAGTATTGATCCAAAGTGAAATTTTCTGCAGACATCAAATCCGTTGAAATTTTTACTCTATCTTTAACGGTCTAGGAGATAGAAAAAAGAGAAAAGATTTTTGGCAATTTGATTTATTTTTAATATTTTTATAAATTTCCATTTCATTCCTAGATGAATCCGATAAAGCGTTGGTTGTTATGTTAAACCTTCTAGTAATTCCATTAGATTTGATAGAATCGTTTTTCATTTGTGATTTTGTATTAAAAGTTTTAGTAATATTATAACCACATGGCTTGAAAATGTTTACTGTTGATTTTTCATTGGCTGTTTCATTTGTTAAGGCGATTATTTCTTTGTTTAGGATGATTGTATTATCAATTTGGTCATTGGGAAAGGTTTCTGTTTGGATAGCGATATAACTATTACAGATAGGTAAGAATTATTGCTCTCGGTGTCTGACTTTCCTATATTTGTTTTGGTTCGAAATATGAAATAGTTGGTTTTGTTTTCATGCTTTGAATTTTTTTTTTTCATAGAGGGTAATATCTGGAGTTAGATGGATGATTGGCCTTTGCAATCGAAGCTCATATTTTCATCAAGTACAGTTCTCGTTGTCATGTTAGGGTTTTGAGAATATGGAACAAATCGCAGGTGATCGGCTTGTAACCTTGGCATGTACAAAAGTCTGAAGATTTGAAATGAACGGTCTAATACTGCAATTTAAGTATCCTGTTTTGATGGATGTTAGAATTTCTAGTGTGTTGAATATTAAATGGTTTGTGTAAATACTTTTACCGTCGCCTCTGATGCAAATGCGTTTGGTTAAACAAACACGTTGAGATTTTAGTTCACCAATAAACACCTGTTCAGATTCATAAGAGATCGGATTCCGATATAACACCATGACTAGAGTTTAGAATATTCTGTGTGGAGTTACATAAACATTTAGTCCGCCAACTTGATTCAGTTTCATTAATCTTTAAGATTTATATGCAGGTACAGTTTCTATCAGAAGATGTATTAGAAGATCTATTAGATCACAGTTAGTTTCTCACTGTGTTTATTTATCTAGAAGCAGACTGGAACTATTTTTGTACAACAAATAGTATGTTGCAGCTTCCCCTCATGGTTATTGATTATTAAAATATTGGCACTGAAAAATTTTCATCTTTATTAGAGGGATTTAAACCTCCTCTAGGGCACAAAGAAGTTATTTTGTCATGGTGGACCCATGACTACCATGGAGTCTAACAATGGGTATTAGTTGCCGGTTCAGGAACATTACAGCTTCAGCATGGTAGTGCTAGAGTCGAGATGAGGATTCACCATTCCTCCATTCAAGTTTCACACAACCAAGACGTAGCACACACATTTAATTATTTCTAATTTAATTAACTATAAAGTAATTAATGCTAAAAGAGAGACAGAAACTAATGGCTGACTGGTTGGTTTGGGGAATTTTTTGGCGCAAGGGCCATATTTGGCAAGTTTGAGCCAGACACGAGACAGACAATTTTAAGTAATCGTGAAAGGAAAGGATGTAAGAAGTGGATAAATATCGCTTGGGCATCAACCGCCATGTTTACCAGAGGCAGAAACCCCATGGGAAAAGATTCACAAGGTACCTTGGGATGGTGAAGCCCGTACACACCTAAAGATGTGTCCTGAGGGTAAGGGACTTGGGGATACCCCTGTTATACAAAACGTTACCTACAGCATTATTTACCCTTTCCCTGGCATAAATAGAAACATGAATTATAATCCATGCTTTAGGCTGACCTGCTTATGAACGCGCTTCATAATAAAAGAGACCGTAGCTCGTTAAAAGGGATTAATGAAAAATCCACTGAAATTTAAAAATTTTGTTAAGCTCCTGTCGAAACCATTTTCTAGGACAAACTAAGAATGTAATCCTGCTCTAAAAAATGGCTAAAATTGTCAATTACTCAACATGGATGCTTATGTGTAAAGGATTATGAAAAATACTCAAAAATTCTATCACGGATTTAAATTTTATTTCTTCTAAAGATTTGCGTGTAATCAAATATTTTCAGTGTGTTTAAAATCCAATTAGGAAAAAAAATTAAAGCTTGTTTGAAAACAAATTATAAACCATACGCAGGGGCATAAACACAGAAAAAGAAATTTTGCTTTGACTTTGTACAGAATCTATTCCTTATCCGTTTTGATTCATTAAAAACATTTTGACTATATTAAGAGTTATATTTTAATTTTGTTCATTTTCTTTATCGAGACCAACTTTTCGTTTCTAATTGTACTGAATGATTTGAAGTCTTAATTGTAATGTATGGTACGTTATGTACACCATTGAGTTTTTTGCAAGATTATAGTGATTTTAATACGATCAAAACATTAAGAAGTGAATAGTTAAGAGACATATAAAACATTTGTCTACTCCTGCCACTTTCTTGAAATTGTAAAATTTAGTGTTGCTATCTGAAAGTTAAAGAGTACAGTTGTTGAAAAATCAAGTAGGGTGAGATTGAGAAAAATTAACTCATTATTTAATTCATTTCTAGATATGCTTTACAAAAATAATGTTTGATGCACATAATGTTTAAAAATACCTCAAATAAACTTGCGTGTAAGCACACGTAAAACATAACTACATCAAATAGCGCATATTTTAGGTGATAGAAATGTTCGTATGTATATCCTAAATCGAAACAGGCTACCTTCTCAGTAGCTACATTTTTTTAGATACAATTTGGATACAATGTTGTTTACACATTTTTTATAGTCTGCAAACGTAACTCTAGTAGCCGAACGACAAGAAAATAAAACGAAAATCTAAATAATGTGTGAAGGAAAGACGTCTGTTCACTATATTCATTTACGCTACTTGTAAATATCACACTTTATTTGCATAAGAGTGCGCTTCATCAAATAATGTATTGTTTAAAAAAACTAGCACTTTCTTAAAACTTTCCAAACAAGGTTTGAGAAAGATAAAACTATTGTGAAAAAACATCATTTTACTCGATTTGTGACAAAAAAGATTATGCTCTTTTTCTTGTGTTATCGCGTCCAACTTTACTAGGCTGCAAAGGAAACAAAATATGCGTTGTATTCCCGGAATTCTGACTTACTTTCAATATGTTACAAGCTATGTTTTCTTGATTTACATATTTACCGAGCACGCCTCAAGAGATTATATTGTTTTAGGGTTTTATATAAAATACCGTTATCAAAAGTTTTTAAAAACAAAACAAAGTCTTCAGCTATGGTGAGCACATTTTATTCTTACATTCAGTTCTCGGAAACATATTTTTTACGCAGTCGCACTGTAATACAAATACTGCTGAGAGATAAAGCGAATAAAACAACGAATCTACAAAGGGCGTTCCATAAAAATTGAGAGAAAAAAAATCAAACAATATATTTACTGAAAAAAATACATAATTCTTTTTCAAATTACCTTCCTTCAGATGATATGCAACGGTCCCATCTTTCAACCCACTTTTCAAAACAAGTAGAGAAGCCTTTTTCTGGAAGCTGCTTCAAAAAACCCTGCACTGCTGAAATAACTTCAGTATCTGTTTTAAATTTTCTACCACGGAGCTTCTCCTTCAACGTCGGAAACAGCCAGAAATCGCATGGTGCGAGATCTGAACTGTAAAGAGGATGTGGCATATTTTAATATTGCATTTACTAAGATCTAGCTGAACAGTAGCGACATGCGGGCGAGCATTATCGTGATGTAATGTCCAATTCCTACCAGTTCATGTCGCATTCTCGATGTGTTGTCGTAAAATTTTCAAAATTGAAATATAATATTCACCACAGTAGTTTTGGGAGGCACAACATGCTGATAGATTACACCTTTATGATCAAAGAAAATAATCATCATGACCTTTCCAGCAGATTTGGTTTGTCATATTTTTTTCGGAGGCGGAGAATCTGTGTGTTCCACACACTTGTTACGGACTTGGTTGGATCAAAATGATGCACCCAAGTTTCGTCACCTGTTATTACAATCTTTAGGAAATTCGGATCACTTTGAAGCATCTGTTTCGACTCACAACATTAGTGAATTCTTGTTTGCATTTGTTCTTTAATAAGGTGATGAGGGACCCATCTGAAACAAACATGGCGAAGCTGTAAATTGTTGAGTAGACTGCGAAATATCGATGTTTTCGAAATGTCAGTTTATGCCGGTATGTCCTCACATGTCATTCGCCGATTTTCTTGCAAGATGGCCCACACAGTGTTAACATTTCGATCATTCACAACACTTTCTGGTCGACCAGGCTTAGGAGCCAGTTCTGCAGACAAAACGTCCTTTTTTGAAATCACCATACCATATAAAAATCGTAGACTCATCAAAACATTTGTCTTTGTAAACTTCTTTCACTAACTTAAATGTTTCTGGAGCTCTTTTTTCCAAACCATACCAAAAGTTTATGGCAGAACGCATTTCTTTTTTTAACTTTGAGTCACTCACCTCCATTTCTGTACGGCAAATAAAAACACTTTTTTAAACAAGCACAAAACTAGGAAAAACCAATCGTGTGCTTCGTTTAGAATATTCATAATTGTACCGTTACACTTTAAATTTTTAGTTTCGTGTTGTTTCCACTACGTAAAACATACACTCTCAGTTTTTATGGTATGCCCTTTGTATATTCTTGATGATAGATAGCCTTTATGACAGGAGGCAATGGCACACCTCTTCTATGAATCGAGATCCTCCATAGCCATCTCGCTCCAGAACTTGCAGATCTTGTCACCAAGGCTTTTGGAGGACTCTAGACTTTTGCACTAGTACTGTATGCATAGACACGACAACAACAACATTAACAACAAAAAGCCTGTAATATAATTGCTATTTTCGTAGTATTTATTTCACTATGGTAAAAATTCAATAGATTGTAGCTTGCGAAAATGAAATATGTATCAATTTTAATGCGGTTGAATCAATTTTCAATCCATCAGTTTGAAATTTCTTAATTTAAAAAGCAGTGTAATCTAAACAAAATTTTCCCCAAAACTTTAGATCATTGGTTCGAAACATGTTTCTTCTACTTTGATTAGATAGTGCTTAAAGAAATTTTCTAATAGAGTAGCTATTTATTTCAACTTGTTTTCGCACCAAATATATTGCGTGAAGGAAGATTAATGATGCTTATTTAGTAAGGAAGTATACGAGTTCATTCTTTCGAAATTATGCGAAATTATTATATAAATGCATAAAACTGTTTCGTGCTTAACCAAATTTCGATTTGTTTTAGTTCTATTTTGCAAAAATGAAACGAAACTGATTTACGACTTGAAACCTTGAAAAAGTCAGAAATAGACGTTAATTTAGATTCTGACTTCGAGAAGCTAAAATTTAGCATTTGAACGCATACATAGTTTAATATTTCAGTTACAAATTCCTACAAAAGACTGAAAAAGAATGTGAAACTGACCTTTAATTTAATTCTTGCTTTTTAATATAACTTTAATAATTATTTACTTTGGTTTTATTTCTAAGGCAAGTCAAACTAAATAAAGTAAAGTCTGACTTTTTGTACGAATCATCGAAATAACAGTTTCGTCTAAGATAATATTTATTACTGAATATATCCAACAATCTTCTGAAGTAGAAGCCCTAAGAATGAAAAATGTCTTTTGAGTGTACATACATTAACATTGATACATATTTCTCCCAGGAATTTCAACAATACTTAACTTATTTCATGTCGCTCGTCAAGTAAGTAATTACTGATTCTTTCTTTGGATTTCTTAACTATACAGGTGTCAGAAGGTGATTGCTTCTTCGACCATGAACTGTTAAAAGTATCTCTATACATTCAGAGGCAATTTTTGAAAATAACATGGAACTTGGTTTTTTATAGATTTTACTATTGAATTCTGCTAGAAAAAGCATTTTATGACAGAAAATATTGTGTAATAAGATTGAATGTTTTTAGAAATAGAGTAAAATGTGTAAAAAATACCCAGTGAAAAATACTACTTACGCAAAATACCATATTTCAAAAATAGTTCACATTTTTCTAGTTTGTAAAGTGAATCATCTTCTAAAATCATTGATTCAGGTATTGAAATACGATCGTCAACTAGATTATATTTAAACTAATTGTGGACTTTGACGTCCGTTATCCTTGAAAAAAAACATGAAAAAGGAGCAGAATGCGAAAATTTTCAAGTTTACATCCTGCTCTCAGTTTTGAATACATATTCCTTAATACTAGTTAAAACCCTGATTTATAATCTTCAATACATGCATAAAAAATTTCAAAAGAATTTAATTGATGTATTCTGAGATAGTGCGTTTTGCCCGGAGTGACGCTTAGCGAAAGTTGTACTTCGAGTAAAAGCTGAAAACAATTTGAAACCCCATGCCAAATATAAGATATCAGTACTTTTTAAAAATTTTATAACTCCAGTTCTATTGGTCGTAGAAGTAAAATCCGGAGAGATTTGAAGAGCCAAAAAGTTGTAGCGCAATTACATATAAAATTTGAAAAATGTGAAATGTGGGTGAAAATGGCCTTTTAAGGTATACAGGAGAATACCTTAAATCTTCACCAAAAAACTGATTGTTGGAAATTAGATGAGCGGAAGAAAGGTTGGAATGGTAGACGCGTAATTTACCTGAACAGGTTGTCCATCGGGGGTTGAAACTTGCTCGGCAGCTTCCCGCATTTTCAGAGCCATCCACGCTGTTTGCTGCGCATGCGTAGTGCTGGGTCTGTGAAGTCCTCCAGCCACACAATAAGCGTCTCCGATAGTTTCAGTCTGAAAGTAGCGATACATCGATCACACAACAAGCAATATTGATTGCATTATCAATTTGATAACCCGAAATCAACTTGCAGCATTTTGGGGGGAAATTACACACTCCATGTAACAAGAGTTTTTGTGATGCAGATGATTATTAGTCGAGATATCAGCATTTTTGTACGTAAGTAAGAACGATGACACAATCATAGCCGACAGCTTTCAATATGTTTTTAAGCCATGTTTTCACCACTTCATTCACGCAAAATGATTCGCTCGGTTCATTTTTTCCATGACACTTTCTATGCATTCACAATGATACAGTGAACAAAAGCTGGCATGCATTATTAAAACAAAAGTTATTTTTAACCCTCCTGGTGGTTACTTCAACTAGGTATCTGAGGTAAAACTTATCAGATCTTGATGGACGAGATATCTTGTTACCAGTAGAAAACTGACCAGATCTTGGTCTCGTCATTAACAAAAGTGGTCGGATGTTGATGGACGAGATATTTCGTCCAAACCACTTAGAGGGTTAATTAAACATTTTCTAACATGATGAAATATGGAGGAAACTCACTACTGATAGGTGCACATTATTTTACCTCCTTTAATTACTGAAATAAGTTTGTGAAAGGGTGCCGACTTTTCTATTTCGATAAGTTGTTAAATTGTTGTGAAATATATCAGTTTTCTATTTTGAACGCAATGCCGCATAGAAAATCTTCCTTTTTTTAATAATGTGACAGCAAAGGCTTGAAATATTTTATCTGAAAAACTACTTAATATTATTTTGTAAAACGGGTTTTCTATAAATAACCAGTGTATCCAATTCTGTCCAAATATTTTTTTGAAACATGAAATGCTTTTGAACGTCCACTGTGGGTATACATCTGTATAACCTGCAGCACATGAGTAGGAAAAGGTGATGTATTGTACAGGTGTACAGAACTCGACCACAGCATAAGAACATATGTAGTGATAGCGAGTCGCGTGTTGCAAATGTGGATACAAGATAAAACATGCGTTTGTCTGTTTGGAATGAGTACGCCGCTCTGAAATCTCTAATCTAGGGTGGCCAAAAAGTCACTAGGCCATTTCACACAATAATAACTTTTTTGAAAGTAATTTTTTCATTTCATTTTTCAGATTATTAAAATGTAATCCTCGGAAAATAGTTCTGGAGAAATTCCAGACAGAGTAATAATTAAAATTATCTACAAAATCAACGGCAGTTACAATCTACAAAACTAATTTAAAATAATATCCAAGTATCCAGTATATTTATTGTTTATAAAAGAATGGATGTGAATTTTTAGTACACAAAAGTGTTATTCTATTTTTAAATAGTCTAGTGACTTTTTGGCCACCCTGTACAGCCAACAATGGTGACACTAAATGTACCATTTTCAACTTTGTATTTATAATAGAGGGCCTTCACACTTATGAGGTGACTTGACACATTTATAAATGTTAGAGGGGACCATGCTGAAAAGTAATGTAAGAATAAGTATTTTGGGTAATTCTATCTTTATATTTAACCTGAAAAAATTTAACCTTCGTAATTGATGAGTGGAATTTATTTGTGGACTGTATGCTATCTCTTAAGCTGTAATATAACATAAACAATATACTTGTTTGAAAAACAGAATAAACTTTAATGTGATAAGCACTGTATTTCATTACAGAGCATAAAATCCTTTCGAAATCATAATTAAAACTTACACCTACATTAAATGCAATCATATAAACAAGATAGTAATAAATACGACTCAATTTAAAACAAAATTATATTGCAGTGCAGTTTAGTTTCTACTCAAAGATTATACCGCTGATATTCATAAAATTAATTTTGATTAACTTTACATAATAATACTAAAAATAAGCTACACGTTGAGTTTTAAATATTATGACTTGTATTTTTTTTGTTGATACAGTGTTTTACAATATTTTATCACTATAAGAAACTAATACAAGAACTAAGAACGTTAAATGCTCGATACAATGAAGTTTTTCATATAGAAAAGAAAATTATAAACAAAGGGTTGAAATATTCATACATTATCCTAAATTAAAGATAAATTGGCAAATGCAATTGAAATCTGAAACAACGAATTTATTTCTGTGTTTTTTAAAAGTATTTTAATATAACTACTGTTCGTGTCAATTTTAATGCTAATAATTAAGGCAGAAATTAAACGTAAATAATGAATAATTTTGAACCTGCAAAAGGTTTTATTTTAATATCTCACAAGTTCATACTATAATTATCGAAGTTTGAGTTTTATAACAAATTCATGGTTTAAAAATAAAACGGTCTTATTACGTATGAAAATAATAAAAAATTTGTCAGTGAATATCTAAATTATCATTTCAAACGTAAGAGTACAAGCCATTTTGCTGTACGAACTGGAGAAGCTTTTATGAAACTTACAACGTGGTGTAGCATCACTACTAGATGAACCTTCAGACATTATTCAAGTTAAAACATCTACTATGTTCAAGGATAGAAGCATTTCTAGACGAAATTGTGATAATCTAAGCAATAAAGTGGGAACAATACTAACACAACGCAAACGCGCGTACACTTAAAAATTAACACTACAAACTGTAAACTTTGTCTAATCAACTTATGTTTCGGCAGCATGGGTTACTTCTAGGCCTTCTTATCTTTAAAATGTCAGAAACTTTCCAAATTTACCTTTCAGAGACCGTTCATCTGTGAAAAGGACTATAGTGAGAAGCACCTACTTGAGTCATCCCTCGAAACCCAGGAGCTCCGGAGATAGAAGCACATTGGAAAGTTTGCGAAGAGAGCGTGCTTAAGAGTTCCTCTTCTGGGGCTCTCATGGCTCACTTCTCAATAAATAAGGACATGAGTAGAAAGGGTTTGTTCAACTCACTTTGTAAACATCCAGCTCCCCGCAGAAGTTATCAAATCGAGTGTAGAGATTGTTTAGGAGATCAATGACCATCAGGGGTGTTGCAGTCGAGCAGATGGATGTAAAGCCCACGATGTCCGAGAACAGCATGGTCACGTTTTCCCTTTGTTCGGCCTTAACGGATTCACCTGTTCGGGAACGACAGTCAGTTGTAGACACACGGAGACCAATAGAAATACGACAGCTATATATAAATACCACGGAGAATGATCCCTTTCAGCAGATGGAAATTTCACTAATATAGTTTTTACTTTTTACCACACAATTTACTTCAGCTTTGATGTACTTGATTGAACTGATAGAATGGTTATCAACTGTCTGTTACCATGCACCGCATAACAATTTGAGACACAAATCATGAAACTAGTTAACCCGTTTAATGTCGCTTAGACGTCTGGAGATGGAGAGTCTGAAATGTTTAAAGCTAGATATATAAACATTTTAGATACTTTAAACCCTCCTGGCGGTATTCACGACATAAGAAGAAAACCGATCAGATCATGATGGACGAGATATATCGTCAGTATAAAAGGAACTAACTAGATCTTGATCGTGTCATCCTAAAAAATTGCCAATATTACGAGATATTGCGTCATCAACAAAATTGGTCAGATTTTGGTGAACGCAATATCTTGTCGAAACTGCTTGGAGGGTTAAAGCTTCTGTTGTCTCATTTGATAGTCTGATTGTCCAGATGTGCTCTGAATAAAATACAATAAAGGGTCACACCCACCCTTTAAAGAAACTAACAGTTTTTTTGTTACATGAAAATACATTCATTATGGTAAATGCTTTTGTAGGACTGATTTTCAAAAAAAGGTTTTCGCGTAGAGTCAGAAGGTAAAGAATTATAGGGAGAAAATAGTTTTGTTATTATAAAATAGATGTTATGAAATGAATACAGACAGAAATATCTATAGCTTTTACCATCAATGAATAATAAAACTAGTTTTTTAAACTTGAAAACACTTTAAATATTTTCTTTGGATTATATTAAAACCAAATTACATGACACTGTTTCTTTAGTTATGTTCATCTTCCTATTTTAGTTCTGCTAGATTTAGTTAACGCAATGCCGAAAATAATTCCTTAAGTAAATAAACTTTCAAATGTTATGTGTATTGAGGCAATTTTAGAACAATTTTACGGATAGGGATTAAAGTATTGAAAAAAAAGCAATACCAACGCAGAATTTTTGACGAACAAAGAAAATTTAATTAGAGTTAAGAAATTCTGATTATTTTATAAACTATTAGTTAAAAAATAAAAGAAAGTAAGCGGTATTTTTAAACACATAGAGCGTTTAATGTTTTTTTTTTCAAAATAAAGATCCTTGACAGAAAGAGTAATGTAATTGTTACCACAAAACGCTCCTAGTCATTTTATTCTTTTAAATGGGTTAATCCGAAATTTACCTTCATAACTAATTTCATTAATTTTTTTTTGCTAAGTAATTTTACAGACAAATTTTAAACCATAATTCAATATTATAACTATAATTGATTTAAATATAAATAAAAATCACACATATCGTATTTTAGATTCAATCAAAAAGAAATTTTGGTTTTTCATTTAGTTTGCAGAAAACTCAATCTTGATTAATTAATTTCATGAATCTTGTTTTTTAGACTAACAAATGTGGTCCAACAAACCCAACTGACTAACTCACTGCATTATTAAAAATAGCTTTTAGAATTTCATAAGAATTAGTAATACTTTTATTACGAAACAAAGGCTGAAAATAAAATTAGTAAATCTCCTCCCTGAAATTCAATTACTTGCAAATTTATTTAGTAAGATTTTAAACCAACCGCGAACTTTATTGTTTTTTAATCTCTGTTAATTGACATTGTTAACTTGAAACTGAGTTTTTTATTTCATTAGTTTTTTTTCTTCTATAAAACCATACAGTGCTCATTCTAATACAACGGGAAGAAAATATTTTTCATTGATGTGCTTAAGTGGGTGCAGGACATTTGTAATTTCTCCAATGCTTATAAAAAATGCTAAAATTTAATTACTTGTGCAATAGAAACACAATAATTTAAATTGAATTTCTCAAAATGTCAAACCAACGCTCCAATGCCCACAAAAACAAAATAAGAAAGGAATTAGCTAAGCACCAAAGCGAGTCTGTTTTCTATGACTTTTCGATATCGTAAGAAAGTATACAAGGAAGCTTTAAGATATACGAGAAGTATTTTTTAATAGAGACTGTTCTGAGTGAAAGTGTGGTAAACGATGGAGACAACTATGCAGAAAAGCTATAGGTATGAGACGGACAGAACGGAAGGAGTAAAAATTACTGATCTTGCTTATTTTAGAAAAAAATACTTTTGGAAAATTAACATTTAAACTTTTAATTTGAATTGTATATACACTCATTGCCATAAAAATTTGCGCACCAAGAAAAAGTTGTCAAAATTAAACGAAATTTTACACATGTAAGTACTACTTTGTTATAAGTAAGTGATTAGAAAATCAAAGAAAAAGGATCATTTGTTGCAGAAAAAAGTACCAATGAACGGAATTTTTAATACTCTGTTGGACCCTCTCTAGCGCGAATGCACGATGCTATACGAGCGGACATTAAGGCATACAAGTTCCGTATGATGTATTGAGACATCTCGTTCCACAGTTGCTGTAAACGCGCCTCTAGTTCGACCAAACTCGTAGGATGTCCATCTTACCGTCCCAAATGATCCCAGATTTGCTCGATTGGTGACAAATCTGGGGATCGAGCAGGTCAGGGAAGGGTGGTAATGTGGCGGAGGCAGTCTTGTGACATCCATGCTGTGTGTGGCCGAGCATTGTCTTGTTGAAAAATGGCTCCAGGGAGCCCTGCCATTAGTGGCATCACATGTGACTGAAGGATGTCATGGACGTACCGTTGGGCTGTCATTGTGCCATGGATATCAATATTAGGGGTGACCGTGTATCGTAAGCAATGGCACCCTATACCATCACACCAGCTGTGGGAGTGGTATGTCGCTGTAAAGCGAAGGCAGGATAAGAGGCGTTCAATACGGGGCCTCCACACACGAACACTATTGTCACCACTGCTCAAATTGAATCTAGATTCGTCGCTGGAGACGACCTGGTTCCATTCCGTTGCAGTTCAATCCCGTCGTGCGCGACACCACTCCAAACGAAGGCGTTGGTGGGTGGGTGTCATTGGCAGCACACGTAATGGGCGCCGCGGTACCAGATGTCCTTCAGCTAGGCGCCTTGCGATGCTTCGGGAAGACACAGGGGCCCGTAGTGAAGGTGCTGCCTGGGTCTGGATAGCGGCCAATGAGGCGTGTGTTTCGTATGATGTGACGGTCTTCTCGACGACTGGTCTGTCGAGGGCGTCCTGAGCCTGGTCGCCGTGTAAATGCCGTCTCTTCTGTCGACTGGTCCCAACACCTCACAGTAAAATCAGAACGGCCAACTTGACGAGCTACTTGCCGAGCTGACCACCCAGCTTCCATCATCCCGATGATTCTTCCCCTCTTGAACTCTGACAGCTGCTCATATTGTCTTCGATGGGGGCGTAACGGCATGTCTACCTCAACGTTTTATTTGCAAAAGATTAAGTACACTCAAACAAGCTCTGCTTACCTGTTTTATACTCCAAGGAGAACGAAGTTCAACGCCCTATAGTGGCATTACGCAATGCGCAATCACGCTGCATTTCTAATCATTTGCATATCTGGCCGACATGTACTTTCATGCCAAGTTTCGTTACGATCCCACAATTATTTCGTGGTGCGAAATTCTTATGGCAATGAGTGTACTTTGATGGGTGAAAGGATTAAACTTTAGAAATAATTAAAGAAAGAGAAGGATTCCGCCGCTAGAAAGACCGTAAGACAAGAACATATCGTTCTAATACTAGAACCAGGATCAAAATATATGGGACATGTCACTTCTACAACTGGCTCTTCTCAAATATTAAAACAAGTATTTTAATCTTTTTTGGAGAAAAATATCGATTTTTCTAAGATGCAGGTGGTTGGTTGTGATGGTACAGTGGTAAATACGGGTTTGAAAAATGAAGTCATTCGACAAATTGAGCTTTTTTTAGGACGTCCTGTGCTTTGGTTTATTTGTTTATTACTTACAAATGATCTACCTTAACGTAATTTGTCGCAATATTTAGACGGGAAAACCACTGGACTAAAAGAATACGGCGGGGAAATTGGAAAAACGTTAGAATATTGTGAAAATTGCCTTTAACAAACTTTGAAAAAATAGAAGTAACTTTGATAGATATTGTCCTAGAGGATCTTAGCACTTATCAATGATACCTTTACAAAATGTGCACTGGGATATTAAATAAATATATTCCACTAAGCTTGTCACAAAAAGATCCAGGAAAATTGAATCATTCCAGATAGTTGACGACGGCAAATAGAATTTTAAGGTTATATGTTTCAACAGAAGATCCAACCCATAACTTGAAAATATTAACATAGTATGTTGTGAAAGTATAATCATATGTGTGGTTTAAAATTAAAAGACAGTCATCATGTCGGTACGGGAGTCTTCATTTTTACAATATTATAAATAAATCGAGATTTTTACCTGAGGATTTAAAAACTGTAATATATTTAACTTTGCAAAGAAATGCTTATTCTGCCCTTCCAGGAAATATTACCTTGGCAATGTTAGCTGATGATTGCAAACACGTTAGAGAATTGATCTTTAGAAGAATTTTAAAATTCACACAAAAAAATAAAGTTGAAAATAATATTTGAGAGTTCAAAATTCACAAGTTAAACTTCGAAGCAGACGATTATATAAATCTAATTGAATGGCATCAAATTCCCTTACAGATCCACCTCTTACAGTATCTCTTTCTGATTATCAACTCAAGTCTATGATTCTATACGTTCCAAGCAATAGTAACATGTTTAACTTTCCATGCCAATCACAAGCAGTAGAACGTTGCGTTAAATTAGTAACTGAAGCATCAAATGAGTATGTTGTGCAGTCACGAGATGGATTTATTCCGTCAAGAATTGCTCCTAGACTTGCTTTACCCAGATTTGAAAGCAAAATTCAATATCAACCACTTTTAAGCAAAACCACTTCTATGCCAGTAACTTCAATTTAATTTTTTAGGGTAAGCTAGTAACTGAAACTGAAATTCTTAGGGGGAGGAGTGTAACTCGATATGCAGCCACCTCCTCGTGGGGAGTTCTGGGTTGTTTTCATAATGTAAAAAGCTAAGAGCTGCTAGGGGAAGCGCCCGTGTAAACGCGTGGTCGCAGTGATGAGTCTATTGAGAGGAGTGGAGACGCGCTTGATAGCGCTCTAAAAAAGGGGATCTTTTTTTTTATTTCCGGGACAGTGTTAGGTATAAAACTTTTTTAAACAAGCATAGAAGTTCATTTCAGCCACCCATGGCTTTAAATAAAACGTATTACATTTTTAAAATGCATTATTATTATTTTTGTGAAAAAATTTACAAAATTTTGAAATTTCAAAGTGATCTTGGCATTTGAAGATATTATTGATTTAGCTCATATTTTGTATTATTGTAATCATGGTAGTCCACAACTATTCCTACACTGGCGTTTTCAATTTCTGAAATTCGTGTTTTTCGCTCTACCCTAATGAACATAATGCATGCGTCTAAGAGGCTTCAGCTGTGAAATCTAGCTGTAGAAACCAATGGGCGAATTCTATGTGCAGAAGATAATACTCAGGTTTCAATGAAAGATATGTAATTGCTGTTACTTCAATCTCTTAATTCGATGGATTAGCCCACACATAAGCTACATTTAACAGCTCACCGTGTGACATTGCAGGTAATCGTTGCTCGTGAACATGTCTTCAGTAGCGCATTTGATAGCTTGCGTCCAAAAGTGAACCTCCTTCACGCTTGAAAGAAGCTTCATCGGTGAAATCTATCTGTAGTAGCTGTAGAAACCAATGGGCGAATTCTATGTGCAGAAGATAATACTCAGGTGAATGGAAGAGATGTAATTGCTGCTCCTTCAAACTCTCAATACGATGGATTGGCCCACACATAAGCTACATTCAACAACTCACCTTGTGACTTTGCCTCAACTACAATGTGTTCTTCCCCTCACGGAAGACCCACACCATGCCTTCTCAATTGAAATGTTCCGCTATTACACAGCTGGTGATGCAAAGGCTCAAACGTTCGACAATTCGACACCTGCCTATTGGAGAACTCTCGCGGTACAATCTTCAAGCAGGTCTTCCGACCCCATACGGTAGTTTCATGCCCGCCATTTTGGAATTCGTGCAATTCTCCACCAAGTGAATGATGAAATAGAAAAAAGTATGATTTCAAAACACTTGGAACGACACCTCTCCAGCCTTTAGGTGCGATGGTTGCAGGAATACAATTCTTGATTGATGCTTGTTTTGACTCACCCTACTACCCTTTAAAGTTTGACAAAGTTATTTCGAATCATTAAGCATGTATGTAATTCGGGCCTTCTACACCTACCAATAATTTCTACCCAATTTGGATCAAAGCTCACTGAGGCTGAGCTGTGAACTCTTTCCTCGTCACTCTGTCTAACACATAAGACAAAACCCTGTGCATGTAACTTTTACTCGGAGCGTAGTTGAGGATGTTTCAGTGTGCAGAATGCTAATGCAAACCAAGAACCCTTGACACAGTCCTATGGAGCTAGAAGTCAATGTCCATACTCATTATGCTAACTTTGGTATTTGATCTTTTCTTCAGCATCAAATTATACAGAACTTTTAAATGAATAAAACTTTTAAAACAAATCACATTTAATCCTATTGAATGTTCCTTTCCATTTCATTGAGATTCACATCTTAAAGCACTTTTTTATAAAACCAAAACCTTAATTTATGTATTAATCTGGTTTAAAACAAACAAAATAACTGTAATTGTGTAGTCAATATTGGTATACAGTGAGTATTATTGTAGACCATTTTTTATCATACACATTCTAATCGTACCAGCACTACAGTGAAAACAGTATCAAAATATTGGTATATACTGCATTTCAAAATTTTCATTTATTTCTTGATTATCATGAAGTTTGGTGGATCCACACGAACACCATTAAAAATACCATGTTCAGTTAAATTTTCTTCATGTTTAAACTCACATGTTTGAAACGAATACTACAAAATTGATTTATTTATGCGCTATAACAGGAAGTATTAAAAAATTCTTTCAAAAAAGTAATTCAAAGTAGCCCTTTGAGGGAGAGAGTATTTTGGATTGTTTTCCTCTCTCCTTACAATCTTTAAGCTGAAAGTTTTGGCTCTCTGCTTCTCTTTCTTTGCGCTGCAATCTTTTTTCAAGCATTCTGCTGATTTTAATTTCCATCTTTCCAATGACCATTGTTTGAAATGTCCTTTGATCTGTTAGAAAAGCTCTTTCAGCAACAGGTACTTTCATTTTGCAAGTACAACTGAGAAAGTCCTTACATTTACATATGCTAATACCAAATAGATTTTTTCTGCTGATTCCCTGAAGGACACAACCTTTTTCGAGTAATCCATTTGCCAGTATTTTTTAATAGTTTCTTAATATTTCTATATGATTTATGGTATTTTTTCAGAATATATATTATTTGTTGGTTTGTTACAATTGAAATCGAACTTTTCCCCCAGAATCCTTTAAACTCTTTAATTAAAATTGAACATACATCAGCCATACTATCATCTGTTTTATAATATTTCTGTATGTAAAGATAATACTTCATAACATCTGCATATGTTGGAAACATGTTACGCTTCATTATTTCAGCCATTCCAAACACGGGACATATATCTACTGATCATGTCCAAGACATTTCGACATATTCCCAGAACCGTGTCTCCTTAACAAACAAAACTGAACTTAAAGATTAAAATTATATACAAAAATATCTAAAATAAGTAAAAATAAACAGCAAAATACGCACCAACAAACGAAAGCGAATCAATTTGAACAAAGGTCTTAATTTTCCTCGATAGACTAGATCGATAGGGCATTTGCAGGAGCATGCACCTACTAGATATTTACAAAAAAAGTGGTCGGGAATTTAAAGAAACCCAGACACCTCCACTCCATATGGTGAAATACGAGTTGTTTACCCCCTTATAAACAAGCGAAGAAAGGGAAGCGCCCGTGTACCCTAGTAACGAGGAACGCAATGATGAGTCTGCTGAGAGGACTGGAGACACGCGTGATGGCGCTCTAAAAAGGGAAGTTCATTTCAGCCACCCATGGCTTTTAATTAGATGTATTAAATTTTTTAAATGCGTTATTATTATTTTTGTGAAAAAATTGGCAAAATTTCGAAATTTCAAAGTGATTTTGCCCCGGAAGATATTAATTGATTTAGCTCATATTTTGTATTATTAATAATCATGGTAGTCCCGAACTATTCCCACCGTAAGCGTTTTAAATTTCCGAAATTCGTGTTTTTCGCTTCACTGTAATGGTCATATTTTGACGCACACTACCAAATGCGTTACTGGAGACTTGGTCACCAGCAACGATTCACTACTAATGTTCGAGTGGGTATTGCCAACGACTTTATGAATGAGCCATATTTACTAACACCTTGACTCAACGGACGGATTAAGTGCATAGTTCTGGAAGAAACGTTGCGAGAACCAATGAACATTTCTGTATCTGTAGGATGTGGTTTCAACACATGCCACGTTTGGACCTTTCGCTTGGCCAACGCGATTTCCTGATTTATCATGACTCGATTTCTTCATATGGGCCTACCTGAAGACCGTCCTGTTAGACTCCAATGAATACTTGGTCGGAAAGGTTTCTACCTCTGCTGCAAACCACGCGAAATACCTGGAAATATACTGCAATCAATGCGTCAACGTTGTCAAGCATTACTAGCTATTTGCTGTCGATCCGTTGAGCAACTACTGCAAAGCGAAGTAAATCAAAAAATGCGTTCTTCACTCTCTGACTAATTCCTATGTTATACGTTACAGTTCCTATGTTATTAACAATTGTGAACATACATTATTCGAAAACAAAATGTTTACTTTGATGCACACTATTACCCTCTTAAAAGTTTGGACAGGGAATCTCGTAACACTGCATAATTAAAAATAGGCTCTCAGCTTTTGAAAGGTCTATGACATATGACAAATGACTAGCATTTGAAACCGCTATTTCATGCTAATTTGAAAAACCTGTACTTTTCTTCAAGTGTTTGGGCTACATATTAAGTAAGTATTGCTTACAGCAGGTAAAGAAAGTTTATTTTACTTGGATTTAATTATATTAGAAAATTAAATTTCTTGAAAATGAGTTCGGAATACTTATATCCTTATGACAAATGACACTAAATTAATGTAAGGGATATATTACAAAATATAAATTCCCTCTGTTTAAAAATAAAGAGCATTAAACTTTCTCGTTCTCATTCAAAGATAGCCATGGCTTAAGAGAGTAATGCGGATGGACAGTTTTCAGCATGATTATGTATGATTACATTTTTAAATTAGTCTTCTATCTTTGAAGTCCTAATTATATCTATGTATCTAATTAAGTTTCAACTGTCTAGACTTTGTGAAGCCAATGACATTTTACGCTTACTGATTCTTCTTACCCCAAAGAAGTAACAGCTGCATCTGAGCACGAAATTTTCTCTGTACTAAAGAGGCTTAAGGAAATTGGATTTGCATGTGTTTTTGACAAGATCAATAGCGATTCATTGCGCTCTGCTAATCATCTCTACTTCAATACGTAGCATAAATATCACGGAAAATTAAGGCATTATTCAAAAATAGCTATCCAGGGAACATTCATTTTTTTCAATCTGTAGCGGTCCTGAACCATTTGTCTTAAAGCAGCTCTTGCTATATGGACAAAATAATTTGGACACTGCATGTTTTTAAAAGTGCTTTATTATACTATTTAGTAACGGGTAGATCCTATTTTTGCTTTTATTACAGCTGCAACACATCGGGGCATACTTTCCACAAGTTCTCTATAAGCCTGGTAAGAAATAGCTCGCCATGTCTCTTGCAAGGCTGTGAGAATATATTATTTTGAAGATGGGCGTGCATGGCGTTGTTGTACTCGTCGCTCCAGTTTTTCCCACAATGGCTCGATTGAATTGTGATCGGGGCGCGGAACAGGCCAGTCAAGCAAATTAACCTCATTTTCGGGAAATTAGTCCAGCACACGATTTTCAGTATGACATAGAGCTCGATCCTGTTGGACGAAACAACCATCATCGCCGTAGTGTTGCCATAGTGTAGGCAAGTCCTAACTATCCAGAACTTCGAGAACATGTCAGCGTTCATTGTACCAAGTAGTGATGCGACATCGACAGCGAAACATCGATGTTTTGAAACATCTATGTTCAAAATTAAAATATCGATGTTGATCGATGATCGAAACAAAATTAAAACATCGAAAATATCGTCCCCAAAACATCGATGTTTTTAAAATTCAGTGTATTTAACCTGTTTTCCCCCATTTCTTAAAACTGGTTTAGCAACTAGTGATGCTACATCGCCCCCAAACCATAGATGTTTTTAAAATTCAGTGTATTTAAACTTTTCCCCCATTTCTTAAAATTGGTTTAGCAACTAGTGATGCGACATCGGCTCCAATACATCAATCTTTTGAAAACATCGACATCGATGTCGCATCCCTACTTTTCAGACCCTTCACCCTTGGCCACTTGGGTCTAAAAGTATGTTCAATTTGTTGATTATAAAAATTATGCTACTTGGTTATTTTTAAAATTTTTATAACGGTACTTCTTTTATTTAAAAATAAAACATCGACAACGTAAAAATATCGACAAGTATAAACATCGATGTTACAAAAACATCAACTCCAATACATCGATGTTAAAAACATTGATGTTTATTAAAAAACATCTATGTTTTGAAAACATCGACATCGATGTCGCATCCCTAGTACGAAGTACACAAAGCAATGGGCCGTGTCCTAATCAGGAAAACAACACCACACTAAGATGGATACGAATTTCTGCCAATATATGTCCAAACAATGTCCAAATACTTTTGTCCATATAGTGTATATAGGCATTGAAACACACGTATAATTTCTTACTTAAGTATTCCTATTTCTTAAGTCTCTAAACGAAGTGATTTCGTTCAGCGATGAAAACTGCATTTTAACTAGGAAACCATGCTTCACACTTCAAAACGATCGAAAGATTTAAATAATCTTGGATTATTTTAGTAAAAACTTACCAATGCTAACCGAGCTAAAAATTAAAAAAAAACTATAATATCCATTCAAAAATTGCGTGTGGGCATTCAAAGTAAAAAAAAAAACTCTTTACAACGCATAATGGAAATAAAGCGCAAAAAACTGCGTTTTTAGTAAAAAACTTTTTAAAACTTTTTAAAACGAAAAAAACGTTTTTTCTACAATAAAATGATTATGTTAGAGTAGTTTCAAATAACCCAAATGTATTTTTCAGAGACGAAGATCACTTCCTAATATAGCTCAAGATAAATGGAAAATAGAATTAATTATTTAAAATTAAGGCAATTGGAAGCGAAGTGATATCATTACAGATAATGAGCATTGAAAGAAATGGGTGTGTGGAACTAGAAAATTGCTCGAGATTATCAGGATTAAAATAATGGAGTGTGTTATTTTCCTCACGGGAGCTACCTAGTATACCACATCCGAAAAGTAATTGTGATTTAAAATGGATAAGAATGTCAAATAAAAGAATCCATTAATGTAAATAATATTTTTTTTGAGGTTTTATTGTTCATTGCCGCGAGAATGAAATACCAAAGGAAATATAATTTGGCACTTCGTTTGACTTTAAATATAATTTAGAGGTACAGTTTAAGACTTATTAATAGTGCCTTTATAACTGCGTAGGAATAATATATTATGGAAAAAATAAGAGTATTTTGATATCTGTCATTAATTAATGTTTATCTGAATACAACCAATATTAAAAAGCTTCGTTTATGTCCTTGCCAGAAAACACTCAATTTCAATTTTCGGGATTGTATCTTTGCAAAAAATAATACTTTTAGAGTTCATTTTTGTTTCTTTATGCTTTTTTTCAATTTTGCTTTATGGGAGCAGCCGTGGCTCAGTGAGTACGCCCACTGCGCTATCAACCTCCGAGTTCTAGGTGGCGCATGTTTGATTCTTGTCAAGTGCATTCCTCCCTATGTGTATTTCTATCTTCTGTGTCAGTAAAACTTTCATTGTGTGTATGTCTATTACTTGATATTGTATGTTTTGAGGCTGGCACAGTATGGCCAAATATAGGCAAAGCGTCATAAAAACCCAATCACCCAATCCTCGATTTTACTGTTTAAAATTTAACTGTGTTAAAATATTTAGTTGGGAGGGGGAATTTCAACTCAAATCATTTCATATTTTTGATGAACCAGGAATATCTGAATTTAATTTACAAGCAACGCAACTTCAACCTAGTATAAACAGCTAATTAGCTAGACAATAACTGTATTTAAAACATTACTAAATTTTTCTGTATAAGGATATCCCCAAAACATGAACATCAATGACAAAAATTTTTAAATTACGACTTTTCTTTAAAACTTTATTTGAATGTTTTAGTACTCATGTATGATGTACATTCAATTAGCACTTTTAATTGATTAAAAATTGCTTACAATCAGATCATAATCGGTTTTAACAATCAGATATGAGTCTATATAACACATAATTCTCCTTTACTGATGTTATTAAAATTACAGTTTGTTAAAATCAGCATTAATTTTTGTTAAATGACTAAATCTTTCATTTGAGTGGTATTTAAGAACGAAATTAAAGTATTATAGTACAATTTGTAATTTACGAAGGAATAGTCATTTGAAATATCTTAAAATGTAAGTATTTAGCTCCTTTAGCCTTTAAGGTTTACTGAAATTAGTAAGATAAACTGTTCATTATGAAAGACATTTAAAATTGCTACGAATAATAAATATTTTGAATTCAAACTATACACATACTTGTTTTTATAGCACACTTTAGTCATTTCGGGTACAAACGTTATTTTACTGCAATGCAGACATCTTTGCTTTGACATCTCAAACTCAAAATAAATTCAAAAAACAATTTATACATACCTTTTATAAATGCAAAGGCTTAAGACTTAAAGAAAATTGTTTAATAATTGTTAAAATTTACAAGATATCAATGACTTTCATAGTACCCCTCTAATTTTAAATAAAATATTATCTTAGATCCATCTGTGAGTGTGAAAGATATGTTCATTGAAAATTATACCCCAAAAGAAACTGTGTGCGTAATTAAATTTTATTCCTTATGAATCCAGATATTCAGGACGGAGTACATATGAAGATACATTGTAAACTATTCTATATCATTTCAGAAAAAATTAGCCTGACCCAAACAACACAAAAAAGTGTTTTCAGCTTATGAGCAGCGGTACGATACATATATATATAGGAACACGAAAGCTTGAGAAATACTGCCATTACTCAATAAGACGAAATTCAACTGATTTTGCATTGAATATTGAATTCTGAAAAGATCGATTTAATAAAATGTTTAAAGATTTACTTTTCATTCTCTTTTCTTTTATCCGGAAATTTATGCACAGCGCGAAAAGACCTTTTTTTAACCTAGCCCACTGTAACTTCTTGTTACTCTTCAGCGCTGCGTGTTCTCATTTTACGCTTGACTAAAAACCATCTCAGTCTCAGATTCTTTTTAACGTTCCAATAATAAGAGGTTGAATAAATAAAGAAAAAAAAAGCAGTCCCCACACGCCGAAAAAGCTAACAAAAACACTAAGCGTTCTCAACGCATTCCTTTCGAAATACCTAAGAAAATAGCGGTTCTTATATACATATATAAATATATCTCTTCGATGAATTGGATGGAGAAAAAAAAACCAAACACTTTTCCCTCGCCAGCGGTTGAAATTCTCAACAATTTTCGGTTGAGAATGGGATCAAACGTAATTCTTTCTTCCTTTATATCTATATAACTCCTTTACTTTGTTCTAACGCCCTCGCTGTTGGTTGCGACAATCTACTATGGTCCCACAGCGGTCAATCGATTCTAGCACTTTGGCCATATTTTGAAAAACTTCTAACAGTGTAGATTTAATTGAATGCAAAAAAGAATTCTGAAAAGACGGCTTTCCTAAACTCGAAAACTGCAAAATGAATAAAAATGTTTTTTCAACTGCTTACATGGATTCTTATTTTTAACGATCCAAAAGTATAAAATATTCGAATCTTTTCGGCAGAAACATTGGCATTTCTTTTCCGGGAAAGGAAAATTGCTAATTTTTGAGACTACAAGGGGCTTTAACTTTCCTTGGAGCGACAGTATCGGGAGTTGTAACAATGCTTCGAAACAATGAAGAAACTATATTTTGAGTGTGAAACGGTAAAAACAATTTTTTCTAGGTCAAAACATTCATTAAACATTTTCTTGGATTTATTGGGAATAAAAATTATATACTTGGTTATTGCATCTTTAACAATTTGTTAAAAAAGGTTTGCTTAAGTTATCTGGTCTCAATTATGATTGACGTTGTTGGACATCGAAAATGCAACACCATGAAGGAAGCATCCACTAGCCTTGAAATATGCAAGATGTGTATCTCATGGAACGATATGTAAAATATTAGCTCTGAGCATATGCAAATCATGTGTACCTGTAAGGACCTTTTTAAGCAGTATAAAAAGTTAAAACAATGTACTGGGTTTAAATACTGCAATTGTTTTTTTCTTACTATTGATTTCTTATTATTGATTCTTTATTAATTATGCCTCGTCGAAACATATGATAGCCATACTAGGACGTTTCTGAGGTTGACAGAGGAAGAATTGTGACTTATTGAGACTGCGGATTACCCTTTGGTGAGAAATTGGTACTTATGTTAGACGGCAAGCCAGTGATTTTAATATGGAATCGTTGGATTGAACGCCTTCGCTGTTGGTTGGGACAATCTACTATGGTCCCACAGCGGTCAATCTATTTTAGCACTTTGGCCATATTTTGAAAAACTTCTAGCAGTGTAGATTTAATTGAATGCAAAAGAGAATTCTGAAAAGACGGCTTTCCTAAACTCGAAAACTGCAAAATCAATAAAAATATTTTTTCAACTGCAAACATGAATTCTTCTTTTTGACGATCCAAAAGTATAAAATACGGTTGAATAATAAAAGTTCCAATAGAGAAAATTCGGTTCGTTTGAACTGACCAACCTCAACGATTGCAGCAGCCTCGTCACACCACCGAACGAGGACATACGTCTTATACTCATAGCTATTATGGATCGCACTGCTCCATCAAGAACAATATCTCAATAATTAAGGTGTGTTGCATAAAACTCTGTGTCAGCAAGTGCGATTCAACGTCATCTACAGCAGAGGGGAGTAATTTTAGGCGCCTATTGCAGTGCACCATTTTCTTTGACGATAAAGCACAAGCGTCTGCGACTGCAAATGATGCGAAGAACGCAGAACATGGTAAAACGAATGGCAGGGCATCCTCTTTTCAGACGAATTTCGACTCGGTGTACAACACCATGATCGTCACGTCCGAATGTGGTGGCATCGCTGCCACAGACTGCATGGATCTTGGATTGTCATACCGGTCCGTCGTTATGGTACTCCATTGGATTCGTCTCCCTTAACCGTCTAGTAGACATTGATGGAACACTCAACAGCCACTGCTACATATCTGTTTTGGAGCCTGTTGTCCTTCCTTATCTTCAGGGTTTGACTGCGGCATGTTTTCAACAGGACAATGTGCGATTACACATAACTATGTAAATTACAATAATTTCTTCAATATACAATCCGTTCTACTTCTTCCATGGCCGCCCATTCACCAGATCACGTGTAACAGCAGTTATTGCCCACCATGGCGGTTACACAAAATACTGAGCTTCTTCCGTTTCTCAAATCAAACTATATTGAAATTACAATCATTTTACCCTTGTGCCTTATACTATTTAAATAACAAATATAATCCTTCATGGTGTTGTTGCATTTTGGATATGTAGTAAGTAAACCGTTCAATAACTTCACGAATTATTTTAAATATGTTTAACTAATCAATTATTGAGCATGCATAAAAAGAGTAGACTAAACAATTAGGGTAATATAACTTATTTAGTGTACCTTATGTGTCTGCCTTGAATATTCTTACCACTTAAGTGTTGTTTTAGGATTTTATGGCACAAGGGCCTTTGATCAATCAACAGAATTATTGACTTGCATACTTCAAAATTATCATTCATTCAAACAAATCATACTGAGAAGACACGTGCATTTTTTATTTTCTTCGATTATATGATTCTTTAGGAAAGCTCTTGCATTTTTTACAGTGTATTTCATAGGTATTTTAATTAACATCGTACTGGAGCAACACAACGGGCATATGACGGCGGTCCGGGTCAATCACAATTGGAAAGATCCAAGGACAACACCTCGTAATTTTCAATCACGTTCATATAACGAGGCAACACCTGAGCTGACACCCCAATCTCCAAACTTCCACACCACGCCATTTGAGACCACGACCCATTTAGCGTGCCCCAGCCTCTTTTAAACACGACGATCTTTGACTGAATTTAAATTCGCAACCCTCTGATTGGTTATCCATTACTCTTCCAACGGGGATATCACGGCCCGACAGTTTGAGGAGAATCAGCTTGAATTTTCAATTTAATCAATTCAAAAATAACATTATTTTGTACCAAATACCAGTTGCAATATTCATCAATCCAGGTTTAAATGATCACTTCTTTTTTCAAGGATGAAAGGGAACACCTACGCCATTTGAGGACATTTGAGGCCACGACCCATTTAACGTGCCCCAGCATCTTTTATACACGACGATCTTTGACTGAATTTGAATTCGCAACCCTCTGGTTGGTTATCCGTTACTCTTCCAACGGGGATATCACGGCCCGACAGTTTGACGAGAATCAGCTTGAATATTCAATTTAATCAATTCAAAAATAACATTATTTTGTACCAAATACCAGTTGCAATATTCATCAATCCAGGTTGAAATGATCCCTTCTCTTTTCAAGGATGAAAGGGAACACCTACGCCATTTGAGGACATTTGAGGCCACGACCCATTTAACGTGCCCCAGCTTCTTTCATACACGACGATCTTTGACTGAATTTAAATTCGAAACCCTCTGGTTGGTTATCCGTTACTCTTCCAACGGGGATATCACGGCCCGACAGTTTGACGAGAATCAGCTTGAATATTCAATTTAATCAATTCAAAAATAACATTATTTTGTACCAAATACCAGTTGCAATATTCATCAATCCAGGTTTAAATGATCCCTTCTCTTTTCAAGGATGAAAGGGAACACCTACGCCATTTGAGGACATTTGAGGCCACGACCCATTTAACGTGCCCCAGCTTCTTTCATACACGACGATCTTTGACTGAATTTAAATTCGAAACCCTCTGGTTGGTTATCCGTTACTCTTCCAACGGGGATATCACGGCCCGACAGTTTGACGAGAATCAGCTTGAATATTCAATTTAATCAATTCAAAAATAACATTATTTTGTACCAAATACCAGTTGCAGTATTCATCAATCCAGGTTGAAATGATCCCTTCTCTTTTCAAGGATGAAAGGGAACACCTACGCCATTTGAGGACATTTGAGGCCACGACCCATTTAACGTGCCCCAGCTTCTTTCATACACGACGATCTTTGACTGAATTTAAATTCGCAACCCTCTGGTTGGTTATCCGTTACTCTTCCAACGGGGATATCACGGCCCGACAGTTTGACGAGAATCAGCTTGAATATTCAATTTAATCAATTCAAAAATAACATTATTTTGTACCAAATACCAGTTGCAATATTCATCAATCCAGGTTGAAATGATCCCTTCTCTTTTCAAAGATGAAAGGGAACACCTACGCCATTTGAGGACATTTGAGGCCACGACCCATTTAACGTGCCCCAGCTTCTTTCATACACGACGATCTTTGACTGAATTTAAATTCGAAACCCTCTGGTTGGTTATCCGTTACTCTTCCAACGGGGATATCACGGCCCGACAGTTTGACGAGAATCAGCTTGAATATTCAATTTAATCAATTCAAAAATAACATTATTTTGTACCAAATACCAGTTGCAATATTCATCAATCCAGGTTGAAATGATCCCTTCTCTTTTCAAGGATGAAAGGGAACACCTACGCCATTTGAGGACATTTGAGGCCACGACCCATTTAACGTGCCCCAGCTTCTTTCAGACACGACGATCTTTGACTGAATTTAAATTCGAAACCCTCTGGTTGGTTATCCGTTACTCTTCCAACGGGGATATCACGGCCCGACAGTTTGACGAGAATCAGCTTGAATATTCAATTTAATCAATTCAAAAATAACATTATTTTGTACCAAATACCAGTTGCAATATTCATCAATCCAGGTTGAAATGATCCCTTCTCTTTTCAAGGATGAAAGGGAACACCTACGCCATTTGAGGACATTTGAGGCCACGACCCATTTAACGTGCCCCAGCTTCTTTCATACACGACGATCTTTGACTGAATTTAAATTCGAAACCCTCTGGTTGGTTATCCGCTACTCTTCCAACGGGGATATCACGGCCCGACAGTTTGACGAGAATCAGCTTGAATATTCAATTTAATCAATTCAAAAATAACATTATTTTGTACCAAATACCAGTTGCAATATTCATCAATCCAGGTTGAAATGATCCCTTCTCTTTTCAAGGATGAAAGGGAACACCTACGCCATTTGAGGACATTTGAGGCCACGACCCATTTAACGTGCCCCAGCTTCTTTCATACACGACGATCTTTGACTGAATTTAAATTCGAAACCCTCTGGTTGGTTATCCGTTACTCTTCCAACGGGGATATCACGGCCCGACAGTTTGACGAGAATCAGCTTGAATATTCAATTTAATCAATTCAAAAATAACATTATTTTGTACCAAATACCAGTTGCAATATTCATCAATCCAGGTTTAAATGATCACTTCTTTTTTCAAGGATGAAAGGGAACACCTACTAGCCATCGGGCATAGAAACAATTGTCATTTGCCTGTACACAGGTAGTCTGGCTCTTACTTCTGACTCAGCAATAATCCCTTGGTAGTTGCCTGGAAGACAGCACCGTGCATATAAGAGAAGATACGATTCCTCATTTAGGGGTTAGGAATCTAACGACTTGGCATTTTACTTCTTAAGACTGTCTGATGTCTAGAGACATCAGTGTTACTTGCGATTCGATTTATTCGATTTCTCTGGGGAAAAGATCAACCTGGCGTCTTTGTTCCACATTAAATTCCTTATCAAGAGTGACAAACCTCCTCGCGGGAAGTATAAGAAAATGAAACGAACATTAGAGAAAGGTATTTATTGAACTGCGATAAGTTTGCATAAACTGCGCTGGTTGTTTAACTGACACGAATTAGTTTAAGTTCAACGGAATGGTGCCTTAAAAATATTAAATTATTTTTATTGTTCGTTTTAAGACATGCAAATATATCGTTCGAGTGTAAATTAATTTAAAACTGCTTTAAAAATTATGATTTTCTTTTGCGAGAATCTCTCCATCCTTCCATCGCGTTCGAAGAGTAACTGATTAACAATCGGATGTTTACTAGATCGAATCCAACCAAAGATCGTATTGATCAAAGGGGTCTTGATCATGTTAAATCTATCGTAGCCTCAAATGTCCTCACGTTGTCGGGATGTGGACGTTTGGAGAGTGGGGTGCAAGCTCAAGTATTATCTCGTCATCTGACCGTGGTTTCAAATTACGTGGTGTTATCCTGGGATATTTTCCTTCGGGTTTGATCCTGGCCAATAGCCCGTTATGCTGCTCCAGTGTGACGTTATTAAAATACCAACCTTTGTCTCTTTCCAGGACAGGATTTAACTTTTTATTAACCTTCAATACTAAAGGAATTCCGAAAGCGATTCACAATTCTAAAAGCGAATATTACTTTAAAATTTTATTTTCATGTAGTGCATACTAACTTCTGTGTATGGCCTTCAGAACAGCAACAATAGATTTTTCTCAGTACTTAAAGTCTTCATAACATATTATACAAGTAATATATAGAATTCAAGTTTTTTAAAATTGAGTGTTAACATTATATCAAACCTTTTAGTAAATTTATGGACTGAGAATATTGTTGCAGTTTTCAATATTTAAGAGTCGAAGCATGTTTTTAAATACTTGAATATGAATCACTTAGAATTGAACATATTCTTGAACAACTGTTTTAAAGATAATTGAAAAATAGACGTAAAATCAGTTTTAAATAATTAGAAAATCATTTAAAGCCCATTTGTTAATATATATTTTGGTTAGAAAGGAAGTAAATACAAATACAAAGTTTATTTGACTTTCATTTCTTCTTTCATTTGCACTTTGATTGTATGCACTTTCTATGCTTCTATCAGTTGTAAAATGGTTTGAGGCCTCATCCATTTTTCGTGGTTTTATTCAGCGTTAAGTGCAAACATTTTTAGAAAAAAAATTAAAACATATTTCTCGATTTTTTTCTGTAATTAGCAGACTGTTGTAAGTATGAATGCAGGGTCATTTATATTTTAAAGCATAATTATATTTAAAGGAGGATAATTATATTTAAAGGATAATTATATTTAAAGGATAATTATATTTAAAGGATAATTATATGTATATTTAAAGGATTATTTGACCATTCCTAAAATTTATTTTAAATTTAATATCATTATTGGAGTTTACGACCATTTTTAAGGTAAAAAATCACGCAATCAAATCTTGAGTTAAAAGATACGAGTTTTCAAATAAATTTTTTTTGTTTTTTTGGTTCGGGTGTCTAAATTTTGCAACTATCCTTTTTTTAATTGTGATGTAATTTAATCGTTGACACTTTAATTTAAGAGAATGAGAGTAAGCTGTTAACTATATCCAATTTTGCTATAAAATGAGATATATAACAGATATGCGAAAGCATCTCTTGAAATCATACATAAATCTATTAATCATATATAAGTTTGTGTGCGATTTACGTGGTTTTTACCCTCAGCAAGTTTAATGAGATACATTTCATAAAATTTTGTTTACATCTCCTTCCGTTAGAAAAGTCCTTAAATCATTGAGTGAAATTTGAAATTAAATAACATAAAATCCAGTTGAATCATAATATTTTTTAAGGCAGCCACAAGTTGTCTAATTCGACAACTAAATCAAATTAATTCATCATAAATTCTATTTTACCTGATTCCTTGTTTCTACCAGACACATATCAATGATGGATTTTTCAATATACCTGTAAATATCTCTAATTGGTAATGGTAATGGTAATTTTAGTTAACGTCGTACTAGAGCAACACAACGGGCTATTGACGACGGTCCGGAATCAGTCCCTTAAGGGAAAGAATCGAGGACAACACCTCGTAATTTTGAACCACGGTCAGATGACGAAGCAACACCTGAGCTGGCACCCCACTCTCCAAACTTCCACGCCAACCCAACGTGAGGACTTTCGGCCACGACAGATTTAAGGTGCACCAGCCGCCTCTACACCATACGTTTACAAACATCCATGCCCGGACCCGGATTCGAACCAGGAACCTTCCGATCTAGAGGCTAACACCTTAACCACTATACCGGTTGGTCGGCTAATATCTCTATTTGAAAAGGATGCAATGATTTACGAATGGTTAATGGGTACAATGAGTAATGGATTTATGTAAAATTTTAAGATCTGGATAGTAAATTTAAGAGCCTAGGTATATTCGAAAAGGAAATGGTAAGATGCATAATACTCTGAACGAGTATGGACAATCAAAACCTCAGTTTACAAAATGCGATCCATAATACCCATTGAAGCATATAATCAACTTTTGTGTCCACAGTTGAATTCTACATCGATCAAAATAAAAAGGATACTCATTTTTAAAACCATTTCTTCGTATTCAAGTGGCAGTTTAACTTTATGTATTGAGTTGCAGAAGTCTCCTTTATTAAGCTTAATTCACTGATTGATTATAGACAAACCAATGTCAAGACCTAATATTGAAAGATAAGAATAAGCAGTAAGAAATGGGAGGTAAAAGAATAAGCAATAAAAAAGGAGAAAAAAAAAGAATAAAAAATAAAAAATGAGGAAGAATAAGCGATAAAAAAATGAGAGCCCAAATGATCCGCGTTCAGAGAATAAGACACAACTTTATGTATACAAGCGAAGGTAAAAAGCAAAATAAACTACAATGTACTCACTTAGGTCAATTTCTCTGGCATACTGATATAATAAGCTGAAGCGTCGAACACTTTAAATCTTGTTTCAATATCTGTCGGCCGAAGTAGTATTTTTTATTATAACTCTCTGAAAATACAAATATTTCGAGTCACTCCAAAAATAGCCCTTTGCCCGCTTGTTTCGTGTGTTTGCAGGTGAATCTATTCCTTTCCGAGCACTCCGAAAGGAATACTTTGTAACACTAACTCCAGCTTACGCGCGCTGCTGTTTTCGAGCCATAAAATCGCTTTTGTGTTTGGTAGGAATATGATTTTTTATATTCCAGACAACTCGGGTTGCTATTTTTGAAAATATGACCGAGCGTTGCCTGCGCGTGATGTTGGCAATCAGTGCGACAGAATTCGGATTGTCTGCTCCCTATTTCATCCTCAAATACACTTTCAGAATGGGTGCGCGAGATCCAAAATCATCCATCCATGTTTGGTCAGAAAACAAAGTTGACGCTTCGTTTCTTCCCCTTAATGTGTAAAATATTTTCCACTTGTCGTTGTGCATTTGAGAAATCATAGATAGTCTCTAGGAACACAGAAGGCTCTAAATTTGAGCCCTGATTTCGCAAGAATTTTAGTTCTGAAAATTAGTCTATGTGGAAGGCCAAAATGCGTTTTAATCGAAGTGCTGCAAAATACTTTGCCAGCGAAAACAGACTAAATAATGATTACGCTGATCACCATGGTAACTTAATGACCAGTAAAATGTTTCGAATGCTCGTGGACCGAAATTTGGGAAATGTATTGTCAGATTAGCATTTTGATCTTTTCGGCTTAGCACCGTAATGACAGTAAGGACGAGGAAGCACCTTACTCTTTAAAGAAAGAGAAAAGGAGGAGGGGCTTAGCTAAAAGCTAAATTATAGCTTCAAAGTAATCCCTATCAGTAATCACATTGGTAGCTTAATGCTCTTGGTACTGGATTGCAATATAAAATGGCCAGATACATTACTACACTCGATTGATTGTCAGGTGCTTATATATGAAGACAGCAATCATTCAAGGATAGGACTCTTCTAAAATTAAAAAAGAAAGCAAGGAATTTGGGGCACATAAAATAAACAATCTGAAAAGGATAACTTAATTTGGGCATACGTTTTGAATTACACTGTTTTCGATGTTTCCATACCTAAGCAAACCTGTGTCTTTTCGTCCACTATTACCTTCTCTTTATTAGTTATTAGAAAATCCTTTTCTTCCCCCCCCCCACCAGCCGTTCTACTGTAAAAAAAAAAACAAGACGAAGAAGTCGTGGAAAAATTTGACCCATTTTTTTCAAATGTCGTTCATGGTAGATCAAATTCAAAGGCATTATTTAAACACGGAATAACGGCTTTTATAAATTTATGTACAGACGATTTGTGTACAGCACAGCCTTCAAATCCAAACCGCGTATAAATTCAAAATTTAATATAAAAACGCCCAATTTTACGCCAAATCTATCAAATTTTAACCTTGGTTACTAAGTTTCATTTGGTTCAAGTTTGGAGAGCTGTTTTGTGTAAATGCTTGTTCTA
Organism: Metellina segmentata; assembly: GCA_947359465.1. NCBI lineage: Eukaryota > Metazoa > Arthropoda > Arachnida > Araneae > Tetragnathidae > Metellina > Metellina segmentata. Next base: position 72,241,411 of record OX375884.1, read on the forward strand.
CAGAAAGAGGATAAATTCTCTCACCAAATCTTTATTACTTCAATAACATACTAGTATTCAATAACATAGTAGTATATATAAGAAGCAAAAATAATAAAATTATTTTAAAAGAAAGTTAGATACAAAACAATTTAAAAAACCATATTGTGTTGTAGGGTCAGGCTCCTCCCTGATCCTCCAACGCTTTCATTTTCGGTAAATTCCTTTTGGTTTTTATTTTGAATTTCCTCTTGTGTTAGAAATTATATTGCTTACCATGCTATGTCTGCAGCTTTCAACGCGCTTGCATGGTTAGTTTTAACTTCTGTTTACGCTTTCGTTTTCTGGATGAATACCCCTGCTTTTTATTTTGCTCTTTTGTTTTACTTTGCCTAACAAAGTTTCAACACTTTCATGCAAGTTGGTCATATCTGTTGGCAAAAAATAGAAAACATTAAAGTTCGTTGGCTTGTAAGTGAAACACACTACTCAAAGTTTTCAGGATAGGAGTTTTTAAACTCTTTTCTAGACGACAATCTGATGATCTTTAGGCTGGTAAAGTCCACTAAGTCATTTTTTCTTTGCGGGAAGTATCGATTTCTTCTTGAGAAGCACACATCTTGAAAACTGAGTGAAGCACGGTGAGTAGAATTCCCTCCTTTCACAGAACCGTTTGTTTTAGTTAGTGTGTTTCACTTGTAAACCGACGCTATGTTAGTGAAAAAAGTGAAAGATAGATAAAAAAAATTCCTTACATATAATAAAATTGTCCTCATGGGAAACGTAAGTGATAAAAATAAACGTTTCGCTACATAGTTTTAGGCAATTTTAGCAACAAAGCAAGATACAAATTAAACAATAAAGTAGGAATTTCAAAATTAAAATTATTGAAAACATATAATAAATAACTTTTTAAATAGAAATTAAATCATTTTACCGATACTAATTAATAATACATACAAAACAAAAAATATGTTTTAAAACAAAAAGTAAAATCTGTAAAACAAATAGATTTATAAATAGCTATCTTCCTTTTATCTATAGAATTTTAAAATACGGTCTTAATATCTGCTTTCAGATTTAGTTATTGTGATCTGATAATAATTTTCAATACTATACCACTTTAAAAAATCTAAATACTGTATTGGGGGACTATACTCCTTAGTCTCTGTCTAGAATTTGAAATCAGTCTATACATATATAAGTTATGACGCAAAACTACATATAGTGTTAGATACGCAAACGTCCGATCGCGCGATATGTTAGAGATCGGCAATTGAATGCCAGAACTCTGGAGGATTATTTCTAATAATTATTGTTAAAAATATTTAAATTAAGTGTAAAAACCGACAAAGAATTTCAGGGAAAAGTTTGACTTACATTTTGAGCAACTTAATTACAGTTCTATATAATTGTAAAATTAGATGTAGGTAATTATAACCAAATCTGGTCACAAACGTTTGTGATCATTTTTTGGGTACTTTGGGCCTTTAAATGGTTATAAAATAAAATTTCAGTGAATAATTTCTAGTTTTGTAAATTAAGCAGATCTTGCATTTCGACGATTAATTTGTACGCATAATTTTGTTACAAGCATCCTCCACCTCAATAAGAAATGAGTCGAATGATGAACTATTAATAGACTATATATTGGATCGTCATATGGTATGCAAGTAAACAGAAATAATTCTAGTCTATTAATATAGAATAAGTATATCCACAATTACGAACAATAGGGAAGGCAGTTTCAGGATCAATAGCTGACAGCTGTTAAGTAACTCCTAGGAACAAGTAATACTCTTTTAGCATGCCATGATCATCAATATCACCAATAGCTGTTAGAGACAATGTATGAATGTTGGTGTGTAATAACGTAAATTAAAATATGTATTTATTCTTATCTTTGACGAGAGGTACGACGTAGACGAATTCTCGCATAGTAATAAAGTTTTGTTTGATAAAATTTCTTTTCTCGATTAAAATATGGCATTACAGAAGACATTCAAGTATGCTGGAAATTGCATTCTATTCCCATTATCAGAGACCGTTATATTACCATACAAAGTTTTTTTGTTTGAATATTTCTTAAATATGTAAATCTCCCACTTCATCGAAAAAAATGTCTCAAGATATCTTACTATATTAATCTATCTCTCACAGTTCCTAAAATATGTTTTCTGAGAAGAGAAGTACAAAAGATAATTTGTTTCCAATACATAAATATAGGATAGAATATAGCAATTCTGGTGCTAACGAAACAATATTGACTATGAATTTTACCCTAGAACTAGTTTAGGACCAATATTGAAGTTGATATTATAGGTAGGTATATTAATTAACGTTGCATTGGAGCAAACAACGGACTATTGGTGACGGTCCGGAATTAAACCCGAAGGGAAAGTTCCAAGGACAACACCACGCAATTTTGAACCACGGTCAGATGATGAGACAGCAATTGAGTTAGCACTCCACACTCCAAATGTCTACACTACGTCAACGGGACTCTACAAAAGAGCTTTGTGTCATTAGTATGCTAGAATTTCTATTTTTGTGATTCTATATAATACCATATTTTTTCACCCCGTATTGCGAGTCACGTTTCTGGAGCAAACTGTCCAATTTATTTCTTGAAACCGGAACACCACTCACCAAACATCTACACCACGCTAAAGTGAGTACATTTGAGGCGACGACAGATTTAACATGCACCAGCCCCCTCGTACACGATGGTTTTTGTTTGGATTTGAACTCGCAATCCCCCTTTGCTATACCGTTATTCTTTCAAAAAGGGCTACCTTGGCTCGAAAAGTAGTGGAATAATGAGCTTACTATAAAATAATTGGGAACGTAGATAGCTCAAATTAAAACACAAGGCGAAAAGACTCGTTGACATTTTAGATAGCTATATTTTAGTAAATATGCAATAAAGCCCTTTTCTCTATGAGAACCAATTTTATAGGAAACACAGTTTAAAGTTTCGAATACTCTTCCGAATCTGGTAATTTTGTGTGGGATTTTAACACGAAATTACTCTATCATCTTCGATCCCTATCCAACGAATAAATCATAGTCGCATGATAGAATTCCAATTCGGGTGCTTGGAAAATTTACTCATGAACTGACATTTATCTAAGTTCAATCTTCCGTTTCCGATAGATATGCACCTCACATTTCGACAGCAAATATTAAGCAATAAACCACTTAATTCCTACAGAACCGATTTTATATGAAACAGTGTAACGCTACTTCACCAAATCCAGCAATTTTGTGTGTGGGTTCTTCAATCCAAAATTATTCTATCATCTTCTATCCGTGTCCAACGAATAAATTATATTCGCATGATGGAATCCATATCCACATTTAATTTGAGAATTATTTCCGCGGATATGAGATGAGAAGCAGTTTCTCAAATCTATACGGGGGTATTTATTGTGTGATTTTCATGGCTACAGAAAGTATGTCCTCGCATATTCTCTCCTCCGGTCTTTTTCCCCAATGGTTTTTATATTCATCTCATTTCGCCTCTGAGGACCAAATTTCCGAATGGGGACAAAATCAGGAATTGCCAAAGTTATTGCTGATTCTCCATATAAATGGGCCATTGAAATTTCTAGTCTAAGAAAGTGTCAAAGAATCGATTCTAAAATGGGAAGAGAAGAAAAAAAAATCGATGTCACCTCAAAAAGTAATAGAAAAAAACGGAGGCTGCATACATTTTACTGAACCCTCAAAAGAATCATTCTCTCGCTTATTGAAACGGAGCATCTTTTAAATAAAAAGATTTCTGCTTCGGGTCGTGGAATAATTCAGGCCCGTGCGATGCTTTTTAAACATTTTTGGAGGCTCTGGATCTTGGTTTCAGTGAATAGTGTGAGACATTTACCCGGAAACTCTTCTTTATTCAGTTTTTGGCATTCTAGGGCTCAATTATTGGAAAAGTCTAAGTAGATTTACTCTCGCCAATTATGCAATTTATTGATTAAGCTCAAGTTAGATTCCGAATCATTTCTTTCAATGGTTAGTCGGTAAATTTCATGACTTTGACACTAATCTCTATGATAGCCTATGCTCTACATATTCGGTGGACAAAATACTTTTTAAATGGAACTATTTATTTTCTTCGTTCTGTCTTTCCTTTTCCAACGGATTTCGGTTGTCCCACAGTTGGAAGAGGAATGAATTAACAATCGGTGGGTTGCAAATTCGAAACTAGGTCCAGACAAATATCGTCAGGTTCGAGGGGGCTGGTACAAACTAAATCTGTCATGGCCTCAAATGTCCGCACGTTGACGTATAGTGTAGAAGAGCCCAGGTGTTGACCTCGTCATCTAACCATGGCTCAAAATTACGCGGTGTTGTCCTTGGATCTTTTAAACCGGAATCGATCCCCAACCGTCACCAATAGCACGTTGTGTTACTACAGTGCGACGTTAATTGACTATCCACCTACCTACCTTTTCCCAAGTCTTTGGAAGAGACTTTACTAATTCTATGTAGATGAATAGTTTTATCGCATTTGATTCAAATTTCTAAATTTTGTGTACTATGAAGTTACAAGTTTAGATATTAGAGAAAAACAAATCGTGTCGGCTAGTATGTTATACCACGTAAGTGCCAATTTCTCGAATACGCCAATGCGTCTATTTTTTGCAAACCACGAGTTTTGCAAAAAATAGGAGCATCGGTGAAGTGAGACATCGTATTCATCATATCAACAAAATGGTAAAATGTACATTAGTGATACCTAGCATTCGATTTTAAACACACTTTTTTGCTCCTGACTGTAAAATCGGTATTTTGTAATTATGAGGTATCACATATTAGCCGACGAAATGTGCATTTGGAGAATAGCTAATTTTCGTTAAACGCAGTTTTAAAAATTTTCCAAAATCTAATTGATAGATTATTATTGTTATTACTTAAACCTGCTACCATCCCTTTACTTTATAAAAAGAGATTATCTTAAATGAAAAAACATTTGAAATGAACACTTTAAAAAATGATTTCCATTCTGGATAAGCAACATCGTTCCCAATTACAGCACCCAAGATGCAGGTTTTGTTTAAATTTGAATATTTTCCCAAAAATTTACAGAAATAGTTTTTGATTTAAATTGTGTTGGATGGATTAGAAAGGATAATTTTTGTTAAACGCTGTTTGAAAATATTTCAAAAATTATTTTAATTGTTATTGTTTAAATTTGTCTAACCTCCCTTTACATTCTGAAAAGATCTCACTTAAAATGAAATAACATTTTAAACAAACATTTTGAGAAATGATTTCCATTCTGGATGATCGACTCCTTTCTCAAATCCACCACCGAAAACGCAGCTTTTGTTTCAATTAGAATATTTTCCCCGAAAGTATAAAAAAAAGTGTTTGTTTTTGATTAAAATTATGTTTTCTTAATATATATCTCAGTGGAAAGTGCGATGAATATATACTATTTCAGAGTAACCATATTAGTTCTGGATGCTGTTAGTACATCCGAGATATGTCTTCAAATATGACTTACAGTACAGAAAGTCACTACTGGTTTGTCTGGGATTTATGGCACAAAAGACATATTTGATCAAAGTGCACCCAACAAAAGGCACACAATTTCACGCAATGGATATAGACCCATGTTTTACTGACAGAAGACAGAAATACACCCAGGGTATGTTACAGGTATCGAACCTCAGCAATATACAACTCGCAAGTTGCTTTCGTTGGAGGCAAAACCACGAAGACCCCAGGAAAGTCATATAAATAGGGAAAACACACAATTGCCGTCTGCATATTTTTCCTCGAAATATCAGGCGAGAGTTTAAATGCGTTTGATTGAGTTAAAAGAAGCATTAGATATATATTGGGATGATGAGAAAGCTCGCCCCCTTTTTGCGACACAATTGAAGACAAATTATTTTGTTGCTAAAAATGACATTTAATCAATATAATATGTGTCGCTCTGTTCGATCCCCCATCCCTCCGGTAGATGCAGATTCTCCCGCGATCGTACTAGTTCTGAGGCTAAAGAACTGGTCCAGGCGACGAAACTTTCCCAACCACTTACGGCACGTGGAATCCTCAACGGCCCACCCTCACCCTACTCAACATATACAGTACCCTACAATAATGAACCAGTCAACAAGATGTGACGGTATAAGGAAAAGAATACATGCTCTAATTTTCCAACCACTTACGGCATGTGTACTCCTCCACGGCCCACCCTCACCATACTCAACATTTACACTACCCTACAATACATGCTCTAATAGGGGGATGGTCCCCCACATGCTGCAATTACACTGGCAACTCCTCTGTGCATACTTTTAACAAGGTTTTGATACACAGCTATGGGTACTCGTGTCCATTCTTACTGCAAGAATGTCGCCAGCTCAAATGTAGATTTCGTACGTGGTTCCCTGGTCCGTAAGCGTCGCTCTAACTCGTACCATAAATGTTCCAATGGGTTTAGGTCTGGACTCTAAGCAGGCCAGGGATGACATTTTACATCCATATCTAGATACCACTGCTTGACAGAGGCTGCAACATGACATGGAGCGTTAATGTCCTGGAAGTAACATTCGTCCATTCCATAAAATTGCCAGAGCGTAGGAAGAACCTGATTGTCCAAAATAGTCATGCAGGCGTCGGCGTTCAATTTACCAGGAACAATGTGCAAAGGTCCAAGGCCATACCACGAAAAATACCCTCAAACAAATAGTCAGATTTTAAGCAAATCCGCTGGTGTCCGGTCCATTACTGTAGGGTAGTGTACCTTCTTTTCTTCTGCGAAGCATTCTTGCCTTTTCGAAAATAAAAATCTATAATATGTAGAAAAATCTCATTTTCTGCCATTTTTAATGCTTACAAAATTTAAAATACACAACCTAATAACACAATTTTTTTCCTAAGTACTCGTTGTGTGAAATTCTTTCTTTCAAACAACATCAAAACTTTACACGCGAGAAGTAGATAACACTTAGTTTTGCGATGCAATGCCATCTAACGCCAAAAGTAGCCAAACTTTTGCATCTACCCAGTATTGCACAAATAGTCACTAATTACTTACCTTAAAATAGATTATTTTATTTTGTATTTAAAGTTATCTATATTGGTACTATCGAACCACACACATTGTAATTGTTTCAATTTCATCTGTACCAAGGAGATAATGAGCTGTATTCATGAGTGGAACACAATTCCCATCCACAAATCATAATGTAGGTAATAAGCGTTACTTCATCTCTTTGTCTCACAAGTGTCTGAGATCATGATCTCAACTTTCCGTTGACAAGTTCAAGTGCAACGTTAAACTAACAATGGATGTATCAATTGACGATCCTGCATTAGATGCGGTTTTTACGCTTTCAAAATACCCGCAAAGGTCTTAAATTTATGTGAATAATGATAAGCTATAAAAAGTCGAAAGCTATTTACTAACGCAAATGTGCAAATTATGCAGAAATGCAAACTTGGCTGCTTAGAAGTTAACAGGCTAAATTTGTCTTCATGAATTTTGTATACATTTTTCAATCTGATATGTTGAAGCAGGAGATACACAGAATCTCATATTCGATGGGTAACTCGGATAGAAAATTGAGGTTCGTTGCGATTTCAGCTTGATTTAATTCGGGTAAAAGAGTTAACTAATTTATTTCACTAGCAAATCTGTCGAGATTTATATCACGATATTAAATTAATGATCAGCGGTTTCAGGTTCGTTCAGATACCAATAAAGCGAATTTGGATAACCGTGTGTTCTCATGTTAAAGGGTTGGTTTGTATGTTTGTTTGAGATGATGCAAATTTGTTTTCGTGTATCTAGTCGACAGTAAACAGTCCTGACAGTTTAGCCGATGACATGTTAAATTAGCAGAATCAATATATCTTGCGCGGTAAGGTTGTTTAGCGAATGAATGATATTTGGTGTAGGGTATCAGACAGACGAATTATCGAATAAGCTTATGGAATGTGATATGTCCATAAACTTTATACATTAGATTATAGAAATGTGTTAGATGGCATACGCTATTTCTATAGTGAAAATAACCTGAATTATTAAATCTAGAAATCGTTTCAAATGTATAGACAGACATACAAAATACTACATAAATTTTCAAAACGACCTATAATTCATAAGAAAAATTACTTGAACAAGTGCACTTTCGAAAAATGATCCAAACAACATTCAAGATGAGTTCACAAAATGCAATTACATTAAATGTCTCAATCTATTATACATATTCATATACTCGAATAAGGATATTTCATCTTCAGGAAATGAAACTAACATTGTTGATAAGAGGCTCAAAGTTGTTACTAGTTGTGTGAACATTTAATATTAAGAATGTATATATTGGGATTTTCATTCCTATAACTTCTAAACTTGGCACAATTTAATCGAAGATTGTGAAAAAAGTGAATTTTACTTACCTCGTTTTCACATTGGAATCATATTAAGGATTAAGTGAAGGGGTTATGGAAAATTATGCAGGTACCAAATTGAAATTTTAATATTAGCCTTTAATTCATTCAAAAGGAAGATATTCATAACTTACCGTAAAATAGAGTGAAGGGTTTCCAATCAAACCTTTTTAAAAATTACTATAATTATTTAAATTTTATTGAAATTATTGAAGTGAAACTTAAGCATAAACAAATGGTGAAATTTCTTACCATGAAACATGTATGGCATACTGAATATGTTTCCTTACGGCTTGTATGGCTTATAGAAGAACGTATTTTGTATGTAAACCTCGTTTTAATATACTTATTACCAAATGCTTCATTTATAAATGCAGTTCAAACTGTATTTAAAACACAAATTAAACTTCAAATGATTGTCCCAATCAAAGCAGGCTTATATAAATTAAAAATGTTTTTTGAAGTTTAAATTACTGAAAGGTAGTTCCTCCACTGATTCATGTAAATAGTGAGTCTGTTTTATCGATTTAATATTATTTTGTATATGATATCGTAATCGCATCCAGCTGGGAATTCTGTTGAAAAGATTTGCTTAATTCGTTTAGAAAATGAAATGCTGTATTGAATTTTTAAAGTTTAAAAAATATTTCCGTAAACCCAATGGTTAAATCAAAGGTATTTTTAATATAGTTCAGCGAATCTACAGTTTTAAGAATTTCTCAAAAACATTTCAGTAAACTGTTTCAGTTCAGATAAACTTACTTAAGCTCAATACAATCTTATGCGGCTCTGTGTATATTCAGTTATAATTTCAAAAAAGAGTCTCAGTTAAATGAACTTTGGAAGATAAATTCCGTTATGAACATGAAATAATCCCTAATATGGCATTGTCTTTTCTACAATGTTTTAGCTTTGGGAATTGTATTTTAATGACTTAATTTGTGACCAGAAGACTTGAACGTAAAATAGCAGAACTAGCTAACTTGCAGTTTCCTATATCAAGTCTGTACGCAAATTTGCATTAAATATCCAATATGCCTAACTATGCATTTGTTAATAAATTCGAAAGTCAGTCCCATTGTGTGCAGCAGGTAATGAATTCTAAAAATAGGCCTATCTCTGAGAAAATAATGACTTGTCAGATTTGTATTCGAGATATGAAGATGACACCACAGCTCTGTTTCTATTGTAGTTCTGCTTTCCGTATGCTCACGAGATCGCTTTGCATGCGACGAAAATCAATTTGTTATCTATGCTTATTTCATCTTTTAACATCAGTAGCGGTGCTAATATTTCAACTGTTAAATATACTGCGGCGTATAAGATTCATATCTACATTGTAACCCTACTTTCAAGTTTAACGCAGTTGATTGGGATTTTAACCCGATGGCATATGAGATGGGGTGGATGTCTCAAACCCAATTTGTACCAAGAGCGCTGGATTAGGCACCCTAATTGCTTATACAATTAAATTTAAATATTATTTTTAATTAATTATTCAAACATAAAAATGTAAAAGTACGAAAAGGAAAATGAGACATGTCCTAAATTCGTGCAATCTCCTATTTTGAAAGATAGGAAGATCTAGAAAAGGCTATACAAGGCAGATGAACGGCAACTAGTGTGACACCTGTGGCAAAGATTCGCATGATTTCGTTCTATTTGAATTCAAGTATGCGTGGCACAAAATGGCGAAAGGTATACCTCTTCGTTGGTAATTCGTGAGAACTCCCATTCTAAAAGACAGAGGAAGCTGAAGCTGGTTTTTCAGGAGCAAGATAGCATAAAAGGCAGCTACTAATGAGATCATCCAATTCACGTGCTTAGAGGCGGTTCTATTTGAGGATTTTATGGTAGAGCATATCCCACGCGACCTTTCAAGTGTTAATAGTATATTGATCGAGCACGGCCTAAATTGTTTTGAAAACTATTTCTATAGTTTCGTCCTTTCCAAACTCCTTCTTTAACTCACTTCGATACCTAATTTTACTATCGATATTTAACACGTTTAAAATATTTTTTTAAAGCTGATCACCTCAGTAAAAGTGATTAACAATTGCGAATGTGATGGTATTTCGGGTTAATTCTGTCCATAGTTTGATTGCAATCAACCGTTTCGAGTTTATGTTAGGTTCCCAAGTTAAAAGATTAGGAATTCTAAGACAAATAATCTATGATGTCCAAGGAAGAGATTAAGTAAGTATCACAGATCCCGTTGACAAGCATCTCTACGCTATTGACACTGGCACCGTATACTCTTCCACATAATTTCTGTCTCTAGTCAAAGGAAATTATCTATACACCAATGGACGAAGTATGGAATTTATCACAACAAAATAAAAACACTTGGGTCTGGATCTCTAGTCTGATAACGGCGAAATAACCATCGCGGAGCATGTAGCTCCCACGTTAACAAGTACAACGCATATTAAATTTGAGGTTTAATTTTTTTCCCTCATCAATGATCTCTTTCTTTAATATCTCATTAGATTCTGTGTACTTGGATACAGATATTGAGATAATTTAAATATATTCCATTTAAGGGTCGTTCGTTAGGCGGTTTTTGATATCGGGGTAGATTTTAAATTAGAAACCTTTTCCTAATGCAGTTTTGCAGTATTTTGAATTAGTCATAATGAGTTAGTAATTATGAACTTGCGCTCAGGAAAAAATAAATCGACTTTTTTTTTCCGAATATAGGACTTTCAAGACTTGATTTGAGGTATCTGTAATGACAATTCTGCTTTGGTGGGCAATTTGCAATTGTCGGTAGGCTCAACCAAATTGTATTTTCCTTATTAAAATTAGTTCTTAAAGCAATTATTTCTGTGTAGACGTATTCAAGTAAGTAAATATTAAAAATGAAGGCAGAGGAGAAATGGCGCCAGATTTTAATTAAATGCAGAAAGGACACATATATGCATAATAATGACTAAAGTTAAAAAATACTCTCTGCTCCGGCATCTGTAAAATCCACATGAAATAGTGGCCTTCCGACCAACTATTTCACTAATGAATGAAATATTCTAGTTGCTTTTCAGTCATGCAAGCTGGGAGGCATCCATGAAGGGGCAGATGGTAATTTATGTAACAAATCTTGTGTACAAGACAAACAACGTTAGATGCCAATTATAAAGACATGAAGCAAAAATAAGAGGTGAAAATAAAACCAAAATCTTGATACTTGGGGCATAAGAATTATCTGGCCAAACCTGGCATTTTTACAAATAGTGATTGAAAAACAGTTTCGGGGGAGATTTACGCCTGAAATCATATTCTATCGAGAAGAAAAATGTATTTTGATAAGGTGCCAAAGGTGAAGAAAATATTACAACATTGGTGTTGAGTCCAGAGGCGAAATCAATATAGGTGACTGATTACTCTTATAAAACTTTATTTAAAAATCATGAAACGTGAGATCCCTGCGGCTATTACCGATTTCCTTCGAAAACCGAAACTGTTTGTCGAAATTGTTATTGACATATTCCTTGAATTAAAGCATTTATTTGTAATTCTGATAAGTACACCTAAATTTAATAAGACAAATTAAAATTACGTCTAAATTGAAAGTTACCGAAAACGTCACTTGCAATGTATAACTGTGGTGAATATTTCATTTAATAGGTTTTTACTCTTTGGATACTCGCCTCAATAAGTTGAATGTTTTACAGTTTATGCAATGAAAAAAGGGGGAATAAGATTATTCGAAATACGTAAGGTTGATTTAGCGTGTTTGCATATTATATAGGATAGTGGAACAGAATGTAATAATTAGGTATATATAAAAGATGTTTTATCTATATTATTCAATATTATTTATGCTGTTGATACTTATTTCACTGTAAAACTTATCACAATGTAATTTATATTTGGATAAGTTCATTTCTAAAGTCAAGTATGTGTCAAAAATAAAATGAAGATATATTAATAAAACCTCAAAAATTAAAATGAGATTTATATTATAGTGGACCGAAACTCAAATTTCATATTTGATAGATAAAAAGGGCTCTTTTTTGAAGTGCAGACCAAAACGTTGAGCAAAGGACAGAAGTTTGGGCTTCTAACTGGAGAAAAATAAATGTAAGAATATTTATTTTGCACTTCAAAGTAATAATCACCTTTATTTTTTATCGAATAGCATAGAACTTCAGAAAACAATATGCATACTTTAGTAAATTAAGTGAAATAATAAATTGCTCATTTTTGTGTATGATTTTTGTATACTATATTTTCTATGACTTTTATGACTTTTAGTATACTGTATTTACTAGTGTCGCATGTTTTCGCATTTTTATATTACAAATTGTTTTCGAATTAATGAGTTTAATCAAATATTTAAGCATGATAAATTGCGTAGAAACTATATTCAATTGGTAAGAATGTTAATTCTTAAAGAATGTTGTGTGTTGAAGAAACAGATCATATATGTGAATAATCTTAGAAGCAATACTTTGAAATATAAATATTGTTTCTTCGTCATAAACAGTCACGAGATTAAACTCATAGCTATATAAGCGTCACCTATTTCCTTTTTATAAAAAGCTGTTTTCTTGAATGGGATACTTTTTTAGGCAATTATCTAATTGGCTTTGAAGGTAAAGCGCCCAGTTTTCATGTAATACTAGACACGTCGTGGCTAGCCCGGCGTTGCTGGTGCCAGTTGCTTTTGTGGGGTTATTCTATTATCTTTTATATTGTGGGCATGGAATGTAATCTGTTTATTTTTGGAACGCGAATGTTGGCGTGACGCTACATTCTCTTGCAAAAATATAAAATCTATTCAATTAAAAAAATTTATTTATTTAAAGAAAATCATATTTTTAAGTATCGATCTAATGTGAGATTTACCGCAGATTTTAAATCTGTTGAAATGTCTTCTCTATCTTTAATGGTCTAAGAGAGAAAAAAGAACTACATAACTAAAGTTAAAACTTTGTTCTTATTGTCTGTTGGAAATTCATTCCAACGCTCAAAATGAAAACGGAAGAAATTAATTTAGAATCTGTGATCTTTTATGCTGTTGCCATTCCAAAGAAAACAATAATAATTAAATTTCATTAAATTCATTTTAAAATGTTCTAGATTGAATTTTAAAATTGGCCTCGACCCATAAATAGCAAAAAATTCGGACTACCTGTGTGTCAATTCCCATTACTGCAAGTGCATAGATTCGTCAGGACTTTGATAACAGAAAACAGACAAACACTTCCTTTTATATAATAGTAGAGATACATTTATTTTCTCTAAAAAAAACTAAATATTCCTGAGTAGTATAGCACTGAAGTAAAATGATTAAGTCAATAAGTTCTATTTATACAATTATAACCATTTTCAAATGCAAAGGTGCAATTGGTAGTGGAATCTCTTTTTTTAGTAGTTAAATAAACTAAAATCTACCTATTTCAATCTATGAATTTTAGAAAACGTTCATTTACAACTGACGCATGTTGTCGATTACATTAAAGAGCATACGAATTCCAGGGGGAAATTATATACATAAATTAATTTCTTTTTAGGGCATTGTTAAATGTTCTAAATGATTCTTCTGATTCAATAAAAAAAAATTAGATTATTGTTACTGTAAGCGTCTGGGGAATCTTGTTTTTATGAAGTTAGTCACAGTAGAATTTTAGAAAACGTTCGTTTACTAGTGCCTCATGTTTTCGATTCCATTTAATAACATCCAAATTTCAGGGAGAAATTATATGCATCTATTTATTTCTTTGTAAGGTATTGTTAAATATTCTGAATTCTTCTTCTGATTCAATGAAAAATAAATTACTTTTACTGTAAGCGTGTGAAGTATTTTGTATTCATGTAGTATCGAACACAGAAACTTTGATTGCTCTGTGACCTTTATTATCGAAAATTAGGCTCCTATTCGTGGGAACCGAACTGTCATTTATTGTAATCGATACGCGTTCGTATGTTGAGTCAAATTGAGATTATCGATCCTACAATCTACAAACAGCTTGTTTTGTCACCTCAATACATCCTTGTGTGTACATTAGCTCGTAAATGGCTTCAGCCTAACTTAAAATGCGCGCGTTTGGTAGTTATCGAATAACATGCATAATCGAAATGCGTTCTTCGTGACTGACTGAATTACAATCGAAATCGGCTTTATATAGGCTGCTCCTAGCTCGGCCTGCGTAATTCAAGTTTTGCATATTGTTTTCGCTTGAACTATTTCTTGATGTGAAGTTGTTGCACGTTTTCATTTAAGGGGGACCGGGACACAGTTTTTTATTTATTTTTTTGCTAATAAAGATATTGCTTTGGAATTTTTAATGAAGACATAGCTCCTAATTTACAAATAGAAAATGATAAAAAATTAACTTGATAGCAGTTCAAAAATTTTCAGAAAAGTGCCTGTGCTAATTTTTGATATAACTTGAGGCAAAGATACAGTATTTACATTTCCTAAAAGCAGATATTATATTTAAAAATTTGTCTTCACAGTTTTTTAATACATGCATTCAAAAAGATATTAAAAATTTTTCAATTAAAAATGAGCATTTTTTGAATTCATAATTTATAAAAACACCTATATTTTATAACATATCAATAATTTTTAAAATTACTGAAGACAAATCACTTAAATATGTATGAAGAATACATACCAAATTTCATGCAATTATCTTGAATACATTTTGAGTTATATCATTTCAAAGTTGCGAAAACTGAGTAAAATCCATCATGGAGAAAAATCATCTCAAAGTTTCAGAAATGAAAATCAGTTACAAAAGTGAAATTTTAGTACCTGATGAATTTTTCACTCCGAGTACGTAAGTAAATCCGTTAATGTCTTCAGACCTTTGATTAAGGTTTATTTTGGCTAATAGTACCTTTCTACGGTAAAATTTGTAAGCAATTGTACTATTGTTAGCAGTTTTTCGGATGCGTCGACATATTTTTCGTTTCAAAATTTTGACAGCTATCAAAACGTTCTTTTGTTGATATCTTCGGTTCTACTCAAGATATCATCATAAAATTGGTGTCCAGCAAAAGATAATTAATTTTCAAATTTTTTGAGAACATAAAACAAAAAAGTACTTTTTGAAGGTTTTTTTTGTCCCAGCCCCCTTTAAGAAGTAAAGCAAGAGCTGGATTGAATACGTAAATTAAATACGACCAAGAATTCCGTATCAAAAAATTATTACTTAAAAGTTAATTGGTAACTGAAGCCACATATTTTGTTATTATTGTACAGTACATTTTTTTGATATTTCGTCTTTTGGTTTTACCAATGAATAATGTGTAATTTTTACCAAAAAGGAAAACAAAAATTTGTTTTTTGTATTTAAATTTCTTTTTAACAAAATATTTTTCAGAATTTTTTCATCTAGTTAAAATGAAGAAGCTCCAAGTAGAATTCTTCTTCGTACCTTCTTTGAGTGTGTTCAGATGAGCACGCAGTGACCATTTTGTCGTGTTTTGAAGGAGTCTTTGATTACAAGCTCAATTAAAACAATAACTGATCAATTAACTTAAAATTAAGGTTTATTTTCACGTTGGTTATGATTTACAGAAAAGTATTAAAATAACTGGATAATTTAAACTTAAAAATTATTTTACAAAAATACTATTGTCTGAGCAAAACGTCCACGCAAGGCCTCCCCTGTTTTGTCACACTCCTTTCTTCTACTGAAAATCACCCCGTTGGTGCCTTGCGACACCCCTCAAAGGGGCCGTATACAAGTTGCCAGCTGTCAATGTTTTAAGGCTGCTTGGCACGGACTGTACACTCCTCCATTGCAATTCTTACATGTAAAGAAAATGAATTTCATCGATAGCTACTCTTTATATACAAGAATTTCGATGGAACACGGATAAATCTTTTTGTTTCACTTAAATCGGTACGTTTAAAAAATAGTTTATTCTTAATCAAAGCAGAATGGAGTTAACAAAATGTCAAACTGAATTATCTGTGTTTGGGTATTAAGGGGTTTGCCTCAACATTTACATCTCAAGACATGGTGCTATTAATAGACTATAAAGATGTGATTTATCTAATCCTTTGTACCAAACACAACATTGAAATTATAGTTATTCTTCTTAGCTGTCAATGTTTTAGGGTGCTTGGAACGAACTGTACACTCCTCCATTACAATTCTTACACGTAAAGAAAATTAATTTCTTTGATCGCTACTCTTTATATACAAGAGCTTCAATGGAACACGGAGGGACCTTTTTATTTAAATTAAATCGGTAAACTTAAAAAGATAGTTTATTCTTAATTAAAGCAGAATGGAGTTAGCAAAGTGTAAAACTCGATTATCTGTGTTTTGGTATTGAGAAACTTGCCTCAACATTTACATCTGAAGGCATGGTGCTATTAATAGTCTATAAAGAGGTGATTAATCTTATTCTTTATACCAAACAACATTGAAATTGTTATTATTATTTCCAGCTTTCAGTCCTTTATCCTGTAACAAATATCTAATTTCAACAATAACAATTTGACATTTTGAGACTAAAATGGCCGCGGCAAGACTTTATGCTACTTTGGGGCTTATGATGCAAGGACCACATTTGACAAAGCTGCTACAAACATATGGTAGACAACACAGTGAGCGAGAAAGAAGAAGCAAAAATCAGAAGCATAGGTGAGGGTGAAAGGAAGAAAGGATCACTCGGGCACCCCGGGGTTGAGATGCCCGTACACACCTAAAGAAGATGTGACCCTGAGGACGCTAGGCTGAATGAAAAAGTCAAATCAGGATGCTTGGAATGAATCACAGCGAATGTTATCCCCCCGACCAGCCGGTCTGGTGGTTAAGGTGTTGGCCTCTAGATCGTAAGATTCCTGGTTCGAATCCACGTCAGTGCATGGATGTTTGTAAGCGTATGGTGTGAAGGCGGCTGGTGCACCTTAAATCCGTGCTGTGTATCAAAACCTTGTTGAATGTATGGCCAGAAGGGTTCCTAGTGTAAATGCAGTACATGGGGGCCCTTCCCCCTATTAAAGCATATATATTATTTCCCTTATACCATCATATCATACCTTGTTTATGTGTACGCTCCTGACGAATCATTGCACTTACAGTTATGGGATTTGGCACATAGGAAGTCCGAACTTTTTTGCAATTTTTGTACGAAGCTCGAACTTTAAAATTCAATCTAGAACATTTTTAAATGAATTTAATGGAATTTAATTATTATTGTTTTCCCTAGAATGGGAACACCACAAAGATATGACAGATTCTAAATTTTTTTTTTCTGTGTCTCCTTTTCATTTTGCGGCCGAACAAACAGTCTGGTGGTGAAGGTCTTAGCCTCTAGATTGGAAGGTTCCTGGTTCGAATCCGGATCACTGCATGGATGATTGTAAGCATATGGTGTAGAGGCAGCTGGAGAACTTTAAATGTGTCGTGGCCAAACATCCTCCGTTGGGTTGGTGTTTGAATTTGGAGATTGAGGTGCCAGCTCTGGTGTAGCATCATCTAACCGTGGTTCAAAACTATGCGGTGTTGTTCTCAGATATTTCCCTTTGGATATTGATCCCGGATCGTCGTCTCTATCCCGTTGGGTTGAACTAGAACGACGTTGATTAAAAATTACCAATTACCGAGCCTTATCTCTGAATGCACCTATCAATTATAAGTGGTTGCGTCTAACACGATGATACCGTGGTAGGAAAGATGTCAAAATCAGACCATCACAAAAATCTATTCCTAATCATGAGCATCAAAATTCAGCCTTTCCGAAGCAAGCATTGTTAGTTCTGGGATAAGGGCGTAACAGCTGGTTCCCGGTGATAAGGCAAGAGGAGAGGAATAAGACATTCACAACTTGACTGAACTCTTGGAAAGAAATAAACACGATTTCCATTCCGAGTGGAAGAGGCTTCCGCAATGCCAAACTGAATCGCCATTCGATTTGTTACAACTACATCGCTGCAGGGAAGTATGCAAATCATTCATCTTCATCTACCGGAATCGTTCCTCTTCCCCTTATTCTGAATCCCGAACAGAGGGGACACTTTAGGCCTTTTATCGAGGGAAATAACTGCATAACCTAATGAAATAATTCAACGTTCCCACATAGGAGACGCTCTCGCGTTTGTTAAGATATGCTATTCCCAACAAGAGGTACTGAACAGCGGCTTGATGTACAGTGTCTTACACTGAATTGTCTTTCAATGGATATTTGTAAGCATCACGTACAAAGTGGAAAATCTCCATAGATTGTAATTGTTGAATCATGCTCTTTCTGCCTGAGAGGTTACTGTTATCTAAAGTATGATACCGGAAGGTATTTTAATTAACATCGCACGGGACCAATGGCCGGTAAGGTATCAATCCCGAAGGGAAAGATCCGAGGACGACACCACGTAATTTTGAACCACGGTCAGATGACGAGGTCACACTTGCGCTGGTAAGGTAAGGTAAGGTAATTTTTAGTTAAGGTCATACTAGAGCAACGAGCCGCGGTAGCTCAGTCAGAAGAGCGTCGGGCTCGCATCGGAAGGATTGTGGGTTCTGTCCTCAGCAGAGCCTGCAATTCTGATGGTTGCAGGATCGGCGCTTGGACCTGGCTAAAGACCGTCGTGTTCGCTAATGGTGGCTGGAGCACGTTAAATAGGTCGTAGCTACAAAGTCCCCCATGTTCCCATACCAAATCAATACCTCTGGGGGACCTGATCAGGGGGTTATCGGCCTCTGATTGGGATCTAAATTACGATATGTGTGAGTGAACGGATGTGTGAAAGGGACCTTCCTGTGAAACGGATGTGTCATGTATGAAGAAGTCCAACCCTCCGGACAATGGCACCCCCAATTGGGCCATATATGGCCCGCACGACAACAACTAGAGCAACACAACGGGCTATTGACGACGGTCCGGGATCAATCGCTTAAGGGAAAGATCCGATTACTACACCTTGTAATTTTGAACCACGGTCAGATGACGAGGCAACACTTGAGCTGGCGCCCCACTCACCAAACCTACACACCAACCCCACGTGAGGACTTTCGGCCACGACAGATTTAAGGTGCACCAGCCGCCTCTACACCATACGCTTACAAACATCTATTCCCGGATTCGAACCAGGAACCTTCCGCTCCAGAGGCTAACACCTTAACCACTATACCGGTTGGTCGGCATACTTAAGCTGGTACCCTACTCTCCAAATTTCCCCACCATGCCAACTTGAAAATATTTTATGCCAGGACAAATTTAACACGCACTAGCACGGTTATACACAACGGTCATTGGTTGGGTTCGAACTCGCAATCATCCGATTTCTAATCCGTTACTCTTGCAACATACAGCGTGAGATAGTAGCGAAATCGAAAAACTGTTATTTCTTGAATTTCGAGCTCACTAGATATGCTTCATATTATTTGGTTAAAATCGCGTAATATAATGAGTTTATTGCTTGCTAATAACTAGCTTGGTAGTAAGGTAGCTAATTAATTTCACATTGACAAAACACAACGGGCTATTGGTGACGGTCCGGAATCTGTCCCGAATGGAAAGATTCGAGGACAACACCTCGTAACTTTTAACCACGATCAGACGACGAGGTCAACACCGATCTGGCACCCTACTCTTAATACTACCACACCACGCCAACGCAAGGACATTCGAAGCTTTAACATATTTAAAGTGCACCAACGTGTGCACTACGGTCTATGGTTGGACCGAGTTTCTGACTCGTAACCCCCGGTTGCTAATCCGTTGCTCTTCCAAATAGGCTACCGCGGCCCAGTAACAAGTTTATAAGATAATTAATTGGTAATTTTTTAGTTAACGTCGTACTAGAGCAACACAACGGGCTATTGACAACGGTCCGGGATCAGTCCCTTAGGGGAAAGATCCGAGGACAACACCTCGTAATTTTGAACCACGGTCAGATGACGAAGCAACACCTGAGCTGGCACCCCGCTCTCCAAACTTCCACGCCAACCCAACGTGAGGACTTTCGGCCACGACAGATTTAAGGTTTACCAGCCGCCTCTACACCATACGCTTACAAACATCCATGCCCGGACCCGGATTCGAACCAGGAACCTTCCGATCTAGAGGCTAACACCTTAACCACTATACCAGTTGGTCGGCAAAAACAAGTTTATAAGATCACCCTACGTTTGGCATTGATATTAAGAACCACCGATATTATATTCCAAAACATACGCTTATCAAGCTCAAAATGTTTCAGTTAAAATTGTCAGTCTAATCAAAGTTCATTGTTCATTGATACCCAAAGGTACACGTATTTATCCATTCTGAGAACTCGGTCTTCCCTGCATGACTTGTAACCAATAGAAACTATCCAAAGATTCTTTCAATCAATGGAGAAATAGCAATACTACCCTACTTGGAAATCTTGTGACCTTAGGAGGATTAATTAATGTTTAAAACACTTGTTACATTAAATCCTACTGCCGATAAAATGTTAAGTACTTATAAATATTTAATTAACATAAGAAAAAAAATTTAAGTACTTTCAACTGAAAACAGTAACAGCACCCTGCTATTGTGTGTGATTTCCTAGAAAAAAATTAGATTTTCTTCCTGAACCTGTACTTTTTTCCACTAAAACGTCCGCAGGTGTCGATTCGACACCCGAGCCGGTTTATTTTGTTCTTCTTTCCGCATTTATGTATTGAATTTGAAAATTTGTGGTGACTTTTAATCATTTTCCTAGATGAATACACTAGAAATTTTGTTGTCTAGATTAATTTATAAAACTTTTACAGCTAAATTTACCTAGAACGTCCGCTGTGTCGTTTTGACACCACGCGATTTTATCATTCTAAATAGAGATCATTGAGCAGCAAACATTTGTAAGAAACTAAAATATTCTTGTCACACATCTGTTTAACCTTGAAAACAATGTTATGTCCACAGCGGAAACTAATAAATTATACTTGTGAGATTAGGTCAAAAACCCCGCTCACACGAGGCGCATAAAATGCGCGTTTGGCGAGGCTATCAGGGTCCCGCTCTTCAAGGTCGCAAAGATAGATACTTGAATTATAGGAATAAATAAACATAATTTAATGGCGGGACTTTGCTAGTCTCGCCATACGCGCGTTATAATTCCTCATGTGAACGTGGCCTCGTGGAATGTGGCGTGAACGTGGAGTGTTTCGTCGTTTACATTTGTTTATCTGGTCATAAAATAAACAGATTTGATTTTCGAATCTTGTGTAGTGGAGATACGAAAACGATGGCTCGTAGAAAGCTCTAAGGCCACGTTGACATGGAGTTTTTCTAACGCACGTTTTTGTAAAGTCCATGTGAACATCTCTTTGCGCGTTTTCCAAGGTCAGTTATCCTTAAGCATTAAATTACGTTTTTTATTCCCCTACTTCAAGTTTCTATCTTTGCGATCGTTGAAAAAAGAGGAAAAATTTCAACGGATTTCAAATCTGCGTAAAATTCTACGCCAGATCGGTACTAAAAACAAAAATTTCTTCATAAAAAATTCATTTTCTGTAGTCGTAACTGATATTTTTGCGAAACACCTTTGGCTCCATTTAAAAGCTTTGGTACATATGCCGATTACTTTGTGTATGGGGTTGCCAGAAGATGAATATCAGAAAAGAGAACATTTGGTAAAACTATTTTGAAAAAAAAAAGAGGACAGGAAAAGTGTGAAAATCCAGACAAGTTTTTAATTACTACCGAATGAGTGTTCGATCATTTAAAAGCTTGCGGGAAAAATTACTGACAAGGTTATGTCTCAAAATACATGGATGAGACTATACCTCCTATACAATTCTATATTGAAATGTGCCGCCGGTTGAGAACATCGATTATTAAATGAACTGTAACCAATATTTATTCTTTTATCTTTATCACCTAAGCAAACACGAAAAATAATAATTTAACAATGGGAAGAACCAATAGAAATACTGACACAAACAACACAAGTAAATAATGCAACAACACATAATTATAACTCACCGAATTCTGCGCAGTTGAGTTATTAACTTCGATTTAATTCTAATAAAAAAAGGTGCGGTGTCCTAGCGCTCTGCTTCCATCGTGAACGAACCATCGTCAGTATACGTTACCTCAAAAACAAAATTACATACAATTTCCCTTTGTTGGAATCTATCTTCAAAACGCCGAATGATTAAATTTGCATCCTATTTTTAGTGGTATTAAATACAAAGCAGTAAATTAAGACAACTATGCATTCCATTCAAGATATATCTTTTCTAAAAAACGAGATAAATGGTTCTTTTTGTGTTCGTAATGATTATCTTGGTCAAATGAGGTCGAATTCTTATTGCGAAAATATAAAAGCTATAACTAAAAATTATTTATTTAAACAAAATCACATTTAAGGTATTGATCTGGTGAAAAAAGTTCCGCAGATTTGAAATCCGTTGAAGTTTTCACTCTGTCTTTAACGATCGCGAAGATAGAAACTTGGACAAGGGAATAAAAAAAGCCCTAACGCCAGTTAAAACGTGTGTCCTGTGAACAGCGTATCATATTCCTATGTATATCGAGCTTCAGCCGAAGCGTTCGAACGATCGGAGCCCCTCGGCTCGAGGTAGCAATAAAAACGCCAGATGGAGGTGTTTTCTACATGTGAACGCTCCAGTAGAACTCTATGTATTTTGTCTACTCGCGTTTTGTGTCAACATCAAACGAGCGTTAGAAATAGCCTCATGTGAACAGAGCATAAATCCTGAAGAAATTGCTAATTTGTTGCGAGAACTTGCTGAAAATTAATCGGATGGTCTGGTTCTTTGTCCTTCGTTCTTGTTCGGATTTAGATCCGATAAAGTCACCAATTTACATGAGTGAATGCGTTGAATTTGAAGAAAGTGCAGATGAAACTGATGATATACCAACTAGTCCGGATTTAAAACGAGATTGTTTTTTACGCTTCGGAAAGGTATTTATTTTCTGGAGGTCCAATGTGGGTTCATTGTGGAATAAGTATTATCCTATTTTTAACTATTCTTTTAAAGTTGCTAGAAAATATTTGCGTAAAATAGCTTTTCTGAGAGAAGTAGAAAGAGAAAATAGGCTTCAAAAAATAGAGAAACAAAAAAGAATAAGTTCAAAAATTCTGAAATTATTTAAAATTTTAAATTAAATGTACTCTTAATTTATTTTTAATTTTTTCGTCATAAAAATTGTTTGGACAAGGATAACCGATTGGCGGACAGTGAGCCATTTCTTATTCTTCAGGTAGTCTTTATAATGAACTATAAAAATGAAATAAAATTTTTTCCCTCCAGATACCAGTAACATATTGAATCGATCTGTCTTCAGTGAAGATCTTTTTGGTACTAACAAAATGTACGATTGTTTCAGGCAAAAAAGTTGAAATAATGATGTTCGAAAATGTCTCATTAATTCTGGAATTACGATATTCGATCCAAGGTAAACTATCCAAAGAAAAATTATTGTTTCGTCGACATTAGTGTGATTGCGTTTATTCTAAACTACTGAAGATTGTCCTAATTTGTTGTAATTTACAGTATGCTAAAACTACAGATAAAGGAAATAGTATAAAAACTTAAATACTGAAATTATAACACTGTACTTATGATGTTATCAGTCGGTGAGAGATATAATTAAAACAAGTACATTCACCTAAGCAAATAAATATTGTTAACAATTACTTTCTCTTCATTTCCTTTATTTTGTCTATAATAGAAGACTGAGTCCTTAAAGCCTAGTTACACATTTGAAAATTTTCTAACCTTGACTATCTTACCCACCTTAAAAAACGTAAACTTAATTCAACAGTTATTTTCGATTAAAATCGCCTATATAAGTACTGAAATTCTTAAATTTGTTATTGATACATACAGTGAACATTCAGACATTGTATCTTTCTATGACATAAAATTATGATGTCCCATAGAAAAATGATTTTGTTTCCTTTCGCAAGTATTTCTAACATTCTGTATTCATGGGAATAGGGTATGAATTTTTATCTATATACCCTGTGTTACTTGGATGTGATCCATTAGCAACAGAGTATTCTAGAGTCTTTTGATATTGAATTCTTTTTGATGTTCGATGTACCCATACATTTCATTCTCCATTTTGGAGATCTATTGCTACTGAAAGACACTAGATAGGATAATGCCTTATTTCCTATTTTTCAGAATAACTTAAAATCGACCATCTGGGACCGAGGAAAACTTGATTGAAAATCCATATTCCATAGGAAGAGGTAAAATGTGTCATATTGGCGATCTTTGAAAAAGTAAACGTTTCTAACACGGGAAAGGTTTTAGTGGATTTCAGAAAGAGATGCTCATTTTTAACTTCAGATTTCTCATTTTGGCCGCCGGTTTCAATTTCCTTTGTGTTATTGTAGAATTAGTAGACATTTTAGCGTAACTCGGCTGTTTGTTTATGATATTATAGATATGGGTTACTGATGTTAGGCAGTAAAAATTTTTTGTGCTGATTAATACAAATATTTACGGATAAATTGTTTAATTATATGTGGCGTTTTATACATTTTTATCTCGTCATCTGACCGTGGTTGAAATTGCGTGGTATTGTCCTCTGATCTTTCGCTTCGGGTTTGACCCCGGATCGTCAATAACTCGTTGTGGTGCTGCCGTGCGAAGTTGACTTAATACCTGCCTACCTCATGTAATTTTACTTTTTGGAATTCTATATTTATTTCCAAATGTCGAAGAATTAATTATACATCGTATGTTTTATTTGGTAATGTAAAACAGCGTTTCAATGCTTTGTATGGTTTGTTTCTGAAGGCTGTAATGGTAATTTTAGTTAACGTCGTACTAGAGCAACACAACGGGCTATTGACGACGGTCCGGGATCAGTCCCTTAAGGGAAAGATCCGAGGACAACACCTCGTAATTTTGAACCACGGTCAGGTGACGAAGCAACACCTGAGCTGGCACCCCACTCTCCAAACTTCCACGCCAACCCAACGTGAGGACTTTCGGCCACGACAGATTTAAGGTGCACCAGCCGCCTCTACACCATACGTTTACAAACATCCATGCCCGATCCCGGATTCGAACCAGGAATCTTCCGATCTAGAGGCTAACACCTTAACCACTATACCGGTTGGTCGGCTGAAGGCTGTGAAACTAGCGTTATTAGATTCCAAGAATTATTTAACGAACGAGTAATTGCTTTTCAACGCAAAACGTCTTACGCCTGGAGATCATCGAGGGTCACCAAAATAAATCATTTTTTAAGTGGTATTGTCCTCTAATCGTTCACTTCGGTTTGGATCCCGGATCGTCGCCGATAGCCCTTTGTGTTTCTCCTGTGCGAGGTTAAGAAAATACCCCGACCTACCTAATACAATTTTACTTTTTGCAATTCTGTAATTTGGTAACGTATAACAGCGTTACAATGCTTTGTATGGTTTGTTTCTGAAGGCTGTGAAACTAGCGTTATTAGATTCCAAGAATTATTTAACGAACGAGTAATTGCTTTTCAACGCAAAACGTCTTACGCCTGGAGATCATCGAGGGTCACCAAAATAAATCATTTTTTTAAGTGGTATTGTCCTCTAATCGTTCACTTCGGTTTGGATCCCGGATCGTCGCCGATAGCCCTTTGTGTTTCTCCTGTGCGAGGTTAAGAAAATACCCCGACCTACCTAATACAATTTTACTTTTTGCAATTCTGTAATTTGGTAACGTATAACAGCGTTACAATGCTTTGTATGGTTTGTTTCTGAAGGCTGTGAAACTAGCGTTATTAGATTCCAAGAATTATTTAACGAACGAGTAATTGCTTTTCAACGCAAAACGTCTTACGCCTGGAGTTCATCGAGGGATCCCAAAATAAATCAGTTTGTTAAAGAAGACTGAAACCACAAATTTCGAAAAAAAAATTTCAAAAAGTGTTTTTTGGTTTATTGAATAAAACGATGCATCAGATATTCAAGAACAAATGGACAAAATTTCAGAGTCGAAGACAATTGCTACCAGCTGCTTTTTAACTTTTATTTGACCTTCCAACTACCGAATCGACTGTCATACATTGACTTCGTTTTCCATGAAAACTTCCATTTATGCAACATTATATCATAGTGTATCTACCGATGATTATTCCAAACATTTTATATACTCTTAAGGTGTAGACTCCTGGTTTTCTATCAGTCGGCGAAAACTAAATGACAAAATCCAGGTCCTTAAGTAAAACATGTGGTGACGCCCTGGAATGAAACACATTGAAAAATAGTGCTCAATTTCGTCGCATGCGTATCACTACAAAAAGGCTCGCGCGCGCGCGTTTACAGAAAAAAAATAGCTCTAGAAAAAAAGAATATGTGGTTTATACAGTGGTGGTTTATTTTAAAATAGTAATGATCCAATAAAATAATAATTTTTCAGTTCAGTAAACAAGAAATGTATATTTTTTCAGTGAATTATCCCAACTCACTTGTCATCAGAGATGAAACTGGCTTTTAAAAATATATACGAGTTTTCGGTAAAAATTCTTGTTTTGATAAGAGTCTCAATGTAATGGAAATTACTAAAAAAATACTACTTGCAAAAAGTAAGTTCTTTTTGTAACTTCTGTTGTATTTTGTACTTAAAATGCGATTTTCTCAAAATCAGTTTTTTGCAATTTTGCCAAAGTTCAAAGTACTAAGGCTTTTAAACTGTTTACATTTTTTAGGTTTTGAATAACTGTTTAACAGACACAAGGAGAGCTTTTGTTATAAATAATTCAGAAAAATTTATAAAAATTAATAAACATAAAAAATTGGAAATTTTTATAAAAATGTAACGTGTAATGAGCAAAATATTTTTTTTATGAAAACTCGCAAATAAATTTTTAAAAATCTCTCTCTAGGTCTTTTGCATATACTATAGTGATATTGTGGAAATTAATTTCATACAAAAGTATTAAAAATTGACAGAGGAGTAGGGTTTATAAATAGTGTGTATTTTGGGTTACAAAAACATATTAAAATCGTAATATAAAATATAACTGCAAATAAAAACTAATTATTTTTATTGATTATTGATATAAAATATGTGCTTAATTATCACTAAAAAAATGGTTATGTAAAATGAATAATAAGAATTTTGGGTTTTTCCATACGGGTCTCCCTTAAGTGGTATCGTCCCTGATCGTCGCCAATAGACCTTTGTGTTACTCCTGTATGACATTAAGTAAATACCTACATACCTCATTCAATTTTGCTTTTTGCAATTTTGTATTTCATTTCAAAATGTAGAAGAATTATTTATGTTTTCTATGTTTTATTTGGTAATGTATAACAGCGTTACAATGTTTTGTATCGTTTGTTTCTTAAGGCTGTGAAACTAACGTGATTCTAGTCTAAGAACTCTTTTACGAACCAGTAATTGCTTTTCGACGCAAAACATCTTCCCCCTGGAGTTCGTCGAGGGATCCCAAAATAAATCAGTTTGCTGGGAGCGATAGGTACTAAACGGATCAATGGAAAACTCCCCCTTCCATTCACAAAAAACACCCACTAGCAACGAAGCTTTTAAAAGTTTCAGCGAAGTCAAAACGCGCCTCTTAGTAGACATCTAAACCGGCACAGAAGCATAATCATGCGGGGAGTGAGGGAAATTACACGCGACACACATCGCGTCCCATCTGTAGCCCGTTACAGACAAAGTCGCGCTCAAGTTGCCTCTGGCCTGCTCTTAAAAATTTATTTACCACTTTTAATCTTCATTTAATGATCGAAACTGACACGTCGGATACACACGTACTTAAGTAAAGGTCCTTAATGCATGCTTAATATCAGCTTCGGATAAGCGATCGAAAGTTTACGGGAAAATGCGTAGCTTTTTGTGCCGCCGACAAAACATAATTTAATTCAACACCGCGACTCCGGGTGCCGTAATTAGAGGAAACAAACTCAGAGGAGGACGCGAAATTTCAAATTAAAATGCTGTCAGATTAGCCTACGGACTAGAGTATCGATTTGGTTTACGAAACCTCATTACACTTTCTTGCAAATCCTTTCCTACAATCATCGCTTTGGAATTTTGATTAGGAATGAAGAGCCCGGACACGTATTCCCATCAACGGCTGTTCAGAATTAACCATGCGGTGTTGCTAGAGATTAGGAACGACATCGCCAGATACCAATGGCCCATTAACTTAACAGACATTTCTTCGTAGATTAAAAGCTCAGACGTAGATTTACTTCCCGGGGAATGATTTTCGATGTACACTATAGGAATCGCAATATAGGGTTGAGATTTGTGTTCACTGTTTCGTAAGACTGACATCAACTTCAGGTAAAATTGCGAAACGGCTTCTCAGGACTTTTGGATGTACGTTAGTGAGGCAATGAAGACGTCTCAGATTTTAATTTATGTTGATTGGTGTGGTGTGTCTACCAGGAATCAAATTGAACCATGTGCAGGTACTACCACATTATCAATGTGTAGAATTGTATTTGAATAAAGTTTTTCCATGGGAAATCTATCTATATTATTCAAAGCCACCAGAATAACTGGGCATGTGAAAATGTGTTTTGAGGGGAGTTCAGTTTCAGGGCAATTTCTGTAGTTTTGATCAGATCGCGTTCCATTCCTATTTATTTCGATTCCTCTGAGATAGCGAATTCTTACTTGTATGATACTTTAGTGATTGCTTGACTCTCTTATTGCTTTATCCCCTAGTCTGTACCACGCCAAGGTAAGGTTTGATGTGTTGAGATGTCTAGATTTTTTGGCCAATTCCTTTTGCTTTTACACATTTTCTTCATTTTGTGCAATCGTAATATTTCATTATTTTCTCAGTCAAAGCTTAAGGTGTTAGCCTCTAGATCGCAAGGTTCCTGGTTTGAATCCGAGTCCGGGCATGGATGTTTGTAAGCGTAAGGTGTGGAGGCGGCCGGTGCAACTTAAATCTGTCGTGGTCAAAAGTCCTGACGTTGGGGTGATGTGAAAGTTTGGAGAGTGGGGTGCCTGCTCAGGTGCTGCCTCTTCATCTGACCGTGGTTCAAAATAGCGAGGTGTTGTCCTCGGATCTTTCTCTTAAGGGATTGGTCCCGGACCGTCGTCAATAGCTCGTTGTGTTGGTCTAGTATGACGTTAATTAAAATTACCATTACCAGTCATAGAATTATTTTTTGCAAGATGGTAAGAACGAACGTTGAATTATTTGAAATGCTGGGATGAAATGGTCATTATATGAATTCAAGGGTCATAGATAAAAGTCCAAAAATAGTAACGGCTCTGCGTCAATTTTGGTATCTTTGGAAAGACGATTTCCGAAACTACACGTTTTTTGGGAACAAATTGTGTACAATCAACCAAGAAAGGTTTGTTCTAAACTAGTAATTGTTCACCAAATAACACTTTTGCCTCAGTCTCAGAAGAAACTTTGCAACACTGTTTTCTACGATTTTTCCAGATTCACCTTTGTCAAGTATTTGATGAACTGTTCTATTACTTTCTCAACATTAGACATAATATGAGTCTTAGAAGTTACGGGCTATTTATCAATATGGACGCTATAATAATTTGTTAACATTGTTTTTATGACTTCAAATTTGACAACTTTTACACCATTTATTGTACAATAAATGAAAACTGCGATAGTGAAAAAATATCTTTAAATGGTAAACATTTTCAGATTATTGAGAGTTCATAATTTTACAAATCTAGTTGTTCCAAATCATGGGAGATCCTTTACCATAGATTTTAAATTCGATACATACAAATACGCATTTATCTTTTTTATTTCTTTTATTTGCAGATATACAGTATTTATAAGCAGTAATAACTTGGATTAGTATTGATACAAGAAAAAAAGATTACCGATAATTTATATTTTGCTACCATAGGCACGTTCTCAAGAATTAATTGACCGATTAAAGTTGATCAATAAAAGTTGAATATGACTTGAATCAGTTTTTGTTCACACATTTCAATAGAAACTGATCAACAGTTTAAATAGCAAAAATATAAAAGTTACAGTTGAAAAATAATTTATTTATAGAAAAAATCATATTTCAGTTATCGAACTGGTGTAAAATTGTCCTCAGATTTCAAATCCGTTGAAATTTTCACTCGTATCTTTAACGATCGCGAAGATAAAAACTTGGTCTAGAGAATAAAAAAGAACTTTTGTTTTGTTTCTCGAATACAATAAACCACGACAGTTCGTTTGCGTGGAAATAACTCAAAAGCAGATGGCGGATGACTCATCACTTGAGCGATAAAGTTTGAATGGTTCAAACTTTCTTGATCCACTAAAAAGTTGATCAACTCTATTGAAACAAAGGTTCTCACTAAAGTTTGCATTCAACTTTTGTTGATCAACAATAATTGGTCAATTTTACTTGATTCGTGAGAACGCGCCTTAATACTTCTCATCTCAGACTTATCTATTTTTAAATGAGAACTTAAAGCAAATACCAATTTTCTTTTACTCTTAATGACACAAGCCTAACTTCATAAAAAAAAAATGACGTCAACGAAAGACTGAAAAAGTTTTTAAACTTTTTGCTCAGTAGAATATTGACGAATATTTTGACATGCATTTAATAATAATAATTGGTAATTATTAGTTAACGTCCTACTAGAGCAACACAACGGGCTATTGACGACGGTCCGGGATCAATCCCTTGACATGCATTTAAACAGAACTATACTCTGAAAAAGTATAAAACAACCTAAATACAAGAATCTTCACTGCAGTTTGCTCAAAAAAAAAATTATAGCTGGTTTTTCCTGAATTACTTTTATTGAATTACCAGCAGTATATTAACGAATATTTTGACATGCATTTAAACCGGAACAACTATACTCTGAAAACGTATAAGAACCTAGATACAAGAATCTCCATTGCAGCTTGCTCAACTAAAATAATTACAGCTGGCTTTTCTTGAATTACTTTTACTGAATTACCAGTAGAATACTGACGAATATTTTGACATGCATTTAAACCGGAACAACTATACTCTGAAAACGTATAAGAACCTAGATACGAGAATTTCCAATGCAGTCTGCTCAACAAAAATAATTACCAGATGGTTGTTCCTGATTTATTGACGAATATTATGACATGCATTTAAACAGCATCAACTATACACTGGAAAAGTATAAGACAACCTAGATACAAGAATATTCATTGCAGTTTGCTCAGCAAAAATAATTACAGCGGGCTTTTCCTGAATTACTCCGTTCGGTAAGATGGGGATGTATCGATCATGTTGTCTCTTATTAACGCAATGGAGCCAAAAGCGTAATTTCCTTGATGACGGGACATACTTCTAGCCCTCCATGATCCAACTTTGCAACTTGAGCACCAGCCTCTTGATATCTTACAATCAACACGAAGACGCAAGCTGTTTTTGTCATGGTAAGCAAATAATCTCGCTACATATGCGAATTGGTCCCTCAGGGAACTAAGATGTGATCTATTGCAAGATAAGCTGCTCAACTCTCGACACAACAAAGGACACGATATGTTCGAATGGATATGCGATATTACTACGACTCTTTCTTTTCGTTTGAATATGTGATGTTTTTCACTTTTAACAAGAGTCAGATTTAGAAACCCTATGCTCATTAGTTGAAGCGACACACAGCCAGCTTACCCAAAAACTATAGCCTGAATGCATTCTAACTCAACAATATTTGCCTCGTTTTTTAAGGTGTACTTATACACTAAACGATTTATTTCTTAATTTTGACTTTAAAGTCCCAATTGTTTTACAATTTATTCATTGGTTTGTGTGCTTAAACTAATGTCACTGTAAAACTTCATACTAAGCAAATCATTAATTACCTAATTTAGATATAATTTTATTCTGTTTATCATTTTATCATTAAAAAAAGTTACCGGCGCAGGTTTGAAAACTCGATTTTTTTGCTCGATTCTTAGACGGTTTCCCGAGAAAGTACGGATCAGAAAATAACAAAATTGACCGGTTTGTTCAAAATTGTACACTACGCTCGCCAACTAAATAGTTTAATAATTATTATTGCATACTAAAAACTATTTTAAAATATAATACTAGGTGGATTGAGTTTGGGTTGTTTAACAGTAGCATTGTTCATAATAATAACGCTATAAAAATATTATTTAGGAAGATATCCATACAAGTCTAAAAAACTCATTTAATATTAGGAGCTCCAATCTTTCTGCCCTCATGACTTAGAAACGATAAGACCTAATGACATGAAATTTGGTATCTGTAGTTAAAGTTTGATATATATTTGAAATTGTGTGGTCGAAATAGGGGGTTCTTATTGGAAATTATGAAATTGATGCTCAATTTAGTATGAAGACGTCTCCTTATGCAAATATTACGATCTTGAATTGATAGAAGTTAGTTCCTGTCAAACGGTATCTTAGAATTTTCTCTACTTTTGAAATTGCTCGATTGAAGAGAAGTGGTTGAGTTTTTTTTCCCCGCGACTGTACATGCTCTAGTCAAAGTCTTAATCAGTCGCGGTACATACTGCGAATTTTTTGGGGTGATAATCAATCTGATTTAAACATCATGCATGTAGCGCAGTGTAATACCGTGAGTGTATACAGGTGGTCATTTTTTTTTAATCTTTAATTTACAATTTATCTGAGGGATTTTGCAATTTTGAATAATCTCACTTCGGTTGATTTTGATTTTATTGTGCAAGGGTCATATTTGGCCCATCTGCGCCAAACGCAAGGCAGACAGAGTCATGTAATTGTGAAAAGACGGGATGGAGAGGAAAAAGTAGACAAAATTCGATTGGGGATCCTGGAGTAGCAATCCTCATTTTTATCAGCGAAAGTAAGTTTCATGGTAAATTAATGTATCAATAGGGTATCTCGGGTACAATATGCCCGCACTCACCTAAAGGAGATGAGCCCAGAGGGGCATTTTACAGGGAACCTGGTAGCAAAATAAGATATAACATTAACGTCCAACTGGTTTAGACGAGATGTCTCGTCCATCAAGATGGCACCAATTTTACTAATGACTAGGTATCTCGTCATCGAGATATCGGTGGATTTTTTTATGATGCTAAGATCAAGATCTGGTTAGTTTTCGTCTAATATGGATAGTTAACTCGTCCATCAAGATCTGGTTAGTTTTCCTCTAATATGGATAGATAACTCGTCCATCAAGATCTGGTTAGTTTTCGTCTAATATGGATAGATAACTCGTCCATCAAGATATGGTTAGTTTTAATCTAATATGGATAGATAACTCATCCATCAAGATCTGGTTAGTTTTCGTCTAATATGGATAGATAACTCGTCCATCCAGATCTTTTCAATTTTGCTAATGATTGCGATTTTGAGATTTCGAGACAACCACCAAGAAGGCTAATAAGACATAAATTTAACGGCTTTTAAAGGTAAAATTAACCTTATTTCAAAGCGTACAGATATTTTTCAAAAATATATTTAAAATATTTCTACTCAACGTACTTCCAGAAATAATGTATTTTTTAAACAAAATTGTATAAATATTTATTTAAATTTATAAAAAAAAATCGAGATGTTGAAAGATTTTTGTGCACTGGTCCCCTTAAAACCTTCTTCTGTTTCATTCAATTTAATTAACTGGATAAATAGACTATATTAAAAATTATTAAATGGTAAACGAAATCCGAATATTTAAAAGCAGTCTTTTACCGTTGCTCTGAAACTTCAGAAATTTGTACAGGAGCAACGACTAAATACCATAGGCCTGAGAACTAGAAAAATTCCTTGAAATCAGCTCTAGCTTCCATCCTGATATATTTTCTGCAAGCACAGGAATGCACATATTCTTTTAAAAATTTATCTACCCCTTTTTTCTTTTTAAAAAGGTGGAAAAGAAAAAAGGCAGATAAAACACATCGTGTCCTTGGAGGAGTTTCTTTTTATTGGTCGCGGTGCAACTCAGTTTATCTTCATTGGTCGTTGAGGGTAGATAAGGGGTGATATGGCATTACTCTATTGTCAGAGGTGCCTTTCAAGTTGGTGGAATCAGTGGCTTAAGAAAAACCCGGCTTCTTGCTCACAATGCCTTTTAAACTAAGTTACAGGATTTGTTCTGAACAAAGAACGCACGAATCAAATCCTCAGCAGGGACATAAAATTGATTATTCTTTTGAGTTCGCTGAATGTACTTGGCCAGAGGAACTTGTTGCGTATGGTACATTGATTTCAGTCCTATTCTCAAAATTCCGTCAACACATCAAAATTCACGAGTAAATATCGTAAACCATATTTTAGAGTCTAGTCTGTTTTCTGAAATAAAAAGTAGTTGTATGGCGTTCATAAAAATAGATGGTGAAGGAAATATCTTATATACAGAAGCTTGGTTATGCTACAAAAACAAGTTTCTAATCATAATTTTTATCATCTATTTTTATCATCATTTTCTAATCATACTGTTTATCATAATCTAAATTAATCGGAGAGTTGCGAGTTCGAATCCAACCAAAGGCTGTCGTGTACATAGGGGGCTGGTGCACGTTAAAAATGTCGGGTCTCAAATGTTCTCACGTTGGCGTGGTGTGAAAATTTGGAGAGTGGAATGCTAGCTCAGATATGAACACGTCATCTGATCGTGGTTCAAAATTACATGGTGCTGTCCTCGGATCATTCCTTTCGGGGATTGATCCCGGACCATCTCTAATAGCCCATTGTGTTGCTTCAGTGTGACGTTAATTAAGTACCTACCTACCTAATCTCAATTAATCTTTTTTCTTAAGTGCCTCAAACTTATCAACTTTTAATATTCCACCCATACTTATGTTACTTACATTTAGCATTAAATACTAAGCATTCACAAGTGGAAGTCTAAAATCGGAATACAATTTTAGGTTACGTATATCACGGTTAAAATGAAATGTTCACCCCAATTTATCAAAATCGAGCTATTTATGTTTTTATGATTATTTCAATCTGTTTGTGCGATAAGAATTTAAGATTTACTACAAAATAATGACGTCTAAATAGTAGCACAAACTGTGATCTCTAGTATGTGTTAACAGAATTAAATCAGCTGAAAATGTAAAGTTAATGTTAGCTTAGTAGGAATGCAATCTATCAAGCATTGCGTTTCTTCCATAGCTTGAAGCTACTGAGGTGTTAAATATCAAAACGTAACACTTAAATCTTTTGGAAAATAAAAAGCAAGGACAATTTAAATGTAAATTATGTCATATTTTCCATTACCCTTCAAGCAGTTACCAAACTTACCACATTGAAAAACTAAAATGCCAAATAGCAGTAAACTTAGCCTGAGCAGTATGTCATATTTGGTGCCATTTAATTCTACTCTTAGCATATTTAGGAGAGACATCTTGCTTTTTCAGAAAAATACTATACGGTTTTAATGGGTAATAAGCTATTTAAACTCATTTAACTACTATTCGCATTTCGCCTCGTATGATTTTTCTTCAAAATTTATGCTTGCATGTAAATTGTACCAATGACTGTTATTACACGTATAAATTTATCCCTAATAGTAGACTGAACTAAAACGATTTGACAAAATACCTTAACAATTTTGTTGTATGACCTTTTCTATTTCATTTTTACATTCTGTTGTGTATTTAATATGAAATATTATTGATAAATTGCAAGTGCATGAAGTTCTAAATTTTAGAAATATCTAAAACATGGGATGTGAGAACTTTATTACTAAACTATCTTTATTTCTTAAACCATCTTTATGGCACGAAATGTTTTTATAGAATACATTACTGTACACAAGATTTAAACCAATAAATGGAAATCAGTGGAAAATATGAAAAGGATGGAATTTGTGAACATTGGGTGAAATACATGTATGTAAAAGTTCAATCACTCTATTGAAAAGTAAATACAGTGCACCAGTTGCAAAGGCTAGGGGTTTCAAAAATCTATAGTTTATGGAATCCAAATTTTGTTATTAACCAATCAAAAAAGGTAGAAAATTGGGTATCTATGAACGTTTCAGACATAAAAAAGTACAAACTTCCAGAAACTAATGTATATTTATTTGTATACCAAATTAAAATTCAAATCAAATATCTTGCTCGTAAAATTGTGTATAATTTGTTGACTACATTATTAAGTAAAATACTGAAAATTGAATTATTTTACTTCTTTTTTTTCCCAAACTCAAACTTTAAACAGGCGTTTAATATACGCACCACCATTAATTATGAGAATCTTAAGTTAATAATAGATCATGATTAAGTTATTACCGTAATTTTCAAAGTATTCCGCGCGAGTCAAGAGGGAAAAAAAGCCACGCGAATAGTTAAAGGATATATAGGCTGTCAAACAATTTGGACATAGATAATCAGCTTGCCTAAAATATAATTAAGAACATAGAAGTTTTAAAAAGAAAAATGCGTTTGAGAAAAGATTTTGCTTTTTATCTGAAGGGAGATTCCATTGACACCGGATAGCTATTGATTCTGAGGGTCCTGTGTTTGTTTTGGAGAATTAAGAAAGGATTGAGATTTATCCCAACGAAATTAACAAGATTGTGGGCTTCCCGAACTTCCGTTGCTGAGTTCTTTTCTTTTGTTTCCCCTTCTTTCCGCAGGATTTCTACTCTGCGTTTCCCCTAGTTTCATTCTGTCTTCGGGCTTATTGTTAAATATTCTCCACTGGGCTCGAGTTGAAAAATGTTTTTATAGCAAACAGCCTCGGGGTATAGATACATTAATTTCTTTTTCCAAGAAAATATATTATCAAGTTAATGTTAATCATGGCTGAATTCCTTCTCACGAAACAAAGATTTATAAGCGCAGTTCCTCATGATGTGGTATATGCAGATTTTATAAAGTAACTGCCTGTTTAAATACATTTTAAATCTCATGTCATTCGTGAAGTTGTAAATTGTTCGCTCATGTATTTGAGCATTGCTTGGTAAACTCTTCCCCAACTCAACAAACTGGTAAGGACCGTCGTTTTTATCCGTTGTTTCAAGGACATCATAAAATCGATGCAATGCTAATCAGTGCTATCGTACAGAGATGCCGTAAGGGTTAGATATTAGTGTTTAACCTACATTAAAACGCGATGCATCAAGCCAAATTCTCATTTTCCTTCACAAACTGTTGGTGGATACTCAATCAATAATGTTTATTTTTATAACTTAATTCATCTTATTAATACCTTAATGTTACCTGTTTTGGATAAAGGTACTAAGTAACGAAATGTTCTGGAATGCTGTGCTCGAACAGTGTCTTGGAAAATAAACCCAAGATTATTAATATAAGGATTCTTTAAATTACGATTATTTCTTTGTTAGATTGGAATTTCGACACTCGTTTTCTTCAGGTCTAAAAATAGTTCAATTGATATAGTCGCTAAATTGTGGTTTAACTAAAGGTTTTGTTACTGTACCGACGTTTAATACGTGTTTATCTCTGAAGTACTTAAAATTTTCAAAATATCGCTGATCATTAAATAAAATAATAATTGTGTTTTTGAAAATGAACTGTCGTACGAAACTTTAATACAAGAGGGCGTAGAAAATGGAAAGGTTCTGACCCTCTACTTTTCCATTATCAATTACATATCAAAGCACAGTTTTCTCTTTAATCTCGAGTTATTGAGTTCATGCAAAGGCTCGTCCGTTTTTTTTGACAAATATTGAAGGAAACTTATTTTATTTACAAAACTACATTTAATCAGAGTAGTTCCGTTCTGTTCTATGACGCCTCTCCATTTCGCCTGTATCTGCATCATCCCGCGCTCATAGAAGTTCAGAGGTTTTTAGCTAAGGAACTGATCCCCCATGTGACGAAACTTTCTGACCCATTTGTGGCACGTGGAAATGTCAACGGCCCATCCTCACCCTAAGCAAAATATATCTTCTATCGCATCTTCGAAGCATTCTTGCCTTTTCGGAAACAAAAAAGCAAAATAGGTTGAAAACGCTCCTTGTTTTCTTCCATTTTCAATGTTTAATAAAATATAAGAAACACAACCAAATAACACAATATCATCCCCAAGTACTCGCTGAAATTCCTTCTTTCCAACAACATTAAAACTGTACACGTGTAAATCAGATAAACTCCACTTTTGCGATGTAATACCATCTAGCGTTGAAAATGGGATGAACTTTTGCATTAATCCAATACATGGTCTTTTAAAGACAAACCGATAAAAAACTTGACTCCTTTCAATCTTATCCTGAAATGCTAAACGATCTTGAATATCTTCAGATGGCATTCAATCAACACACGTGCATTATAAAGGCATTCTTTTAATCAGAAATCAATATTACAATTTATTAATGACCGTGTAGTTTGTTTTTCATTAACTATAAAGGACTAACTATTTTGGTGTTGGTGCCTACTCTCCAATACTGCATTTCTTTCATGTCCTCCACTTCGCCATTACAAATCAAAGCGCAGTTTTCCCTTCAATCTCGAGTTACATGGTCTTTTAAATACGAACCGATAAAAAACTCGACTCCATTCCATCTTATCCCCCCGAAATGTTAAACTTTCTTCAATCACTTTAGATGTCAAGCAATTAACAGACGTGTATTACAAATGCATTCTTTTAATAATAAATTAATATTAAAATTTATTAATGACCGTGAAGTTTGTTTCTCATTAACTATTAATGACTAACTATTTTGGTATTCGTGCCTACTCTCCAATACTGCATTTATTTAAAGTCCTCCATTTCTCCATTACAAATCAAAGCGCAGTTTTCCCTTTAATCTCGAGTTACATGGTCTTTTAAATACGAACCGATAAAAAACTCGACTCCATTCCATCTTATCTCCGAAATATAAAACTCTCCTGAATCACTTTAGATGGTACGCAATCAACACACAAATGCATTCTTTTAATCATTAATCAATATTAAAATTTATTAATGACCGTGCAGATAGTTTCCATTAACTATTGTTGAGAAACTACTTTGGTGCTTTCTAGCCTACTCCTCTAATACCGTATTTCTTTCAGACCGAAAACTTTTTACAGTCAGAATGCAGCAAAGTCTCGGATTAAGGCCTTACCTCTCCAAAGTTTCCGTGCAACCTCTGCAGGGAATATCAAATGCAGTAAATCCACGTTCTTCTGCCTCTCCTCTTCTACCGCCTGGCTGGCCTCTTGGATGGAGTTCTTCAGCTTATCCATTCGCTTCTTTAATCCATCCTGAGCTTTTGTTTGTTCTTCCACGAGCATGATATCCCGTGTTGCATCGTGTACTGGGATGTCGGAGATGTACAGTCCTTTCCCCATCAGACCGGATAAGCCTTTGACGACCGGAGAGCCCAAGAACAGCAAAGTCTGAGACTCGGGGCAGAGGATCATTTGGCCTTTGATGTTCATGCCCTGCAATGGAATCAGATCAGATTCACACACCGGTTGTTCCACAAAATGTTAAAACAAAAAACGAGCTCTCTTTGATAATAAATTATATTAAAGGCAACATTAAAAAACATTTTTGAGATGAATTCGATTTAAACTAGATTTTCAGGTAGAGCTAACCGAATTATTTAATCTCACAAATAGTGCGCATTGAACAATTCGATTTCAAATAGAAAATAATTTCTTAAAACCATGCATATTTGATTGGTTTGTTAAAACGATCAATAAACATTAATCCGTCATTATGAATTAATAATGATGGATTACAGATATTCACTTTCCTTGTCAATAGTATACGGGTCACTATACCGTCTTTTTTAAGATAGCCGCCGTTTGATAAAAATGGCTGATAAGGAGGAACAAGATGACGCTACCAGTCATTCATCACCATGACGATATCACTACAACATGTCAACAACATGATGTCATCTTGTTCCACCAAAATGTAAACACACGTCACCCCTCTTCTTATCAGCAATCTTCCAAAATCCTTATCTCAACAAACGGCGGCTATCTTGTTCCTCCTTATCAGCCATTCTGATCAAACGGCGGCCATCTTGAAAAAGACGGTATAGTGACCCGTATGCTACTACTCAGCTCTCTTTATCATCTTTCTATCAGCGTCATATCAGCTTTAACTTAACTTTATATAAGGTTTAAGCTTTTTTGCGTTTGAAGAAGAGGTAAACAATATTCCATTGTAGATCATTTTAATAGTAAAGGACCTTAAGGGTGCTACACACTAGGCCAGTAATTTAGTAGAGTAGCGAGTTATTTAGTAGCTTTATTAAACGCGAAAACGGCAAGTGGGGGAGTGGTTGTTCACACATGGTTTAGTAAGAGTGCCTGAATGGGGAGAGTGGCGTCAATTGAGTGACAAAATCTGATTGGTGGAAACCTAGATTTTACCGCCTCGGGCGTTTGGTAAAAAGTTCCCATAGACGTAACACGTGAGTCGAGAGAAGTGCTTTGAAAACAGCAGGATTTAGACAATTAAAGGTATGTGCATTTTGAAACCTTGATTTTATCTTTCTTTTTATTTCATACTATTGCTTAATGCAAGATTTTGACAGTTGTAAATAGTGTTCTAATAACGGCTGTGTACTTACGTTTGGCGTTGTATATTAATCGCCAATGTTTACTTTCGTCGGTAACGCATAGTTTGGTGAATGAAGGAAACATTTTTAAATGTTATCCTGGATATACAATATATATCTTTTGCAATCTAATTTGTCTGGCAAAAATTGATTTGCTTATAAAATCTGCAAATTTTTTAATTTAATGCAGTCTGAATTAAGATTTTGCTTTTGACTAAGCAAAAAATAATAGAAATAAATAAGTTCAATTTGTGTTGTATTAAAAAGAATTTCCTCCAAAATTAAGTGAGTGCATCAACTATATAGGGATCATGTTCAATTTAAACAGTTTAAAAAAATTTAAAAATCTAGGTAACCTTTCACGCTGAAGAATTCAAACGAATAGTTGGCCGATGATTTATAAGAAATGCATTTCTTAAAAAAATGCTTTGGAAGATCTATACATGTATTTTGTTATGGAGCTTCGATTGTTTTAAAAATTTATTTTTATTTTGAAGTTTATTTATACCCATTAAATATGCTTTACAATTCGACTAAAATTTGTACATTTCTTTTAGAGTTATGATCTCAATCAAACTTTGATTTTTTAACCATCCTAAATTCAATTTTTTAAATACGTAATAAAAGCTTAGAAAGGTTATACTAAAATCAGTAGAATATATATATAATTGACTAATAATCTTTGATCTAAAATTATTGATTGTAAAATATTTATTATATTTATACTAGATGCCTGGTTGTTCAGCATTCAACTACGATAATAGATGAGAGCAAGGTTTTGCCTTAAAAGTGTGTCCAATCCCGTAACTGTATTTTCAAGTTTGTATAATCCTGCTCTATGTATTTTTGAAAGTGGCAATCTGCTCTTGGATAAGTTTGAAGTGTAAATTCGTATATATTTGTGACTAAGTTTGCTGATTTTTATTTGTTCATTATTTTAAATAAAATACTGAATTATTAAATTGGATTACTAGTGATTATTTGTCCACTATTTAAATGAATGAAAATATAATTATTATGAAAATGTTGCTCATGATTCTAAATATAAATAATCGAATTTTTTTAAAATAATTATTTGCTTCTTAACTGAAATCTTTTTTAAAATTCCAGATTTAACCCTTTATCTAATTTAATTATTTACAGTAAATTTGCTGAACTATTAAAACATATTTAAGTATTTTAAATTCCTATGCTCACTAGACAAAAAAGGAGTATTGAGTTTCTAAAAGTATTTATTAGAAGCAGCTTAAAGGAAATAAAAATCGCTCCATAAGATAACGTCATTTCGTCAAACTCCTTAAAATGATTTTAGTTTTTAATTTCCTTTGCAACTTCTTATTTTTACATTTTACTCCTT
This sequence comes from Metellina segmentata, assembly GCA_947359465.1. NCBI lineage: Eukaryota > Metazoa > Arthropoda > Arachnida > Araneae > Tetragnathidae > Metellina > Metellina segmentata. The sequence continues at coordinate 72,283,506 of OX375884.1, forward strand.
AAAAACTTAATCTTTGTTTCAACTTTTCACTTTCGAACATTCGCACTAAAAAAAATGAAAAGTACCATTCAAACTCATTGAATACAGAAATTCTTGCAAAGATTGCACACCTTAAGAATATGTAATTTAGGTTTGAATAAACACAACTTTAAATTATTAATGTGTGAAGCAGTTACTGTTGAGTTCTTAAATTATCAAAAAGTGATATAAACTTTTCCATTTCGTACCCTTGAAAATGTGAGTATACCTCTTTGGACTCCTTAAAAATGTCAAACAACCCTCCTTAATTTCAAAATTCTGTATCAACCCTGCAATACCAATTACAAATGGTACCTATAAAATAAACGTAAAGGATTCCTAAGGGGTGATAAAGATGTCAAGCAGAGTGAAATCTTACAAACAATTTTCTTTCCCTGGTAACCCGTTTGAGTCTAAGCGCTTGCGCAGTCGAGTTTTCCTCTGAATTGTCGCCACTCTTCCCAATTCAGGCACTCTAGGTTTAGTTGGTATTCGAGTGTCGACTGATCAACATAATGCGGAGAGATCTGAATAGCGAAAAAAAAATTATATGAAATAGAGTATATAGAAGGATGTATCGTGGATACATATTTGCGTTCGAAGTAAATAGAGGCGATGAAAAAATTAAAACTATATTAAAAATTATTTTTCGTGCACGTAAATGAAGCTAGCATTCTTTAAACGAAAAAGAAGTGATTAGTCATATCACTTTTCAATCAATATTTAATTAATTCAACCCGAGCAGCGCCGGGTAATTATTTACTATTAGTTTAAAAATAAATAGAAAATACTTTCCTAATGTTTTAAATTTTTTGTGTGATTTCCTTCTCGTGAAACTCTGATATTCCCATCGCTTTTCGAACTCTTCGATTGCAACTGCCTTGGATGTTTTATTTTGGTACAGGAATGATATCACTAACCATGAGCACTCCTGTTCCACATAATCAGTACCAAATTTGACCGTACTATCATCACTTCAACGAATCATGTCGCCGATAAATATGTTATATTAAGAGAATATATGACTGGATCGAGTTCAATAAATCGTTTTACTAAACTACTCGACTAAAACATTTTGTCCTAACACGATTAGTTTCTAAATTACTCGCTACTCGACTAAATTACTGGCCTAGTGTATAGCAGCCTTTAGAGCAGAGATGAAGACTTGCAAGGACCAAGGATTGACCTATCGTGACTCATGGGAGGATCGCCAAGACACCCCACGAAAGCTACCATATATTTACTTTATTGATATTTATCATATATTGTCATAAAGAAAGATGAAAATAAATGAATACATATTTCTTTTTTAATTTGATGGATGCCATTGCATTGATCTAACAACTGTTTCATATTTGGCTCGATTTTGTTGTAGGCAAACGCAAAATTGATTTAAAATTTACATGCGTCAAGTAGTTCCTATTTTCCACCAGTAAATACGAGTATTATTGACTGAAAAATATGCTCACAGATATATGTTGATCCAAAGTGGCTTGCTCATTCTAATGTATTATCTAACAACGATTTTCAGTTGTTTTTAACACACAATGAAAGCAAAACTTAAAATAACACATGGTAAGGCGGGTGGCCAGGAAATCAATCTACATTAGAGCGGATTTCTAATCAATTAGTACTTTTCTGTTGAGAACGAAACTTTTCCAACTCCTGTACATGTTTTTCGTTCCAAGTCTACTTTTGTAGCGAATCTGAGCCTCGCAAAAAGAAAGAGTAAGTTCCCAATAAACTACAACTCAAAGCACAAAGAACATAGTCAAGACCTAAACAAAGTCACGCTTCTTTTAAACCGTTAGTATAGTTTTTCTATTTTCTTGAGCGATTTTATTACTTCCCAACATTATATTTAAGAATCTATTCTCATAACCGTAGTCGGGGGTGATAAATTTACTGACCCATATGTGGAAGTTAATCTGTCCCGTACATTCCATTTTCTTCAGTAGATAGAGGAAGTTAATTTTTCGGCCTAACCCGTTGATTCGATAAAACCCTTCCTACGAGTAGAATGTAAATGTAATCTAAGCAAGTGAGAAAATGTCTCGAATGTCGATGCTGCTTCAGCTAATCGCTGCATTTCGGAAAGCCACAGAGGCATGAAGGCTATTAGCTAAACTGAGCCGCTTTCTTTTCCACAAGAGGTATTAGAAGTTCGATAGAAAAAGAAAGCGAATTCGGGCCAGATTTGTGTGGGGGCACACAAAAATATAAATTGGTTACAAAGAATGTCCGGGTCTTGAGGTTTTAGAAGTCAAGATTCGAGGAGCTCTTTGAAGATTTTCTTGGAGAACGTCAAAAAAATCTTCTTAAGAGAGGCATTTTTATGGATATTTCAGGGAATTCGATTTTTTGTCAGTGGAATTCACAAATTTCTCGATCAAGGTACAATGGAATTATAAGAGCTCTCAATCTTTTATTTAAAGTTAATGAGGACAAACGCTTGCTACTTTATTTTGTAATGCTGTCTAATTAACTGAATTGAAATGGAATGAACTGAAGTCGCTGAATTTAAAACTCAAAAATATGCAAATACAAATCCTAATAAAAAAACACACACACTGGGGTGGGTAGATAGGTAAGTAGTTAATTCGCGTCGCGCTGGAGAAACACATCGGGTTACAAGGCCAACTAGAAAGACAGGCCCCGAAGCCAAAATATCACGTGATCAACTTAGTCGAAGTCTTGGACTACGAGATGAGTAAACATAAGGTATGTAATATATGCTAAGTTACAATTTTTAGACTATTTATTGCCAAATGTGGTTTTTGTTGTTTTAGTCAATTTTACTCATTTTCTGGCAACCCTAAAATTTTTCCTGACGATATTACACCTGCTTCGTAGAACGAACGGAGTAATTTTATTTGGAATTGTTGTACCGCTATTTTTCTCCCAGATTTCTTGTGTTTGAAATTTTGGACTGTGGAATTTTTCTCACTGGATTGATTTTTATTTTGAAATTGGAGATTGTAAGTTACAATATTATTGTTTTCCTTATTGATTTAAATTTGGTTCTTCTTTGAATCTTGGAATGTGCAGTTCATATGGAACGCTATTTTTCTTCATGGATGAAATTTGATTTTTGAAATTGCAGATTGTAAGTTACGATTTTTTTCCCCTTTTGTCGCTCACTCTTCCCTGTAATTGATTTGTTATGGCAGCGGATTCAGTTTTCGCGCTTTTCATCCAGTTTTAAGGCTTAACCCTATTCAGAAAGAATTCTACAATGCTTCGTTCGTTGGACTGCGTTTGGAAGTAGCGTTTAAAAAAGTAAAGTAAAATATCAGGATATATACGTAGGAATATATCAATAAGAATAATTTTTAAAAAAGGAAAAAACCTTTTTAATACAATGGAACAAATTTCACTTCAAAATCTTCTAATTTTTTGTGTGATATTTACGTTAAGCATGTCCGTTGTTGCGCGGTTTCATCAATTAGGTCCAGGTTTAACTCCTTGATTTTTAAAAATTGTCGGAAAGATGTAAAAAAGTGAGAAAAAAAAAACGCCGTTTAGAAAAACGTCCGGTTTTTGGACTTCCAGCTTGGATGTGCTCAAATTGGCTGCCATCTTGATTTGGAGCAAAAATTTAATTTGGCGACTACCACAGCGGTTACTTGATCTCCACCAGTTGCACTTACAGTTTTAGCTATAGCTAGGAATGTAATACTTTAATTCATTAATACGGTTTCCTTTTCAAATTGCGTTAATGTTCATTAAAGATATTAGTATTATAGTCATCTATTCACATACAGAAATTAGTGCACATTAGTCATGAAAAAATACTCCAAATTAATTTACAATTCTGCTTTAAAGATGTTCTGAAGAAATTGTTTTTTAAGGAAGGTGATTATAATTACCTGTTGTACAATTTATCATCTTGTATTAACATCTGACTTTTGTTTTAATTTGATCTATGAAAAGGTAGATTATTGAACATTAGTTTCCATTTGTTCTAGTTGATTCATTGTCATAATTCTATTTTAATTTGTGTTTATACTTAGACTAGCTGTGAGAAATGATATAATGACTGACTGCTTACTCTATGCTTTTATATTGCTATTTTCGTTGAACAAAAATATTTGAGAGTGGGAGATAAATATTGTTTTCTTTTGTATTATAAATATACATTATGTTATGTTATGTTTTTTCACTAGATGTGTTACATAGTATGAATAAAATTTTACTAAAATAAAGAAAAATCTGAACATTTTTTGGTCTTCAATTGTAATTTTCTTTAATATACTTTAGAGTAAATTATAATTAAAAATAGTAGTTTTCTTTCTCTACTAACTAAATGTATTTAAAACAGTACATTTCAGTGGAGTGTTTGTCAAATTGGGTCCGTGCTTGGTACCCGATCGTCAGAAAATATTAGAAAAAAAACTAGTAAAAAATATGGTACATGTATATATTTTTTAATGATTATTTTTAGCTATTTTTCTTACGTTTCTTTTTATAACGTCCACATTTTTTTTTATCAGGCAAATTTTTTATATAAGGATTGCAAAAAAATATTACGAAAAATACCATAGCGCTGTCTGAAAAGTTTGGGAAATGATGATATGATTTCGTGTATTTTTTCTGGATCATCAACTGAAATAGACATTTCGTGTGAATATTATGAATATTCTTTTGAGAAAGGCGCAAATAACCTGAGTTTTCAAAAACAAAAATGCCACATATCGGGTATTATCCGCGCACGATATGCAATTGATTCAACGAGCGGAGATCGGCAGAAGTTCGACTAAGATGGCCACGTGACTTTCTTTCTCGCCGTTAGTTTCGGGGCCTGTCTTTCTAGTTGGCCTTGATCGGGTTATTAGTGACGGTCCCGGATCAATCCTTGCGATTTTGAACCACGGTCAGATGACGAAGTTAACACCTGAGCTGGCCCCCACTCTCCAAAGTTCCGCACCAACGTGAGGACAATTGAGGCCATGAGAGATATAACGTGCACCTGCCCCTGCGTACTCGCGACCTTAATATTGCTAATACATTGCTCTTCCAACTAGAATACCACGGCTCTAACACATCTTGGGTAAAGTTGGACGACTGAAGTTGAGTCTCGGACGTTTATATGTCTCGTAGCTGACGATTGATATATTTTTTTCATTTGAAAGTTCTACAGATAACTTAGGTTTATTGCTCCACAGCCGGCGACGAGCCTGTTGTTATCTGCTGTAAATTAAAGTTTCTGCATCCAATTTCACAGTTCATTCGTTACAAAATTATATTTGTAGCTGCCATTTAAAATTTGTAATAATTACGTTGTAAAAATAAAATATTATATTTACTGTACAGGGGGTTATTAAAATAATAGAAACACCTGTGAATAAAAGTGACATTTAAGAATGCGCTTCGTAAGCATTAAAATATAATCCTAGCTACCAATTTTTTTAATATGAAAAGTACTATATATCATGGTAGTATGAAGTAGCTTTAGTGAAGTTGTATACGCTGTGGATTTTTGTCAAAAGCGTAAAATCTCAGATCTTACAGACTTTCAAAGAGGCCAAATTGTAGGAGCCCGACTAGTTGGAGGAACTGTGACGTAAACATCCCAGCTTGTAGGCGTTTCTAGAGGTACGGTGTCTAAAGTCATGACAGCGTACACACAGCGCGGCAAGACAAGCTCGGCAAAGCAAAATAGTGGACGGAAAAAGAAGCTAAGTGAAAGAGACCGACGGGCATTGAAGCGGATTGTAATGTCTAAAAAGAAAACAACTGCAGCCAAAGTGACCGCAGAACTCAATCAGCATCTGGATTATGCAGTGTCAATAATTACAGTTAGGAAGCACCTTCATAAACAGCCATATTAATAAAGGATTCCTTATAAATCCAGTGTGTTTCCATTATTTTGATATCACCCTGTATATGAATAGCTACTAATTGATGTTCGTAAATATTTTCATTAAACTTGAAGACAGCTTGTAATTATAAGGTAACTTAAACATCATTGATATTCTTAGCGTGTATTCTCATAGGCTATATATATTAACATAATGATCTCTTTTGATCTACCACAATTGATTGATTTGTATTGTTGACATATTTTGAAATAGGTGAAACAAAGTTAAGTAGCTTGGAAATAAAATTTTATCCACAAACAGGAATATCATCCATATCAAAATAATTTTAAGAATCACACGCACTATATGTCAAAATGCAATATTATTTCATTCAAATAAGGTAAACACTTGAAGCAAAGACAGAATCTTAGAACGACATACCAAGCCAATCAATAACGTTAGTGTAAAATATTTACAAGTATCAAATAAAACTAGAAATTTTAAAAATAAGTCCATTTACTTATTCAGACTAAAGTCATCTCATAAAAAAATGCTCTGATTTGTGAGAGTAGCTGCATTAATATGTTAGGATTTGAAATAAGTTTGATTAGCAATGAAAGTAAAGAAAAACTTTTCAAGTAGGAAATTTTTCTCTAACAGATTAAACGAGTGATTTCAGTACTAAAAGTATGTTGAAGGACATAAGAAGTTGAATCAATATAAAGGACAAAAGTTATTAATTTAACATTTATAAAATTTTGAAAAGAAGCAAAATAGTATAAAATTTAGCAGTTTTCTTTCTGATCTCGAAATTTAGAAAACAAATTGCGAAAGCATATTTTCTGTTTTATGGTATGCGTTTATTTTAATTAAAATTTATTTAACTTTAACATCCGTAACGATATTGCTCTATATTTTGTAATGTAAGTGAAACAGCGCTATTAATTTATTTTTGTGTTAGTACTATCTATAGTACTTTTACCATTAACTACTAAACATAATACTACGACCATTTAAATCGTATCTTAAGTTATTAGATTTTGACCTAAAGCATTATAAGAAATAACAAATGATTAATTGTTTTACTTTGAAGAAGAAAATGATAAAGCGCTTGAAAGGGCAGAATCATATTTTACTCTCATATTACGTATTTTTGTTTTAAACATTTTAATAAAACTAAATTTAACGTTAAAAGTAAAAATAAGTAGAAATTTGATTGGAATACTAATGTCCCTGATCGAGAAAATCCGATAGTTAAACCCACCCCCGAGAAATTAAATATCAAATCTTTCGAAATTAAATTCAGGTTTAGAGTTATTTATTGAATTTTGTTTCAAAGACAAAATAATATTCGGCGGAGTTATAAAAATTATTACTTTTGTGAATAGATTCTTGAATAAATTTAATAATGCATCGTAAATTATTCAGATCTATTCATTTCTCTGACAACTGTATTGTTCAATTGAAATAAAAGTTCTCATTTTTGACCAAACTAATCCAAATATCACATTAAAATATTTCATCAATCTTTCATTCTTTTGAATTTCTTCTTGAATTTAATCAATCTTTTGAATTTCTTTGTATTTGATAGTTTAGTTAGCTTCTTAGCTGAACATTTTTTGAGAAATGAGTTTTTTATTCCAGAATACGTTTTCAATTCTCCATACAGAAATGAATGTAGGATGATTTACTATGACCCATTATTTAAGTAACCGTATTGATGAGAAACTGACGTCGTGCCTTTCTGTTCAATAAGTTCTTTCACGATTTGGGTGTAAATGTTTGAAACCATTTTAACCCATATGTCTCGGTTTAATTAGTTCTCGTGTGACATACGTAGGTCCTCAAATCTTCTCAACTAGTTTCGGTTTCGAGTTCAGTTTTATGAATGGGTGTTCTACGTTGCGTTGCTCAATAGATTTCGCTGTTTAGATCTTGCTATTTTGTATTCATTCCCAAGTCTTTAAATTCTATGGTATTGTTGCTGAAAAAAGTAGGACATTTTAGATTAAAGCGTAATATTTAGTAGACCTCAATTACATTCAATTCTACACTTCACAGTTATTCAAATAAAGTACTACGAGTACTTGCATCTCACGAAACGTACAATACATACACGAAATATCCATCTCAATATTTTCACATTTGATTGATATTTTATTATTCACAAGAACACAGGACATATCATAATAAGGATTTGCACCTACCATTCTCTCTTTACTAGTAGATAATAATTATTAGGTCTTTGTGGTTCTGTTTAATGCTTATTATCAAGAAAGTAAAAATAAGCATGAACTCTTCTGGCGTTTGTTTCAAAGAAGTATATCGTCGTTAGCAAACCTGACCAAATCTCGTAAAACATCAGTAGGTCCACAAACATCAAATATCCGTACCTAGTTTAATTTCGACCTAGTTTTGGTTTCGAGTTCAGTTTGATCTATGTATGCTATACGTTGCGTTGCTCAATATATTTCGCTGTTTAGCTCTTGTTATTGTTTGTATACATTCCCGAGTCTTTTAAAATTGTATAGTATTATTGTTGAAAAAAGTAGGATAGTTTAAATTAAAGTGCAACACTTTGTAGACCTCCATTACAATTACTTCTATAATTCATAACACTTCAAGTGAAGTCTTTACATCTCACAAAACGCAGAGTACATGTACTAAATATCCATCTCAATATTTTCACATTTGATTGATATTTTGTCATTATTAACAAGAACAAGAAATATACATACAGGCCACATTATATTAAAGATTTCCACCTACCATTATCTCTTTACAACTATAGAATACTTATAAGATCTTACTGGTTCAGTATAATACTTATAATCAATCAAGTAAATATAAGCATTAACTCTCTTGGTGGTTGTTTCGACGAGGTATATCATTGTTTGCAAACCTGACCAGATCTTGATTGACGAGCTAACTCGCCATTAGAAAAAAAAAGACCAGATCTTGATTGACGAGTTATGAAGTCATTAGAAAACAAATGACTAGATCTTCATTGTCGCGGTATCTCGCCATTAGAAAACAATACCAGATCTTAGTTGACGAGATATTTTGTTATTCGAAAAAAATATGACCAGATCTTGAGTGACGAGGTATTTCGTTATTAGAAAAAAAGACCAGATCTTGATTGACGAGGTATCAAGTCATTCGAAAACAAATGACAAAATCTTCATTGACGAGGTATCTCGTTATTAGAACAAAATACCAGATATTTATTGACTAGGTATCTAGTAAAAAGAAAAAATTGAACAGATCTTGATCTCGTTATCGTGAAAAAGTATCGGTAATATCTTCATGACGAGATATCTCGTCATTAGCGAAAATTGCTCAGATCGTGATGACGAGCTATTACGTCGAAACCACTTAGAGGATCAAGAAATATATTATCCTTATAAGTACGTAAGTGCATTAATAACAAGCATGTAATATTGAAATGAAATTTACAACACACACAATATATCTGTTATACGAATATGAAAATAATGTTCGTAACCTCTTACGACCACATAAAGCAATCTGAAACTGTGCGTAAAGTCCTAATATCTTTGTCGATGATTGGAAAAGGTAATTATTCAATCCTAAGCTCTCACTGTCATGTCATATGATGCTCATTATTCAAGAACAAATTATTTGTTTTATTTCTTGTTTGTTTCTATCCACTGTTCCACTTCGCACCCTCAACGAAAGACAACAGATCTCCGATCGAACGACTTGCCATTCGGGTTTAAGATAAAATCCCTCTAAAAGAATGTTAGTCATCCGGGAAACGAGGGGGAAAAGAATTGGTGAGAATTTTGCTCCCAGGGGAAAGTCTGTGGGTAAATGAGACTCAATGCACAAATCCATCCAAGGCTAATATTCTGTCTCAAGCCAACATAATCCTTTCCGATTCACCATTCCTCTCCTGAACGGCAGTCTGAATATCCTGGTTCGTCTCCGTGTCAGTCTTACTTCTTAAAGTCACTCTTTTTCCGATCGTGATCCAATGGCAAAATTGAGGAAGTTGCTTTCACGAAGTAATGGCCACGTGGAGATGGACATTTCCGGTAGCCTTGAAAGATATTTGTGCTTTCCGCGACAGTTAAATTTATAGGAGATAGTGAAGCCCTATCATCAGGAACGTTGTGTACGAAAAATATTTGTGTTAGATTATATTATTCTTTAAAAAGAAATCGCTGATGCTGATGACGAGATCAAGATCTGGTCAGTTTCTTTCTAATCCAGAAGGGTTACAGTGATTCAAAAGAAAGGTACAGTACATTAAAAATGGCCAACATCTTGCGTCAGATGTCTTAAAAACTTGAAATATGTTGAGATTGCCTTTTCGAAGTTCACAGACCATTCTTTAGTGCGAAGATTTCGTAAGTAAAGATTTTAGTCAAGAGAAAACCAATCCCATTCTTTATTTCGAGCACTATTCATACTAGAGCAAATTAAAAAAGTATAATTTAATATGGAATAACGTCCTTAACAAATTCAAATTTAAAAAAAAAATGCATATGAAGACGTTTTTATATCTAATTTTGCACAAACAGCAAAATTTCTAATGCAAGCACCATGTTTTGAGTCCATAATCAGATTCTGCAGAGTTAAATTAGACTAAACATGAAATGTCATGACTTTACTACCTTTTTAGCCCCAGGTATGCAATTCTAAAATTTGAGCAAATTTCAGGGATTACCTCAAAATGAAAAGTCGCTAGTTGTAAATTGAGATTAATTGTATGTATAGCTACCGGAATTTCAAATTTAAACACTATTTCAAACGTGTTTCTCAGCAATCCAAGAATTATTACATTTATTATATCAGTACAATTGATTTGAGAGTTACATTATTATATTACTATTTTTACATTGTGACAGTACCTAACAAAGACTATCGTAACTAGAAACCTACTTCAAATATTTATAAGATCTTGAAAACCAAGATGTTGGATTATAATTTGTATATGTAAAAAAGTATGGAACATTCTGATCGATTTTCGTGATTTCTAGTGTAGTATACACTATATGGACACAAAAAGTATCTAGACACAGCAGAAATTCGGATGAGGATCCACCTTAGTGTGGGTAGTTTTCCCTGGTTAGGACTAAGGCCATTGCTTTATGTACCTGGTACCATGAACGCTGACGTGTACCTCGACGTTCTGGATAGTTCGGCCTTCCCTACACTATGGCAATACTACAGCTGATGGTTGTTTCCTCCAACAGAATCGAACTCAATGTCATACTGCAACACTTGTGCTGGACTGGTTTCCTGAAAATGAGGTGAATTTGCTCGACTAGCCTGTCCAGACCTCCGATCTCAATCCGATCGATCATTAGTGGGACAAACTGGAGCGACGAGTATATGACACCGCCACGCAAGCCTATCTTCACAGCAATCTCTTGTCACAGCCTTGCAAGAGGTATGGCGAGCTATTCCTGCCCAGATTTACAGAATTTGTGGAAACTATGCCTCGGTGTGTTGCAGCTGTAATAAAAATAAAAGAAGGGCCCTACCCGTTACTAAATAGAGCAATAAAGCACTTTTTCTGAAATTCTAAAATTTTCAATATTTTAAAGATCATTTCTTCATAGAAAGACGCTATTCGTAGATTGTGATTAATTGTCGTTATCGTTACCCGAATTAAAAATTTAAGCACTATTTCAAACGTATTTTTCAGCAATCGAAGAGTTATTACATTTATTATATCAGTACAATCGATTTGAGAATTACATTATTATATTTACTATACAAGTGCAAATAATGCAAGAATATCCATTCGAGGTTTATCAACGTTTTTAAACATTTGGCTGTCCACTTGAATCGCAATAATGGGGAATATTTAATCTAGCGCAAAAAATAATTATTGGAATTAGATGAAATTTTGTATGGCCAAACCTAGAAGGCCTTCTGAATCGATTCCCATTAAAAAAGTTGCAGTTCATAAATTCTTTAAATATACATTTTATAATTATTATTGCATACTAAAAACTATTTTTTAAATAAAATACTAGGTGGATTTTGTTTGGGTTGTTTAACATGGTACAAAATATCAGCACCATAGAAATATTATTTAGGAAGGTATCAATAAAAGTCTTAGAAACTAATTTAACATAAGGATATCCAATCTTTCTCTCCTCATAACTTCAAAACGGCATGTTCAGATGACATGAAATATGGTACCTGAGGTTAAATTGTGATATATGTAGATTCGAAATTGTGTCAAAATAGGGGTTTTCCATTAGAAATTATGAAGTTGATGCTCAATTAATTATGCAGACGGCCTCTTATGTAAAATTTATGAATTTGAATTGATAGAAGACGTTAGTTCCTGTCAAACGACATCTTTGAATTTGCTCTACTGTTAAAATTGCTCGAATGAAGAGTGGTGGTTCATGTTTTTTCTGTGACTGTACAATATGAATTGAACCGAAGCTGCGTTTAATTAATAAATGATTGTATAGTTTTGGTACATTTGTTAACATTTTGTTACAATAACTTGCAAAGACCTGTTAGCTCTGGCTCATGATAAATAAATCATGATGACAACAATCAATAAATTTAAACATTACATTTATTTAATTTCACAAATTTATTATTTACAAGACGGACGGAACTGTATTTATGAAGGCTGACATACCCCTGAAGAAAGACCTCGGAAGAACACCGACGCATTCGCTGCGCTTCTAATACTGTCACCCGACTGACTCGGTGATTTCTATCTGTCTACCCGAATATTCTCCAACTACTTACGACTGGTTAGATTAGTCTCCTACTGCGCATACCAACACACGTGAAACGGGCAGAACATTCCGTCAGCTCTCCTTCATTCCTCCCCCTTACAAATAATTTGAGAAGTGATGGTCATTTCTGAAGGAGCACCCAGTGTGAGGACTATCATTGCCCTTACAAAGGACGGAACAATTTACATCCATGTCCTGACCCGAACCAGGAACCTTCCGATCCAGAGGCCAACACCTTAAGCACTGGACCGGTTGGTCGGCCATAATGTGAAAATAACAAGTCTTTACTATTCATCCTGAAATAAAGTCGAAAAACAGTTATCTGGTGTAAATAAAACAGCCAGTCCAAAGTCTAACATGATGAACGTCTGTTATGTGTGGGAAACATGTTTTAAGATATCCTTTACCTGGATCGTTCGTGTCAAAGTCTGAGCATCTTAGTGATAGATACCACCGTTCACTTACAGGCACGATGCAGGTGGGGACCGCAACCTCGATTAAAGCAGCCATCAGGACAATGATGCCAGCATGCAAGAGCAGCTGGGGTTCACACTATTACCCGCCAAGTTAGGACATACAAGCTGTTGTGTCTCCAGGCAATAGGGTCGAACGGGATCAATCAGTCCCAAGATCGATGAGGGAAGCCATTGTTACTTCACGCACGATTGTCTTCACACATCCAGGTTGGAGCGACCAAAGTTGTGCACCCCAGGCAAGAGGACCACGCCAAACCAGATACCCTCAAGAAGGCAGCATCACTGCACCCTCGGGCTTAAGGGAAAGATGACCTCTTCCCCACTCGTCTGCTGGTCTTGTCTACACGCAAGTTCGCGTTACATGGCTTATCTCAATGCCATTCCAAGCAGTGCAACCCGACTCTAATAGGAAGTTTGCCATTCTTCATGACTGTAAAGACTTTCTGTCGGTTTGTTTCTACCAAACTCCAGTTTTGCTTAAGTAATGAAATCGTGTAGTTATAACATCATAACGGATAAAACTTGCTTTACTATAACATACTTACAACTCTAGAAATTAGCTTATTTACATCAACTAGAATTTAACGTAATTCTAGTCAGCGCGTTCGAAGCTTGCGAGGCAGAAAGCTGGATTGAATCTAAAATTCATAACGAACGTTTCTTCTTTTTGTATTTCATTTTTGCATGCGCGTAGCTCAAAAGAACTTTCGAAGTTCCAATCGGAACGTCAGAACACAAAGAACAGCTGACATTGGTGGTCAATTTGGAGTCCATTCCGAAGAATCAAGCATCTGAAGTCACCGCATGTTTTTTTTACTTTGCAGGTATTGAGCTGTTACCTGGATGTAGTCCTGCCTCTACAACTTAAACCATAAAAGAATTTAAAACAAAACATTCACAAATTCTTAGCTTTCTGCCATTTCTTGATTTTTTGAAATTCACAATTAACACCACATAATACTAGAAAATTTTACATTTTTGATTAAGTCCGGGGCAAGCCAAACCTTCCTCCCAACTGTTTTCCATAATTCAGAAAGTGTTGTTGTCATCAGCTTATACAAATTAATATTTCATAAATGCAAAGAAAATTGTTGAATAATCAGTTCATTGAACTGGTGATGCATTTATACAGACGTGATGCAATAAATTGTTTGCAGTTACGTAATACAGTAACTTATATCATGAGTCTCAATAGTGTTTAATCACAAAACATCATAATCTTCAAGTAACCAAAAAATTTATACTAATTACTATTACAGTAAACATGTGAAATGCTGAACATTTATACATTCCAACCTAAACATGGGGTCAACCTGGTGATGTTACACTATCAGTTCAAGTTACAGCATGAACACATTTTTTATAGATAAATTGTCACGTTGACCGCCCTGGAATCCAAACCGGTATTAGACTTCTTCTGAATGGAAACAATACCCTCCGTACCGAGTTATTGAAAACCCACAGCGGATTATCAGGGAAGGTCTCTAATGTAAAACGAAAGAAGACCCGGGCATGTGGGAGGAGTGCTAGGTGCACTAGGTTATCCGAGACGTGGTCAAAGTCCCCCAACAGCCTACACAGCTTCCGCCCAAAGCAAAAGGTGTCCGTCCCAGGTCATAGTTTTCATTCAACACGAGGCCACCTTGCTCACAGGCTGGACTCATCATGCTTGCCTCAAGAGAGAAGCCATCAGACTCATTGGCTTTCATCGCGGTGGCGACCCCACATCGTGAGTCGAGCTGGATTGTTCTCATCACTGAGTGGCGAGACGTCACTCACAGGAAGGAAGCTCAATACCTCCGGGGCATCTACTAGGAGAGCACCCCCTCCTCAGTAGCCCAGCAGGACAGCATACTGTTCTCTCACCCTAATGTCCGGCCCGGGGGCGGTAATACCGGGTCCATCATCCATGGTGATATGTAGACCTCTGCCGCCTACCAGATAGCCTAAATTCGTAAGCGTGCAGGTATTAGCCTAGGGTAGGTCCGGAGAGGCAAACCTCCAGCCATCCTAGTTACCAGGTGGCACCTCGGGGAGGTTCATGCCGCTACTTGACCGGAAGGATAGCGGCCTGCCTCTACCCGCCGGGTCACTACTCACGAGCGAGCCTACAGCCTTTTCCTTACCGGCCCGAACCGATAACCAGCCGTCGGAAAGTAATCCGAATCGCCAGGCACTTACCGGTAGCCCGCCAGCCGCAGACAGGCACTTCCGAATAAAATCAACCAGCACTCGGTAGAACACCGAAAACACCCACCACCGGCCATGCCGGCCAAACGGAGACCGAGACTGCGTCCTACAGCCGGCACACTGCATGATCAAGTTACCTCACGGTCCAAGCGGTCCGATATCAATTCCGGACCACAACTAGACACATGAATAAATTTATTCATATAAAATTAAACTCTGTATGATTTCATTAACAATTCGCGAGCATAAATAATATCTAGACTGCGATCCCTGTGTATTAACATTATTGTAATCATTCTCTGAAATGTCTGTATCCATGTCAACATCTTCATTTGCATTCTTCAAATGCAACTAACTGAAACGCTGTGTGTAGGGAATCATACAGTTAACATGTACATTGAGTGTTTTACTTGCATTTTATACATGCCACACCTTATAATTCACTCTTAAAAATCTCTATTACCCTAAACGGACCTTGATATTTGTGTTTAAGTTCTTTTATTAATCCTACTACGTTTTTATCTTCTTGACTCCTGAGATTAAGAAAAATTTCTCAAAAACTTCAGCTACTGATTGAACCATCTGCTGTATATAATCTGATTGAAACTGTCCCTGTATGTTCCCGCACAAACTATAGAGTAGCATAATATGCCTGCCATGTTCCAAAAAGAATGGTAAAGTATGAGTAGTCTCACGTATGGCAGAATTTAATGCCAACATAATATGGGTTAATTGTGTATTCCATTTATCCACGTTATTATAAACCGCGGCCAAAATATTAGCTATTGACTGATTAGGCTTTTCTACTCGACTGTTAACAAGAGTTGAATAAGCTGAAATGTGTCATTTCTCTCTTTCTCAATACCATGAACTCTACAAAAATCTGAAAATTCTGCGCTTTTAAAATATGTTGCATTGTGGGTAATCAGGGTTTGTGGACAACCTCTATGAACTATGTAGTATTCAAAGAACAACTTTGATACAGACTATGACTTGAGATCCGTCATTGGTACAATATGAATGTATTTGGAGAAAGCGTGTGTCAATCATAGATAAAACATACCGATTTACTACCCCAGTGCTCTTAAAGGTCCAAATGCGTCTATGTGACAACGTTCTCCTGGTACTACACTCTGATCTACGGGTTCATTGAGTGCCATGTTAGTTTTAAATGCACTACGACATAAAAGACAAGTGGTGCAAGAATGCACAACATTTTTCGTATCCGTATACATATCAGGCCAGAAAAAAAAATTTCGGCCAAGCTATTATAAGTCTTAAAAAACCGAAGATCTCAACCTATTTCTGAATGAATTGATTTTAGAACTTTACCTTTTAAGCAATGCAGCACACACACCTGTGTCCTAACATCTTTTTTGGGTGATTCACTGTGACGCTTAGAAACATGAATTAACGCGCCTTTATCATGTAGGAGAAAATTATCCAATTGTGAATCTGAGTCAAGAGCATTCAACTTGTCAATAATAGCCCTCAATTTCTAAACCTCGTTTTGCATTTTTAACAGTTGCTCTGAAATTTGGGAAAACGACTGTTATTGAATTAATGCAACGAGTCAAATGATCAGCGACTGAGTTCAATGTCCCTTTCACATAACAAATTTCGTAATTAAACTCTTCTAATGCTAATATCCAACTCAAGAATTTGGAAGATGGGTTTTTATTTGAAAGTAAACCTTGTAAACAGTTTATGGTCACTATATACTTTAAATTTTCGTCCAATGAGAAACGCTCTGAAGAAATTAAGCGCACAATATCTGTCCAAGAATTCCAGAAATGTGACACTGTAGTTTGAATGGGATTTAGCTTTTAAGGAAAGAAATACAGAGGTCTAACATTGGACGGAGAATAACGCAATTCGAGTACAGCACCGATACCCTGTGTTCTAGCATGAGTTGTAATCTGAATTTCAGCAGATTTATCTGGCAAAGTCATAACAGAGGATTTTAATATTACATTTTTTAAGTCTTCAAATGAAGCTTGAGCTTCAACGCTCCACACACTGTGATTTTCCTTAGTAAAATGGCCAGAGGAAGGGCCCATCGATCAAAGTTTTCAATGTAGAAACAATAAAAATAACAACAGGTCAAAAATGAATTTACTTGTTTCTGATCTACTGGAACAGGAAATGGATTGATACGGACCGTTTTATACTGATCAATACACATACCTTCAAGAGTTAAGATAAAGCCCAAAAATTTGCATGACTTCGTCGTGAGAAACTGACACTTTGGTGGATTAAATTTAAGATTGTACTCCTTAAAACGTCGCAGTACTTCGTCCAAGAGTAAAAAAATGCTCGTTTATAGTCTTAAAGTGCAAAATGGCGTCGTGTATACGAAAGCTCATTTATGTAATAAGTTCCCTAAAACTTCATGCACAATAGGTTGAAAATAGCAAAAATATTCTTAGAGGGAAATGGATTTGGCGTGACCACGTGCTACATGAATTCTCCAACGCAATACTATACACAAACATTATACACCAAACAGAAAAATATCTCACACGTTATCTCTCACACAATAGATCACGGCACCAGGTGAACAGAAGCTGTGTTTAATTAAAAAGTAATCGTATAGTTTTGGTACATGTCTTAACATTTTGTTGCAATAATTCGCAAAGACCTTTCAACTCCGGCTCATGTTAAATAAAGCCTGATGACAACAATCACTAAATTTAAAAATTACATTTATTTAATTTAACATATTTATTATTTACAAGATGGACGGAACAGTATTTATGAAGGGAGGAACGAAGGCTGACTTACCCCTGACGAGACTTCGGAAGAGCTCTGACGCATTCGCTGCGCTTCTAATATTGTCACCCGACTGACTCGGTGACTTCTCTCTGTCTACCCGAATGTTCTCTAACTACTTACGACTGGTTAGGTCAGTCACCTACTGCGCATACCAACACAACATGAAATGAAAATTCCGTCAGCTCTCCTTCACTATGTTAAAGAGACAAGCTGACTGTTAAGTACGCTTCGTCTGCAGAGTTTACTAAATCATATAAGGAACTGTTGAAAGATAGAAGTGGAGGATTATAAACTCACGTAGAGATTAGGGATGCGACATCGACAGCAAAACATCGATGTTCAAAATTAAAACATCGATGTTGAAAATACATCGCCACAAAAACGTCGATGTTTTTAAAATTCAATGTATTTAAACTTTTTTTTTCCCATTTCTTAAAACTGGTTTAGCACCTAGTGATACAACATCGACAGCTAAACATCGATGTTTAAAATTACAACATTCGATGTTGATAATACATCGCCCCCAAACCATAGATGTTTGTAAAATTCAGTGTATTTAAACTTTTTCCCCCATTTCTTAAAACTGGTTTAGCACTTAGTGATGCGACATCGACAGCAAAACATCGATGTTCAAAATTAAAATATCGAAGTTGATAATGCATCGCCCCCAAACTATCGATGTTTTAAAAATTCAGTGTATTTAAACTTTTCCCCATTTCTTAAAATTGATTCAGCAACTAGTGCTGCGACATCGGCTCCAGTACATCGATGCTTTTTATAAAGCTTAAATGTTAAGAAAACATCAACATCGATGTCGCATCCCTACTCTTCAAACCCTTCACCCTTGGCCACTTTGGTCTAAAAGTATGTTCAATTTGCTGATTATAAAAATTATGCCACTTGGTTATTTTAAAAATTTTTAAAACCGTATTTTTTTTATTTCAAAATAAAACATTGACAGCGTAAAAACATCGACAAGTATAAACATCGATGTTACATAAACATCGACTCCTATACATCGATGTTAAAATATCGATGTTTTGAAAACATCGACATCGATGTCGCATCCCTAATAGAGATCCGCCAGGTTATCATAATGCGTTTTTTGGTGGATGAAGAACACTGATAGGATCAGATCCATTCAGCAATAGAATGTGATATATTCTCGAGAGTTAATAGAGTAAAATCATCTTTTTGCTTTTAAACTAATTTATTTGTTTACATACAAAGAAGCTACATAAGATACATAATAGAAGCTACATAAAATAAGTATATGATGCGCAACTTATATACAAAAACACTTGTTTCTAGAAGAACTCTCAAATGAAAATATAATTTTATTCTGATAGAGTTTGTTACTAATTAAAAATTGAAAAGTTCGAAGCAGACTTCAAAGAAAGGAAATGCGAATTTTCAAACCTTAGATTCCTTAACACACCAAGAAAGTACAAGACCGTCGATTACGCTGTCTTAGAACATTTAAGTAGCGCCTGAGATCTTTTCAACTTGATAAATGTATCCACTCAAGTGCGAAGTATTCTCATCGGAATTGAAGTCCCATGTCCTTAAGGTCACTTGAGAAGGTAAATCTCTCCTTTCGCTCTCTCGTATACATATCGATTTACATGAACTGTCACAACCTTGCATTTTCCAACAGCGGATAGAAATACCGCCGAAACTGCTACTCTCGACGAAATTCGAAAGAGCTTCAGAAATTTGTGTATCTTAATAAAGTAATCACAATATTCTGTATATGCGAAGGAAAATGTGATATCTAAGTCTATATATTGAGAATACTGCCTCCACTTTGAAACGAAAACTTGACAAAACACATATTACATTTTGTATCGGATTTCTGTTTTTTGTGTTCATAAGAACATTTTAATAACTTTAATTGTTGTTTGGTTTTTAAACGCGATTTCATAAATGGTGATGTTGCAAGTGTATTAAAAATTTTAACACTGACATATTATTTGATGTATCTTCCATAAGTGTGGATATACATAATTACTCTCTTAAAGACATATTTTTTTCGATGTCAACGTTACTTAAATAATTTCTTATGCATTTCCTTATCTTTTAATTGCATAGTAAATGTATATTTGACTTGTTCAGCCTTTTTGTTATTACTTGACAAGTTTATGTTTTGAATTTGAAACAGGGTATGTGTAAATTATCTCCTCAAGTATATTAAAATAGGTTTAATCAGACCAAGCACAATGCTTATCTTTAATTATATTTGTTTTCCATTATCTATATGGTAAATTGTTAATCTTCTCTTTAGTTTCTCAAAAAAGCAGGGGGTTGAAGTGGTAGAGATTGTGTAAGGAGATTATTAAGTATTCAATCGAAGACTTTAAATATCAGAGCATACACGCTTGATACGAAAAACCGTTTGTAATTGTAGGTATCTATAAATTGCAGAATAGAAGATAATTTCACAGACACTAATTTTACATTTTAGTGTGTCGCCTTAGGTTCATTCCTTATAGAACGAAGACTAATTTTATACGAACACTGCGAGAAAAACTTGCTGTTGCTCTAACTGCTAAAAAATAATTAAAAATACGGCAAACACGCCAGTAAATGGCGTATATTTGATTAGTATTAAACTATTCTTTAACTGCACCATAAACAGCTTTCTGAATAGACTTAAAATAAAATATAAAACAAAGCAGTAGAAGAATAATGGGCGACAAACATTGAAAAGACAGTCACTATTAGTTTGACTGTACGAGACCGATTTTAGGAAAATTATTATAAGCAAAACGTGCTGCTGCTCTAACTCGTAAAGAAATAACTACAAGTACGTCAAATGCACGAAAGTAAATAGCGTATATTTGATTCGTATTAAAACATTATTTAACTGTCTCAAAACCAACTTTCTAAACAGAAGTGAAATAAAATATAAAACAAAGCAGTGGAAGAATAATGGGCGACGAACATTTAAAAGACAGTCACTATAAGTTTGACTACACGAGACCGATTTTATGAAAATCCTTATAAGCAAAACTTGCTACTGTTCTAACTCGTAAAGGAATAATTACAAATACGTCAAACACACGAAAGTAAATGGCGTATATTTGATTCGTATTAAAACATTCTTTAACTGTCTGGCAACTAGCTTTCTGGACAGACGTAAAATCTATATAAATAAGAATGGAGTGTTTGTTTGTACATTCAATATTTTCGACGCATTTCAAGTTTTCTATCCGTTTTGGACCCTTCTGATGCCGAATCCGCCTTTTTCTCGTTTGGTGTCTGTCTGTCTGTCTGTCTGTCTGTCTGTCTGTATGTTGTGCCCTATACACGTCCACGCGGTTTAAGATATTTTCATGGAAATTTGCATACAGAGAGTACTTATCTTGATTTAGTGAGTGGAATTGGTTGCGAAAGTCTGTCTGTCCGTCTTTCTGTTCTATGCTCGATTTTGTGTTTGTGTGTTTGTGTAAGCATCACATGAATTGTATTCCAGATATTTGATTGCATTGTATTTTATTTTATACATGATCTAATAATTTAGTGAATGCAATATTAAACATTTCTTTATTGTTATATTTAGACGAGTTTCATGCTAAAACACCTGAGTAAGTATACTTAAATCAACCATAATTTGGTAGTTTTGGAAAAATTGGAATGTCTATTGAATATTACGATTAATTCGATTGCTTTACCATTACTGCTGAAAAAGTAATTATTCTTCAACATTTTTTTTTTTTTTATGGAATTTCATTTCTGATACGTCATTTATTTCGAGTCTTATTTTTATTCTTTGCGCAATGAAAACGATTTCCGAAAATTTGGGACAGACGATATTTTTCAGTGAAACGAGAATGAACACGATCGCGCGAGCAGTGATATTTTTTCTGGTTCTTTCGCTCTGAATTAATTTCACATTTCTAAATTTTGTACACTTTTAGTTGTAAGTTGTGGCAACTGTGCAAGATCAAGAGATAAAATTGAATCACAAATTAATATATTTGGAACAATTTTTTACGACATCTTTTATTTTGTTTTACTTCGCTGTTCCCTGTTTTAAATATTTATTATTTTAATAAATGTGTTTTCCTTCTCATCACACCCAACAGCACCACAAAGTATTAGACTTGAAAATGTTAGGTAAGTCAGTATAAATTTTCAGTAAATTTTAAGTGTAGTTATGCCGTTATTTAAAGAATAATGCCGTTATTTAAAGAATAATACCGTTATTTAAAGAATAATGCCGTTATTTAAAGAATAATGTCGTTATTGAAATAATAATGTTTAAAAATCCAAACTAGAACTTTTTCCAACATTAAAAAATTCGTTGTAGTAATGACAGGAGAAGATTGCAAAATTTCACAATGTCGCATACCGGAGGCAAGAGTGCCACAGGTAAAAAAATATTGTTTTGTTGACTATGAGTGCGAGAGCACTCGCCGTAAATCGTAATTTTAATTAATTGAGTTGCACATGAAAACAACTTAAGAAAGGGAATTCCAAATCTTCCTATAAATCGTCTTTTATAGTAGTAACCTTAGTATCACCTTTCGTCTTTTTGAGCTTTGTCATACAGCAATTGTGCGATGTATGTGAAATGTATTACATGAATAGATATGCATGTGTAGGATTTGTGTCCAAAGTAAGTTGTAGAAATTATAAAGATGGCGAAAGGTGTTAAAATAAATTTTTACTCTACAAAAAACGTAAGTCATTATATATTTTGATTATCTCTTCAATCTAGAGTAAACGAATTCAAACCGAGTAAGGTCGGGTATTTTGCTAGTCTATATAAATAAGAATGGAGTGTTTGTTTGTACATTCAATATTTTCGACCCATTTCAAGTTTTCTATCCGTTTTGGACCCTACTGATGCCGAATCCGCTTCTTTTACGTTTGGTGTCTGTCTGTCTGTCTGTCCGTCTGTCTGTCTGTCTGTCTGTCTGTCTGTATGTTGTGCCCTATACACGTCCACACGGTTTAATATATTTTCATGGAAATTTGCATACATTGAGTACTTACCTTCATTTAGTGAGTGGAATTGGTTGCGAAAGTCTGTCTGTCCGTCTTTTTGTTCTACGTTCGATTTTGTGTTTGTGTGTTTGTGCAAGCATCACATAAATTTTATTCCAGATATTTGATTACAATGTGTTTTATTTTATACATTATCTAAAAATTTAGTGAATGCAATATTAAACATTTCTTTACTGTTATATTTAGAAGAGTTTCATGCTAAAACACCTGAGTAAGTATACTTAAATCAGCCACAATTTGGTAGTTTTCGAAAAATTGGAATGCAGTTTGAGTATTACGATTACTTTGATTTGCTTTACCAGTACTGCTGAAAAACCAATTCTTTTTCAAAAAAAAATTTTTATGAGGAAATTTTAGCTTTGATACTTTATTTATTTCGAGTCTAATTTTTGTTCTTTGCGCAATGTAAACGATTTCCGAACATTTGGGACAGACGATATTTTTCAACGAACGGAATAAAACGGAAACTCGTGTTTCTTTCGCTCTGAATTAATTTCGCATTTCTAAATTTTATACACTTTTTAGTTCTAAGTTGTGGCAACTGCAAGATCAAGAGATAAAAAGGAATCACAAATTAATATCTTTAGAACAACTTTTGCCCGACATCTTTTATTTTGTTTCATTTCGCAGTTTTCTTTTCAAATTTTTATTATTTTATTATCAATCTATTTTTATTAGCAGGTAAGTCAGAATAAAGCAAATTGTAAGTGTAAACATGTCATTATTGAAAGAATAATAATGTTTAAAAAATCCGAACTAGAACTTTTCAAACATTAAAATATTCTGTGTTATAAAGACAGGAGAATATTGCGAAATTCAACAATGCCATGTTGTCGCATGCCAGATACAAGAGTGACACCAGTAAAAAAATATTGTTTTGTTGACTATGAGTGCGAGAGTACTCGCAGCTAATTGTCGTGTTTATTAATGGAGTTAAACATGAAAATAACTTAAGAAATGGAATTCCAAATCTCCCTTAAAATCGTCTTTTGTAGTAGAAACCTTAGTGTCAGCTTTCGTCATTTTGTAACATTGTCATACAGCAAGAGTGCGATGTATGTGAAATGTATTAGATGAATAGATATGCATGTGTATGATTTGTGTCCAAAGTAAGTTGTAGAAATTTTAAAGATGGCGAAAGGTTTTAAAATATA
Source organism: Metellina segmentata (assembly GCA_947359465.1). Lineage (NCBI taxonomy): Eukaryota > Metazoa > Arthropoda > Arachnida > Araneae > Tetragnathidae > Metellina > Metellina segmentata. The sequence continues at coordinate 72,307,673 of OX375884.1, forward strand.
ATTTCATTCTACGAAAAACGTAAGTCATTATATATTTTCATCATCTCTTCAATCTAGAGTAAAAAAATTCAAACCGAGTAAGGTCGGGTATTTTGCTAGTAGAATATAAAACAAAGCAGTGGAAAAATAATGGGCGACGAACACATTTAAAAGAGTCACTTTAAGTTTGACATCGCCGATTTTCACCCCGCAAATCGCAATTCATCCAAACACAAGAGCTAATAGCCACATTGTGCCCTGGCATAATACGAACTTTCACTTTTCAGTTCTTGGCGTGCCAAGTATTCGAAAAGAAACGCGCGCGTCGCTTCTATCTCTCAGACACTTTAATTCAAATTTTCGAGAGCAAAATTCTCATGAGCTTCTCAAACTGCTTCAAAGTATTACTTCACTTTTATTTTGGCGAATTGGAGCCTCCTATGAATTTTAATCATCTACCCACCAGCAAAGTGCTTTTGGTTTCGCTGCTTCGAGCTTTTTAAACCGAAACTCGCGGCTTAGCAGCGGAACGGCTCTTCGCACTTCCTCTTGAACTCCAAAGACGTCGCTGCGCATAATTGGAAAACTTGGAGAATGCTGTACCTCTAAAGCCATTTTCCGATCAAAACCTAAATGTCGAAGAACAATTCATTTATGCGAGGTTTGATTTTGAAGTTAAATCCAAGTCCCGTACATTTCTTCTCGAAATTAAGTTACTCCAAGTGCTCTGCAGTGAAAATTCGAGAAGAAAAACGGACCGACACTTAATCGCGAACGTCCGCGTATATATTTTGTAAAGTTGGTAGTAAAGTATACAGACACAACTCTGTTTTCAAGTGGTGTAAGTCTAGTTGTCGAATGTTCAAATCCGTGCGTCTTAAAATTCATTGCATTGATTAAATAATATTTTTAAGGAGTTGGTTCATTTTACCGATGATTTTCTCATGCGTCATTTAAATGAATCACAAATACCCGGTAGCTCATTTCGAAGTGCAACTCAAAGTAAATATTTGTAGGATGACTACTTAGAGACAACTGTGACAGTCATAAACTTGATCCGAGCAAAACAATGGATAATGCGTGCTTTATTTGATTAAGGATATAAATTATGTCTTATAATTAATTCGATCTAGTATTATCAGAAATTCTTATAGCATGGGACAATAGGTTCTTTCTTCTCGGAAGAATTCTTACCTCATTAAGTACTGGAAGCTCCCAACTGGGTCTGAGCAATTTGATTATTCTTCAGACGTGAATTCGTTATTTAACAATTTAATGTTAGGAATATCCACACCCAAATAAGAGACTTGAAAATTCCTAGAACGTAACTGGTTGTTGGTGTTGAACTGGAATGTCGTTTTAAGAGAGAAATGAAATGAACTCAGAGGTAATAACTGGTAGAAGTGTAGTAATCTGTTACCGCAAAAGTGCAGTAATCGGCTAATCTACGTATTATCTAGGTAATGTGCAGATAAATTAGGGTAATCCCTTAAAGTGCCAAAAATTGTTTCATTTCTCAAATTACCTAGGTAATATGCAAATTACCTAGATAAATTGCACATTACCTACTAGGCACTCGTTAAAGTGAAAATAAGATCTTTGCTGGAAAAACAGGAACGTACAGTCAACGCATAATATCTTTGAATTATTCGATAATCTCGAGATGATTCATTCTTCTTGGAAACTTTTATTCGCTTTACATCTTCAATTATGGAACCATACTTTCATTTTGTCAATAAAACACTATTATATTTTAAATCTTCGCCAAAGAGGTTTGCTAAGAATCTTTTCTTCATTTTACTCATCAATTCGGTGCTTGCTTGCATACTAGGAGTTAAATTTATCTGCCTTAAAAAAATAACGACACATATTCACGCGCTAGCAGGCAGAAACGAATTTGAAAACAGAATTATCTATGCTACGCATTGGCAGCCGACGCAAATTATGAGAAATAAAAACAACCGGCGACGAAAAGACGCTGGCGAAACCAAACTAAAACTAAAAGTGGTAGGAGATGGGGATGGTGAAGGGAAAGGAAATGAGAGAAACACACTTTCGGACTTTAACGATACGGAAGCCGTTGATGTGCACATTACATAGATTAAATGCGGATAACTCTTGATTCCGCACGTTAACGGAGCAAATCAGTTAATCTGCAGATTAGCTATATAATGTGCACATTAACGGCTTTCGAGCTTTAGCGGTAACATTTCTATTAATTTTATTTTAAAAAATTCTAAAAGACTTAGACTTCAAACGTAATCACCTTCAAGCCATTTGTCGTCCAAAGTCTCAGAATTACTCCAGTTTTTTTCAATTACTCAAAAGCAATTTAGAAGAAGCGAATACATCCCAACGTAACCTCGATTTCCTGAAGTTTTTGCTTTTTCAATCCCAAGGAATATCTCAAATATTTTAATGTGAAATCTATTGAAGTAGTGGTTAGAAAAAAATTATGAAAGTTGTGGATAGTTAATTAATTAACGTCACAATGAAGGAACACAACGGGCTATAGGTGGTGGTCCGGAATCATACCCGATGGGAAAGATCCGAGGATAACACCTCGTACTTTTGAACCACGGTAGCATGACGAGTCAACATTTGAGCTGACACCCCAGTCTACAAACTTCCACACCACGTCAATGTGAGGGCATTTGAGGTCAAGACATATTTAACGTGCACTAGCCCCAGCGTACATGACGGTCTTTTGTTACAAGTTAAGGGAGGCTAATTTGGAAAGTAAAATGTTTGGTTTATCCAGGCTTTATCAGACTTTACCAGGTTTATCCAGACAAAAAAATATCCAGACTTTCTCAGAAATCATCTCAAACTTTTTTGCAGACAGCAAACCTGAAGAAAATACCTTAAACAAATTTTAGACACCTTGATTGCAGTATGGAAATCTAAACCTTTATTTTTAATCGTTTCTTCTTTTACATGGGCTATTTATAGGAAATTTATTTAAGGTAGGTATTATAACTAACCTTTTGACTACGGCTATAGATATAACTGGGGCGACTCTTTCTTGGCGCTATTATTATAACTTTCAAGGTATAACTGCTGTACTGATCGTAGTCTAAATTCTTTCTTGGAACGATCATGGTACTACTGCTGTACCAGCCATAGTCTAAAGGTTAACGTCACACTGGAGCAACACAACGGGCAGTTGGAGTATGTCCGGGATAAATCCCAACGTGAAAGATCCGAAGATAACATCACATGAGTTTGAACCAAGGCAGAGATGACAAGGCAACACCTGAGCTGGCACCCTACTCTCCAAATTTCCACACCGCTCCATCTACAGAAATGGGCATAGAAGTCCATTCCAATAGGGGTACCGCGGCCCCTAAGACATGTAGAAACAAGACAATAACCAAATCTTCTATTGCTAATAACTATTAGATTTTTTGGTTCCTAGTTTTATCACTTGAGTACCTCGTGGTTATGAAGCTCGTACACCCATCTAGATAATAATTGTGAACTTTCTTCGTCAGTTTGACTTTGAGCACTCGAAAGCATCTTTAGATCTATTGAGTCAAGTATTTGAAGTGTTAACAATTATGTTATGGACACATTTGTTGAATGATGTTAATGTTTCCCTGCCCTTACATGTAACCCGGAAGGACAAAATTAAAAAAGCAGGTTATGGCAAAACTGTTCAACGGTAATATTTTAACTCTTTTGTTCGTATTGTTTATTTGAGTTGTGATGATGGTGGACGTTTTATTGTACACCGAATAGCTACATCAGATTGGGCCATCTTCTTTTCATCTTACAAGTCATCTTTTGAAACTTTTACTTTATTGACTGCTCACTCTCCTTGATTACTTCCATGAAAAACTGACTTTTCAGTAAAAAACAGAGTCAATGGTAAAGAAGATAGTGTGATCGATGAAACATCAATACACTAGACAGCTGTTGTTGGGCGGTGAGTGATGTTAAAGTGCGAAATTAAGGATGACGTGCAAAGAAAGGGGAAAAATAAACGAATTTACACAGCAAAAATTACATTCATGTTTTTGAAGTGTTGTAGTGTCTAGAAGAGATAAAAAAGTGAAATTAGTCTAATTCAATTTGTTTTCAGTCGCCGTCATTGGTGACATTTTGACCATGTACCAGTTTATTAGACAATGTATAGTGACAGTTTTTAATGGTAAATGGTCAAATACAAAAGTTTCCTGAAATTAGTCATTTGTAAACTGTTTCATTTTATGATTCACTTTCAGCATCATGTGTGTTTATTTTATTTATTTTGGATTATATTAACATCTGGAGCGTTCAAAATACATATATGCACAATTAAATGCACAGGATTAACGCTTAATGTATAAATGTGTTTACAAATTCACTATATCTCCATCTGATATCCGCAAATGGATTTTATTTTGGATTATAGCTTTATCTTAAACTGCGCAATACCTTAATTCCAGAAATGTGTTTTACACAAGGCTACAATTTCAGGTGTTCTAATTTGAAACAATTGTTTATCTTTTTGAATTTATGTAAGCCAATTTAATACTTTCAGGATAATTGTTTATGTATAGGTTTTTTTAATGTGTAATTTAGCTTATTCGTAAATCATAACAATGCTTTGAAGCATAGTAAAAAAAATCCTTTTGTAAGAAATGTGTCTTCACAGTAATTTCACAATAGATAATGTAAAGATAATTTGATAACGTTTAAATTGATAATTTTGCAATATAAATTGATCAATATCTCCTAAATAAGCAAATAATAATAAAAATGAGCTCATTACTGGGGAATAATTTGTGTCTACCGTCAATGCAGAAAACGTTATATACAACTTTCAAAAACGTGTTTGAATGAATTACTAACTCAAACATACATCATTTTAGCTAATGAGTTTTCAATACGTATAAGACATAAAAATACATACAAACATCCATCCAATTGTAAGAGAGCTTCTCGGCGCTGCATTCACCAAGTTCGAAAAACAGAAATCATTCCTTCAAGTTGTCTACGCCACACAATCACTATTTCTTCGGTGTGGGGGAATAAAACTGATAACCAAGTTCAGATAACCGAATTCAAGATACTTCCGCTAGCAATAGGTTTTCCAAAGCAAGCATCAATTTTCCAGTTACTTGCAGTCCACAGAAGAAACAGTGCAGTCATAACTTCCCAGACTACTTTCGGATGGTTCAACAAGTAATTTTTGTGCATAGGCTAACAACCCTATTAAATTCAGATTGGATCTTCTGCAAAACAGCTCTCCGATCGTAGTTACGCACGACAATATAAATTTACTTTAAAATACAATGCGGTTTAGCATTTGATGTACCCCATTCACTTAATTCACTATGAAAATTCGTACACTTTTAACGAGTACAAGGATCAGTCTGAGATGTGTGTATATACCATGGAGGGATATCAAGAAAATCTCGAATCATCGAAAAAGAATATCGATATATTTTTTATTAATTCAAAACATTTTCTAACTTATTAGATTTAAAATGATACCAAGATCTTGTAAATATACGAAATAGTTTTTCTAGTTATGACGGTTTTCATTAGGTACTGTCAGAATATATAAACATGTTTCCAAAACTTAAAGCTCGATTTCAGAAGAACCATGATTTTGCAATATGATGTTTTGTTCAAACATTGATAACTCAACTATGAATTTATATATTATAGTTATTTTTGTGTCATAATCTATGTAATACAGTGGATGTTTGGACTTTCAGTCAAATATATTAGTTGACAAATGAGTTTTTAATTGTTTTTTAAACGTTGGAAGTTTGGGGGAAATCGGGATTTTTTAGACTTCCTTGATGCAAAACGTTGTCCACAAACATATTCTTCCTCCTAACAACTTGATATAGAGGCAAAAGATGAAGAATAAATATCTTTAGGAATGAATCCAACAGAAATTGCCTTCTTGAACAAAATAGATTTTGCGATACATCTGTTCAAAAAACATGCTAATTAGATTATTATATCTGATAATTAATTATTAACTTAATTTGAATTTTTCACTCTGAAATGAGTTGAAGCACAAATGAATGACCTATTATAAGAAAATGGATTTTTAAAGTCAAAATTAAAAGAAAATATTCTAGTGTATACATACACCTTAAAGCGTAGACAGTTTATTGAAAAAATGTCCTTGGTTCGTCTGTAATTTGACTAGTTAAACTTACTAACATAGTTATCTTCACTAATAACTGCATCTCTGCACTTGCTTTCCATTGTAGAGATCTGGCCGAACTAATTTATAGCCATCGCCTGCTTTAGTCTGCAATGTTATGAGGCGATGGGAGTATGTAGGGTATTACAAATTTCTATCGAGTGTATTTAATAATTAGTCATTTCAACATATTCATCGTATTCATTGCTTTACGGATTAATCTGAGAAGACGCAAAGGTTTCAGAATAATTTATCATTATCATATTCGAAACCTTGTGATGAATCATACATTTTCGAAATAACACCTTTCCAATGAATCATACATTCTAATAATAACACCCTTGTAATGAATGATTAGTTAAAACATTGAAAACCACGTAATGCATTATCCATTATAATAAAAACGTGCAATGGAGGATTCATTAGCGTAATGGAAAGCGAGTAATTTGACAGAAATATCTGTCTGAAATGGTTCGAATATGATCTATCTTTTAAAACTGTATGTACGTACCTAATTAATATATATTATAGGAAATATTTTAATTTTTCAAGAATATATCGAATAAATAACTAAATTTCTAAATATACAACTAACTATTTCTGTTGTTAAATTGAATCTTTAGTTGCAGCTATCTGGCTTGCATGCAAAATAAATATTTTTACAATTTTCATATTGAAATATCGAAATCGTTCTCTTACCATCGCACTTAAAACAGTTTATTGAAAGCAGTTTTTATTGAAGAGAGCCCAATTATATTCCCATTATCTGAAAACTAAAACGCTAATAACTAACTTCAACCATTTTTGTCAACCCTCAGGCAGCATATTTTAAAAATACTTTTCCATGAATAGAAGTGCAGAACTGCATACAGCATAATAGTAAATCTGATCCGAGTAATAAGCAAAGAGGGCAGATTCTTTCCCAGTATTATTTTACAAAAGGATGAAAAATGAAATTTCTGAACCCCTTACTTTCACCACTGTTGGGAATTACACTTCATAAGGGAAAGGCACAAAAACTCGCTAGCCTTATTACTAGAATGTTACAGGCACTTTTGCAAGCGGAGTTTATGCCTCCATAAATTGCTCTGATAAGCTTTGAAACGTCACAAAATGAGAAGATACATTCTGGAGTTCTAAGCGCACCTAAAGGGAAATTTAACTTGGAACAAAATAAATATTTATGGTACGTATAAAAATGGAAAGGAAAGTTTAAAAAAATTATTTGGAGCAGAATGAATAATTACTTTTGGGTAAAAAGTCCCGCGAAAATTACATTGCACATTTGTACCGAAAAACACACCCTAGGGAAGAACTCTAACGCTTTAAAAAGAACAACTTTTTGAGTGTTAAACATTTTTAAGGTTTTTAAACTGAGAAAAGACTATTTATCGAGTAAGGGTGCACATTTAAACAGGAAAAAATGGTACTTAAGCATTTTAACTTAAAGTATCTCAATTATATTAGCGGTCCTTTTCTATATTTTACTGGTTTTGAAGTAACCATCTTATGGCTAGCTGGAAATCAATACACAAGCATAATTTAAGTTCGGTAAATTTTCTTGCTATATTGTTGTTGAACCGTCGACACCACTTTGATATACAGGGTGGTCATAAAAAAACTTGGCCGATATATGGACCACTAACGGCCGTTCCGTACAACCGATCAAGATGAGATTTCAGATATAGTTATTCAGAGGTATGAGCTCGGGATTCTGTGAACGACAACAAAGTGGTACTCACGGTTACTGTTATAGGTAGAGAAAATCAAAATTTTCGAGTGGCAACGCCCACTTTTTCTTGTCTCAAAATGCTAAGCGCATGCGAAAACCCTAAAGAGCGTTGGAACGGTACGTGTATCACAAAAAACAGCTCTGTGAACGGCCAACAAAACCACGTTCGGGGCGCACGGAGGAAATGTGCATATGACAGAGGCAAGACACCAATTACTGATGACAACACAAATAGGACAAAGGAAAACTTATATTTGGATTACACATTTTCCACTTGGGTGCCATCACAAGCAATTACGCATTGCATACGGGAGACTGGAGAGTGAGGCCGAACGTAACATAGCATGAGGTATGTTTGCAATCTCACGTTTGATAGAATCTTTCAAATCCGGCAAAGTTTTCGGATTGCACATGTACATTCTATATTTTAGACATCCCCAGAACCAGAAATCCATAGGAGTGAGGTCGGGGGATTTAGAAGGCCACGGAGATGGAAAATGGCGTGAGATGACGCGGTCGCCAAAATGTTCTTCCAGAACCCTGCGAACAGACGTCGCTATATGTAGAGATGCACCATCTTGCATCTAAACGATGTCATTCAGTGCATTTCGCTGCATCAATTCTGGTATGACGTAGTTTTGCAGCATGTCTGTAGAGCGAGAGCCTGTCACAGAACATGTTACAAACCCCGTTGGTGTCGCTTCCTCAAAGAAGTACGGGCCAAGAACAATTGTGCCTACAATGCAGCACCATACAGTAACTTTGGCGTAGTATAAAGGTACTGATGGCACTACGTACGATTTGGGTCTGCCCAGTGTACACAATTTTTGATGTTAACGTTGCCAATTAAGGTGAAATGCGCCTCGTCCGTTCATAATATGCGAAGATGCCAGTCGTTATCGCCATCACATCGGATAAGGAATTCATTTGCAAAGTCGATACGTTGTTGATAGTCCCCCGCGTACAACATTTGGACGCGCTGGTACCGGTATGGATACATGCGGAGTACAGAGCGCAGTAGCTTTAGGACCGTAGTTTTCGGCATATCCAATACACGAGCTGTACCTCTTGCAGTTTGCATATGCCCTGAAGTCACTGTGTGATGCACTTCCGTAACAGCGTCCTCAGGAACAGTTGGTCGTCCGGATCGCGGTCTATCACAGGTGCAACCAGCTTCTTCGAATTTCTTTTCTAAATCAAGCAGAGCTTTCGGGGTAAATGGGCCACGTATTTGGCGATGGTTTCGATGGTAAACACGCAAGGTTTAAGCGGCATTAATCTCATTTTGGTAATAGAGTTTTACCAATTCCCCATGAACTTTAGCTGACAGAGTCATTTTGTTGGCATGTGCGAGAACCAGACTGAAGATCTGGCTGAATATCTGGCGAAAGCCGTTCTGTGGTTGGTGTCTTGCCTCCAACATATGCAAATTTATTCCGTGTGCCCTGATCGTGGTTTTGTTGGCCGTTCGCAGAGCTGTTTTTTGTGCGTGCATAACGCGTCCGTTTTTTGTGATACACGTACCGTTCCAACGCTCTTTAGAGTTTTCGCATGCGTTGAGCATTTTGAGACAAGAAAAAGTGGGCGTTGCCATTCGAAAATTTCGAGTTTCTTTACCTTTAACCGTAACCGTGAATGCCACTTTGTTGTCGTTCACAGAATCCCGAGCTCATACCTCTGAATAACTATATCTGAAATCTCATCTTGATCGGTTGTACGGAACGGCCGTTAGTGGTCCATATATCGGCCAAGTTTTTTTATGACCACCCTTTATACCGGCTAACTTTCCCTATATAAGAGCCCCTAGTTACAGCAATTCCCAAATAATCGGAATAAAGCTTGAGATTTAGATTTCAAGGTCAGGAATTATGTAAATGGCAAGAATCGAGCTCTCACAGCTACGGATGCAGTTACAAATTTCGAATAGCAACGCCTTTCTTATCGAAAGTGATTTGCAGAGAAAAACTAGAAATGGCGTTGAAATCGTACCTTTAACCTCTGAAGACGACTACGCAAGAACACTTTCAAGGATGGTAATGGTAATTTTAGTTAACGTCGTACTAGAGCAACACAACGGGCTATTGACGACGGTCCGGGATCAGTCCCTTAAGGGAAAGATCCGAGGACAACACCTCGTAATTTTGAACCACGGTCAGATGACGAAGCAACACCTGAACTGGCACCCCACTCTCCAAACTTCCACGCCAACCCAACGTGAGGACTTTCGACCACGACAGATTTAAGGTGCACCAGCCGCACTCTACACCATACGTTTACAAACATCCATGCCCAGACCCGGATTCAAACCAGGAACCTTCCGATCCAGGGGCTAACACCTTAACCACTATACCGGTTTGTTGGTTTTTCAAGGATGAGTGTGAACAATTAAAAGAGAGAAGTAATTAACGTCACACTGGACCAACCCAACGGGCTATTGACGACGGTCCGGGATCAATCTCCAAAGGAAATATCCAAGGACAACACCATATAATTAGGAACCACGGTCAGATGACCACCTGCGCTGGTTTGTACACGACGATCTTTGACTGGACCTAGTCTCAAACAACAACTCTCCGGTTGGCATTCCGGTTCTCTTCCAACTGGGCTACCGTGACCCCATATATCTGTCAGAAACATAAAAGGAAAATTATACATCTCTGAATTCAGATGCTGATCTGAAGCTTATTTAGAACCGCGGTAGCCCGGTCGGAATAGTAACGGACGAGCACCCGCAGGGTTGCGAGTTCGAAACCTACCAAAGAGTGTCGTAGCCTCAAACGTCCTCACGTTGGCATGGTGTGTAAGTTTAGAGAGTGGGGTACCATCTCAGGTGTGACTTCGGCATCTAACTGGGGTTGAAAATTACGTGTTCTCGGATATTTCCCTTCGGATTTGATCCCTGTACGTCACCAGTAGTCGGTTCATGCGATGCTTCCTACCTGAAACATATTTATGTTAAAAGCTGAAGCAAATTAAAGCAAAATGGTTTAGTACTGCTCCAAGAATTGCGTGGTTGAACGAACACTCATAGAAGCGGGTTTACGAAATAAAAATGCGGGTTCCATTGATATGAGATCTTTTAAAGATGTAACACAATATAAATGAAAGAACTTTCCTTCATGTCTCTTGAGATCTGACTTTTTTAGTCGCGTCATTTTTGAAGGGGATTGGGAGTCAGAACACTCTAAAATTCAAAATAAATTTATTATTTAGGTGTTGTAAAGTAACCACAGTATCGTCTTACCTTGCACATACCAAACCAATCACTCCTCTTCCGTTACTGCCATTTTCTGATCTCCCCATGGCAAAATCACTTACGATCGCACAGCTCCGACACCCAACGAGAATCTTTTGAACCAATCACGCGGTTCACCTGCTCCCAGATCTATAGAGTGTGACACAATAGCTCTTGTGTGCGGTACAATGACTCGCGTATACTTCAAAAATTCAACACATTCTGGCGGAGCGACGCCTGCTACAATCGAGTGCATAAAATTGTGAATTTGTACGTATCAGTGTATAAATATCTTGTGTTCAACTGAATATAAGCACTTCAGCTGGCTGTAACTTTTCTTTGGACTCGCAGTCCGAGATATGTTAACCCTCCTAGTGTCTCTTTCAACAAGGTATCTCGTCATTAGTAAAAGCAACTAGATCTTTATGAAGTATCTCGTCATTAGCAAGAGTAACTAGATCGTTATGTGGTATCGAGTTATTAGCAAAAGTAACTAGATCTTTATGGGGTATCTCGACATTACCAAAAGTAGCTAGATCCTAATGAGTATCTCGTCATTAGAAAAAGTATTTAATCTTTATGAAGTATCTCGCCATTAGCAAGAGTAACTAGATTCTTATGGGGTATCTAGTCATTACCAAAAGTAGCTAGATCTTTACTAAGTATCACGTCCTTAGCAAAGGTAACCAGATCATTATGAAGTATCTCGTTATTAGAAAGAGTAACTAGATCATTATGGGGTATCTCGTCATAACCAAAAGTAACTAGATCTTTTTGAGGTATCTCGTAAATAGCAAGAGTAACAAGATCCTTATGAAGTATCTCGTCATTAGCAAAAGTAACTAAACCTTAATAAAGTATATAATCATTAGAAAAAGTTACTAGATCATTTTACGGTACCTCGTCATTAGAACACTAACCAAATCTTGATCCCATCATCATGAAAAAAATTGACAATATATATCTCGATGACGAGATATCTCGTCATTAGCAAAATTGGTCACATCTTGATGGACAAGATGTCTCATCGAAACAACTTGGAGGGTTAAATTTCATGTTGGTTTAATAATTTTACCAACTTATTTTTTTTAGTTGAATAGAAATCGTAGGAAATATACGCCGATGTAAAAACCTTCTCCCACATTAAATATGGAAGAAGTCTTATCACTCCATAAAATTTAAGTTGGTGGTGCAATAATAGTTTTAAGTTTCGTAGACAAAGCATCAAGCGGTCGAAAATAATCGGTTCTGAGAGGTTAGAACTAAAGAACATTTTAAATAACATATTTTAATCTTTCATGCTATAACTGAAGTTCAAATTAAAAATACGGACCTAAAATCCAAAAAACTAATGACGTATTTCAGTATTCTTACCTGCAATGTTTCACTGTCCCGATGAACCAATTTAATGACGAGCACAAATGGTACGTTGGAGAGCTGGGAAATATCTTCAAATGTAACGGCTACTTTTGGTGATTGGATGACGAAAAATGAGGAGAAATGTCGATCACCGTCAGTGATGTTTGACTTGAATATTCTCAGAAGACCTTTCCCCAACTGGACTATCTGCATTTCCCTGTCTACGACGATGTGAAATGGGAAAACTTTGCACATTATAGGTATGGAGAGTCCAAGGTCTTCGGGTTTTCTTGAAAGTTTCTCAATATACCTATCGGTATCAGAGTCTTTCAGTTTGGAACTCGATACTGTAGTCACTTGATACAAGAAATCTTCTCCAACAGATGTTAAATTGACCAGCACTTCAACCTGCTGCAGATCTTTCGCTGTTTCACGAATGATACCTACCATGGCTGGTGCAAAATACTTTTTATGAGGATGATGTAAAATCTGAAAGAAAAAGATTTCTCTGAATTGTTTTACTAAACATTTTTCGAGGAATTTTAAAGTTTGGAGCACAAAAATAATTGCGTGTTGTTTCAGTCTCATACTTGATCTCTCAAATCTATCGTTTGAACCCTTAAAGGCCGCAGTTTTACTTACCAGCAAAATTAATTATATTGAAAGAAGGTTGTTGATTTATTATTTATGATATCAAAACGAATATGTATTCAAAAGTTGATTTAAATTTTTGATACATTATTTTCAAAATATTTCTATTCGGAACTATATGTATATATATATAATACATTAAGTACTAAATTGAACACTTAAAAATAAACTTTAAATTTATTTTCAAAACACAAGTAAGTACTTAGTACAACATACATATGACAACCAAGAATGAAAAAGTTATGATCTTGAACTTGAACGTTGGATTTGTAGGAAAGGAGAGATGAATTTGTTTATACCATCATGTCTCGACTTAAAATCTAGTTCGTAAGTTAACTGTCAGGAATTAAGTCGTGGAAACCCTTACTACCATCTATTGATAAAAAAATTACTGGTAAATACTCAGAAACTGTCTTTGAATATAGTTCCATATGTTAACTTTAGAATGCAATGACTGCTTTAAAAATTCTTGAAAGTAATACCACCACTCGTTCTTTCAAGTATCAGTTTTCTAAAAAGTAGTACTTTAGGATCGCATTTTGTGAATACAAATGTTAATTTTAGGATGCAATGACTGCTTTAAAATTCAAGAAAGTAGTGCCATTACTCATTCTTTAAAAATTAGTTCTCTAAAAAGTACATTTCACAAAAGTCACATTTCGTGAATCAAAATGTTAACTTTAGGATGCGCAATGACTGTTATAAAAACCTCACGAAAGTTGTGGAACCACTCGTTCTTACAGTTAGTTTTCCAAAAAGTACTTGCGCGTTAAGGTCACATTTTGTGAATCCAAATGTTAACTTTAGTATGCAATGACTGTTATAAAAAGTCATGAAAGTAGTGACACTACTCATTCTTCGAAAATTAGTTCTCTAATAAGTACCTATGCGATAAAGTCACATTTCGTGAATCAAAATGTTAACTTTAGGATGCGCAATGACTGTTATAAAAATCTCCCGAAAATAGTAGTAGTTCTGAACTTGTTTTTAAAGTTAGTTTTCAAAAAAGTACCTGCGCGTTAAGGTCACATTTTGTGAATCCAAATGTTAACTTTAGGGTGCAATTACCGCTTTAAAAAGTCATGAAAGTAGTGCCACTGCTCATTCTTTAAAAATTAGTTTTCTAAAATGTACCTGTGATTTAAGGTCGCATTTTGTGTATCAGTCCAGCACATGGACAGCTTCATGGAGGTTTCATCCATCCTAACATGTTTTCATTTCAGCCCTATGTTACTTCGACAGCGTGACTCAGGATTTCCATTTGACCACAGTGATAAATCCTCGTTTACTGAGAACGTTGCATCATTCAATTTATTACTAGACTGCACATTAGATTCTCATAAATCTTTATTTTTGAATTTGAATTGTATTCGTTTATCACAGGGGAGAAAGACATTATCACACTAATTTTATTATTTCGTAATTACTTGACATGGATATAAAGAATATTCAAAATTCATTTATATCCCTTTTAGAATATGCAATTACAATGTGTGTGTAGAAAAATTCATTCGTAATTTAAATATACTTTAGCTTTATTTTAGCGTAACGCATTAGAAGAGACAAATAATTTAGATTTGACAGTTTACCAAAGTACATTAAAAATTACAATTTTCTGTTGTGATGAAAAGGACATAAAAATCTATATAAATAAGAATGGAGTGTTTGTTTGTACATTCAATATTTTCGACTCATTTCAAGTTTTCTATCCGTTTTGGACCCTTCTGATGCCGAATCCGCCTTTTTTTCGTTTGGTGTCTGTCTGTCCGTCTGTCTGTCTGTCTGTCTGTATGTTGTGCCCTATACACGTCCACGCGGTTTAAGATATTTTCATGAAAATTTGCATACAGTGAGTACTTATCTTGATTTAGTGAGTGATATTGGTTGCGAAAGTCTGTCTGTCCGTCTTTCTGTTCTATGCTCGATTTTGTGTTTGTGTGTTTCTGTAGACATCACATGAATTGTATTCCAGATATTTGATTGCATTATATTTTATTTTATACATTATCTATTAGTTTAGTGAACGCAATATTAAACATTTCTTTATTGTTATATTTAGTTGAGTTTCATACTAAAACACCTGAGTAAGTATACTTAAATCAACCATAATTTGGTAGTTTTGGAAAAATTGGAATGTCTATTGAATATTACGATTACTTCGATTGCTTTACCAGTACTGCTGAAAAAGTAATTATTCTTCAAAAAATTATTATCTCTGATACTTCATTTATTTCGAGTCTTATTTTTATTCTTTGCGCAATGAAAACGATTTCCGAATATTTGAGACAGACGATATTTTTCAATGAAATGAGAATGAACAAGATCGCGCGAGCAGTGATATTTTTTCTGGTTCTTTCGCTCTGAATTAATTTCAATATTTCTAAATATTGTACACTTTTAGTTGTAAGTTGTGGCAACTGTGCGAGATCAAGAGATAAAATTGAATCACAAATTAATATCTTTAGAACAATTTTTTGCGACCTCTTTTATTTTGTTTTACTTCGCTGTTTCCAGTTTTAAATATTTATTATTTTAATAAATGTGTTTTCCTTCTCATCACACGCAACAGCACCACAAAGTATTAGACTTAAAAATGTTAGGTAAGTCAGTATAAATTTTCAGTAAATTTTAAGTGTAGTTATGCCATTATTGAAAGAATAATGCCGTTATTTAAAGAATAATGCCGTTATTTAAAGAATAATGCCGTTATTGAAAGAATAATGCCGTTATTTAAAGAATAATGCCGTTATTTAAAGAATAATGCCGTTATTTAAAGAATAATGCTGTTATTTTAAATAATAATGCCGTTATTTAAAGAATAATGCCGTTATTGAAAGAATAATAATGTTTATTAATCCAAACTGGAACTTTTTCCAAAATTAAAAAATTTGTTGTAATAATGACAGGAGAAGATTGCAAAATTTCACAATGTCGCATACCGGAGGCAAGAGTGCCACAAGTAAAAAAATATTGATTTGTTGACTATGAGTGCGAGAGCACTCGCCGTAAATCGTAATTTTAATTAATTGAGTTGAACATGAAAAGAACTTAAGAAAGGGAATTCCAAATCTTCCTATAAATCGTCTTTTATAGTAGTAACCTTAGTATCACCTTTCGTCATTTTGTAGCTTTGTCATACAGCAATTGTAAGATGTATGTGAAATGTATTACATGAATGGATATGCATGTGTAGGATTTGTGTCCAAAGTAAGTTGTAGAAAATATAAAGATGGCGAAAGATGTTAAAATAAATTTTTATTCTACAAAAAACGTAAGTCATTGTATAATTTGATTATTTCTTCAATCTAGAGTAAACCAATTCAAACCGAGTAAGGTCGGGTATTTTGCTAGTATTAAATATTCTTAATAAAACAATACCCTAAAGTGACTCACATTTTTTAGAATATTAAAAATATTTTCTGATTGGTTCATACCAGATACATAAATTAAGAATAGATTAAAATGCTGCGGGACTACTTCTCGAGTTAGGAGTATTTTTCTTGTATGGTCTTGGGTTCATTTCCTAGAAAATATGACAACACACAACTGACCAATCCGAATACACGTTTTGCTGATTTTCGCAGACAAGGCCGTAATCAACGGCCTTATCTCTCATTACTTGGGCCAAGGTAGCCCAGTTGGAAGAGTAAGGGATTTGCAATTGGTTGGTTGGTTGATTGGCTGATTAGGGTTTTATGGCCCAAATGCAATATTTGGCCATGTTGTGCCAAACACGACATACACTATCAAGTAGTAGACACAATGAACGACATAAGAACTACACAATGAATGTATTTGCACACGGGTTTAGGTGCACATTAAACTAGTTGGGGCCTCAAATGTCCTTACTTTTGCACGTTTATGTAGAATTTTGGAGAGTGGGGTGCCAGCTCAGAAACTGACATCGTCATTTGACATTGGTTCAAAATGACAGGGTGTTCACAGATATTTCCCTTCGGGAATAAGGGATTGAAGGGAGACCAATAGCTCGTTGTGTTGCTCCAGTTCGACGTTAAAGTACTACCAACCTATCGACTTGAAAGTTTCTCAAATAAGTGTCAGCAGAGTATTCGAGCATTCTTAAAATAATCATGTTAATGGTGACCTTAAGCCCAAAACCTCCAAAGATAGAAAGATCGTGTATCAAAGATGGAACTTCTAATGGCAAGGTAGAAAGGATTCAAATGATGATGTTGAGTAAAATAAGGCTTTTAAGAGCGCCTGCCATAGAGCCTGGATGAGGTAAGTAGATAGTTTGATTGACGTTACATCACACTGGGGGTGAACTATTGGCGACGGTCCGGGATTAATGCCAAAATATCCGAGGACAATACCACGTAATTTTCAATCACGGCCAGATGAATGAGCCTGGATGACCGGAAGAATGTATTGCTCGTTGATAACAGAGTGTTTTGTGTATCGTACAGTCTACACCAGAGATGAAGCCTTTAATGACGAGGTAGAAACGGGTTAGTGAAGTGGAGCAACAGAAGGCTGTTATGAAGCCTGGATGAGGTATGTAGGTATTTTGATTTACGTCACTCTGGAGCAACACAATGGGCTTTTGGTAACTGTCCGGGATCAATCCCCAAAGGAAAAATCCGAGGACAACACCACGTATTTTGGAACCACGGCCAGATGAATGAGCCTGGATGATTGGAATAAAGTATTATTCACTGATGACAGTATGTTTTGTACATCGTATAGCGATCAAGTTATCCGTGTTAGGCAAAAGAAGCATTTGAGACATCATGCATGAAACTTGCCATGAAATTTGTAGGTATCTTATTCGTATGAGCGTGACCGAAAAATGCCTAAGCTATGTGGTCGTATACGAAAAGATTAATTCTGAAATGCATCAAGAAATTCTAGATCATGTTTTGGTCTTCCGAATATTTGAGTGAAGAGGATATTTTCTTTCAACAGGACTAAACTTCCTGTTATACTTCAAAGTCACCGAATAACCATCGATAAATCAATATACTTCTCTAGACGTCAAACTCACCAGATTTAAGCCCGCTAGGAAATTAGTAGAGAATAGTGAAGAATAGACTCCAAGAAATTGCGCCAACAAATAAAAGGATCGTGTGTTCGATGTAAAGTCCATATAGACCTGTCTGGTCACAAAAAATTTGTAAAAAACCTGCCAAATCTAATGGGTGCTGCTTGAAAAAGCCGAAGGTTATGCTACTAAATACTGACGAAATGTTATTTTCTGAATTTTGGACAAATACTCGTATGTTTTACAGAATGCTATAATATTTTTGACCACAAGTGCAATTTTGTTCTAATTTTTAGATATTCTTCAAATGGCAATTGTCATACACTTGCATAGCGTTTTGTTACATTTGTTTTCAACACCTGTAGAATCAAACATTAAATTTTATGTTATAAAACTTATTGAATGGGAAAAACTCATAAAAACAATTTCATTCAAAGCTGGTTTCTACAATTCTCTAATATTTATACTTGGGGAACTGAGTTTTTCTGCCTTCCGAATTTCAGCAATCTTGTGCGTAACCATTTCAGTACTTCAATGGCCGCATGGTTAATGCTTTTCCTAATGTCCTGCGAAGTCTTTCGAAAAGCTAATTGCAAAGCGCTTCGTATTTAGCTGAGAGAAAACGCTAATGGTATTACGAGAAACGAATTTTTAAAAGCACCCCTGTGTCGTCTCTTCCTATCTTCAATATTCCGCTTTTAATGTACCATCTTAAAGAATCTATATTTTTTCTGAGCACCCCGTGTACAGGTAAAAAAATCTCAGTCCTCTCCGTATTTACTTCCTACTTTATCGGTATTTTACCCCTTAAATGCTTTCTAGAATGTATTCTCATCAAAAGACGGAATGGATGTTCATTATTGTCTTTACATAATGACTGCTGAAAAACAGATTATACTCGCTTGAAAATGCAGCTGAATGCTGGATAAAGGCTACGTTAATAAAGCAAATATTGATCTAAATTACGATGAAATGCGTTTTTGAAAGGTGTTTAATTATTTTTTAATGACACCGTGTAATTTGAACGTTGTATTATACACTGCTCGCTTTTAATACGCGTTTTTAATTTCGGCTTTACTATTTCTAAAGTAAAAGAAACTTTAGTGCATTCTTTAATTTAGTTAGTAGTCACGTTTGAATGATATGCTAAATACGTTAGCTTAAATTGTGCTGCATTCAAAATTTAACTAAAAGTTAACGCTGCAATATCTAAATAAGTAATGTCTGTGGTGTGTCTAGTTCAGTAGCGTTAATCTATTAAGGTATAACACTAGATTTATATCAGTAACTAAAAATCGACTTTAAGCATAACAGTTCAGTGTTGCAAGTGTACCCAACTTTCGTTATTTTGATCAATCTCAAAAGTTGCTTCTAATCTCGAAGTTGAAAGGGTTACTACTACAATTCTACGAAACTGATTTATTTAAGGTAGGTAGGAAATGGAATTGACATTGCACTGGAGCAACACAAAGGGCTATTGGTGATGGTGTGAGATCATTCCCGAAGGGAAAGATCATAGGACAACAAAAAGTAATTTTGTACCACGGTGAGATAAAGAGATCACACTTGAGATGGTAACTCACTGTCCAAATTTCCACTCCACGTCAGGACAGTTGAGGCCGCATGTAACATTCACCATCCTCCACGTATATGATGGCCTTTGGATTTACTTTAAGATACGCGTAAAACAATCATACTGATGTTTATGTTGGAAGTTTCACAATACTGATTCGTTACAGAGAAATAAAAAATTTATCTAAATATTTCTAACAAGTGCGAGTCCAGTTTTCTGAGTGCTTACCATTATTTTTTGAATGTTAAATGATCATCTAATTTTCATCTAAATATGTAATTATAAACATATTGTTTGAGAGGCTAGATACAGGTAACTATACCTGTAAAACAAAGGACGTGTTTCTATGACATGCTAGATATAAAATACAATATTAATTATGTTTCTACGATTAGAATAGCAATTCTTTTCGAAGCATATTTAAATAAACGATTGAAATGTACACACAACTCTTAACCCTTCTGGTGGTTAATCTTATTAACCCTCTTGGCGGTTATATGGCAAAAACTACCCTGTAAATAGCCAGCCTCTGGAGCAAAAACCTGTTCCAAGCTGTTTTAAGTTTTGGGCAATTATGGATCTCCATTCCTTGAAGTTATAAGGCAGTTTTCTCTCAACATCTCGTACTTAGCAAAATTGGCTCCATCTTGGTTGATATAACTTGTCGAAACACCTTAGAGGGTTCACTTTAAGTGAAATATCCGGGTTTTTAAATGTTGAATGTTTAATTCATAATATTCGTAGTTTTGCAAAAATCTGATAATACATTATGAGCAATGGCATATAATAAAAGAGAATAAACCTCTAAATTGCAACAAAAATCTTCAGACATACTGAACAACTTAGGTAGATTTAGTGTACGTATTTTTTACAATAGAAATGGGTTATCATGTGATTTTAGTACTGTGGAATATTAACATTCTTATCTGATAGGTATTTTTAATTATCGTTACACTGAAGCAACACAACGAGCTGCAGTTGACGGTCCGGGATCAAGACCAAAGTGAAAGATTCGAGGACAACACAAACAATTCTCTCGTAGCTGGAGCCTTAGGCTTAGTTTGGAGAGTGGGATGCCAGCTCATGTGTTGCCTCTCCATCTGACCGTTGCTCCAAATTACGTGGTCTCGTCCTCGGATTTCTCCCTTATGCGATTGATCCTGGACCGTCGTCAATAACCCGTTGTGTTGCTCTAGTACGACGTTAATTAAACTATCCAAAATTACAAACCAGGATACTACTACGGTCCCATTCTTATCTGAAAGATAATTGCAAAAATTATGAAGCATTTTTCTTTCTTACTTGTAGTGGTCCATCAGGAATCGCCTCGACTCTCAGGGAACTGTCCCCCTCGGATGATGCTACACGCACATTCTCGACACTCAGCCACATTTCCTCCACGGTATTTCCCAGGAAACGCAAACCTTTGCGAAACCAAGTTAAACAGGTGCCGGCCACCCCTTGACCCACCAGTTCCAACAGCTTCTCTTCACTGGACCCTGAAATTAAAAGGCACTAGCATGAGAAATAGGGTGCATTTAATCCGAAAAGAGCCGTCAAAATCCTCCTAATAAGCATAAATCCTAAAATGAATAAATAATTATCTATAATTCTTAACACGTTCACTGCCAACTACGAGAATACTCGTAGTTAGAAAACTGAGTTGAATTGCCAGCTACGAGATAACTCGTCAGTGATCGTCTTACCTAAATCAACGAGTACGAGCATTGCAGTAACAAATGATGCATGTTTAGGATTTTGGGTGTACATGGAGGGAGTAAATAATAATACTCTTGTACTGAAATAAACCATTTATTTCTCAAAACGTACTCCATTTTATTGGGTTTATTCTCTTGGGAAATGTAATAAACGGACTGCTCAAATTATTGTTCAGTGGCTCGTGTAAGACTAATGGAAAATAACGTATCGCAAGTGCAGGAGGTTTGCGTGCATGAGCAGAACGGTTTGCATGCTCAGAATGGTCTATTTATTCCCTTGGGAAATGTTATAAGCGGACTGCTCAAATTCTTGTTGAGCGACTCGTGTAAGACTAATGGAAAAAACGTATCGCAAATGCAGGAGTTTTACGTGCTTGAGAAGAACGGTTTGCATGCGCAGAACGGTCTATTTATTCGATTGGGAAATGTTGTAAGTGGACTTCTCAAATTCTTGTTCAGTGACTGGTGTAAGACTAATGGAAAATAACGTATCGCAAGTGCATGAGTTTTGCGTACATGAGCAGAACGGTCTATCCCCTTGGGAAATGTTATAAGCGGACAGAGTTTTGCGGGCATGGGCAGAACGGCTTATTCACCTGGTAAATGTTATAAACGGACTGCTCAAATTCTTGTTCAGTGACTTGTGTAAGACTAATGGAAAATAACGTATCGCAGTGCAGGAGTTTTGCATGCATGCGTAGACCGGTTTGCATGTTATCTCGTTGTTGGCACAGGGAGCAAAAGTATTATTTCATATGCCAACTACGAGTATACTCATGCGAATTTATTTATTGCTGAAAGTAATCTGAAGTAGAAATAGAACATGTTAAAATGAAGAAAAAAAGTAAGCATAATTCTTAAAATGAATAAATAATTAAGGAAAGTTCTTAAAGTGAATAAATAACTAAGCACAATTCTTAAAATGAATAAATACTTAAGCATAATTTTTAACCAGAAAAATTACTTTAAAATGGAAAGATAAAATCTACCGATACAAATGCACAAGCGAAACAGAGCTGATATTTTTGGTAGGAAGGTTATTTAAATAACGTAGAATTGTGGCAACACACCGGGCTATTGGCGATGGTCCGGAATCAAACCTAAAGGAAAAGATACGAGGACAAAACCATGTAATTTTGAGCCACGGTCAGATGACGAGACCACACCTGAACAGGCACCCCACTGCCCAAACTTTCACACCAGGCCAACGTGAGGATATTTTGGGTCACGACAGATTTAACGTGCACCACCTCCATGTGTACACGATAGTCTTTGGTTTTTATTCGAACTCGAAACCTGCCAATTGCTAATCCGTTACTCTTCCAACCGAGCTACCGGAACCTTAGTGATATTATGGACAGAAATATTTATTTATGAACCAAACCTTCACCTAATTACAAATAGAATAGTAAGGAATAGTAAGCGGAAACTGATATTGACCGAAGAATGCCAGTTTCTTTCCCAAGAATTCTGAACAGGAGTAATACAATTCCATCTAATTGTTGGGCCATAGTAGCTCCGTTGGAAGAGTAACAAACTAGCAACCGAAGGGTCGCGAGTTCGTATCCAACCAAAGACCGTCGTGTGTATAGGGAGTTAGTGCACGTTAAATCTTTTGTTGCTTCGACTGTCCTGACGTTGGCCTGGTTCCGGTTCAGGTGTTAACTGGCCATCTGACCGTCGTTCAAAATTACATGGTGTTGTCCTCGGGTCCTTCCCTTTGGGTTGAATCCCGGAACGTCGCCAATAGCCCGCTGTGTTGCTCCAATGTGACGTTAATTAAAATACCTATCTACCATTTAATAGTACATGGTACCTCCCTAGGCAGTAAGACCAACTTACATGATTTAGAAGAGTCATTAAAATGTTGACTTTAAGTGGAATTTTATTTTATCACTTTCCGGTTACGTGAAGTTGATGCGTAGAATTTTAGGTTTGAAGTAAAGGTGGTGTGGTAATCCAAAAAGCATTCAATCCAATTGAAACTTTCTAAGTCTGGAACTATGTACAAATTTTTAACCTTGAATAAACGGATAGAGATTCTTGGCGTGTATCTGTATGTCCTGTATCATTATTCCGCAAATTCACGAATTTTGCTTATGGAATGATGCGTCAGTGCAGAGTATGGATAATACATCCAGAATTGTGCATATTTCTCTAGTTCGATTTTTTACTAAGCACCGAATTTCAGGCCCAAATTTTATAATGCAACTACATACTTATACTTCCCATCATTAAATTGCAATGCAGGTTACACCTTGGAAATAGCATGTTTACTGGTTCATTTCAAGCATTTTAACGCCCACCCACAAATACGACATTAATAAGAACCACAATATGACACGACAACAACAAGTCGTAGTCTATATGTCTGTCTTCGTATATGGCTTATGTTTCGCAAAACTTATTCGTAAACGCAAATACTAATTAGATAGTGTCAAGCTTTTTTGGTGTTTTTAAAGTGTTCACCAAGTAAATCTAACTTCCTAAAAATATCCGAACTATCCTTTCTGTGTTTCCCGGGATTGCCGGAACCCGAGAGTAAATGGAGATGCACGTACGAAAATAAAACACACATGATGGCTGTGTAAATCTGAAAACAGGGTGCGTTCCATAAGTAATGTGACCAATTTTTCTAGACGCGACTATACACCTCAGTGCCCTCTAACCTGCTGGGCTAGGTGGAGGGGGTGTTAGCTTCATAATGTACTAATTCTCAGTCGCCTCCGGGCTGCAGGAGAGTCAGGACGTGTGTTCCCGTGAACCTCGTTGTGAGTTAATGTAACACAGCGCGATGGATCTTTCAATGGAGCAACATTAAGTTATCAAATTTTGCGTTTAAACTTGGGAAAATCGCCACTAAAATTTTTTTATTAATTCAGCAGGCCTTTGGGAGTGATAACTTGTCCAAATCACAAGTTCTCTGATGGCACAAGTATCAAAACCATGCTCATTGTCTTTTTTGTCGTCAGAGGCATTGTCCACCACGAATTCGTACCTACCGGGACCACTGTGAACGCAGCTTTTTACTTGGAAGTGTTCAAAAGGCTGAAAAGGAGAGTCGCGCTCTGCCGAAGTGCATCAAGGACGCATGGAAACTTCATCACGACAACGCGCCAAGCCACAGCGCCTTCGGCGTCAACGATTTCCTGGCTAGAACCCACACCCCATTGGTTCCCCAGCCTTCCTACAGTCCTGACCTGGCTCTCCTAGACGTTTGTTTTCGTTTCCTCGCTTTAAAGAGTCCTAAAAGTAAAACATTGAGACACGATTGAAAACATTCAGGCTCATGTTACATCGACTCTAAAGAACATCCCGGAGAAGGCGTTCCAAGCCTGGAAACACCGCTTCCAGAAATGTATCGACACAGGAGGGTGCTCTTTTGAAGATTTTTAACTAATTGAACAAATATGTTCAATAAATGATTTTTTTATGAATTTGGTAGCATTACTTATGGAACGCACCTTGTACCTACACTACGTGTCCAAAAATAGTCGCATCCCTTAATATTTCGTTGGACCACCTTTAGCACGAATACCGGCTTTCATTGGCATTGTTGCATTGAGCTTCCGCAGAGTGTCCATTCGTATTTTCGCCAACAGTTGCTACAAGAGGTTTCCCAAAACCTCGATAGATGAAGGAAGAGGGGAATGCGCCCTTAAATCGTTTTCGAGTATGTCCCACAGATTCTCGATGGGATTGAGGTCTAGACTTTGCGGTGGCCAAATCATGTGTGTAAACGGGATGTATCGGGCTCAATGATTAAGATTTCACAGTTCCAGCTCCGTGTAACTTGGCGTTATCGTCTTGAAATACACCACTGCCGTCAGGGAAGAAAAAGTCCATTGCTGGCACAATCTGATCATCCAAGTTGTTGAGGTACTGTGCAAACTTCATTTTGTTGATGCACAATGTTGCGGGGCAAAGTCCAGCCGAACAGAAACAATCCCATATAATTACACTGCCTCCTGACAAGTGCACAGTGTGAACGATACTCGTAGGGTCCAATGCTTCATGTGCCTGTCTTCGAACCCTGATGCGTCCGTCGTTTTGAAAAAGTGTAAATCGTGACTCATCAGACCCCATGACCTTTCCTCATTGCTGATCAGTCCGATTTTTGTGCTCCTTTGCAAATCGCAGTCTTTTCTTTCGATTTATGGCACTCACAAGGGGCTTCCTTACTGCAACACAACTTCTTAGTCCCTCTTTTTTAAGCTCTCGTCGCGTGCGTCGGGAAGTTGTTTTGTTTCCATTATTGAAGAGTGCTGTGAGTTGTACAGTCGATTTCTTGGGATTTGCTTTCACTAATCGCTTCAACGATCACCGGTCACGTTCGACCGCACATTTTTCGCGAATTGCATGGTTCACCCTACCCCCCATCTTTCCAAGATTTAACTATGCGTTGAACAGTTCGGAATCCTATATCACAAATTGCAACTATGACTTTACATTTTTACCACTTTGGTGCAGACCAATGATTTGCCCTTTTTTGAAATCTGTTACATCTATTCCTTTACCATAACTATCGCTTTCAGCCGTGCTTACTTCGAACTAAACAATCGTATGGCGTAACGACGAAATTCCGAGCTTGTATTGCGCAAACATTTATGCAAATAACTGCAATACTTATCGAATCACCGTCGTCCCAAAACTTAACGTTAAAATTTCATCTGCTACTTTTTTTTTGGATACGTAGTGTATGTATATGATACTATCAGTTGTAGGTAGAGAGCGATGAAATCACCACACACTAAACTGTCCTTTCTGTGTTTCCCGGGATTGCCGGTCAACACAAAGTACCCGAAAGTAAATCGAAATGCCCGTAAGAAAATCAAGCATATGATGGATATGCAAATCTGAATGTGGGCATCAAACTATAAACTGTAGGTAGAGAGCGATGAAACCACTAGACACGAAAACAATCTTTACAAAAAAGAGGGGAAAAGTTGTTAAAAGAATCAAGAGAATCAAATTACAAAAAGGAGAAAATTACAAATTACAAAATTTTACCAATAAAAAATAGATCTTCGTTGGAAACATATAATAGTGCGTATAACATGACCAAACCACTTTTCATCCTTGTAGAGATGGAAGATTCAACACAGAACCTGTGTTTCCAGAAACACAGGAACCCATTTTTACATCAACGCCATAAAACTACAGAGGCACCGCTTTTACCAGTGAAAATCGACCTCCCATTGGAAACACATTTAATAGTGCGTTTAACAAGAACAAACCATTTTCCATACTTGAATGGAGAGGGGTTTGAAAAACACAGAACCTGTTTCCAGAAAGCCAGGAACCCCTTTTTGCACCAATGTCAAACCAAATACAGTACACGCCTACCCAACTCCAAGATTAAAAAGACAAGGACTCGTGAAATCCTTTCTCTTTGTGTAGATTGTAGTGTCCACTTCATTCCTAAGCAAATCTCTCATGCTTGGAGTCTTTCCAAATTTCCTCAAACATGACAGTCCTTTTATTCCTTAAGGAAGAAAAGGAAGCGGTATATGTAAAGTTCTATTGACATATATCACACTTCTCCCAGTTTTCGTCAAGCGACTGGAGTTACTATTGGGGAGTCGACTTTTCTCCCCTATACAGCAATCTTGCAATCTCCACCCACTGCAATTTGGTTTCAGGGGAAAATCTTCTACAGAGCATGCACTAAATATCCTATTTTAAAAACCACGAAATATATTCAGTTCTCATCTCCATGGGCGTGACTTGTGCTTTTGACCGTCTATATAAACTGGAACATAATCTTCCAAAGACTCCAATCTATACAATGTCCATCAAAATTATTTGAGCTCTTCAATAGTCTTTGGAAGGATAGAATGGTTGGCTTGTTCACATCTCAACAACCTTTTCCAAAACTCCACAAACTATGGGATGTCCTTTAGAGATCGTGAATGGTTCTTACTCTTTAGAATCTTGTTCTTGATGAACTTTTGGGACTCAACTGGTCAACTAGGAGCACATGGACATGCGTTTTATGTGGCCGTTATCATGTTTGACCTCACCCGTTGTATCTTTGAGACTGTAGCCAAATCGAAACTCGGAATGCTTCAGCCCTCGATAGATGAAAAGGCCATCCATCTTTTGTAAGGCTAATCAAAATCCCTTCTCTTTAGTAAATCACTAACTCTGCGGTATCCTTGTAAAAATACCAACCTTGTATCGAAACTAAAAATTTCCCTAAAACATATTTCCATCACACATTAAAACGGGAAGAGGAATTAAACAAGAATGACCATATGAAATTATATAAAAAGATGGCTTTAAATATCCAAAAAAACATGAGAAGTTTTTCCGGTACTAACTATGTAAAAATCATAGAAAAGAGGAAGATCATTTTCAGATCCGTTTCGGCGAAAGTAATTACATAAGCGACCTCCATTTTGGGGTCCAATGTTCCTAGAGGAACGGAAAAATATTTTCATCCATAACGTTACTTCCTGCTGAATATATCTACGGATTACTCCACTACCTTGACATCAGTGATTTGTGTTGCAACGTACATTTCTCTATTTCATCTCAAAGTAAAAGCTGTCAAGGCTAAAATTCTTAGGCAAAACAAAAACATCTTGTGCTTGATGTCCAAATCTCATATTCGAGCAATACGAACACAAAATAATAACATGAACCACTCATTTTGCCATGACAATCTACTCCATTTTGTCATGAAAAGCTACTCCACATGTAAGTCGTGGACTAACATGAACTGGAACCACATGTACTAGGACAAGTTCAGCCCTAAACTGAAGACTCCAATATGGAGTCAGGAGTAGAAGCAATATTCTGCCATCACCCTAACAACATTATTTACATGAAATTTAGTTGCTGTCAACCGGATGAGAGCAGTATATTCCACGTCAAAGCCTTACAATTAGGGAAGCTCTAATATCACCCCAAGCCTTTAAATCGGCTGAACTGTGCACCAACAGTCAAGCAATCATTAAAGCCATTGCAAACGAGACCCACAAAAGTACCATCATCCATGAAATCTGGGACAAGGCATCCTCTTTAACTCTTTCCCTTTCCATCTTTTGGTTTCAATCTCATTGTACAAGAGGGGAATAAGAACGCAAACTTTCTTGCAAAAGCTGCAATGGATTCCTTTCCCTATTTCATTCAACTTCTCTAAATCGGCCAGCCACCTTAGAGCCTTTAGAGGGATCGCATCTGTTTGAGATGGAGAGAAATTTAGGATCTGCTGGGTACATGACGACCCCCCCCCCTACAAGGTATTTCTCGTAGTATAACTACCACACTGTAATCAGAGACAGGACGCTACTTATGGTTTTTTTACAGGTCCTTTTCAATAGTGCTTTTTCCTTTTCGGGCAAGACGAACCAGATCTCAGTGCTTGTGGTTGGATGGGATCACCCCTCCACTAGTTACGTTGTCAGTAAGCTAGTTGCGTTGTTTCTCTTAATTATTTTGCTTAGTTACTCACCATTTTGTTATAGAAAATTTGTTTCAGAAGGCAACCTCTTCTGTGTGTGTGCGCACAAATAGGGCTGTTATACTCCAGTGGTTATTTTCATCTAAGTCCCCATTTTGTAATTTATTTCTTTTTCTTTTTTTTTTTAAAGATAATCAAGAGTGATATCCAACTGGCAATTCCCTGAAAAGGACGGAATCATGGGGTGCTTTTTGTGGCTATCATTTGTAGGTTTTTACGTGGGCATGTCCGAAATGCCTCGTCCAATGGAAAAACGGCCTTTTTTCCGTATTGGACCGACAAGGTATCGCGTGGTATGATTATTGTGCAGACGATTCTGACCCTCTTGTACGAGGGAAAGTCAAACATTTTATCCGTACATTATTCTTAAAATTTATTTACACAAATATAGGCGTTGAACAAGTTCATAATTGTCTGCATAGTTTCTTTCCTTTCTGATGTACTTGGTCCAGCGGTCCACAGGCTTGCGTATTCCCTCCAAGAACAAGACGGTTTTCGGTTGTTCGCCCGACCATTTATGCACCGCTTCCCCAACAATTTTTCTAATCTGCCGAGAACACGCTACATTGTCGATGGTGAGTCGCCGGTTTGCCGGAATAAAGCATAAATTTAGAAAGCTGTTGTACAAAACAGTGACTGATAGAATGTTGAGTCATGGATTCTGGGGTCTGGTGTCATAACCCAACTCAACGTACTATACGAAAGTCAAATGGAATACAAAGAAAATTCCTGATCTCAATAAAAGGAAGTTACAGAAGAGTACCCACTATAGCCCTTAAAACAATTGCGGGAATTCCACCACTACATCTTTCACTTTAAAAGAAGCGGTGTGAGTCAAAAATGCGAATGAGAATAAGTGTTAAAATTGGAGATGGGGGGGGGGCAGATTATGACAAAGACGACTACGAGGAAAGAGCGATAGGCTGGTCTATACATCCAGCTAAAACCCTTTCGAATGACAATAAATTCGGCAGTGGGAGTTCCTTATTCCGGTATAAGCTACTTCACCGATGGCTCGAAAATGGAGAAAGGAGTGGGAAGTGCATTCTGCTCTATTCAAGGAGGCCGCATATCTCAGTAATGGTCCACGAGAATGTAGGAAAATAACTCTGTTTTCCAGGCGGAGCTGTATGGAATTCTTTCAGCCATAAAAGCAGCAGAAGCAAGAGCAGGCAAAAATGTCAAGATCTTGTATGACAGTCGAATTGATCTCCTGGTACTTAAAAATCCCAAGATTCCGAGTCCACTGGCACGAGCAATACAACTTTTATTATATAACAAGAAGGAAATTTGCTTAGTCTGGATTAAAGCTCATGCGGGTCACGGCAGAAACGAAGAAGAAGATAGATTAGCAAAAGTGGCAACAACAATGGAACGCATAGATGAAGGAGTGAAATGGCCCAAAAGCCATTGCAGAAAAGAAACCACTAACTGGTCACTTGGTGGGTGGCAGAATGAATGAGACGAATGGGAAATAGGCAAGACGGTGCATGATGTGTTACCAAGAGTGTCACTAAAATCCACAAGTTGGACCAGGGAAGAAACACTCTTCTTCACAGAGCATGGCCCATTTCCATCCCACCTAACGCGGTTTAAGAAAATAAAATCTGAAAACTGCACCTGTGGTGAAATTGGCACACCTCTACATTACATCACAGTTTGCCCCTTTACAGCCTCATGGCATATGAGAATTGCCGACCACCTTAAAATCGCTTGACTCAGGAACATTGCATGTAACAAGCAAGGGCTCGAGGGTTAAAATTATTAACATGGTTAGATTCATTGAAAATCATCAGCACTTGATTATCCTAAGAGACGTAGGAAAACGGACTTTTCCCTCTTGTGCAGCTGTGTGAATATATATATATATATATATATATATATAATAACAACATAAAATATACAAAATAACATAACACACACAAAATAACAAAAAATAACCAAACAGCCGAGGTGCATTAACCAGAAATCGAAACTCGAAACTACCCATGCAAGCGCGCTGAAGCTGCAGACATAGCATGGTAAGCAATATACTTTCAAGAACACAAGAATTTCTAAAAAAATGTAACAAAAGTCTTAAAAAATAATAAAAAATGAAGAAATGTTGGTGGATCAGGGCGTCATCAGGGAGGAGCCTGACCCAAACAACATAAAATGGTGTTTTCTACATATGAGCAGCATTAGGCTGAAAAAATTGCTCATACACTCCCCCAAACACCACCAAAAATCAAGTAAAACAAAAACAGAAAAAAATACCAAAACAGAGCAGGAACAGAACGAAATGAAACCCGAAGCCGCAGCTGGGATATCATCAACAACAAGCTTAAAAATTGCCACCAAATGCCATCAATTACACAGTCTAACTTATATGCTAACATCATACCTCCGATGCAACAAGTCCAAAAATAATAATAATAATATGAAAATCCCCATCCCCTTATCAAAAATATATTCATAAAAAGTAAAAAAATAAAAATAAAATTGAAAAGCAATTCCCATGGCTCTGGGTAAATTACGAAAAATAATTATTCATGTGTTGTGTAGGTGTTGATATTAATAAATCTTTCAAAAATATTTTTAAAGAATGAAAACGGGTATTTGTTATTGAGAAGTATGTTTTTTAGATATTTACATTGTAATAAAAAGTTAGCATCAGAATTACAAATTTTTTTGAAACGTACCAATTGACCAGCTATCGTGTTGTAGTATATTCTTTTAGAAATACTACATTTTGGAATCTACATTTGGCTAATATTTGGAAATCCATCTATCCAGACGAACTTTCTTTAATTAAAACCAATCTGGATAGAAATAATACTGATTTTCTAGACATAAAAATTTCTGTTTCATCCGGCAAAGTTGACATTAATGTATATGATAAACGCAGCGATTTTAAATTTACAGTCATTAAATTAATATTTTGGGACTCCAATATCTCTAAAAGAATATACTACAACACGATAGCTGGTCAATTGGTACGTTTCAAAAAAATTTGTAATTCTGATGCTAACTTTTTATTACAATGTAAATATCTAAAAAACATACTTCTCAATAACAAATACCCGTTTTCATTCTTTAAAAATATTTTTGAAAGATTTATTAATATCAACACCTACACAACACATGAATAATTATTTTTCGTAATTTACCCAGAGCCATGGGAATTGCTTTTCAATTTTATTTTTATTTTTTTACTTTTTATGAATATATTTTTGATAAGGGGATGGGGATTTTCATATTATTATTATTATTTTTGGACTTGTTGCATCGGAGGTATGATGTTAGCATATAAGTTAGACTGTGTAGTTGATGGCATTTGGTGGCAATTTTTAAGCTTGTTGTTGATGATATCCCAGCTGCGGCTTCGGGTTTCATTTCGTTCTGTTCCTGCTCTGTTTTGGTATTTTTTTCTGTTTTTGTTTTACTTGATTTTTGGTGGTGTTTGGGGGAGTGTATGAGCAATTTTTTCAGCCTAATGCTGCTCATATGTAGAAAACACCATTTTATGTTGTTTGGGTCAGGCTCCTCCCTGATGACGCCCTGATCCACCAACATTTCTTCATTTTTTATTATTTTTTAAGACTTTTGTTACATTTTTTTTTAGAAATTCTTGTGTTCTTGAAAGTATATATATATATATATATATAATGTAATCTAGTATAATGATTTAATGTAATGATGTACATATGTAATGTGCTCTAAGATTCTGGGTAGACATGTCACCTCGGTGGCATGGTCTACTCATCCAACTTATTATAACTCAATATACCTATATTATAACTCTATAACCACACTTATTTAAACTGGCACAGTGTCCCACGACACTAAGCACGGGAGTGTGTTTTGGTGTTATGTAGTATCACTACTCGATCTTGCTGAATCTTCTCATCAGTGGTCTCTTGCCTCTTTTAAGCTTCTCGTTTCACTCATACACACTTCTACGTGGTAGAGCACGTTCACCGTATTATGTTGTAAGCCTCCGATTAATTTCACCCCCTGGCACACCTTCCGACCATAGAAATAGGATCCATACTCTTTATTCGTCCTTGGTGCACAATGCAAGCAGAGCGTCCATGTTTACACTTAAGCAGAAGCAAGAAAAACATCGGTAGCGGGACCACAAGAGTATCAACTCTAAGCATGAGTGCGCAGAAGGTGGTGTGACAAACCTAAGAAATGGTTATATCGAAACTGCGGATTATCTTTAATTTACCTTCATTAATTTTTGAATTAGCGTGATTCCAATTTTTTTAATACCATACCAGAAGTGATAATAGTTTAAGAACATATTTCCAACGCTAAATCCAGTTCTTTAGAATATATCCTTATTTTAAAGCACTTATATCATGTATATGTAGTCGCCTTAGATAAGAACTAATGAACTGAATTTTTTCGTAGACACTAAATGCGTATTTTCATTGTAATGAGCAATGCATCATCAGTTTGGTTATCTGTTCAAAAGATACGTAATGCTATCAAAACGCTTATAATTTATTTCTTACCTAGAATTCAATAGTTTATAAACAGCTATACATAAAAATTATTATTTAATGAGGTTTTGTTCTAAAAAAGCTAATGATAAGATTTAAATATCAATGTAATCATTGAAGTACAATACCTTCAATTTATACTCTTTTAACGATACATTATTTGATAAAATAATGTATCGTTATTTAATGCATTATTTGATAAAATAATGTAACACTTGAAGGTTATTATTTGAGTAAAATATTACTTGAGACTTAATTTTACTATTTTGCAGTTTTTAATCCTGGTTCTTTGTTTAAAAACTGCAGAGTTTAATGTAAGAAATTATCTATTTGTTACTAAGATTTAAGAGACCTTTCTTGAAACATTCACAGAGCGTAAATAATTCAATTCATTTGTTAAGGTACAAGATTTTCATATGGAACAAATATACCATTTGTACACATGCTCAAATACTTCCCTTAAAGCCACTACTTTAATGGCCACTTCTTTAAATCACAACCAAATTGAGTCATTTCACAGCAAGTCTTACTTAAAATTGTCTTCATGTAACCACTATGTTACATAAAAGAATTATTTTAGTCAGAAATTACAGACGGCTAAAAGCGTTTCCAAAAACGTAAAAGTATTCCAACAAATCAAATTTATTGCTCGAGCATGCTAAAAAATGTTTACTGCTAAAAAGACATTTTATCATTAAATTGGTTGTAATGGGTAAATGGTTTCTTTGACAATAAATCCTTCACTTAAGATGTCTTACCAAATAAAAAGCGGTGTTGGTGGAGATTAGAAACTCGAGCTGTGATTTACTGTAACAGGTCAAGATAAATAATTGAGCTGCCTAAAAAAACACTATGTTCTCAATTTTCCAGCAATTGAGAGTATCGCTATTAATCTTTAGTGATTATTAGTTTTTGTCTACAACAAACTATTGCCTGACTTATTTTAAATTAAGATATGTCTGCATATATCCGTTAATAATTTTGTCGCGAAATTAAACTCATTATACCATTTTGCGATTGAATTCGTTACATTTAGAATGTAGTGCTATTTTAGTTTACGCGATACAACTGTTTCATTTAAAGTTTAAGTTTCATTCTTTTGCACATTTATGTGCACATATTATGCATGTTAATTTCCATCTAATTTATCACACCTTTTGATATTCCTAATTTGTTTCTTAGAAAAGTAAAATATAAAGCTTCGTATCACTTCTTTCTTTCGTTTTGCTGCTCTAGCATGATCCGAATTCAATTCCTTACTTTGATACGAATTCATGGAACTTGATAAAAATGAATAAACTTCATTGCTTTTTTAGTAAACCCGGATATGACGCCCCCGTTCTAAAAGGTTGAATACGTCCATAAAAGTGTGCAGATTTTTCTCTTGCTTCTTGATTAGTCGGTATCGATGGCATTTTTGCCTCGATGCGCGACAAACTTATGGATCTCTCTCCAAAAGTAATTTCTACGAATGGTTATTTTATCAGTTCGCACGATTTTTCGGAACTATATTCTCCGTAAGCTCCCATTTCAAAACCTCTCCCTTCCCCTTTCCTCAGCGAATGCAAGAACGGTTTGATTTCTTTCGAAACGTTAGAATATAGAATGCCTATTTTAATGATAAAATTTGCATAAAACACTCCAGAGGTGGAAATAAACTTAAAATCTTCGATTGTAAAGAGATGCTTTTAGATTAATCCCTAAGAACATTTAGTAGAATTCAACAGAAATTCTGAAACTACTTGGTTACAGAACTACTGCATTTAATATCCTATGCTCCCTGTTTAGATGTTTTGTAACACCGTTTAAAGATCCGTTAATGGACAAGATTTAAGTGGGATTTTATTTTATTGATGTAATTCAAGGTTTGTCGACATTTTTAAAATGATAAACTTCACTACTTTAAACATATCGTAAAAATATCGATAGTTATTTTTAATTAAATTTTTAAATAGCTATATCGTTTTTAAATCGTCAAGTTAAACAGAATTTCAAATTTGACTTGGTGTCAACAGATATATTATTGTACTTTGAACGCGAAATATTAACACATAAATTCTATAGCAGTATTGAGTATATTCAATTGCATCCTTTTTTTGTTAATGAAATATACTAGCGATTAGAAAATATTATCTGTGAAAAATGAGATATTTTAAATTGTATCTTATATAAAATGTGATTTAAATAATAATAACACTGGGTTAGAATATATATATTATGTGCAGTAGACTGATTAAATTCTTTATTTTGTAATAGTTGATTTTTGACTTGAAAATAATACTTTTCGTTCTTTTTAAACTTACAGCACCGTCGTCTTATTTAAAACACTTAAATGTAATAAATAATCAAAGCCAAAATGCTCATCTTCTTTTATACTTGACTTCGCCTTTATAAATTATGTGATGGTGCAACACTTAATAACGGCGTTACTTTACAACCCCAAGCATTAAATCACCTGTATAAAATTAAAAAACTTAAAGCAAAATTACAAAATTATTTTTTCTTTCGTAAGTATGCTCTAGAGTTATATATGTAATACATGCTGTTTTTCATCAATTATGCATCCAATCTATGGAATAAATGTGGCCGGTTATTAGAATAAACTAATCTCAAAAAGGAAGTTAAGTGTAGGATATATTTAAGTAAAGAAACATTTGTATGCATAACAACACAAACAGAAAGCAATATCAAC
This sequence comes from Metellina segmentata, assembly GCA_947359465.1. Lineage (NCBI taxonomy): Eukaryota > Metazoa > Arthropoda > Arachnida > Araneae > Tetragnathidae > Metellina > Metellina segmentata. The sequence goes on from OX375884.1 coordinate 72,343,723, forward strand.
CTGTCGATACTTTTTCTCAAGGACTACAAAAAGCTGAAATTTTCTCATGAGTAAAAATGTTACCGAGTGAATGAATACGCTTCTCGAATACATTCAGTTTCTCTATTAATAAAAAATGAATAATTTCCCAATAAATAAATCACATTAGAACTTGAGTATCGTCAACAGTATATCTGATTAGTTGGAGCAATTTATTGATTTTAAAATTTATTTATCAATAAATACATATTCATATAAGTTAATTTTAACACAAATATATGAACAGTATGGTATAAAACGTTTGTTTTTTAATATAATAATTGTTAACTGCCCAATATGCTAAATTTATGACAAAATTGAAGTTAAACAATTTATTTCGATTTTCCGTAACAAAAACTCCACTCGCATTTTAAAAAGATACGGATAATAGAAACTATTTTCAAATTAAATATACAAGCCGAGAGGCACTGATTTTTGTATCGTATTTCTATTTGAAAAGTTTAAAAGGCGTAAGAAATTGTACAATTTTATCTACCAAATGGTACTTTGTGGTGGATCACACTATACATACTATTTCATTGTAGGTTAATTCTAGTTGTGGTGGCTAAGTTTACTTCTTATGACATTGAACTGCTCATCGTAGACCCTCCAGAATTCAGCAGTGGCGGAAATCGAGATGTAACCACTAATTGATAGATTACCAATTGCATTCAGCCCTTAGCAGCAGAGTATGCGAAATGAAGGCTGATTAGCAACAAAGAGGGAAGCAGTGATAGGAGTAATGTCTGTTATCACAGGGACGACATTGAACTACTCATCGTAGACCATCCATCAAAGTGCGTGCAAATTATTGTGAGTGCCATCTGATGTTAGTCATTAGCGTCATCGGGTCTGTTTTACAAAGTGTTCACTATATGTTAACTAATCTACTGATCAAGAGCAGCACAGTGTTACTTTGTTCACTAAAGTGTACTCAGCGGTAAATCTGGGGTTCCCTACTTTTTGATGTAGAAAACGTCTTACCTTTCAAAACCAGGGTACCTGGGTACCACGCTTTATTTGTGAATGTCACAACACAAAAAAAATTAATAACTCCTTTGTGTGAGCACGATGTTTGAGGTGTCATTTGATTTGTCTATTTGCGCTTCATAAAAAATAATAGAAATAAAACCTTAGTATATAATACTTGTATAGTTATCGTACTTTAAATTGCCGAAAATCGCAGACATTTCAAAATATCCTTATATACGCATAATAAACACCAGAAGAATTATAGAAAACGTCAACAGAAAGAAAAAACTTGAGATGGGGAATCTAAGAAGATCCAGACAGCTGATGCTAAGTGTCAATGGGCTTGGAGGGGGTTCTTGAAAGTACAGTCGTCGCACTTTCAAGGTGAACAAATGCCTGATACGAGAGCGCCAAGTACCTCTACCGCTCAGTTCGTCGCAAATAGCATATCTGAGGATATAAACGCTTTATAATCGCATGATGTTCCACCCATAGAGGTCGTAATGAGACACAACATCAACAGCGAGTGCACCAATTCTGATATATGTTCGGAGCGATAAACATTTGATGGTGTGAAATTAAAACAGTCTAGAACTAATTTATTTCACTCTCATTCACCATATTGCCTCACTGACGTATTATACGCCTTAAACCTAGTGGCCGTGTCCCAACACAGCTCGTCCGGTTTTTTTACTAATGTATTGCAAGTTAATTCTTGTAGTTCACTACAGTAACATACGTAATTTAATGAAAGATCAAAATAAAAATAAAAGGCAAGTGTATTTAACCAGAAAACGAAAGTTAGAAGAAAAGTTAAAACTAACCAAAATTAAAACTTCTAATTTCAATTTTTTTTTGTATGCTTGCTTTTAATGGTGTTTGGGGGAGTATATGACAAATTTCTTAGCATTTTGCGGCTCATATTTGTAGAAAACACCATTTTGTGTTGTATGGGTCAGGCTCCTCCCTGATGACGCCCTGATCCACCAACACTTTCGTTTTTAATAAACTGCTTTTGATTTTTTGAATTTCTTCTTGTTTAAGAAAATATATATATATATATCTCAGTCATCAGTATTCACCATAAAGCAGGGCTCGGAATACCCGGGTGCACAGGTGCACAGTGCATAAGAAAATAAAATTATGCACCTAATTTTTTCCCGCCAGTGCACGCAATGATAATAACTTTAAAAAAAAAGGGGGGGGACGTGTTTTACGTTGTTTTGATGTTTGAACAAAATATTAGTATCGATCTCTCTCGCTCAAAACAAACGTAATTAAAATTAATAAATACACACTATGCAAAAACAAAATCACTGGGCCATAACGGGTTTATACAGGAGGAAGGTTTACTTGTGCAACGTCCACCCAAACTTTCCGATGATCGAAACTTTTTCCAGATGGCTCTGTTGAAGCGACTGTCGCGATAACCGGAAAAGGGAGAATTTAGATAACTACCCCCAAACAATAGGCATCCCGCATTTCTGTAAACACCCCGTGTTTCAATAAAGTGTAAAACGTAGGAATTTCTGATACTTGTCTGGTCACTACGTATTGTAAACAAATATTTTCATTTTTTATCTTTAAATTCATATTTTATCTGCTTAAAATATAGTGTACTCGTTTATTTTTTATGTGTTTTTTGCTCACCAATGTCTGATGATGACTGAATATTTGTAAGTAATAATGTCGCAGATAAAACAAAATTGTTTAAATATTTTTATTTACTATCTACTATTAATCTATCTAAACATACCTAACTAATAAAGTAGTTTACAATACATTAATGCTCTTACATTACGTTTTTTTAATGTGCGCCTAAAATACTATATGTGGACCTAATTTAAAAAATTAGGTGCACAAGGTGTACCTGTATTAAATAATCGATTTCGAGGTCTGCCATAAAGTGTCTAAAACTACGAGTAAAGTTTGACAAAAAAAAATATTTTCTTTATATTTTGACAGGTTATAGATCTATAAATTTACTCCAATACCTAACCCAAGTAGTCATCTTTAGATCTGGATATTCGCTAGGTATGATATAACATATTTGTTTACATTACAAAGCATATAAGACAAGCTTCTCATTTGTATGCCATATTGACTTTTGATGCAAAATAAAATGGGTTTATTATAGATTCTTCTCTAAGATCATAATATTTTTTATCCAATTCCAGCTTATGATTCGTATGACCCTTCAATCATTAACACTTGGCGTTAAACCGGGGCACCATGGGTCGACACTTACGAGATTCGAGCTCGTAACCAAACGGTTCAGTCTTGCAGCTTCTTAAGTCCGTCAGCCGCTCGGCCACTGGTGATCAATCAGAAGAATACAAAGATCATTATTACAGTGTGATATGATTAAGAAATTAAGGTTCAACTACCGTGTTGAAGATTTTAATGTGAAACTTTCTATATTCATCTCTAGGTCAGACGTTTCGCATCAAGAATAATAGTTGTTTGGGGTATTATGTCTCAAGGCCTCATTTTTCGCCAAGCTTTTACAATCACAAAACAGATAATGCCAAGTAATTGTGAAAAGAAAGGATGGAAAGAAGGAGAAAAATATCGCTTGGACATCATGAGCACACGATTCCCATGTTTACCAGAGGCAATAAGCTACATGGTGAAGGACTAGTTATGTTATTGCTGCACCATCCAATCGATTTTAAACATTTTTCTTGACAGTTTATTGTGCTACAATGGCCAATAAAAATTTCGTAGTTGCATAACAGTGTAATCTTTCTGTATGTAATCTGTGATGTAATCTTTAACACGAATTGAACTTTCTAGGAGTAAAAATCCTTTTTTTAGGTCACTTTAACATTGATGGTGCGTAAAATCCCTTGATTAGAGCTAGTTCAGACGGTCTGGGGCACATAAGCCAAAACGCCAGAATTTCAGAACTTCAACTGGCGTCCAATAAGATCTCATCAAAAATTGAAACTATTAACACTTCATCTGAGGATTAACAAACTTTTCACTTTTAGAATTTATTTCGACGAAATTTTCTTTGCCCACCCTAATGTACGTAGTGGAATGCAAATTTCGAAAATACTTTTTGTTACAGTTATCCTCATCTCGGCATGGATGTTAATTCTCTCTCTATCACAAATTGTATGAAAAGAGGAAAAATTTCATCTGATGTTTCCCCGAATGTATCAAATACTTATCAGTCACTTTTCATCTCTGGAATTATTTGAAGCAAAAAAAAAGCTCACGGAAGTGAAAACTTTTGAATAATGGCTTCGAACTACATGCTCTTCAAAGGATTTCACTTAACAAAAGTAAGGAAAATGCAATGTTTTTTTTTAACAAAAAGGCGAAGAGTCGCTTCGAAGACTTTCATTGTTTAGACTTTAGAGAAATACAAACAAAATGACTTTTTTAAAATTCATCTCCGTATTTGAAAAAAACATTTGTGTTTCATCACGGAGTGGGAAAGTGATGTTTGGAATGCGCAATACCACGAAAAATAAACATTGAGCGAATTCCATTTTTCGCGCTTATACATTCACGCACATATTGTTTTTCCTCCTTTCGCTTACAATTTATTTTATTTTGTACATATAGAAGTATACAGTGTACTGATTTTCATATATCTTCCAAAAGAAAATTATTTGTTCCGTTGTTAATTTTAACGATTAAAAATTGTTTTGATGATTTTAGTTCCTAAAGGTCTGAGATTTTTATTGATGGAAATGAAACCGCATGTTAACTAAACATCGTACTCATCATCGTTTTTTTTTTTTTGATCGATAAGTTCCCTCGTGATTTCACGTTTATCAAGATTAGTTGTAATACAGATAACAAATTGAATTCATGCCCGCAAATTTATGGAATTTTTTTTCTTTTATAAATGCTAGTCAGAAAGTTAAAATTAGTTAAGCCCTAATCGTCTTGGTTGTATCGACGAGATATGAATCATTATTTAATTACATGTATATATTTAACACGTTCTTAATTTTAGAAAGATTTCAAATTATTTTGAGGATTTTAGTTCTTAAAAGGCCGAGGATTTTAACGATGGAAATTAAGTGTATGTTACTAAAAATCGTACTCATCAACATTTTGTATCTTCTTAGATTGACAAGACGCCTCGTAAGTTCACTGTTGTCAAGATTAGTTGTAATACAGATAATATAAATTGAATTCATGCACGCAAATTTATGGAATTATTTTTCTCTTCTAAATGCATTTCAGAAAGTTAAATAATGACTTGATACCTCGTCAATACAGCCACCAAGACGATTAAGTCTTAATTAATTTTAATTGTTAGATACGTTGTTGGATTCCAAATTATTTTGAGGATTTTAGATCCTAAAAGTCCGTGGTTTTTATCGATGGAAATGAAGTGTATTTTACTAAAAATCGTACTCATAAGCGTTTTTCGTATCTTCTTAGAATGACAAGACGCCTCGTAAGTTCACGGTTGTCAAGATTAGTTGCAATACAGATAATATAAATTGAATTCATGCACGCAAATTTATGTAATTATTTTTCTCTTCTAAATGCATATCAGAAAGTTAAATAATGACTTGATACATCGTTGATACAACCACCAAGACAACTAAGTCTTAACTAATTTATTTATTTGAAACGTTGTTGGATTCCAAATTATTTTGAGGATTTTAGATCCTAAAAGGCCGTGATTTTTATCGATGGAAATGAAGCGTATGTTACTAAAAATCGTACTCATCAGCGTTTTTGTACCTTTTTAGAACGGAAAGTTGCCTTGTAAGTTGACGGTTGTCAAGATAAGCTGTAATACGTGTAACAAAATGAATCACGCATGCAAATTTGTGGAATTATTTTTCTTTCTTAAATGCATGTCAAAAGGTTGAAATTTGTTTAGATTTAATCGTCTTGATGGTTGTCTCGAGGTATGAAGGCCTTAACAACACCATTAGTAGATTTTAGGGGCGAAATATCTCGTAGTAGAGAAAAACTGGCCATATTTTGATCTCGTCAAAGCATCTGAAATATCTTGATGACGAGATATTGGTCACATGTTGAATGACGAGATATCTTTTCAAAATCGTTTTGAAGGTTAAATCAAGGTTTAAAATACACTGAAAGACATTTTATCGAATATTCCGTTTTCAATCATCCGCCGAGATTCCAATTCCGCGAAGTTGGGGCTCATACGATTTGGTGAATATTTTTAGCGGTACATTGAGCAACATTCAAAACATCATCTCCAACATTTTTCACTTCCATCATCCCAGCGTGCCTCCACCCAGAATATTATCGCCCATAAACATAAAAACATTCGGCGCAAAAATACTTCACATCCGAATCTCACTCTATCATCTGAGCCATACTGTCTGCTGCAGTCCTCGGATATGGCCAGCGAATGAGTGTGCAAAGCGTAGTCTGATCATTTGTTTCCTCTGAAGTAAATAAAATAATTCCGCCCAATTGTTTGCGTAGCGCATTCGGGCATTGCTGATTCATGGATGAATTCCAAGTGCGGAAGATAACAATACACATTCCGAGAACCTTTAATGAAAATAAAATTGTTGGAGCATTAATCTTTAGTAAAGAACACTAGGATTTTTTGTATTGGACAGTTTTAATACCAACATCAAAGAAAGAGATAATGAACACTTTTCAGTTACCACGACACTTTAATCACTCCTACTTTTTAGGGAATCAAAAGTACTTCTGAATACAAAAAGTATTTTTGATCTTCAGTTTTCAAAACTGTTCGAGAAGTATAGCTAAACTCAATCAGATTATTGGAACTTGATGTTTCAATTTTTAAATTTAGGTTGCATGTAACCTCAACAAATGCATTTAAAAGTAACTAGTTCGTCTCTTATTAAAGAATACAAATTTCTTATTTCTTTCGTGGCGCTCGTTAGCAGACGGAAAACTCGAACATATTATGGGTGTGCGCTGTTACTGGTAATACCTATATTTAATGAAGTGTTAACCCATTTTATCGAACTGACCATACCCTGCAATTTCAGCTCGGCTACATACACTATGTGCCCAAAAAGTCAAAATACCCTGATGCTAGTGTTTCAGAGAGATCATATTTAGCATCAGTGATCTATATGAAAAGACAACGAAATAATCATAATATTTAATTTGAGACTCTATTATTGTAGAATAACGTTAGAAAAAGATTATAAATTAATAGGTTGTAAAGTTTCTTCTGGCGACATGCATGCCAATATACGGCGATGCATAGTAAAACAAAATGCTATCTTGTGACAAACTATGCAAAATATATTCTGCACCTGCAGCTCCAGATCCCAGAAGGAGGTGCAATTGCTGTATTTGTATAACCCAGACATGCTAAATGGAGACAGATATGGAGATCTTTCTGGTAAAGATAGTTTCAAATCCTGAAAGAGATGAGCCGTGTAATTGGCCATTATTGTGCTGCTAAATAGCTCCTCAGATATATGACATAAAGGCAAAAGAACAGACTGTAAGATCTGATGTAAGTATCGCTGTACTCTCAAACTACTAGAGGGAACCGGCTGTTGTGTGTAAGTGATAACCCCCTTCGCCATTACACTAGGAGTGAAAATGGTGTGCCACTCAGCAGTGAACTGAGAATGGTAGTGCTGTCCGGGTTTCCAACACAAGCGAATCAGAGATCATCAGAGAGATTGGCGAGTTTATCTGTGCCAAGGCAGCAGAGTGAATCGTGTTTAAACATAATACGCAATCAGTTCATTCCTGTCCACTGCTCACCTGAATAGTATAACTCCAGGTGCAGCCGACTATATTCAGTAACCATCCTCAGTTTGCATAGAGTGGCACACAGTTGTAACTAGAGATGCGATGTCGATGTTTTCAAGACATCGATGTATTTACCATCGATGTATTAGAGCCGATGTTTTTTAACATCGATGTTTATACTTGTCGATGTTTTATTTTTAAATAAAAAAGTACCACTATAAAAATTTAAAAAAATAACCAATTAGCATAATTTTTATAATCAGTAAATTGAACATACTTTTAGATCTAAGTGCCAAGGGTGAAGGGTCTGAAAAGTAGGGATGCGACATCGATGTAGATGTTTTCAAAACATCGATGTATTTACCATTGACTTATTGGAGTCGATGTTTGTTTAGCAACAATTTTTTAACATTGTCTATGTTTTATTTTTGAATGAAAAAAGCACCATTGTAAAAATTAAGAAAAATAACCGTGCAACTGAGTATTTGTCAGTGATGGCGACATCTGTCCCGTCAGAAAGAGTTTTTTCAATAACTGGTGGGATAGTTAGTGAAAAAAAAAGGTGGAGAAAGGTAACAAACTTCGCTTTTTACAAACTGTAAATAACAAATATTAGGCATATAATAATTATAGGCCCCGATATTTTTTATTTACAGTAAAAAAAAATAAGTTTGTTATGTTTTCCCTCTATTAGTAGATAAATAATTAACAATAACTAACAATAATTAATGTTATGTACCTACCTAATTATACTTATAGTAAGTAGTACCTATGTCTAATGGTTGTAAAGATTATTTTCTTTTTTCTATTCAATTTAATAATAAAAGATTTGTTAATTGTTCTTATTGATTTTTTTTTACTTTTTTTTGACAGTTGCAAAAAAGTCTTAGTTGTGAATTAATAAACACGGCAAATGACAAATTAAATCCCCCCCCGACGATTATTATTTGGTACGTAGCTAAACCAGTTTTAAGAAATGGGGGGGGGGGGGGTTAAATGCACTGATATTTAAAAACATCGATGGTTTTAGGGCGATATATTAACAACATCGATGTTTTGCAGTCGATGTCGCATCACTAGTTGTAACTCCTAGTGTGGAGAGCCCTCATTTTCGACACTCGGTCCTCTCTAGTAGTGGTATAAGGAAGGTTGACAGCACACTGATATCTTCAGAAGATACTTCAATCTGTTGTTTTGCGTTTCATGCCCAAGAGGCCATTTACCAGTACAATAACGCCTTGGTATCACACAGATTGCCTCTCTTATAATTGACTGTGATGTTGAAACTTTGGCATGCGAAAATCTCAGATTTGTCTCCATTGAGCAAGTCTCGGATATGTTAGGCCGTCCATTGCAAAAACATCGTAAAGGTATCAGAGGCATCAATTGTAGAATGTTTGGTACGATTTGTTACAGGATTGCATAAGGACTCGATTTGACTCTATACAACGCCGTACATCGTTATTTAGTGCTGCCCAGAGGGGGCCTTACAGCTTTTTTTTACTTTATGACCATTCCGATATAATTATACAATAGACAGTCACAATTTGATATTGCGGTCATTTATTAATCTTTTCATGCACATAAAGCGTACTAAGCTTCGTTCCGCGTTCGAGCACTGGCTTCGAGCTATTTCTATTGTTTTGGAACACAGTGTATTTGTATATGTGAATTGATGGAATACTCAGAAAACAAGCATAAATCATGATGTCAGTAATTAAACGTGATAGATCAGAGATTATTATGGTACACTGTAGACAGATTTCTGACGTAATATGTATGAAAATTTACCTTAATATCAAAGTTAAATATTTAGTGAAAAAATATTGTATACTTAATATTAAAAGAGTAAAAATTTGTGTACGATTTTCCATTCTGAATAATTGAGAAATTCAGAATATTTGCATGTAAAATATGCATAAACCCGTTAGATGTGTGAATGTTAAAAAATTCAGTATTTCATAACCAGGCTTCCCTGTTTGTGAGAAAAATATTTTATTAGTTGTACCTTCTTTACCTTACAAAAGTTTTAACCCAAATTAGATTTCTTTGCAAAATCTTCTTTTTATAACCTCACATGTTACATTAAAAATTGCAGGATTCATTTTTAACTATTTATAATGTCAATAGTATTTTCGTGCATGCTATGAGTAAGAATTTCTACATCTATATAAATAAGAATGGAGTGTTTATTTGTACATTCAATATTTTCGACCCATTTCAAGTTTTCTATCCGTTTTGGACCCTTCTGATGCCGAATCCGCCTTTTTCTCGTTTGGTGTCTGTCTGTCTGTCTGTCTGTCTGTCCGTCCGTCTGTCTGTCCGTCTGTCTGTCTGTCTGTATGTATGTTGTGCCCTATACACGTCTACGCGGTTTAAGATATTTTCATGGAAATTTGCATACAGTGAGTACTTATCTTCATTTAGTGAGTGGCATTGGTTGCGAAAGTTTGTCTGTCCGTCTTTCTGTTCTATGCTCGATTTTGTGTTTGTGTGTTTGTGTAAACATCACATGAATTGTATTCCAAATATTTGATTACAATGTGTTTTATTTTATACATTATTTATTAGTTTAGTGAAAGCAATATTAAAAATTTTTTTATTGTTATATTTAGAAGAGTTTCATGCTAAAACACCTGAGTAAGTATACTTAAATCAGCCACAATTTGATAGTTTTCGAAAAATTGGAATATAGTTTGAGTATTACGATTACTTTCATTTGCTTTACCAGTAATGCTGAAAACCAATTATTTTTCAAAAAAAATGTTATGGTGAAATTTTAGCTCTGATACTTTATTTATTTCGAGTCTTATTTTTATTCTTTGCGCAATGAAAACGATTTCCGAATATTTGGGACAGACGATATTTTTCAACGAAACGAGAATGAACAAGATCGCGCGAGCAGTGATATTTATTCTGGTTCTTTCGCTCTGAATTAATTTCACATTTCTAAATTTTGTGCACTTTTATTTGTAAGTTGTGGCAACTGTGCGAGATCAAGAGATAAAATTGAATCACAAATTAATATCTTTAGAACAATTTTTTGCGACATCTTTTATTTTGTTTTATTTCGCTGTTTCCTGTTTTAAATATTTATTATTTTAATAAATGTGTTTTCCTTCTCATCACACGCAACACCACCACAAAGTATTAGACTTTAAAATGTTAGGTAAGTCAGTATAAATTTTCAGTAAATTTTAAGTGTAGTTATGCCATTATTGAAAGAATAATGCCGTTATTTAAAGAATAATGCCGTTATTGAAAGAATAATGCCGTTATTTAAAGAATAATGTCGTTATTTAAAGAATAATGCCGTTATTGAAAGAATAATAATGTTTATTAATCCAAACTGGAACTTTTTCCAACATTAAAAAATTCGTTGTAATAATGACAGGAGAAGATTGCAAAATTTCACAATGTCGCATACCGGAGGCAAGAGTGCCACAAGTAAAAAAATATTGTTTTGTTGACTATGAGTGCGAGAGCACTCGCCGGTAATCGTAATTTTAATTAATTGAGTTGAACATGAAAAGAACTCAAGAAAGGGAATTCCAAATCTTCCTATAAATCGTCTTTTATAGTAGTAACCTTAGTATCACCTTTCGTCATTTTGTAGCATTGTCATACAGCAATTGTGCGATGTATGTGAAATGTATTACATGAATGGATATGCATGTGTAGGATTTGTGTCCAAAGTAAGTTGTAGAAAATATAAAGATGGCAAAAGGTGTTAAAATAATTTTTTTTTCTACAAAAAACGTAAGTCATTATATATTTTGATTATCTCTTCAATCTAGAGTAAACCAATTCAAACCGAGTAAGGTCGGGTATTTTGCTAGTGGGGAATAAAATTAAAGATTTAATGGATTTTCAATTAGAACTCACACTCACCTGTACACCACTCTTAAAATTGAAAATCTACAATCATCCTCTGACAATTGCAGAAATCACAATTCAAAACGTGATCACGTAACACAACTAATCTTAAAATATTTTGTAAATAAAATACCTACTAGCAATTCAAGTGAATACGTTATATTAAGCATGGCACGCACGTATTTCATGATGTTTTCTTTTTTAAAAAGCGCATTTAGTAGCGGAACGAAATTCAACCCTTTGTAAATAGTCCGAGTCAATAAAAGCGACACTAACGGCAAGAAGTAACTCTCAGTTAATTGTGATTCATTTTGCAACGATACCATTGCGATATATAAGAACTAATTTTCACATTAGGCACATCGTGTAAAGGATGGAAACATAAAACGACGGATTAAAATTCAAAATCGGTAATCGTCCTCTGACAGTTGTAGAAATCAGAAATCACAATTGGACTTCCACGTTGCACGACTAGTTTTAAAATATTTTGTAAATAAAATACTTACTAGCAATTCAAGTGAATAGGTTATTTTTAGCGTACCAAACGTGCATTTTACGAAGCTTTCCTTTTAAAGAACTTTGCAGTTTAGTAGCGACACGAAATTCAACCCTTTGTAAATAGTCTGAGTCAATAAAAGCGACACTAACAATAAGAAGTGACTCTCAGGTAATTGTGATTCATTTTGCAACGATACCATTGCATTATAATTATAATATATTGCGAGTACTAATTTTTAAGTTAAGCACTTCGGGTAAAGGATAGGAAAAAAAGTACAGATATAAATTCAAAATCTGCAATCATCTTCTGACAATTGTAGAAATCAGAACTCACAATTCGACTTCCCCGTTGCACTACTAGTTTTAAAATATTTTGTAAATAAAATACTTACCAGCAATTCAAGTAAATAGGTTATTTTAAGCGTGCCACACGGGCATCTTTCCTTTTAAAGAACTTTGCAGTTTAGTAGAGGCACGAAATTCAACGCTTTGTAAATAGTCTGAGTCAATAAAAGAGACACTAATGGCAAGAATTAACTCTCAGGTAATTGTGATTCATTTTGCAACGATACCATTGCGATATATGAGTACTAATTTTTACATTAAGCACTTCGTGTAAAGGATGGAAACACAAAACAACGGATTAAAATTCAAAATATATAATCGTCTTCTGACAATTGTAGAAATCAGAACTCACAATTCGACTTCCACGTTGCACGACTTGTTTTAAAATATTTTGTAAATAAAATACTTACCAGCAATTTAAGTGAATAGGTTATTTTAAGCGTGGCACACGCGCATTTTACGAAGCTTTCCTTTTAAAGAACTTTGCAGCTTAGTAGCGGCACGAAATTCAACCCTTTGTAAATAGTCTGAGTCAATAAAAGCGACACTAACGGCAAGAAGTAACTCTCATGTAATTGTGATTCATTTTGCAACGATACCATTGCGATATATGAGTACTATTTTTACGTAAAGCACTTCGGGTAAGGGATGGAAAAAAAGGACAGATTAAAATTCAAAATCTGTAATAATCTTCGGACAATTGTAGAAATCAGTACTCACAATTTGACTTCCACGTTGTACGACTAATTTTAAAATATTTTGTAAATAAAATACTTCCCAGAAATTCATTTGAATAGGTTATTTCAAGCGTGACACACGCGCATTTTACGAAGCTTTCTTTTAAAAAAACTTTCAGTTTAGTAGCGGTACGAAATCCAACCCTTTGTAAATAGTCCGAGTCAATAAAAGCGACACTAACGGCAAGAAGTAACTCTCAGGTAATTGTGATTCATTTTGCAACGATACCATTGCGATATATGAGTACTAATTTTTACATTAAGCGCTTCGGGTAAAGGATGGAGTGGATGGCGAGAAGAGAATACATTATTTTCTCATTTTCCGTGATGAGAAATTGCGGCGATTTCGGGAGCAGGAAGCTTCATGGACTAATAATTGTAATGAATGGGACGACTTCACCAAATCAGAAGCGGGGCCTGATCGATGCTCTTCTTCCGTTCATTCGGCATGCGAGAATGTCGCACCCGGATAAAAAAGGAAAGAAAGGAAAGAAACGGAACCTACATGGGATCCAGCCGTCTGATAAGAGACCCCATTAGGTTTCCTTTCGGACTCCTTATCAGATCGCGTCCCTGCACACTGCTCGGGTCCCGATGACATGGAGAAACTGTGTCGGTTTTTTTTGGGGTGGCTAGAAAAGTGACAAATTTCTCACACAAACAGGAAAAAATATGAAAAGGCGAGCTTTGGGAGTCGTGCGTAAACTAAGTGCAAATGGATGTCCGTTAAAGAAACCCAGTTTGGATTTCAGTACGATCGCTTACAGCATCGCATCGAATAAATGTTGTAACTCTTGTTCCCGTGCTTACGAACGTTTCGAATGTCGGTATTTGTCATAAAATTGAAAGGTTTTGATTGTGATAATGGAGAATATTGCCGAGGGCATGATGTAGTATCTTACTTATTTCATTTCAAGCATTAGTGTCCAAGTGTGAGTCTAAGATACATAGCACTTACATTAGACATTCCTGATTGGCTTCCCATTATACGAATCAAAACTATCAAAAATTGCATTAATAGGATTAATCACTAGCTTTAATACTTATTGCTTTCGTGGTTCAAAATTACGTGGTGCTGTCCTCGAATCTTTCACTTTGGGATTGATCCCGGACCGTCATCAATAGTCCGTTGGTTTGCCCCAGTACGACGTTAATTCAAAATACCTACCATACCAACCTTATTGCTTTCTTTTCCCAGTGCTTCCTTCTTCTTTTCTTCCCAGTGCTTTAGAGTAAGACTTGAACCATTAACTTGATTCAGTACGACAATAATTACCCTACCCACCTTATAGCTTCCATTTCCCAGTGCTTACTTCTTTACCTTTAGAGCAAGACTTGAACCATTAACTTGCTCCAGTACGGCGTTAAATTAAAAATACCTTCCATGCCCACCTTATTGCTTTCTTTTCCCAGTGCTTCCTTCTTTAACTTTAGAGTAAGACTTGTAACATTAACTTTTGATATCATAACATAGAATTCAAATTTGCTGCAAACGTCCACTCATCGGAATTTTGACACGTCATTAAGATAACTTTAAAATCGTAAAGTAATCATTCTACCTTGTGTTTCAACTCAATAAACTTTGTGTGTAACTTCTAATATATATATATATATATATATATATATATATATATATATATTATATATAATATATATATATATACAAGTATTTGTAATTAATAAACCTATAGAGAGAAATGGCAAAAACCTAGAATATCCCCAATCAAAAAGAAAATATCATCCAAAAATTAGATAAAATCCAAAGATTCTAATTAAATTGCATTTAAATGTACTAACGTCGAAGTGAAAGTTTGGAGCTTTTATTGGTTGCATAGACTGGAAAATATAGCGTTCACGTTTATTTATGTACTTTTTACTTTTCAATATATCTGAGTTCATTTTGCTAATTCAGTTATTAGGGTGATCCAAAATGATGTTGTATAGATTATATATTTTAACCATTGTTCATAGGAATATACAATTTATAAAAGTTTGAAAGTGTTTAAATTGGGTATTAAAAAATAGATACATCATTTATTTTACGAGGGTTGTATATGTACAAAAATACAAACTTGCCTAGTAATCAAATATGTTCTGGAAAATAGCATAATACCTTTCTATCGGATGAGGGATGTTAAAGAAAGATCTATGATTAGATATAAATATGAATAATTTGGTTGAAGTTTAGCTACTGTCTGAATTGAATGTATTTTCTCTTTTAAATTCATGACTGTATGAATTGAATTGACTAAAATAGAAGCAATACATATTATATGTAAAAGTTAAGAATAAGTACGGTAAAAGTTAAGAATAAGTATTGTAAAAGTTAAGAATACGTATTGTAAAAGTTAAGAATAAGCATTGTAAAAGTTATAAGACAATAAGTATTGTAAAAGTTATAAAAGAATAAGTATTGTAAAAGTTAAGCATATTTATTGATTATGTTTAATGTCCCTTCAGTTTGTATGTTACCGCTAAAGTGCAGTAATCAGTTATTTTACAGATTATCTAGATAATGTGCAGATTAACTAGGGTGACCCGTTAAAGTGCCGAAAATTGTTTCATTTCTCAAATTACCTATACCACTGAGTCATGACGGACTCTCATATGATATGTGCATGGTGATTATAATTAAGGTTTAACTTTCAAAAAGCTGTAAAAAAAGTACCACTGCTTAGAATGACCTGATATTTGAACAGAATGTACTCTAAGAAAGGGGAAATAGTATGACACAAGAATACAAAGTTCCAAATTTTAGCAATAGATGGCATTTGAAGAGTCATAAAGTAAATGGGTTCGGCTACAAGTGACATTTGAATCGCAATAGGACGGCTATGGTGTGAGTCGCACGTTAAACCAACTGTACTGTTCAATGTGCCTGTTTGTATCGGCTTTTTACTGAAAAAATGACTTCCAAGTCATTTAACAGTTGTGACTGTTAGCGGAAAGCCCATCCACTGCGTCCAGGTCGTACCACATCGGATGGGGAATATCAGTTTTTAATTGTTCTGAGGCCAAAAACCGCATAAAAAGCAACTATGAAATCGGTTGTTAATTATCGCCAGACTTAGTTAGACTTGTTCAATATGCTGTCCACTTTTTTTACCACAAATTGAAACCGAGAAACAGCATGTTCCACAACAGATCGGAGTGTCTCAGGGGTCACGTTGTGAATGTGTTACGCAATGCGTGTCGTTAATTCACCTAAGTTTGCAATCGGACTACTGAGCACAGCATTTTTCAGAAAACCCCGCAGCAGGAGTCACAAGGATTAAGATAAGGTGATCTTGACGGCCAAGCTTTTGGAAAATGACAGCTGATAGTTCTATCATTTCTGAGATGCATCTTGAGCAGCTGCTTCACAGGCTTTTCAAATGTGCGTATGAGTGCTATCTTGCATTAAAATGATGCTACCCACACATGCACGCTGTTGAAGTGTTGGAATAACGGGGTTGTACAAAAGACTCTCATAGCGTTTACCATTGACGGTACAGGTAACAGGACCCACACGAACCATCTTCTCGAAAAGAAAGTGGTTCTACGATTAACGATGGCGACAATCCGCACCACACAGTTACCTTTGCAGAATGAAGAGGAACTGGTTCATGTGCGAACGAATTTTCCGTTGCCCATAATCTGCAATTCTGAGCATTGACATGTCCTTGGAGATGGAACCGGGCTTCGTCTGTCCATAAAATGTTACATGGCCTATCATTGTCCACTTCCATGCGAGCAAGAAATTCTAGAGTAAAAGTTTGTCTTACTGACAAGTCAGCAGGAAGCAATTCCTGAGCTTAGGTAATTTTGTAAGGATAGGAATTCAGGATGTTTCGTACAATTTTATGCACCATGCCCACAGGCATCTCCAAAGTTCGAGCAATTCCCTGTGCACTGCTGTTTTGCACACCACC
The DNA here is from genome assembly GCA_947359465.1 of Metellina segmentata. NCBI lineage: Eukaryota > Metazoa > Arthropoda > Arachnida > Araneae > Tetragnathidae > Metellina > Metellina segmentata. Next base: position 72,360,782 of record OX375884.1, read on the forward strand.
GCTCGTCTCGTCCTGGAATGCTGTGGACACATCTTCTACTGACGTCGAAGCAATTGGTTTCCTCTCTCTGCCAGATTTCACTTCAAAAGAACCTCTCACTTCAAATTTCTTATTCATTTTCTCCAGACCCTTGGTAGACATCGGACCATAGTCTATTTTCATACTCTTTATTGTCCGGAACTTCTTCAGAGCTACTGGCACGCAATCACCTTTCTTGAAAAAGAGCTTCACAAACAGAGAGCGATCCTTCATTGAGAGTCATGACGAGCTTCTCAGACGCAATATGAGGAAAACACCATGTATTCCGCGCATTTAAAAATAATGCGCATGACACGTCTTTTATTTTGAATATTATGACGCTTAAAGTGCCATCTATTGCTAAAATTTGGAACAATTTTTTTCTTTATGCCATACTATTTCCCTCTTCTTCGAGTCTATTCAGTTGAAATTTCAGGTCATTCTGAGCATTGGTTCTTTTTTTATAGCTTTTTGAAAGTTGAACTTTAACTATAGTCACCCTGTATTTTGTCTTCTAGAATCGTACTTATATTTATCATATTTTTCAAAATGGAATGTAGTAATTATTTAATCTTTTTGTGGTATGAAGTATATTTCAAAAATCTATTGCGATATTCAAAAATTAATCCTGTTCATTTATCGCCCAAAACCAGTCAAAATATGCGTACGTAAAAATAGACATATTCAGTGGGGTGGGTCACCGTTGTATGGAGAAATTGTTTTCTGCTTTCTATCCATAACAGCAAGATAAGAGTGCCAAATGATGTTTGTAGCTCACATATAAAATTTTATAAGAATAGGATATCATCTTCTGCCTCCGGATTGGTGTTAAATAATACATATTTTGAAGACAACAGCATCTTTTTGATGAGTTGTTACAGCAAGGTTAAAAATGTTTAAAAATGTGTACACAAATTTTAAATTGTATGAGTAACATTTATATATTATAAGAAAAAGCTCACAAATATCGCATTTATATTTTTAAATAATGTTTCACAAAGCGCAAAAATGCTTCTGGCTATCGAATTTCAGCATTGCTTTTCGAGACTCAATTTGGTTTTCTATATGAGAAGCCCTCTCTCTCCGATTTTTTGTTCAATGTGGCTGAAGCTAATGTCACTATCCTGACCGCCCTTTCAACAGCTTGTGTCCGACATGTCAGGTGCACAAAAGACAGTTCTGCTTTTTGGCCGACAAAGAGTCGGATATCTTCGTCAGGTATAGATTTCAATATTGGTGGATCAGATATGTTCTCCTGCCAGTCAATGAGATCGGTGTAAGTTGATGCATAAAATTTTACAGTAGGAAGTTGAATCAGTTGGAGTCTATTTTCCTGAATGCTGCGGGCTTTCAAAATGTGACGGGCTGCCAGTTTACGGTTGTACAATTCAGAGTCGGTCAGCATTGCGTTCAATAAATTTTCAGGGGGTCTGTTTCTTTGAATTACGGGATCTGTTTTGACTTTCAGTTCTGTGGTCAAATATCTAGTTACAAGGATGCGTTTGAACATGTGGCTTGCTCCATGTTTACAGGAAGGATGAATTTTGAAAGCAAACCAGGATGGAGCATAAGCCTTTACGACATACGTTCCAAAAATTACTAAGTTTTGATAAAGAGAATCCATCGAAACGTACAAACGTAGAATTCTATTCGTACAAGTTATCCATCGGGCATGAGACATTTTATGCCGGACGTATATATATATCCTAAGGATAAAAATTCTTAGAAGATATGCCTGTTGAAACCGCTGAGACAATCCTTTACAAATATGTTTGGTCTGTGCTAATACCTCGAACAAAAAACTCAGGTTCAAATACGTTGAAACAGAACAATGGGCCTGTTTTCACACATTGCTAGATCTTTGTCGTTCCTCCATGAAAATGTCACGGATCCCGATTTGTTACCATCAACATGTAAAAATAAATGTATCGGAAGGGTAATTCGTTCATATGCAGTGCAGATAATCCACGGCAACGTGTTGAAGCTTGTGACTGTGGATGGAATACATTGTCACTATCCAATTGACTAGATTCAGATGAAGTCGACACATTAAGCTTCTCTGTGCTTTCTTTTTGAGACTGAAGCTGTGATTTTTGCATTAGCATTTTCCTTTTCAATGTGTTCGATACCTTTTTCGTTGTAATAATATTTACGTTTCCGATCACCATTCATCTAGTAGTTCGTTGGTCGATTAGGAAGCTTTTATCTCTCACAGGTATTTTTTATTGTATCTGGGACAATTACACTCATCGATGTTCTTACACTTCAGGATTAAATGTCAAATAACATTTTACTGATACGACGAAACATTTCTAATTTCTTCTTCGGTATTTTAGGGGGAGATTTTAAGATTTTTGCATTTCAGATGACAGTAGAAATGGAAGCTATTGACCATATTTCTTCAATTTTTTCAAATGTTCTCTATTTTCTTAAACTAGGGTTCTTTATTAGTTTCATTATCACGTTTTATTTTATGTTCCACTCAGAGAACTTCATAACATCTTCGTGGGTTGGTAACATTGTATCGGTTATCACTTGAACCATCAAACAACGGTAGATAGGTATTTTAAGTAACGTCTTATTGGTGCAAGATAACGGGAAAAACTACTAAGTATTACCAAGCAACGGACATTTCGTCTCTGAACGAGTACGATCCATGATCAAAATGGCGAAAACGAGAGCAACACATCCTCGCCTTTTTGCAGCCGGAGCAGCAATACTTAAAACGTGGTCAGGATGTTCCTTTTTTTATATCACTCAGGAGGCAATTATACTTATCAGAACGTAATAATATTTCACACATATTGTTTTGAGCCCATTTACCACCTTTTTATCGCTGTGCCCCTTAAAGTGTAGGAACAAAATAAAATGACCCACCCTAATAAACAGTTCAAAATCTACGCTCCATTAACAAATGTCAAGAAACTTTGAGCGTCCACGAGACTTTATAAGGATATACAACACCCCGATTACTAATTTCAGCTGGCTGTAAAGTCACTTTCCCGGCCATCAAATCGATACTAGGGTGTAGCCTAATCCCGATAATGTGGTAGTAGGTAAATTGCCAACAGTTTAGTGGGATATTCAAAACCTAAAATGAATATTGTTCATTTATCATCCGAAAGCCAGTCAAAATATGCATATATAACAGTAGACATACAGTTTAAAAAATACGCACCATTAACGAATGTCCAGAAAAGACATACAATAACCCAATTACTAATCTCAGTTCGCCGTAAAGTTACTTTCCCCACCATCTAATCGAAACTAGGGTGCCGACGAATCTTGATCTTCGGTGTGAAGTTTCTATCAGTTTATTGCGCTATTCAAAAATTAAAATAAACAGTTCATTTATTGCCTGAAAGACAGTAAAAAGATGCGTGCGTAACAATAGACATACAGTTCACAAAATATACGCAACATTAAAAAATGTCCCGAAACATTGAGCGTCCACAATACATTATAAGGATACAACACCCCGATTACTAATCTTATCTCACCGTAAAGTCACTTTCCCCACCATCGAATCGAGACTAGGGTGTAGCCTAGTCCCGATTTTGTTGTAGAATATAAATTTACAACAGTTTATTGTGACATTCAAAAATTAAAATGAATTCCATTCATTTATCGCCCGAAAGCCAGTCAAAATATGCGTACACAACAATAAACATACAGTTCAAAATATACGCAACATTAACAAATGTCCAGAAACCTTGAGCGTCCACGAGGCATTACAAGGACATACAAGAAACCGATTACGAATCTCAGTTCTCCGTAAAGTCACTTTCCCCGCTATCGAATGAGACTAGGGTGCAGCCTAATTGATGACACGGGTCACACTCTGATCTACCGGACGGCGTTAATGTTTTCTTTCATAACACCTTTCAAAACCTCAGTTAGAGTGTTGTCCTAATAGCAATTTCCGCCCTTCATCCATTTATCCTCCGGGAATGACAGGAAGAGCTCATCCCGTCTTCAAATTGTTTCCTAAAATTTTCAAACTGACAGTCAATTACGCGTTCAAAGATTGATGGAGGAAGAGTTTCCTTTCGTTGTCTTTTGCAGAGCCGAAGAAAGGGCTCTTGGAAGGCACGTATAATCTCCGTCTATGAGGCAATTAGTCGTCCTACCTTCCGTCCCATGCTGATCAGTCAAGACACCGGAGATCGCAGCGTCCATTACTGGAATTGATGATTAACCATGAGATTGAATGGAGGGAGACGTCGTAATATCTGGTGTTAAGTGTCTATCGACAACTGATCGTTATTAATATTGCCTGTCGTATTCCTAGGACCGCTATTAAAGATGCGCTGGTGCGGATACACGTTATTCAAACACAGTATCGATCCCATTCCTTTACGAGGCGACATCAAATTTGGAGTTCATAGACACAGCACTGCGATAGAATTGTGTGGTGGAATTTATTTAACAGTGTTATGTGTTTGATTTTCAGTAGTATCAGTTAATACTTGATAACATACGTGAAAATTAAGGTACTTGTCGTAACCTCATTCACGGAATGCTAGGAAAATCCTATGCATTTCATTGATGCGCTCATATTTTCGGATTAGGGAAGAGTTCTGCTGTAAAATAGTTCATCGGAATTTAACAGAGTTATGTGTATTGTTTTCTGTAGTATCAATTGATAGTTGATACAATAGATGAATATGAGGGTACTTGTCATAATTTCATTCACGGAATGCTAGGAAATCCTGAGCTTTCATTGATGCGCTCATATTTTCGGATTTGAGAAGAGTTCTGCTGTAGAATAGCTCATTGGAATTTATTAATAGCGTTGTGTGTATTGTTTTCTGTAGTATCAATTGATAGTTGATACAATATATGAATATCAGGGTACTTGTCATAATTTCATTCACGGAATACTAGGAAAATCCTGAGCTTTCATTGATGCGCTCATATTTTCGGATTAGAAAAAAAAATTCTGCTGTAGAATAGCTTATTGGAATTTATTAATAGCGTTGTGTGTATTGTTTTTTGTAGTATCAATTGATAGTTGATACCATAGATGAATATGAGGGTACTTGTCATAATTTCATTCACGGAATGCTAGGAAAATTCTGAGCTTTCATTGATGCGCTCATATTTTTGGATTAGAGAAGAGTTCTGCTGTAGAACAGCTCATTGGAATTTATTAATAGCATTGTGTGTATGAAATTATCCGACATGAAAAATACGGCTAGTGTGAATGGATATTTGTATTGGTAACGAAATGTTGAAAGGGGGATATCCAAATTTATCTTCGATCTGTCATACTTTTAAGCATAGGATGCATGCTGAGTGCTGAATACGAAACCTTGACTGTTTCTATCATATTGCTGATATTGTTGAAGTATAGCATTCAATATTCTTGATTGCCATCTCTGATTTTTAAACAATTTGTCAGCTATAAAACCAAGTTAATTGTTTGGAAGCAATATAATTAAATGGCAATGTTACCAAATGTGAAATAACAGTATCTATCTCGTACAAATTCACATATTTTAAAAGCCACTAGCCATTTCTTTTCAATGTATGGGAGTCTTTATGAAGGAAGATTTGTATTATTAAGGAATGAACTTCGCGCGCGGATTTGTGCTTTTAAGGTATTAGATAGAGTGGATATAAAATAAAATTCATTTTTTGGAGACATCTGAAGTCAAATCAAATAAACGGAATGCAACCGAATTTGGCATTGTGATTCTAGACGACTTGAGGATATGGTATTTCGTGAAAAAAAATTACTACCGAAAGTCACCAATGGGAGAAAATTTAACACTGTTGGAGTTGAAAACGGTCGAATATTTGCATTAAACGCAGAAAATGGGCTATGCAAAGTTTCGATTGCGTAAGAAACAACCATGCCACTAATACTAGCTGGATCTGTGGTGAACCAACACATATCCAGGAAAACGTTCAATTTGTAACTGGGCGGTAAAGATTATGGTTTAGAAAGGTTAAAATGATGCCAAGAAAGGTTAAAATGATGCCAAGCAAGGTTAAAATAATGCCAAGCAAATCCTGGAAATAACTTACGGGTACTACAAAAACAAATCAACTGCGGAGGATACATACTAAGGAGTAAGAATTTATTCCAAACAGAAAATAATAACAGTTAATTTAAAACTACACTTCAAATTATGAATATTGTTAAATTTATTTCATGCATAAATCTTCCAATTATTTACACTAACATCGTTGATTGTGATTGATTAAAAACTATTACAAAGTGTTTAACTTAATTTAAAACACATTTTCTGTTGTATAATTCCCTATGAATGACTCCCACTGTTTTTGTTTTCACGTTTGATTTTAAATGCTTGTATCGATTTTTACTTTTGCTTGCCCATTTTGATTGATCCTCTATCTATGTACCACACATGTATGTAATTTTTTCTATATAGTTCTCTTCACGACAGTTTTCTGTTTCTTATCCTACCGTGATTTATTGGACAGATTTCCTGTGTTCAAGTTGTATCAGTTTATCTATAATTCATTTCCTCTGGGGAGAGAGCGCTTCACCTGTACTTAAGTGATATAAAGAATGTCTCCTGTCCCTCGATTTTCAGACCACGAGATAAAACTAGCCAATGCATTACGATTTTTTTTAAATCTGTTACACGCTGTGTAGCATCAGAATGAGTACTGTCACTCTAAAGATGCTTTAACAATCAGTTCAAAACTCAAATTGAATATCTTACAGCTTTTGAATCGTGTAACATGTGGGAAGAGGGAAATGAGACATTTGTGACACAACACGGTAAGTAAGATATTTAAAAATACACTAAGTTTGAAATAAAATATGCGATGCTCTGTTGTATTCGGTTTGTTGGTTTTAATAAGCTCTTAAAATGCTGTTCTACCATTTTGCAAGGATCTACGTTAACATGGAGGCTTTTCTCAATTAATGCATTAAATTTTACAAACCTTGAAAGAATGACACACGTGGGGTTTTGAAAAAACATGTCCGGAAGTGAGCTTTGAACCTACTGAAAAAGCAAATTTCTATTTTGAAGTGAATTTCTGGAATCTATGATTTAGACTCCATTATAAATTATTTTTAGAGCCTATTAGATTTTTAAATTATGCACTACAAAAGGCATTCAACAGAGCAGCTGAGCATTCAAACATTCAGAAAAATATATAATTTTGGCTTTACCCAGGTGTTTAATCATGTTTCCTCGACAGATTTTATGCTATTCGGAAACATATATATGCCATTCATATATTACTTGAGTTCCAAACTTTTACAGAGTCTGGGATTCTTTTACTCGTTATGTATTTTAATTAACGTCGTACTCGAGCAACACAACGGGCTATTGGTGACGGTCCGGGATCAATCCCCGAGGGAATGATTCGAAGACAACACGAATTAATTCTGAACCACGGTCAGATGAGAAGGTCACCCTGAGCTGGCAGCCACTCTCCAAATTTCTTTTTATGCTTTCTGATTTTGATACATGATAACTCTATGATCCAGGAATTATATTATGAATATTAGAAAAAGATATTTAAGAGTTGTAGCTAAATATTCAGTGCTTAATTTTTTGCCTTCCTTATTGTTATGTCTTATGGTCAGAAAAGTGCTCTATGTATAAATTCAAGTAGGACGCTATATTGATAGAATTAATTCGTCGTAAGCCTTTTCAATTGTCACTAACACCTCAAGAAATGAACCACAAGCGGAATTAGCAATCGTTTTGCCAAAATTAGTAAGGCGTTTCCAAGTTAGCAAGGCGCCTGCTTAAACATCTGATAAAGCTTAGTCTTGTTTCTGAAAGCAAGAACTAGCTTAACCGGAAAGTTTAAATTGATTACATAACTTAAGCTCTTTCCGAGGAATGGTTTTGTTTGGAGAGAGAAACTTCTTACAAGCTCCACTAATTAACTTTCTGAAGCTTTCTTTCTAGAAAGGTCCTACTTATGGATGAAGAAACTACATTTTCTTATTAGCTTGAATTGAAAAGAAAAATGCTGTTTACAATATCTCAGATGTTTTTAGGATTCTTTTGAATTAAAAAAAGAACCTAATTTGTGACTCTAACTTAATTTTCTGACAAATAAAGCATTCATTTAGTTCAAATGTTTATTTCCATAGCGAAATGAAATTTTATTTTAATGCATCGAAACATTCTTAAATGTAACAATAACTTATTGCATGATGAAATAAAATTAAATAATGTGAACACCCTCCTATTTCTAGGGGAATAATGAAATCTAAATTTCTATATCACAAAATAAACAAAAGACTTTGGTTAATAGTTATATAAATCGTGTTACAAAATGGTTTATGGAAACAGGTTATACGTGTTGAATAGAATCGTGCCTTTCATCGGAATTTCAGCATCTTTAATAATACTGATTAGATTCAGATTTTCTAAAATACGGGTTTCATAAATTATTGTATTGTTCACTTATATCTAACGTTTAAATTTTTACTTTTGTAACAACATTACCAACTATTATACGTAATTCTAATAAGATATATGCAAAATATTTGGCAGAAACGTTCGTTCTGTTTATCAAAACGGTTTGCAATATGTTTATGTCTGTGTAATTTAAATTTCAAGTTAGTCTTATCAACGAAACATTAGCGCAGTTTTATATTACTTATCAATTCAAGCGTACAGACCCGAAATTATTCTTTAATATTCTCATCTTATGATTTATAGATTTTGTTCAAATACAATGAAAATTAATTTTTAAAAATTCAACTTTCAAAGCATTAAACTTTCCCAAATCTCGACCACCTTATTATTTTAATTTATTACCTGCATTTATACCGTTTGTATCTGTAACGTTCTTACAATACAAGAAACATTTCAATGTCTTCTTAAGACTTGAATTACATTTATCCTCTAGATAATAAGATCAGATAAATTATTTTGAAACTGTAGACACATTTCCCTGTCCTCATTATTTTAATATGCATTATTTAATTACATCAGAAAGCTTAGAGTTTCTAGTGCTTTCCTTGATAGAGGTTGACATGAAGATACTTTAACAATCAGCTCAAAACTCAAACTGAATATCTTACAGCTTATAAATCTCACAAATCTTATAACACGATATGTGGGCAGAGGGAAATAAAAAATCTGTGACAAAACACCACAAAATGCTTATATATATAGGTGCAGTAAAATATTTTACAAAATACTGAATTTGAAAAAATAAGTTACGTTCTGTTGTATTCCATCAGTTTTCGTAATCCCTTAACACGCTGTTTTAATTTGAAAGGATTTACATCAACATGGAGACTTAACACAGGTGAAGCGTAACTATTGAATGTTGAAGTGTGATTAATTTACTTACGTAAGTAATAATTTTCAGTCTGAGTTCTTCAGATCAATTGATTCATATAGAACGCTCAATCTGAGCATACTACACTACTGTGTGATAATTGCAACACTATGAATGAATTATGCAAATCATATGAAACTTACAGGAAATGCAAGACATATTAGGATATGCAAATAATTATAACGGGGACGTACGATCGGCTTCCCTGAGGGTGGACTTTTGAATCATGAAATTGCCACTCGCACGAGTCGCAATGACAGTGAGATGCGTGTGTGGAAAAGATGGACTATGGAATACTGGACAAGTGCAAACCCCGGCAGTGGGTCACACAAAATGACGTCACCCTGGGACAACTGACACCTCATCCGCATGGTGATGACGGACCGTACATTGCACAACATTGGAGCACGTCTACAGGTGTGTTACTGTCTGCCCCACGGTTAGTCGAAGTCTTATGCGCCATGGGCTACATTCAATGATTCCTTTGCGCAGGATTCCCTTGACACTGAACCAACGACGACTCCAGCTACAATAGTCTTACCAACACAGCCAATAGCAAGCCGATTGGCAACACGACTTCTTCTCAGATGAGTCCAGCTACAATATGGACTGTAACGATGAACGCCTACTCGTTAGATGCTATTGAGGTGAACTCGTTATATTGGCATCATATTGGACGAACGCCTGGGGTTATGGTGTGGGGCGCTATCTTTATTTCAGCAAGTCAATGCCCGTCCACATGTTGCTCGTAATCTACAAGCCTTCTGCAGTGCCCGACAGGTTCCGCTTCTTCCATGTCCTGCATGTTCCCCTTATATGTCTACCATTGAGCATTTCTGAGATTACATCGCTCGGGTACTCGCTCATCGGGTAGAAAGTAGTGTACCATTCCTCAGCATGACATTCGCGATCTTGATGATTCGATGCCACGACATGTACAGGCTCTCATTGCTGCGCGTAGAGGATGAACAAGTTATTAACTGTCGGCATTATTTTTGTTTTATTGCTCTGTAAATTTGATCGTTTATTTAAACCAGTATAAGTAATACGTGAAATAAATTTAATTTATTTCTTATGATTCTTGTATAGTGTTGCAATTTTCACAGGCAGTAGTGTACATAATGTTGTAAAGAGCAACTCAAAGAAATAAATCAACACTGTTACAAATATAGTCCCTAGTTTAAATTTTTTAAGTACGCGTATGTATATAATATCGCCGATCGGGTTTTGGATAATCATTTTAAAAATTCCATTCCAAACTTTCTTCATAATCTCACTCCGGTTTTTAAAAAATTGGTAAATATTTTCTTTTTTCAATAAATTTGTATTCATAAAGTTTTTCCAACGTACTGAAAATAAATTTCACGTGGTTTTTTCCAGAGTAAACATTGATTTTAATTCATCTTCGTTAATTAAATCGAGACCCTAAAACAGCACTACCACACCCTACCCAAACACTGAATCCTTATATTCAAAAATGTTTCATCAATTTACAACCCACGAATCAATGATACTCTCAAACCTTAATAAGATTTATTTCACATTTAAAGGAAAAACTCTCCACGTTAATAACCACAAAATAAAGATGAAATATGACGCGTTACTCTTTAAAATTAAAGTCCGAATCTGTCCAAGAAACGTCGCACATAAAATCTCAATTAAGTAATACATCTTTTCAGGTTGAAAGCAAATTAATTGCATTGACTCTACATCTCACTTTCATCCTAATATCCTTGGAAGCATATTCATTCAAAGCTCGACCGACACTATTCTTTACGGATGAACGACACTTCGTAGAACTAATTAATTAATAACTACTGTAGCACACATAATAAATTGTCCTCTCTATGGCAAATATTACACGCCACTGATAATACTGTAAGGTATCTTCTTTCGATCAATACCTCGATTCAACCACCAAATTAAAATATTTACCTAATCTTTAAGCTTTCTTACTTACGCTACCTGTTCCAAAATACATGCCTGCATGGTTTGTCCTCGTTCCTTTGAACTCGGTTCTCTCTCTGGAAACTTGGTTCACATGCACGGATAGATATCCTTTTTTGACTTCACCAACTAATAATGTGCCCTAGAATATCGTGAATGTGCCGAATTCAAAAGCAGATGATTAATGTGCGTAGCCGTAAAGGTTCTTTTTTTAGTGAATTAACTAGGAACTGTGTGATAGAGGAGGATAAGCAAAGAAGCTCTGAAATAATGGGATAAAAATATGAAATTATCAGCTGCAGAAGCGTGAATTAGTGACAGCTCTTTGTTTTGTTTATAAACTTATATATATTTAAGTTAGCTCAGTCACAAAGGAATACAACTTGGCTTTTTCTCACAAATAAAAGTAGCCTTTTCGTCCAAAAAAGAAGGTTGCTTGGTTTGATCGTCACGTTAAAGAATAAAATGAGTTATTGTTTGGATTTTCCACTCGAACCCGTACGAAATTTTTATTTTAAAATGCTGATACTTTTCGGGGTTATATTTTTATTTACATATTTTTGCTTTTAAAGTATCTCATACAGCTCAAGGAAATATTTAACCGGGAATATCTGGAAAACCCTTCACTAATTCAACTTTGTTCTCTAAAAATTTTAAATATTTTATTACTTAGACAAAAACCTACGAAGTTATCACTTCTCTAAAATTACATTATAAAGCTATCATATAAAAGTTACTAACCACTGCGTGACCAGCACGGAGTTACCCGTGACAGTTCTTTTCGTGGGGTCAGGTGTGAACTTTGCTCGCTGACGCTCGCAAACCCCCTGTGATTACTACATATTTCTATTTGGTTTGCTTCGCAAACTAATACCATAGGCAACGCAGTGATGTCCTCAAAGTGGCTTGAAGTAAATAAATGTTAGTAAAGAATTAGAAAATATTTTAGATTAAAATTTACAAAACGGGATGGACTCGTTAAATTCTCAAAAAAATATATTACACGGGCATGTCGCCTCATCCCTTCAACCACGACACCATCTGTGTGAGAGAAAAAACGTTAATTTAAAGAATGAGGCCCACCTCCAATCGAAATGACACGGGGATGTCGTATTATTTCTTTCACCAGTGCTAAGGTGATCAGATATCGGAGAAGAAAAACAGGGACGCAAAATAAAAATGCTGACTACCCCATGGTCAAAAATAAATGAACATTGTAATTATTTCCAAAAACTTTTCCTCCCAATTTGCTGCTTATTCATTCTTAAGAATAAATAAACACAAATTTCACTGTCATAAAAAAGAAAAACAATAACGCTCGCCAACCCCCGGTGATTGCTACCCAATTCCAAAAAGATCGCAATAACCCATTGTGTTGGTCCAGTCCAACGTTAATTAAATACCTACCCAACAAAAGCAATCGCGAAGACGATTCCAAAGGACGAAAAAGTCGTGACGTCATTGTCTAATGCGCCCATATTCGTATTGTAAAAATGAAAAAGTTATAATTGAAAAATTATTTATTTAAAGAAAATGAAATGTAAAATCTGGTGTACAATTTTCCGGAATTTTCATACCTGTTAAAATTCTCTTTCGCCTCTTTAACAATAACGAAGGGCAAATACGTATTGGTAATTGGTATTTTTTAATTAACGTCCTACTAGAGCAACACAACGGGCTATTGACGACGGTCCGGGATCAGTCCCTTAAGGGAAAGAATCGAGGACAACACCTCGTTATTTTGAACCACGGTCAGATGACGAAAATACGTATTGGAAAAAATATAATAGTTACAATTGAAAATTTATTTATTTAAAGAAAATCACATTTTTAGTTATTGATCTAATGTAAAATTTTCCGCAGGTGTCAAATTCGCTAAATTTTTACTCTATCTTTAACGATCCATGAGAAATATAAAAAAAAAACCTACAGAACTCCAGTTAAAACTGTTTATTTGTTTTGTTCGTCCGCTGAAATCGTTGCTCGGAAAATGAAAGAGAAAAATAAATTTAGAATATGTGATCACTTTATACTGTTACCATTCTTTGGAAAACAATAATATATAAATGCCAATAAATTAGTTAAAAATGTTCTAGATTAAATTTTAAAATTCAGGCTGTACACGAAACATTCGCAAAAAATTAGGATAACCTATGTGCCCAATTTCATTATTGTAAGTGTCATAGATTCGTCAGGACACTGCATACAGAGATACACATAGAGAAACATCCTTTTATAGTAGTAGAGATAAGCTATAGAAACACTTATTTGGTAATTACCTTACATAAAAGTGTGTACACAGACTTGCGGTGAACTCACATTAAAAAGTGAATTTTAGGAAATATGATCGCTTTAATTCACTAATGTCGTACCTTAAAGGATTAAGTAGTAAATTTTTTGTATCGAGATTTTTCAAATGACCCTTTGGCCCATTTGAACTTAAATCAATTGAATCGGATAACAATACATGGGATATGTAAACTAGACTATACTAAAATTAAAATAAATTAGTTAATTGATCACTTTTTTTTTATACTGTTAGTCTTACAGTGTAAATACTATGAGAATGAGTGATAACTAAAGAGGATTTGTGTCGTGCAAAGTTAAGTTCGAGGTTTTGGCGTACTAAGTTTGTTAAGTTTTTGTAAAACACCGGAACTATGTTTCTTGGTGAGATGGAGTGGTTTCTCTGGAGCACCAGGTGAATGTGAGGACTAGTTCATGTAATGACAATATATCATCACTAGTAAACAACCCATGAGTTTCTTGTAGCACTCGTGTGAATTTCTAAATCGCATCCAACAGGATAAAGGCAATATTATGTTAACGTAAAGTTATTGGTATTTAGTATGTCAATAAGGCCGACCAACCGGTCTAGTGGTCAAGGTGTTGGCCTCTGGATCGGAAGGTTCCTGGTTCGAATCCGGGTCAGGGTATGGATGTAAATTGTGCTGTCCATTGTTAGGGACAATGATGGTCCACCCATTGGGTGCCCCTTCACAAGTGACCATCACTTCTGGCCTTGTATAAGGCTACAATGACTTCGGTCAATTCTGTTCTGTATTGTATCATGTATTGCATTTGTCTTTGCAATCTGTACCCAGCCTTGCCATTGGAAAAAAAAAGTATGTCAATAAGAAAAGATACTATCGAAGGTTATTTCCAAATTTTAAACAACATAAAGAGATATTATCAAGTCACATAGTAGGCAAATAATGCAGAAAGAAACGCATATCAAATTAACGTTTTAGAGCAACTCTATCATTAGGTTATCACTCGTTTTTCGGTAACTGAAACGTCCATGGATACACTAGGATAAAGAATAGTCATACGTTCAAAACAATTGTCATCTGTACATAGTACAAGTGGTTGGTTAATTTGGGGCTTTATGGCGCAAGAGCCATATTTGACCATGCTGTGCCAGACCAGACATATAATATCCAAGTAATACATAGAAACACTCCCAATGGAAGTTAATTTTTTATGCCACAGAAGAGAGAAATACACACAGTGAGGAATTAGTACAGGCGAATAGAAGATTTGAGATGAAAGATCTAAGTTGATGTATCTACAAGGAGTTTTGAAATTCCCTGTCCAAACTTTAAATATTGGTAGGATGTACTAAAACATTTCTTGTCAAGGATGTATATTCGCCAATTGAGCGTAAGTGTGTCATTTGGCACGTTTCCCAATCTTTTTTTATTCGTCATTCGCAACATGGATTTCTCAAGTCATGGAACATTAAACGAATTCTGAGATGACTAGTATGTATAGAACGGTATCGGACTGTCAACGGTTATGCTAGTTTAATTGGTATTATTTCAATAATTTTCAATATTTTTTTCAATTCATTAATTTGTACACTGGAGCAACAAAATGGGCATTTGCTGATGGTCCGGGATAAACCCCTGAAGGTAAAGATCCAAGTCAACGGATAAGAAGGATCAGCTCAGAGATTGTACCGTGAACGCTTCCCCAATAAAAGAATTGTCAAACATACATTCTTTAACAATTTTTTAAAATATTTTAGAGCATCCGTCCACCATTTAAAAAGCTTATACCTTTGCTTGTCTCTCCAGTGAATTATTATGGAATCGAATTTCTAGAAAAGGTTTAAGGAGTCTTTATACCTTTAAAACGCTATTTTCACCCAAATTTCACATTTTACCATATCGTTATATCACAACTTTATAGCTCTTCATATCACCTCGGAATTTACTTCTATGTCTGTTAGAACTAGAGATATGAAATTTTAAAATTTATTGAGATGGGGGACTTATATTATTTTTAGCTTTTTCTTTAAATGCAATTTTCATTAGGCGTTAACAAAATGATACCTCAGAATGCATCAATTAATTATTTTGAACATTTTTATACATGTTTTACTGATTATAACGCAAGGTTTGAACTTTTATTATTAAGAAATATGCATTTAAAAAATTGAGCTGGATGTAAACCTGAATATTTTTTTGCATTTTGCTCTTTTTTCATGTTGTTCAGGAATGACTGACGTTGATTTAAATATAGTTATCAATAATGATCGTAGTTCAATACCTGAATCAATGGTTTTAGAAGATAATTCACTTTAAAAACTGGAAAAATGTTAATTATCTTTTTCAGTATGACGTTTTGCGTAAATGGTATTTGTTAGCTGTTTTTTTTACACTTTTTATTCTACGTATATAAAAAACAAATTTTAAACACAATTTTTCTGCCACAAAATGCTTTTTCTAGTAGTAATTAATAACAAAATCTATAAAAAACTAAGTTCTGTGATAATTTCAAATAATTGTCTCCGAAAGTACACATATACCTTAGACAAACTATCAATAGACTGGAAAATCTGCCACGACGAATAGAGTAAGTTCTCACACTCCTGTTATTTTAATTCTACTTTGAAAACTACGATTGCTAAAAGGCTCTTACATCGAGCGCATAACATGGTGGCTAATGGTTGTACCTTCAACTGTTTGTACATACATCAAATCAGTCGCTGCATAATTTATATGTCCATATAGTGCTGAATTTCTTCACAATTTGAGAATCTGTCGCTTTTCGGGAGATAACCCAAGATAATAAACCCAAATACAGTAATATTGGGACAAATTTTGGGAGTGGCAATAATTTATTCAAATTCAATACGCCGATGTAACAAACCATTCCAATCAAATGCTCAAATCCATTCACTATTTAACATGGCGCAGAACTTGACATTTCATATGCTTGCCCCTTGAATTTATTAAATTTAAACCTAGATTAAGATATGAGAACGTTTATATGGAAATGAGTAGTTTAGGTCTAAATATGAATAGTCGTTACGGTGATACTGAAAGCCTTTTGATTTCAAAATTGATTTGGTTTTCTTGAAGATAAATAGGAAGACACTGAAACCAAAATCATAACTACTATTTTTACTAAATAAGGCAACATCAGATAGAGTTACTTGACGAAATGGAAATGCGAATTGTAACTTTCCAATCATAACAAAAAAGTTTTCCCGACGCCTTCTGAATGTTTATTGGTTGTTGAACTTATTGAAATCATTCTAAACTAGTGCGGAGGGATTTCCATTTTAATCTTCAAATTCATGCATTCAAAGTATCTATTGATCATTCTAAACTGGTGTGGAGGAATTTTCATTTTAATCTTCAAATTCATGCATTCAAAATATCAATTGATGTGTCAATTCGTTTAGTAAATAAATTCAATTTATTAAGACGAGAAGTTTTGATTATTGATTTGTTTTTATCCGATGCTTAGAGAAACCAGCTCATTGATTCTTACTATTCTAGACTTTCAAGGCAAAACGAGGAAAAAGGGTTTATCACCGAATTCTCGAGTTGAGTCACATGTCACATTAGTATGACCACTCTCTACCCCACACGTCAACAGCTCACATCTAAGGAAACACGGAGCGTAGCGCTAGCCGGCTTGGTGTGTATAAAATTGGGTACGTAGGCTATCTTGGAACATATCATTCGTTTTTGTGATGGGTAAGACGCGCGGTATATCTCACTTGCAAAAGGGGATGACCATTGGCTTTCGCTCCAAGGGCTTCAGTATTTCAGAAACTGCACAGTTTGTGAACTGTCCGCGTGCTGCTATAGTGAAAGTGTCCGTGATTGGAATAACGCCACCATTGAAAATGAACGGCGTCGAAACTGTGGTCACCACGTGCCATTGATGTGAGAGTTGAACGTTAGCTACAACGCGTGAGTACTGACGGACATGCTTGCAGTTGCACAACTAACGCGTCAAATGAACCAGGGAACTTCCAGACGTGTGTTTAAGACGACAGTACAACGAACCCTGTTACGTATGGGTCTCCGATGCGGACGGATGGTCGCTGCACCCATGCTTACGAAGTTGCATCAGCAAAAACGGCTTCAATTTGCGTGGCAATACCAGAACTGGACTGCTACTGATTGGCAAAGGGTTGCCTTCTACGACGAGTCACGTTTTCTGCTCTATCGAACGGAAGGACGTTCACGTGTTCGACGAGAAGCGTCCAAGAATAAACGGCCTGAAACCATTGCTGTAAGAACACAATGTGGTGGTGACAGTGTTATGGTGTGGGTAATGTTTTCATGTTATTGCCTGTGTCCTTTCGTACCTGTGGAAGGTACACTTAACGGATTGGGTTATGTATTCATTGTTGACGAACATGTATTCCCATATATGTTGGCTGTTTTTCCACAGAAAGATGGGATCTTTCAGCAGGACAATGCCACATGCCATACGTCCAGAATCTATTGGATGGAGGAGCAAGACGAAGACTTTCAAGTGCTGTGCCGGCCTCCATATAAATTAGATCTGAACCCAATACAGCAACTTTGGGATCATCTCGATCGCCATGTTCTCGGTATGGACACTCCGCCACGCACCCTGCCGATGATGTCGGACATTCTGCAGTCTTAATGGCTCCAGATACATGTAGCAACCTTCCGCAATCTTATTGACTCATTTCCACGCCGTCTAGCTGCTGTTCGTGCTGTAAAAGGCGGTTATTCTGGATATAAGAAGGCTTAATAATAATAAGACTCGACCCTGTATTTCAAATTTTATATGCATATTTGTTTTACTCTTGAATTTTGTTAGAATCTTAGGGAACGTTACTAGATGACTGCATAAGAATCACACGCTTAGAAAGCATTAAAGGAAATAATTCACCATACTAAAAAGAACAATGAACAATTCCACAAGAAATTCAGATGCGTGAACTGAAAAGAAAAGCACAGAGAAACAGAGATCTGCACAGAGAAAATTTTAGTCAAGTAAAGGTTAAGAACTGTTAGTTAGACGATTTAGACTGGTCAATGTGATGCCATTTATTTCAAAAACTGGTATTTTCAATGAAGCTACCAACTCAACATTTATGTTTTGTGATTAACGTATTGTTATGTAATCAAAAGGTTGGAAATCGTTGAATAATCAAACTACCTATTTCACTTTATAGTTAAAGTATTAATGATATAGAAAAGGCTAAACTTTAGGTTCTAAGCATTCGGTTATTCTGAATTTACTTGCACGTTGTGTTGTATTTGTGGGACAGTTGTCTCGATGCGAAGTTATACAAAATAAATTAATATTAATTTGTAGATCGTATTTTGATCTAAGAAGGTTAAAAGTAAAGCTAATATTTTAAAATTCTTCACATCTTCGGAAATTAAAGTTTATATGAAATTAAATCAACTCTTTACACTGATCGGAAGGCTCTTTCTCTCTCCTTCTCTTTCTCTATTTCTCTCTCTAAGCTTCATTCAAATATAAAATTTAAATTTTGAAATCAAATTATCTTCGTACTTCAAACGGAATGTAAATTTAAATAGCAATCAAATGTGGTTAGATTTAATATTTAAGACAAAAACAATAAAACGCAAAAAATGCAAATTAATGCCCAACAGAACTCACATTCAATGTCTACCAAAATATAGCCATTTCTGTACTCCAAATATTGTAATCTCTTCCGATATCTAGCTGCAAAACGAGTGGACAGATGACAGCTTAGCCCATCTCTTGAGTTGACAGCACTTGCATAGAAAAGATTGTTTACTGGAGACTTGACATAGATGTCCTTATGTGAGAAGATTCATCTCACCATAATGCCCTCCGCAGAGTAACTTGATTAACATGGAACCCATAACTCTGAGATATCTTTATTTGTAAAGATCATAAAGTCAGCCCAGGCGTCGCAATGAATGTGATACCCATATGCATCCATCCTCGGAGCCTACAAATACATGCAGAAGATGTGGAACCCTTTCCGAAAGTAGTTTGGGAAGGAAATATTGGTTTGCAATTCATCTTTATCTATGATAACATTCGACTCCATCGAGCATAATCGGTAGTATCTTCAAGATAAAACTGCATGGCTTGGAGCATGTACAAATTATGAGGCACAAATTATCCATTTCACTAGGTTCGAAATACGTAGGGATATATAGACATCAACGGCTCTCACAACTATGGATTTTAGAAAACTTGTGTTGTTTAACTTGGAAAACAGTTGAAAACGGGGAAAAAAAAGAGATTCTTAACCAGTTACTTTTTATAACTGCTAGCCTCATAGCATCTCAAACGGCCTCAAAATCATCTTTCCTCTTGATTTGTGCAGGACAATACGATAGAATAAATGATAAACGGATACGGGTAAACGAGTATAAGTGTAATATCCAGTTGTTATATATTCTCTACTAGTGAAAACCAGTGTTGCTGACTTCGTTGCCATTTTGTAAGGCCAGATCTGAAATCAGCAACCAAACATTAGACAGAACAGCTAAATTTGTTCATGTTATAAAACATCTTGTAGACCACGTTACGTTTAAAACCATCATATCCTTTTAACTGTATGCCGCAGGTTACAGGCTGGAATTTTAAACGGAGGTTACAGATAAGAAGACGCATTTTAAAAGATTTTAAACAATAGCTTTTTGAAACTGTTAATAGCTTAAATCATTTGCAGGTGTAGCCTATGTGTAAATAATTATTGGTTCGCGATAAAAAACGGCAAATGTGAAAGCCTACAAAAGATATCTCTTGAATAGAATATCCAATATCTATAAGCCTTAAACCACGCAATTTTTATCGTAGTAGATTATTGGACAATGGGTTTTTCTTTGGACATGTTAAGTAAGGGAGATCCAATAAGGTGAAAATGGGAGGGGTTATACGTGAACGAAATTCATAGAAGGGAACAAAGTACAAAACCGATCGTTTGAATTGACTGCTGTTAATATATGTGGTAAAGGCAATATCTATGCAAATCGTTTGAAATACGTAGAGGAAGTGTCATCTTTATATATATAGCGCTCCTTCTTAAACGTATTTACCATGGACTTACACACAGCTGAATATTCAATGACGGTAGATATTTTTTTGCTTGAGAAAAGTATTTGAAAAACTGATCCGTTCCAAGCATAGTAGATCCAAAATCCGAAACCAAAAACCTAGATCGAATGTATGTTCTATTCATAAAAAGAGATACAGCTAACTAACTTATATCGGGACTTTGTGAAACCTCAGCGATCTGAGCAGTGAAGTATCAAATTGCAGTAAGATATGTACGGATTCAGTTTCTATATGGTAGGGTAGTAACTCATGAGTGTTGACTGACTACTGGCGTGAAATATATTAAAAAAATATTTTAAAGAACTACTACTCAATCTGCTTTTTGGAAGATATTCGGGAAGTATAAAACTAATCCTTTAATCAAGTACTGAGATTAATATACATTTATTACAGCATTTATAAATGTATCAATAATGGCTTTATCGACCAATCGCATATGAGCTTAATTAAACAATGTTTTTAGAATTGGGTAAATAACGTCTATGTTCGGTTCACGAATGAAATCCGACGTAAAGAAAAATGCAAATTTTTATAGCTTTACTTATCCAAATCTAATAGACTAAAATAAACAATAGTTGAATCTGTTTTGTAGGGTAATATAAAGTTTATGGATACATAAAAAATATTTGTTGATTAATATTCTTGTTTAAAGTTTCGTTTCAAATTTTGGTATACTTTAATCGTATTTGAAATTGAAATATCTTCTAAGCTATGAAAGATGGATAGTAACAGTAAACAACAAAAATGTTTAGTTGGATATCCAATGTCTGGATCAATGCTTTAATATTACTGTTATTTTTCATAGTAGTGCCAATTTCAAAACTGATATAAGGCTAAAAAATGTATCGACAAATAGAAATAACTATTCATTAATGTACAGTATATACTTTGTGCCAAAATATCAAAACTCCCCGAAGTTAGTGTTCGATAGATATGAAACTTAACAAGTCGGATGTACATGAACAGATAAAAAAATATCAGGGTACCTAATTAAGGACTTTTTTAATACTGTAAAAGTGCATGAGAAAGAATATAAATTATTAATTTAAAAAGCCCCTTCATACGACGATGCATGCCGTTATACAGTCTATCATGGAGTTTTTATGTTATACAGTGGCAAATTATACCAATCATTGTGAATAGCCCGTTGTGCTACTCCAGTGCGACGTTAATTAAATACCTACCTACCTACCTGCCAAGCATTCTGAGAGGAACGTTGCCTTGTCGGAAGAGCAACCGATTAGCAACTGTAGGTTTGCGAGTTCGAAACTAGGTCCAACCCAAGACCGTCATGCACACAGAGGCTGGTATATGTCGTGGACTCAAATGTCCTCACGTTGGCGTGATGTGGAATATTGGAGAGTGGGGTGCTAGTTTAAATGTTGTTTTCGTCATCTGACCGTATTTCAAAATTACGAGGCGTTGTCCTCGAAACTTGACTTTCAGAAATGATCCCAGATATTTATGTTGCGCCAGTGCGACTACCTAACTTTCAAGCATTCTTCTGCTGCGGCTACAGATGCCTAATATTCCGAGGACAGTGCATTTATATTTAGTTGATTGGATTATATGGCGCGAGGTCTATATTTGGCCAAGCCGCTTCATGTACAAGGTGAACAACATCACATAATGAACATGCCCACACATAGAAAATTTATTCGCACTTAAGAGACAAATACGCTTGGAGTTGGCCTACAACTCGCATAATGGTCTAGAATATCCCAGACATGTTTAATGGGATACAGATATGGAGATCTATCTGACCAATGAAGAGTTTCACCACGGATGCATTCCTGAGAGAAGATCTGTACTTGACTGGTCATTAATGTGTTGGTAATCAACCCCATGGAACGTGACATGAAAGGCAAGAAAACAAGTTATATGATTTTCTGGGCAGACTGCCGGGTTGTCAAACTACCTCATACTAGAGGGAATAGGCTGCAGTAAGTTATGAATCTCCACGCCATCACACTTGTAGGAACAGTAGCGGGCATCTGTGCAGAAAACCGATAGTGTAGTATGTCTGTTATTAAACGTTGTGCCATAATACTCCAGATAACCAATCTAGAAGAAACTGTGAATGGCTATCAAACATTGTCAACTTTGTCTGAAGTTATGCCATTTCCGAAAGTCGTGGACAAGCAGGGAAACAAACCTCACTTCTGCATTGGGGCGGACAATCATCGCATTCGCGTGTGACGGAGAACCGGTCAAAACCCATAGTCCAGCTATAATGTCATTTACCGAGCAAGTTCATCAATATCGTCTTCATTAATCAGTGCGAAAATTTTAAGGATATTCACCTTGAAATCCAGACCTGACGTTCATTTATACATGAAATTATAAGTACCTTTTTCATAATTAAACATTTTTATAGCAGATACTGTGCAACACAGTCCGTTATTTAGTCTTTGAGGTTTTAATAACGTTGACTTGAAAATGACGCACAAATAAAACAGTTCACCTAGACAGAATGTAAAGGGATTGCAGCACTCGTGGAATATGCATTTCATTTCATGTTCCGATTGCCTACCTTGCAAATTATTTGTAAGTATGCTTTTTAATGGCTATAGTTTGATTTGTTGATTTTTTGTTGCACATGGTTTAAGAATGGCCGATCTAAGACAATTTTCAATAGCCGAGGTGTTGGAAGCCATCATATATGACAGCCGGATTCCTCATATGATGGTACGATGTAGTTTGACAGTAATCAGTAATGATACGTCCAGTTTCAACCTGACGTTTAGCCCTACGAGTCACGTGTCCATGGGCTATTCATAAGCACTATAACAGCAGCGAACACATGGATCCCATCTCCCTGTAGTGCCTCTGTAGCATTGAAAACCTCCCCTTGACCAAAGATATTCCAGATCTGTTTCCCATTGAGATATCTGGAGTATGCTAGGCTGTTAATTTCACCGTCACAGGATTGTAAGGAATCCTGAGCAGCAATTACAGAAAGTGTGGCATAATTTATCACAGGATTCAGTATGACTACTTGCCATGCTGTATGTTGTTGTTGTTGTTATTACTAATCCCCGGCATGGTCTCATCAAGTTAGACGAAGTCCACAAATCCATAAACCCCCAAAAAGTCCAAGAAAAGTAGAGGTTCCGAAAAAACCGTGTCCATTGTAAAGTCAGTACATTTTAAAATATGAGCTGGCGTAGCCTGATCAGCTCCGCACTTGGTACAAGTCCTGAAAACCTTCTGGCCCTGTTCGAAGGAAAGACTCCTCAAGTGTCCACTGGCAAAACGTGAATTACAAGTCTGACTTCTATGGCCCTCAAAGAGTAGGGCGTTTCCAGGATGACTTCTCGAGTATCAGTCATGTGCTGGAGGGACATTCCAGAAATCTTTAGATGTCCTGCCGCACTCTGAGAACGCTTCACTATAAGTACAAAGCATATCTGACTGGAGAGTCTCTAAGGAAGCAGACTTAGCCAGGGAATCTGCGATCTCGTTGCCACTTAAGCCGATATGGGAGGGAATCCATTGGATGTGCACCTTAGAATTGACTGAAAGTCTAGAAATTAGGTTCAGGATGGAAGTGCCAGCCCTGTCCCCAACATTTGTCCAGTTACTTAGATGTTGAACTGAAGATCGGCTGTCATCATGATAAAGGGGGAAGTGTTGCAGCTTACGGGAGCCAAAACGTCCTGGAGCATCTGAGGTAGACGTCTGACTTTTATCCGCAACTTCGCCTGCTAGCCTTAGCTGGGCATATTGGAATGGCCTTCACGCATAGGGTGTCCCTACCAGGAGCCAGGCTCCCGACGTACTTCACCCACTCCGCCCATTGACACCCCCTCGCCATGATGAGGCGACTAGCAGGACTTGAGGGGCAGGACTTGAGGATTCAGTTTGACTACTTGCCATGCTGTATATCGGCATGTATTGCGGGATGGGGGCTTTATGACTCAGAGACACTTTACGACTTACTAATAATATGACCTCTCCGATTATATTATACTAAAAGAATCCTCTATATTTGTACTCTATAATTATTTATTAAAATAAAATAAAATGTACGGTATCAGTGTTGTGTAAAATTTTCCGCAGATTTCAAATCCGTTGAAATTTTCGATATATCTTTAACAATCCCGATTTTACAAAAAAAACTAAACAATGCCAGTCAAAAATTTTTTTTATTTGTTTTGCTGAGCGCGGAAATAAAATCTGTGATATCTCTTATCAAATGAAGATCATTCTTCGCAGCCGTGTTCGTATTGGAAAAAATATTTAAATTTCAATTTAAAAATTATTTGTTTAGAGAAAATCGTATTTTTACGTATCGATCTAATGTGAAATTTTTTGAAGATTTCAAATCCGTTGAACTTTTAATCTATCTTCGGCGATCTAGGAGATAGAAAAAACAACAATATAACTCCAGTTAAAACTTTACATTTGTTTTGTTCTTCGGCTGAAAGCGTTCCTCCACAAAATCAAACGGAATCACGGAACAAAAAAATTTAGAATCTGTCATATCTTTATGCTGTTGACATTTAAAAGAAAACAATAATATTTAAATTCCATTAAATTGATTTTAAAATGTTCTAGATTGAATTTTAAAATTCGGGCTGGACACTAAAATTGCAAAACATTTGGACTACTTGTGTGCCAAATTTCACTATTGTAAGTGCCTTAGATTCGTCAGGACACTGGGAACAGGGAAACAGACACTTCCTTTTATAGTAGTAGAGATTATAATAATTTCTTTCTTTTCGCGTTCATTACACATATGTTAAGTTTCATTCCGATCGAACATAATTCTAGGAGTTCCGATTTTTTTCTTATGTATTTGTCATCTTTTACCTTTTGACTACGGCTATAAATATAATAAGCAATATTACTTCTTGGTGCGATTCTTATAACTTTCAAGGTAAAACTTCTGTAACGGCTGTAGTCTAAATTATTTTTTGGTACGATACTTGTAACTTTCAAGGTACAACTGTTGTATCGGCCGAAGTCTAACGGTTAAAGTAAATTTATGACCTTGCACGCAATCAGTTCAACTATGGAAGATAGGAAATTTGTTGTTTAATTAGTTTTGATTTTTTGAAAAGAGAATTTAACTGAAATCAATAAATTGCTTTTTCATAGTAGTATGCCGTGTTTAGAATTAAATATTTTGGATTGTTATTAATGTCAGACATACAAAAATGTCAGACACACGTAGAGAATATATAACTACAAAAATTATTAATTCCAACTCTTCTACAAGAAACTGTTGTTATATTTTCTTAAAACATCTTTGACAATGTAAACTAACTGGAAATTTAATGTTTCCTGTAGTAAAACATTTGTATATTTACAGTTTTCATGCCTCCATATTTCCACACGTTACCAAATTAAATAACAATAAAGTCTTAAAATTTATGTGAACCGTTAAATGGATAAAAATGCAAATATGAGTTAAAATGATGGAAACACTCTGTAAATTCAAATTTAAGCTCGTATAGCTTTGATGCACTTTTTATAGATGCTTATTGTAGTTGGAAAACTGTTTCTAAATTTAATGAAAATACGCATTTTATTAGTTTGATGGAAGACAACTTTACGAGTCAATGACTGATGATTCTTTCAGTGCTAATATTTATAAAACTATATTATTATTTTTTACTTATTTTTTTAAACTATGATTTACGAGGTAAAAGTAAATAAACAAAAGCTATAAACTTGTAAAGAAAACGTTGTTAATGAGCATACTTGGAATATTCACACATCAAGCTTAGCCTCATTAAACTTTGCATTATCACCCGGCTTTTCATTTTTTCTGAGTTATTTCTAACCAAGACTGAATAGTCCTCACAGGAACCTTAATATAATATATGGTATACATATATATATTCTTCCGATTGAGTAACTTCAAAAATACTCAGACTAAAAACACCCCGTCTTGATTTATTAAACCATAACTTTCTAAATTCCTAGAGCAATATATCACCAGAATTCTATTCATTCACGATATTGGAAAAATTCTCACTAGTTAGAAAATGCACTTCATTAAGAAATACGTCAAAACTCATAACCAATTATTTGAGATATCTACGAGTCTTCTGGGTTACCATGTTTATACATTGGTTATTATTACAAAAATTTTGCGAAATTAATCATTTACGAAAAATTCCAGTGATGCATTATATCTATAAAAACATGCTGAAGATACTCGACATTATTATACTACTTTCACTGTGGGCGTTACTGAAATTTGTTCTGCCACTCTTGCATTTTAGTTAAGGCTACATATATACGCATAAAGTAAATTCAATCCAGCTAGATATGGAACTGCTCTGACTACTCATGAGTCTGTAAAAGCCACGTCCCGAGCCTTGTGAGCTACTTTAACCATTTCCAAGAAAATTGTCCTCAATAACATCTAAGCCTCCAGCAGTATGAAGGGCTTAGGATTCTTTTCTAGGTTGAAATAACCGCATTTTCACACCACCCATCTAGTCGAATCTCTCCGTGAAATAGCCAATATATATTAAACTTCAGTTGAGATGGTCCTGGGCTGACTGTTATTTCTTTCCCAAGACGCTTGTGATTTGAATTCCCTTCACGATTTGAAAAATTCAGCACTTCGTAAGTATTTATGTTAATTAAACCTTTTCGAATAGGTATAAAAGACGTCTTAATCAAGAAGCATAATGAGGTAAAATAATAGAATACTCTTCAATGAAATATAAAGATTATTCTGCTACATTCAAAAAGCATTTGAGATTGGTTTCAAGGTTGTTATAAACATCCTAAGTCGTTCAGATCGCCTTTAAAATGCCTGTAATCGTATATGTGTGTGTGTGCATCACACTGTAAACCATATTCTCATTTGAGATGATATCAATTGAAAAGTCGGTGCACCATCCCCAAATAAACAATATATATCACTGTCTATTCAGGGTGCTTCTAAACTTTAAGGGTAGGTAGGGTTAGTTAGTTTTGCGTTGCGTTTGGCGCAAAGACCATATTTGACTAAGCTGCGCCAAATACAAGACAATTTCAGGTGATTATGAAATGAAAGGATGGAGAGGAGTAAGTAGAGAAGGATCACTTGAGCATCCTGGGACCGCGACCACCATATTTGCCAGAGCCAGTAAGCTCCATGATAAAAGAAAAGATTACTCGTGAAGCCCGTACACATCAAAGGGAAGGTAAGGAACGCACTATTAAACTGTATTCACATGAGAGCTGTATGTCTGCATGAATACCTTGGATACCTCAGGGAGCACACTAAACTACAGATATAAGAGATAGCAAGAATGCGAGCACTTTTACTAGCCATGATTTTAGTTTGACATAGCTGTACACTTACACTTGCGGAAAAAACAAATGCCTGTGTCCAGTAGGAAATAAACGCATCACACAAAATTCTACGATTTATATTTATTTTACTCACAGATGAAACATACATACAATCACCTGGCTCACTGCCGTATCAATAGCAAGACCCGTCACAATTCGATTTAAATCTGTTTCTCCTTTGATGGGAAAATACGCAAGACTTCGTATGTGCAGGGAATACACGAAACTACAGATATGAGAGATAGCAAGAATGCGAACGCTTTTATTAGCCATTATTTTAGTTTGACATAGTTGTACACTTACAGTTGCGGCAAAATCAAGTGACTGCGTGCAGTAAGGAATACAATCATTGAAATTCTACGTTTTATATCTATTTTATTCACAGATAAAGCATACATACAAACACTCGAATCAATGGCAAGACGCGACAAAAATCTATTTAAATCTGTTCCTCCCTTGGGGAAGGGAAAATCATAAGGCTCCCTTCCCTCTCAGGCATTTCCATTTCAAGTTGGAGCTACAGAATCACAGTAATAGCGGGAAGTTGCGACCACCAAATGTAACTCACTCCTGACACGTAGGGGCATGGATTGCTCTACATGTTCGAATATTCTGTACCACTCGCAGACACTTGTAGCCGCGACGAAACTCTCGTGATGAGTCAAAGGGGTGCCTTTGAGATATCCCCCAGAGGAATAAATCAATGCATGATAAATCGGGTGACCCTACAGGTGACCTATACTGACGTGTCCCAACCGGCCAATCAATCGAGGCCCTGGCGGACTTAAGGGAATGCGGTTTAATTTTATGTTCCCTTACCTCAGCTTAAAGTTTTCAAAGGAGGTTTTGAAACGCTGTTGTTTCAAAATATTATTTAAAGCGTCCGTTCTGTACAGGGCGATTTGGATCTCATAGTACAAGCTTCAAGGGGTGTTGGAGCACACTAAAAGAATAATTTTTGTATAGCAGTGCATGAGAGCAGGAGACGCGTTTAGGTGTAACGAAAGAATTTCTCAGGAAATGGAATAAAAGGTTCATTTTGCATAATTATTTTCAATTATTTATTTTGAATGATTTTTTTACAATAACGCTCGAAGGTGACACCGCCAGCATTAATGTAAGCTTGGCAGCGTCATTGTAAGGATTTGCAGACTTTTTCACCTCTAGAGTGCATTGTTTGGTTTGGCACTCTTGCCACGCTGCTAAGCTTGAATTAATGATGGTAACACTTTTGAGTATTTATTGTAAAAAAAATTGCAAATACCTTATTGTGAAATAATGGTGTATATAAACATTTTATTTAATTTTCTGTGCAAGTTTTGTTTTTTGTAAATGCATCACTTGCGTCCATGCATTATACAACAAAAGAATGATTATTTTAGTGTGCCCTAATACCTTTTGAATAAATCAATCAATCCTAATCAATATTTTTTTTAACTCTATGTAACTTTGGCAATTTTAAAATGCAGGTTATAATTTACTTCTTTGTTCATAGATGGAAAATAAATGTTGAAGGAAAGAAAGTTCAAAGAAAATTCAATTTATTTGAGATTTCAATATATTGACAAATTTGGAGGTACAAACGAGTTCTTGATGTAGACTTATATCCTGTTGGGGCTTTTTTGCACGAATTAGGAAGCGGTGAAAAAATAGACCTAGTCTAGACTTCATTTACGACCAGCTATTTACCAGGGTTTTCATGGGTAGTGGTTTTTAGCGTCTTTTAGAAAATGCGGTCAACCGCGTCAGTGCCCGTTTTAGCGAGAAACTTGATTAGCAAGAGAAAAGGCGACAAACTTTTTCCTTTCAAAAACAGTATTTGTTTGAGGGAAGAAAATATTTTGCTTCAATCGTTTATGTATTCCACATACAGTTAATTTTGCACATTAGAGCCAATAATTGCTTTGCAACAAAAAGACAATTTTTTGCTTTCCATTATTTGTCCGTTGGATATTTTTAATCAACGATACACTCGAGTTTCCAGAAAGTAACGAGGATCGATTGAATTTGCTCAAAGCAGATTTTATTACATAAAATGCTCTATCTTTATATCAATAAATGCTTTATTTTTACAACATTAAATGCTTTATTTTTACAACATTAAATTCTTTATTTTTTACGACATTGGATGCTTTATTTTTGCAACGATATACCCTTTATTTTTATATCAATAAATGCTTTATTTTTACGACATTAAATGCTTTATTTTTGCAACAATAGATGCTTTATTTTTATAACAATAAATGCTTTATTTTTACAACATTAAAAGCTTTATTTTTATAGCATTAAATGCTTTGTTTTCATGACATTAAATGCTTTAATCTTGGAATAACAAAATTATTTGTTCCATGCACATCAATAAGGCAACAAAACAAACTACACCATAGAAAACCGAATGAATTGGTTTCAAAATTGCATATACGTATGTAGGGTACATTTGTGCAGCTATCACAAATACCACTGTGTCAGTGTTGTATGGTATAAGATTACTTGCCCAGTACAACTAGAAGAAAATATCTGATGTACGTGATAAAAGTTCGGGTGAACGCAGTTGTGAATAAATTAGCAAAAGTAGGTTTTCTAAAAACTGTTGCAAAGCACGTACAAAAACATTCGATGATTGAAAACGGATCGTGAAAAATATCTTTCAAACAGTTTTTAAATAAAAATGTACAACGAACTTTTTATGTTATACGGAACAGTTTTAATTTAAACGTCAGTAATACTTTCGGTAACACCCGATTAGGGATCCCCCTACGAGTTTTATATTACTATTTAAATCTTCACAGACATAAAACATATGCGCTTTCATCTCAACGTGTTTCATCTCAACAGTACGTAAAACAGTGGATTTTGTTCGAGGACTATTTAGTGGATTCTGATACCTCGTAACCTGAGCAATATTCAAACCTAACGGGGGTTGGCAAGCGTAAGCGAGCAGGGGGCGGAGCCCCCTAGTTCTGAAAATATACCGTTTGTTTTAACATATTGACATACACTGAAGAGCCAAAACATTATGACCACCTACTGAATAACGCGTTACGCTTCCTTTGGCATGCAAAACAACTGCAACTCGCTTGGGCATAGATGCCACACGTTCTTGGTACATGACTGCAGACAGGTTATACCAAATGTCTAAGCAGCGGTCACTCTAAGTTGAGATATTCGAACATAGTGGTGTTTGAGCTCTGAGCTGACGCTCCATGACACCCCAAATGTGCTCTATCGGATTAAGATAATGCGAGTTAGGTGGCCAGGACATTAAGTGGAATTCAACAGTATGCTCTTCGAACCTCTCCACCACAATCCGAGCCTTGTGACATGGGGCGTTGTCCTGCTGGAAGATTCCATTTCCAGTTGGGAAGACAGACGCCATGTAAGGGTGCAACTGATCAGCAATGATGTTCAGATAGTTCGCAGCATTCATGGTCTGTTCTATCACAACTAGGGGTCCCAGAGTCGCTCATGAGTATGTCCCCCAAAGCATAATACCGCCACCACCAGCCTGTGTAATACCTGCTGTACAAGAGGGGAGCAACTGTTCGCCTGGCAGATGGCGTGCCCTGACATGACCAACGACGTGATGAATCAGAAATCGGGATTCATCTGACCAGGCAACTCTCTTCCACTCATCCATGGTCCAGTCTAGATGTTCTCGGGCACACTGTAGGCGAAGTTGAAGATGACGCTTGGTCAACAGAGGCACACGAGTGGGACATCTGCTGCATAGTCCCATATCCAACAGTGTCCGCTGAATTGTGTGTTCCGAAACACTTGCGCTTGGACCTGCATTGTATTGGGCTGTCAGTTGAGCCACTGTCTCGCGCCGATTTTGCTTTACCAAGCGGGACAGTCTCCAACGTCCTTTTTCTTCGATGACACGTAGACGACCAACACCTTGGCGTCTACTGCTGGTGTCACAGTCATTTATCCGCTTTGCATGAGTACTAACAACGGCATATCATGAACAACCTCCCAGTCGTGCAATTTCGGTGATACTCATTCAGAGACTTCGGGCCTTTACGATTTGCCCTCAATCAAATTCGCTTAGATCAGCAGCCTTCATCATTCGCAAAAGTAAGTGAAAGAATGATTACTTACCTTCTCCAGCAGCAGTTAACTACCATTCTCATTTAATCACGTGCCCTCCACCTCATCCAGACTACTTCATTGAAAAATGTGGGGATAGTTATAATGTTTTGGCTTGTCAGTGTATACCATCACCAAATAAAATTCCAAGTTTACATTTCCAAATTAATTTGGATATTTTGATTTTACACGAAAGATAAAATAAATTCATTGAAATAGCACAAGTGAGACTTAATATCAAGTACAAGAACGTTGTGTTTCTATGCAGATTGTTAAGTGTTAACATCGCTTTAACATTTATCGCACACTTCTGATAAGTATTTAACTTCATATGTTCTTTTAAAGCAACGGGATTTTAGTATAAGCTATAAATTGTTCTGAAAGTTTTCTATTATTTTTCATTTTCTCCGTAAAAATGTGTCACACAAACATTTTAGAAAGTTTTAGCCGAAACTTTTTTTTAGGTGTAACAACAAAACGCATACACATTTGTAGCAGACAAAGATGGATTAAAACTTAAAAAACTGTGGTTCTTACCGCATTAACACCTAGACAATAGCAAATTGGAGTTTACTGAAGTTTTTCCCTGCAAAATCCATTTTAAAAGCTTTTTATTTTATGCTCTTGCTTTTATGATTTTTGTGTAATGTATAAGCATATTTACTCTCAACAAACAACTTTTATGATCGCAGGATAGAAATTCGCCCGTATCGACGAATTTATCTTGGAATAATTGAGTTGATACGTTTGTAGTATTCACTGAATACGATGCGAGTCTAATAACACCGCATATGAAGTTTTTTAAAGCAATATGTGTGTTTGTTTATTAACGATTAAAAAATTGATACATTGATTGATTCTACATAGCAAATCAAGCTGAATTTCATTTCAAAACCCCGAGCTTTATATCATGGTTTATTTACATTTTTCCCCCAATCTTTTTCAGTATCTAAATAAATATTTGTTTTTATTTTATTCAATGATCTGACCGAAGATATTACGTTTCTAAATACTCTTTGAAAACGAAATACCAATAATACGAATTTTTGAACTCGAAACAAGAGACACTTATCTTCAAATTTTTATATGGTTCCATTCACTTACAAGACATAAACATAAAAAATTGTGCTTTAGTATTCTACGGAAATTAAGAAAAACAAATTAAAAATGATCTTTTAACTTCTTAATATGTTTTATTTATAGCATTTAATATTAAGAAATAAGTAAAATTCTCCTTGAAAAATAATTGTCCAGAACGCGTTGCTTATACATTGAATAAGTTTCTCTTTTGCAACTAAATTAAAACCAAATGCTTACTCAGCAATACCACAGAATATTCAAATGCTTTCTGTGCCAATAAATTTATATTAGGTAAATATTCAATCGAATTAGCATTGGGAATTCGAATTATGTTACTTCATTAAAACATAGTTAAAGGTTTCCCCGGCCTGACGAAAATGCGGTGTAGGCTTCTCATGATCACCTTATCCAAAGTGATTTGAATATTTTCAGGTGTATAAAGTCAGGGACTTGGTCTAGGTTTTTTAGACCAAGAGGGATGAGAAAGAGAGACAACGAATGATGCAATGTCTGTGTTTATATGTATGCTTTCTACAGGACTATTTGAAACTTTACACAAACTTTAAAATGTAGTAGTTAACATTAAACCAAATTGTTCTCTTACATGGACAGATCTAATTGTTTGGTCTTAGACGGTAATGATGAAGACGAGGCAATCAGTTACTTTTTGCCTCACTCGTAACGCACGTGAATACTGTTTTACTTAAATCTCGATGCTTGGTTAGTTCGGTTATATGGCACAAGGGGCATATTTGGCCAAGCTGCAAACATACATCAAGTAAATGAGCATATACACATTAAACCAAGGTTAACATTAAATCAAACTGTTCACTTATATCAACCGATCTAACCGTTTGGTCTTAGACGATGATGTAGGAAGAAAAGGCAATCAATTACTTTTTACCTCACTCGTAACGCACGTCAATACTGTTTTACGTGTATCTCGATGCTTGGTTAGTTTGGTTATATGGCACAAGGGGCCATATTTGGCCAAGCTGCAGACATACATCAAGTAAATGAACATATACACATTAAACCAAATTAACATTAAATCAAACTGTTCACTTATATCAAGCAATCTAACCGTTTCGCCTTAGACGGTAAAATAGGAACACGAGGCAATCAGTTACTTTTTGCCTCACTCGTAACGCACGTGGATACTGTTTAACGTGTATCCATCTCGGTGCTTGGTTAGTTCCGTTATATGGCACAAGGGACCATATTTGGCCAAGCTGAAGATATACATCATGTAAAGGAGCATTCAGATTTACTGTCACAGAAGAGAAAAATCAATGGAGGAATCAAACCTGCACCTCCTGCAATTCACAGCTTGCTAACGCAGTGGGAGAAAACCCTCTGAGCCACGGCAACCCATGCATACCATAAAGCGCTTAGTAGTTTCGAATCAACAATATTTTATCTTTCCTAAAAATATATTTGTATTGTGTGGCAAAGAATAAAATTTCGTGCTGGTATTTTAATTAATATCGCATTAGAGTAACACAACCGGCTATTTGTAACGGTCCGGAATTAATCCTGATGGAAGAGGACCCAAAAAGACTTCAGGTGTATTTCTCTATTCAAACAACAAAAAACCCTGATTCAACTTTCGTTAAACGAGTGCATAGCAGTAGTATACTATCGATTCAGATACTGTTCAGCTGATGTGATGAATTTACAAGCTATATAAAAGGTATTTACACTTTCGGGGACTTAGATATTTGAACTGGGTAACGTCTCGGCAAAATATTTGAGAATATGTACAGTGTTCGGAAAAGAAACCATGTTACTATAACTTTGACTTTTTTTGGTGCAAAGTTAATCCTCTCACAACGTAACAAAGACAAGTTCTCTTACCATTAACCTTTCAATTTTCCGGATTTATTGTGAAGTGGCAGTTAATTCAGATCATAAGTCAGAGGCTGGGAGGAGAAAATGAGATTGGCAAGACAACGTCCGCGGTTAATGGAACAGTAACGAATTGAGGTATCCAAGGAAAGAGTTGGTTCATTCCCCTGCCACCAATTGGTGATATCCCCGCAATGGACATAAGAAATGACTCTATAAAGCTCAAAGCAAGGTTCACGGCTTCTCTCTCCCTCGCTATTAGTAACATTTCTTTGGTAGTTGTGCGCGTGACTTCGAGAATAAATATATGTATGCCCACTGGTATCGATGCTTAGACAACATCTACCAAGGCTTGATGGAGCAATCCTGAGTACCTGTCTGTGATGGTCGGTAAAATCTTTTTTCTCTCGATTACGAAATTGAGCTTAGGTCATATATTTATCACTGCTGTATATGTTTCTATCCCTGAACATAATCACACCTCGAGAAAAGTGACACAACTCGACTATTAGTAACATTTCTTTGGTAGTTGTGCGCGTGACTTCGAGAATAAATATATGTATACCCACTGGTATCGGTACTTAATCAACATCTACCTGTACTTGATGGAGCAATCCTGAGTATATGTCTGTGATGGTCGGTGAATTATTTTTCTCTCGATTAGGAAATTGTGCATAGGTTATATATTTATCACTGTTGTATATGTTTATATCCCTGAACATAATCACATCTCGATATAAATGACATAACTCGCCTATTAGTAAGATTTCTTTGTTAGTTTTGCGCGTGACTGAGAATAAATACTTGTATGCCCACTGGTATCGATGCTTAGACAACATCTACTGTGGCTTGATGGATCAATCCTGAGTACCTGTATGTGATGGTCGGTAAATTATTTTTTCTCTCAATTAGGAAATTAAGCTTATATTATATATTTATCACTGTTGTATATGTTTATATCCCTGAACATAATCACATCTCGATATAAATGACATAACTCGCCTATTAGTAAGATTTCTTTGTTAGTTTTGCGCGTGACTGAGAATAAATACTTGTATGCCCACTGGTATCGATGCTTAGACAACATCTACTGTGGCTTGATGGATCAATCCTGAGTACCTGTATGTGATGGTCGGTAAATTATTTTTTCTCTCAATTAGGAAATTAAGCTTATATTATATATTTATCACTGTTGTATATGTTTCTATCCATAAACATAATCACACCTTGAGAAAAGTGACACAACTCAAAATGAAAGATTTGATAGAACTCAGATCACGAAAGTTAAATCAGAAAATGTGATACAAACTCTTTGTAAAGATCTTACAGAATTCAACACAAGCTTCAAAGAAAGGTAATGTGTTTGAAGATTTTCAGTCTTCTCACTCTCCGGGAAAATTTACATTTTTGAATAGACATTTTTTCGTTAATTTAGACATTGCAAAGTTATACGATTGAAAATATTATGTAGGGCGTTTTATTATCTCTTACTTTTAACACTCATGTTTTCTATGATCTAATACTGAGTTCGCTAAGAGTCAGCAAATAGATGTATAGAGTTTCGTGCTATATTTAGATTAAGCAGCTAAAAATCTCTCAAGTGGGAGACAGAAAATAGCAATTCCCTTCCATCTTTGAAAATGGTGAGATTATTTTTTGAACTTCCTGAACGTCTATTCATGTTTGATACGAACTATACAAAATTTAATGTCAATAGACGGGTTAGTATAATGATTATTGTTTTCCCATTTCAAGATGGTCCATCATTATTTTTAAAATTAAGTCTCAACTTAATCCGATTTCCAAATAAATATCAAGTTTGTAAAAGTTAAACGATTAAAAGTTCATGCCCAAAGTTTTTTATTTAGTTGGAGTGTTAAAGATTTCCTTTTAGACTTTAAAAAAAATTCAAATGAACTGGTTTTCTTTGTGTCCTACATATTAGTTAAAATATACCCCTTTGTCTCAAACTAAGCGTTATATTTAACACTTGAAATTTGTTCTGGAGATGGTTGTCACATTTCTAAAGAAAGATGGAAAAGGAAAAGATGTAATCGTAAATTAAAAGTGCTTTCTAGCATAGTTAAATATTACATATTAATACAGTGCTTGTATCATTTAAAATAGCTTCAGTACTATAATTAATATTACTTGGAAGAGGATTTTCACGGCTCAGGTTTTAATTTCTTATTGTTTATAATTTTATGGGCATACTTCTTGGATATCGAAAGAACTTCTCTTTTTTGATTGTTAAAAAGACAGTGTTAACAGTAAAACAAGACTACTGAGTGTTGTTCTTATGTTGTCTTCTATTGTTTACAAATGATGTCCTTGTTGTCCCAATTTAATCCAAATTTGTAGAAACGTTATTAATATTAGATATAAAAATGTGGAGATGTAACATTCATTTTATAGAACAGAGTAATTTGAATTAAAATTCAGGATAGATGACTGCGAGTGTTAGGTTTATATATATATTCTTCCTAAAATCACTTTTAGATAGAAACAATAAATAAAAATAATCGTTTCTAATTTCTATCTTATGTTGACTCTGAAAATTGGCTTACAAATTTCTAAAACATTTCATATGGCATTTTGTAGTAAATATTTGTGGGGTTTCAGAAAAACTATGCGGTGTCACGAAAACATATATTTGAATTGTAGCAATTATATAGTAATTAATTAACTTTAGTAATTCATTACAACTGTACAAACGCAGATTCATTATCTTTAATATTAAATCCAAATAATTTTAAATTGTCAATATTTTTTTTTGGAAATGGGATTAAAAGTTCAATTTACAGGAAATTAGGTGAGAATTCTAAAAAACTTTCTTTTTTACTGTCTGGTTTCACCGGAAATTATTTTCTATTCAGTTTGATTTCATTTAGAAATAAATAGAACAACCGTAAAAAAACGAAATAGATTTTTTAATTAGAAGTATTTTTTTAACTCCCAAAAAACGGAATTAAAAAGGCCAATGAAATTAATTTACAAAGCTAACCTGAAATTGGAAAAGACCAAAAATAGTGAATTAAATTTTTTAAAGTTTCCTCCTGGAACTTAGTGAACTGAATTGACAAAATTCTCGTTTTTAAAAGGAAACTTAATATGCTTTTTTTTATTATAGTATGAGAAATAATGCAAAATATATGCATGGAAGTAAAATATTTATTTTTATGTTAGTACCTATTCTTTTTTTTGAATATACTTACGAGTTCTAATCAAATCACTGCGTTTTCAAAATAAACATACCCAAAAGAGATGTAGAGCTTGCTAGCAAAACATAATCCATAAAAATATTTTTATTATTGACTAAAATTTTAACTTAACGGAGTAAATTTTAATGCAAATTATTTCACTTTAATTCGCTGAGTGATTTTATTGATTTTTGAATAAATATGAAGCAAACATTTTCTTTTATTTGCATGTAACATATATCACTTAGGAACGATATAAAAATGCCACGAATTTCTTTTGTTCCGTTTATTTAATGCAATTAGTTTCGACCATTAAGCTTTCTCACGTTACAGTTCCATTTTTTGAGAATAACAAACTTATCAGCAAAATTAATATTGCAAAACGATAACAATCATATATTAGATACACATAATTATTTTTCAAACGCTTGCTCAGTAAATTTTTTTAATCTTTTTAATCATAAGTACTTTTTTATATTTCTGACAGTGATTTTATTTCTGAAACGTAAACCTGAACGTAACCTGAGTGCTGCAGTTCTAGACAAAAGCGAAATAAAAGTTAATTGTAAATAACTTCTAACAGCAATAGGGTATGTTGCAATAAAACTATGCCAAAATTAATTTAGTCGAGTAGAAGATCACAAAATAAAAAATCTGCTGAAATTTAAGCCTCATTTTCAAATCTAAATTTTCTTGGAAAACTTACGCATTATTTTGTGAAAGTAAAGTACTTGCAAATACAGCAACACTTACATAAATATCAAAATACTCATTCATGTGAGAAACAATTTGTATAATGTGTGTTGGTTAATATAAAAATGATTCAAAAGGTTCATAAATCCAAAGAGACAAATTCTATATCAGCAACACTAAACGTGTGATCAAACGTTATTCATTCTAAATATTATGTATTTTAGCACAAAAATATTAAGTGATTTATATTTTTAGGAATCAGATTAAATTTTACTGTAATATCAATTGTTTGTATTAACTAATGGGAATTATGTGGGGATTATTAAAAGACATTTTCCATAAAAAGTTAAGAGTTCTTCCATTACCGAGCTGAACGCAGTTTTTTAAGTAAAAATACACACTCAAGACTTCATAAAAACCAAATTCTAAAGCTAATATAGAAAGAATGCAAGGGAAAGAAAAAGTGAATTCCATGGATTCTTGTGCTTTTATGCTGTTGTATGCTATAACAGCGTGTAAGGGGAAAAATTGAAAATTGCAATGTTTGTGGTATGTTGTATATCAGAAAGCAAACAATGAAAGAACCAACTGAAGTTCATGTTAAGAAGCTTTTATAATTTTAAAAGTAGTTCCGCTAACATGATAATTATCCTCAGATGATCGATTTTGTATTACACAGATAAATATAATTAAGAAGTGGTAAGATTTATTAGTCTTAATTTTTAAAGAAATGAAGAATTTATACTGATGAGTAAGTATTATTTGTTGTTTATTGATCGAGAGACAATTTAATCTTCAAGGAATAAAAATTTCAGATATCACTCTTATAACTGTCCCCACTTCAATCTATTCACTCTTTCTTCAAATGATATTCTTACTTTATAAATAAATAATTATAATGGGTTATATTAAGGTATTTTATACACAGTATACTGCATAACATTCGATGAGAATTTTGCAAAAATATTCAATTTTCATTACGTACATGTAGTACCATAGTTCGAACTTTTTAAACCTTACCTTTAGAGTTTAAATTCTTTTCGGGAAGTTCATATATTTTGGGATCATTAACTATTATGTCAATTAAATCCCATTAAGTTGAATTCAATTCAGTACTTTCTGCCGGAATGTAGTTTACAATACAAACCAATTATCAGTCGCAAATTTAATTATCTATTAAAATTTTTTAAGGAAAATAGTAAAATCTGCAAAATGCAACTGTGTATAAGGTGAACCCTAAGCGTGTATTTATGGTGACTTGTGATTGTTGATTGATGTGTGATATTAATTATTTTTTACACCTGATGAGTAAAAAAAGAGAGGTTAAAGAAAATAATGAGATCATTACTACGAATAGAGATTATATATTTTATATTTTTTTTCCATATTTATTAATTCCAAATTCTTAGATTTACTTACTTTACTTAGATTTACTATGGAGGATTATCTCCTCAATCTTCTAGTGCATGTGTACACCTTAAGGTGCCTAATTTTCATGACATAAACCCTTTTCAAATTGATTATGAACTTCTAGGTAACATTCCTCTAATACTTAGTAAACATCGAGTCTTTGTATAGACGTCAAAATAAAATACAACTCATCCGATCGCAATTGCACAGTTTACATCGCAGAGCAAAACGGAAGGTGGCCATCAATAGGGATGAATGTTTTCTAAAAATATCAATATTTAAAATTTGTCTAAGGGTCCGTCTTCATATTAAATTGGATGCCTGCTCAAGTAATTTCAATACGAATCCCCATCTTTTATCACAAATTTGGATTCTACATACAATTTCAGGCGGAAATAAAAAAAAGTTAATCAATTTTATTGCATTTATCACCGATTCGTAAGTGTTTGAAAATTAGATCTGCTAATGTTATATTGGTGTTTCGCGTTTTTTGTTATACTTGCAACAAACATTAATTTTTCTAGGAAATTGTTTTTTCAACCTTTGCTACCCAAAAACCCAAACACAATCTATAAACATTTTAATTATCAAATTTAATTCACTATTTTTTATCAACTAGGAAATTAATATTCATAAAAAATTATGAATATAAACATGGGCAAATTTTGACATCATGTGATTCAACTGTTACTGAAACATCGGAATTCCAAATTCCAACTCAATACATGCATAATTAGTAGCGCAGTGAGACTGTTTGCAAAATTCAATGATTATTATCGTTATTGGATATTGTTCACAAAATGAAAAAAGAAATTTCTGCCAACATATCCTAGGATTCAATCAGAATGGATTCTGACTTTGTCACCATCTTAATTGACTCCATACCAAGGCGCCTGCAACAGGTCATTGACTGCGACGGCCACTACACGTCTTTATTAATATTTATAATGTGATTGAACTCCGAAAATTTATACGCTCCCTCAATGATTTTTAAGGATTTTCTAGATCAATTTTACGCACTTCTACATTAATTTTTCATCAAATCCGCCTGAAATTGTGTGTATAATCCAATTTTTTGATAAAAGATGGGGGTTCGTATTGAAATTATTGGAGCAAGCACCCAATTTAATATGAAGACGGCCCCTTAGACAAATTTTAAATTTTGATGTTTGTAGAAAACATTAATCCGAATCGAATTGCTACCTTCCGTTTTGTTCTGTGATGTAAATTGCGCAATTGCGATCTGGTGAGTCGTTTTTCTTCTTTTGACGGCTGTACCATACGTTACTACGAACTGCTTAGCTTACTTACTACTTAGCTGTGATTTTTAATTCAAAGAAAATCCTTCGTTTGGAAATTTAAGTGCTACGATTCTAAAGTTTCCAGAGCTTTCTTGTGAGGATATTCAGTCAAGGTTACTCAGCTGCTTTGACCCGTTCAAATTTTTATCATCAATCCATCTGTACTTAATGGAGGAATAAGACTAATTGAGGTTACAGGAATATTAATCTTCAGTCTCTTCTTGGGAAGCATAAGAAATGTTAGATTGTCAGGTGTAGCAGGTGTTTAATCCAAATCTTGTTCTCATGCTACTTTATCATGTCTGAACCAATAAAAGCAGATGATACGCCTTTAGGTAGGTAATTAACATCGCACTGGAGATTCAAAACGCTTGATTGGCTACGGTCCTGGATCAAACCCGAAAGGAAATATACATTCGTCTCTAGCGTAATTTCAGGATGCTCTATTTCTAGACGACTCAGCAACTCCAACTGTATACTTCACAGCGTCAGTCATTTCGTAATTTGCGCATTTCCTTTCTTTTACTACAATTGACATTCGGCTTCTAGTTTCCATCATCTGGAAAAGTGTATCTATTTATTAAACATTGTGTGATTTTGACCACTTGACCAAATTACATGTTCTCGGAGAATCCAGATTGCATATTGCGCTAAAAACCTAATTATTAGCTATAGTATAGAGGTATCCAATCATATTTGAAACGTAATGATGAAATACATTGAGATAAATCTGTGGAAAAGCAAGTGACGTTTTTATAATCGATCTTGAAAACACACTTGTAATACGATGCATAAAAATAGAATGCTCTGCAA
The DNA here is from genome assembly GCA_947359465.1 of Metellina segmentata. Classification (NCBI taxonomy): domain Eukaryota; kingdom Metazoa; phylum Arthropoda; class Arachnida; order Araneae; family Tetragnathidae; genus Metellina; species Metellina segmentata. Next base: position 72,403,128 of record OX375884.1, read on the forward strand.
TTCTAAAATAGGATTCCAACCGAGATGTTTACCTGCAAATTCCTAAAAGTTTGCCAAAGAAGTGAAAAATTACCAAAAATTCAATGGGATAACGCCATTTATTACACGACCCCGAATTACACAGGTTCCCTTAAGAACTATTGTAAAACATTGCACAAAGAACGTTTCATTCATGTGACTTTTTCATGTTCTTTATTTTAAAATGTCATGCATATTTTTAAAGTGCTACACTTATATGTTTCTAAGGGTCATAGTAGCCCGTTTAGAAGAGTAACAGACTGGCAAGCGGAAGGTTGCGAGGTCGAATCCAACCAAAGAACGTCGTGTGGATGAGGGATGGTGCACGTTAAATCTGTCGTAACCTCGAATGTCGTCACGTTGGAGTGGTGTGGAAGATTGGAGAGTGGGCTGCCAGCTCAGGCTTGACCTCGTCTTCTAACCGTGGTTGAAAATTAAGAGGTGGTGGATCTTTCCCTTCGGGTGTTGAGGCAGGATCCTCGCCAATAGCCATTTTTTTTTCCGCCAGTGTGATATTAATTAAATATCTATCTACCCATATTTTTGGTATCTCTAAATTGTTTTTGAAACGATTTTATTGTTATGGGCGTTTTTAACTTTCTGCACTAACTTTGAGGGAAGGTTGAAAAAGCAAAATTTGTTTGCATTTGCATTCCCATGGAGGTGGAAGTCCTCAAACGGCATGGTAGTAAGTTAATAATTCAAGCAACTGCCAAGTTAGGTTAGGTAGTTAATTAACGTCGCACTGGAGAAAAACAACGGGCTATTGGCGTCGGTCCGGGATCAATCCCGAATTCCAAGGACAACACCTCGTAATTTTACAACAGTCAATTAAACTGGGACCACGAAAATTTTTATGGGAATTATCCACCAGAAATCAACAATTCTTCGGAAATATGTTTGAAATGTATAAAAATTAAGTCTTAAGATGTTACCAATTCAATCTTGGCACTTTCAAAGCTTTAACCAACACGTAAACTATTTGTATGGCATTGCCCAACTCCCAGTAACTTTGTATATCTTTCTTAACAAATTTTAACTTCGTATTACGTTTGGGTGAAATCAAGAAGTTTAAAGCTAAACAACTAATTTAAAATTCTTATGTTACATTTGAAGCATTGTTGTTGTTGTCGTATGGGGGGTTCTTCTGGGATGCATATGAAAGCAAGTGGTGTACAGAAACATTCAAGACAATACAGAAGAAGAATATTTTTTTATTATAACAAACGATGATCCCAGCAAAGAACAGAAGGTGTGCGCTGCTTTCCTTTCAAGACGGGAATCCATTCCAGGCGAAAGTCCGACTTCTTTCCCAGGTTTAACATCCATGCCTTATCCGGGATTCGAACCCGGGCCCACTCGGTGACAACCGAGGATCATAACCACCATACTGGCTGGGCGGCATTTGAAACATTACAATGGGGTTTAGAAACTTATCGCAAGGCCATATTTGGCCAAGCTGTGCCAAACACAAGACAGACAACACAATGAGGGAGGAAGAAAAAGGCATAGAGGCAGTAAAATGGTTTTCAGAAATCCGTCGTAAGGTCATATTTGGCCATGCTTCACCAAACACAAAACAGACAACATAATTAGGGAGGAAGAAAAAGCAGAAGATTATTAAAATGGGATATATAACCTCATTTTTGAAACAAAGTTTAAGACAAAATTCATTTTACTAACCGAGTAATGCAAACCACCAGTGCTAAAAAACATCATAAGCCCTTCCGAATACAGACATAATTGCCAGAAAACGAATTCAGAATAAAGTTGAGAGTAGAATTGAAAGAGCTAAAAATATCCGAACGCTGCGGATTAAATCCCTTAAACATATTTTGTGTCGAATAGTAATGAATTGTTCCGACTCACGCCATATCGTATTTCGTCAAGAATGATTCACTTTTTTTCCAGAAGACAGGGAGCTCTACAAGCTTATGTAAGTTTAGAAATGACATTCCCGTGCGATTGTCTTTTTGAGTCTGTCATACGGAGGAAGGGAATGAATTGTCATATTGAGAACAAAACCTCCATGAATTTAATCGTACTCCCCGTAATGATCAATTCTTTTACTCGAAGAGTGGTTTATTTGGATTGAGGACATACCCACTATCGATTGATAATGGGCTCTTTGCTTCGTACGACAAGTTAAGTAACCTGTCGTGTTAACATTTATTTGCTGAGAGGATAACCCGCAAAGAGACCACAGAGATGATAAAGGGAAACGCAGCGCCATTTTTTGTTTGTTTTCTTTTACCAACGAATCAAAGCGCCGGTTCGTTTATTTGAAGGCAGCTTTAATTACATAGAGAGATATATAAGGATTACACACTATTCCCCAGACTTCAAATCAATAATCTAAAGATACCGTAAGGAGAGTTAACGCAGTCTTGAAAGTTTCATGAGCAAAACGCTTGCATTTAAAAAGTGCTTATCCCCGAGCCGTACAGATAAAATGCTTTGAGAATAGTTTTAGTTCGCAACTCTTTGTAGTAGTTAAAGAGATTGCATATTTATTTTAACGAGTCTGCTACAGGGAATCGCAGGTCTTGTAAAAGCAGTTAAGCTGAAAGACACGTTTCTAAGTGCAACGTTTTTAGTAAGTAACGCTGAATGCACTATCTCTTCAAGTTATATTTCAGAATATTAGATGAATGGCTGAATGTTTTCGGGTTTTGTGATGCATTTGGCCAAGCTGTGCCAAACACATGAAGGGCAGAGACTGTGAGAGGAAAAATAAAGAGCAAAAACCAAAAGGGTTGTCGAGGAGTAAAAATGACTTGGGTACCTTTGGGTTATGATGCTCGTACACACTTGAACAAAGCGTTTTCCTGAGGGCCCGAATATTAGATGAGTGTATGGAAGAACAAGATTGAAATTAAATTTCACAAAATTGGATTGCTCGATTAACGCTGCTCTACCCACAGAACTAACAACCACATTACCGTTATTTTAACTCAAACTAAACAGTATTCAACTTACAGTCTTATCATTTTTTACAAGTAGCACGCATAATTTACAAGGATTATACGAGGTAATTCAATTTTTAAAAATCCGATGAGTTTTCTGTTTATATATAGTGTGAAAATAGTCACATCAAGTATTAAACCTGCTTTCAACACAGTTAAATCGATCAGGTTCTCTCAAAAATTATGAAATGAATGACAAGTTATTCACTGCTTGGTTGGTAACGGAAAATAGTAATCGTCAATTATTTTCCTATCTATTTCAGATCAAGTGATAACAAAATATTTCACCTAAGTAGCTCAACTGAAAATTATGATGATAAAGTACAACAAAAATATAAATCTTAGTGATACAAAATATGAGATGAAGCTATAAAAACAATTATTTTAAAGAATGCACGGGTTTTCATGCAATCCTTGAGCAGACCTTTATCTACCGATTGTTAATAACTTATACAATTACTATGAAAAAGAATCGATTTAGATGTAATACTTTCTTCTACCGATTAACCTGATCAACGAATCATAACTTTAATCTAAAGCTCTTACGTATACGAAATGAGAAATCAAGAATTATAAATTTATACTCACGTGAAATATACTATTATTTAGATATTAAGATTTAAAAAAATTATATATTTTTATTAAAAAACTGAAATATATAATTATTATTTTGTTCTTAATATTGGAATGTAAAATTTTTTGTTATTAATACTGAAATGTATCATTATTTTGTTAATACTGAAATATATCATTGTTATTCGTTATTAATACAGAGAGAGAGAAATGTATCATTATTTTGTTAATACTGAAATGTATCATTGTTATTCGTTATTAATACAGAGAGAGAGAGAGAGAAATGTATCATTATTATTTGTTATTGATACTGAAATATATTAGTATTTCATGATGATGTTAATACTGAAAAATACTATTACATTTTATTGTTATTGAAACATTATTTTTTTATCTTGTCTAATCTCATCTATAAAGAAATAAACTATCGATTGTATAAATATTATTTTCCTTATTTTTAATAGAATTACTTTGATAATATAAATATATTAAATATTTAGAAGCAATTTATAATGGCTAAATATATAAAAGTATATCATGTTAAATTATTACTACATAATACTAAATATATTAGATATTTAGAAACAATATGTAAGCAGTTACACATATTATCCCTCCTGAGATTTTGAACTCATTCTAAAAGGTACTGTAAAATGCATACATAAAGTTAGCTAAGTTTCAAAAGTTGCAATATGAAATCATTTATATATTACTTGCCGAAAACGTCCAACTTGAATCAGGGAAAAAGTTCCGAATACTTCTGCGGAAGCGTTCAGCTAGAATAGCAGATTACAGTCACGTAAAACACAATTTGATGTGTCACCAATTTTTACTTCCATAAACTCGGCGTGTGTGAAGAGTATTACCTTCTCTTTTCCATTGAGACATTTTTTCAATTGATCGAAACGCAATCACGCACTGTGAATTTAATACTCGGAATTCCAGCAACATTCTTGCTGATCGAAAAAGCCCTTCAGTTACTCTCTGAAGTCTTCGGCTGGTCTCCCTTCTGTCCATCGCACTTCAACTGGTGAGATTGATTGTTATGGACTTTTTTCAACCAGAACACACACACACACACACACACACACACACAACAGAATCCTCCACTAAAAAAGGCAGTCTCAACAGTAAAAAGGAAGTGATCAATGTCTGAAAGCGCACTCCTTGCAACTAAGTTTCCCTAGTGAACAGCGTCAGGGATTAAGGAACTCTGCCCGAACTTTCCCATTGAGATTTCATAAAAAGCAGGAAATTCTTGTTCGACTATTTCGTCGACGACAAATTTATCAGCTTTGGTGGAAGGATGGAAAGGTTAATACATGGAATAGTTGGTAAAGCATTTAACGAATGCAATAATTTATTTGATGAACTAAGATTTATTTAAATTTAATAGTTTATTATTATATTATTGGTTAGTTTTCAATAGGTAGGTAGGTTTTTAATTAACATTACAATGGAGTAACACAACGGCTATCACAAGCAAATTTATCAGCTTTGTTAGATGGATGAAAAGGTTAATTGATGAAATAGTTAGTAAAACATTTAACGAAAGCAATAATTAATTTTATTAACTTAGATTTTTTTTTAATAGTTTAGCGTAGTAATTTATCCCAAAAATACTTTCAACTCGTATTATCGGTTAGTTTTCAATCGGTAGGTAGGTATTGAATTAACGTTAAAATGGAGTAACACAACGGCTATCACAAACAAATTTATCAGAATTGGTAGATAGATGAAAAGGTTAATTGATGGAATAGTTAGTAAAACATTTAACAAAAGCAATAATTTAACTTTTTTAAATTAAAATAGTTTAGGGTAATAATTTATCCCAAAAATACATCCAACTCGCATTATCGATTAGTTTCCAATGGATGAGTAGGTATTTACGTCAAACTGGAGCAACACAAAGGGCTATTTGAAAACGCTCCGGGGTCAAACCCAAAAGGAAAGACCCAAAGACAATGCCACGTAATTTTTAACCATGGTTAGATGACGAGGTCACGTGTGAACTGGTACTCCACTTGAACGTGAGGGGTTTTGAGGTCACGACAGATTTAACGTACACCAACCCTCATGTACACGACTGTCCTTGATTACATTCGAACTCGCAACCCTACAGTATTCAATGGGTATGAAATGTATCTAGATGCCTAGTCTATTAACTGTAAAACTTCCTGCTTTATTTTCTACAAATTTACTATACAGTTCTCGTTTGGAGAAGCTATCTGAAGTCAGATTTTAGAACGTAACTGAAAAGAATTACTCAATCACCTTATCTTTAAAATATTCCATTTTTTTTATGTTGTGAAAAAGGGCAATTATATCGCATAATTAAAATTTGCAATTCTAATTATAATCTACAATGTAATTATAATTAATTGATTATAATTATAATCTGCGAAATAGTTGCCATTTTTCAAAAATATCCGTTTATTGTTAATAAAAAGTGTTAAAATTTTGAACTTATATAGTAAGATTCGTAAAACTCATGGCTTTGCCATTTAATAGTCTTCAATTAAGTTAGAAGAATTAAATGCTAGAGTGTTAAGTTATATGTGTGATTAAATAATGTCCAGAGAAAAGGCAGAGTATATTTGCTGGAAGCAAAATAAAGACATTTATTGTATTTATCGAAATCCCGAATAATAGCGATTGATAATACTTTGCGTATACGAATAGAATTTTTATTTCTAAGCTCATGTGAATGAATAAGAACGAAAGGCGTGAATACCTAAATTATCTGTATAATTAATATAGCATCATACATTTCTCAAGATTTAATTTTTGTTATTATTTTCTTAGATATCATCTATGTCTGAAATCAATGCGTTTTATTAGGTAGGTAGCTATTTAATTAACATCACAGGAGTAACACAACGGGCTGTTGACGACTGTCGGGATCAATCCCGAAGGGAAAAATCCAAGAACAACGCTTGGTAGTTTTAAACCACAGTCAGATGACGAGAACAACGTATGACCTGGAACTCCAATCTCCACACTTCCACACCACATGAACGTGAGGATATTTGAGGCCAGATTTAAAGTGTACCAGCCCCCGCGTACACGACGGTTTTTAGTAGGATCTAGTTTCAAACTCGCAACCCTCCGGTTGCTAATCTATTGCTCTTCCAACGCGACACGCGTTTTATTTGGACGTTTTGAAATTCACATATATTTTATTATTTCCTGATTTATCTCATATTACTACTATTTTCCCCAAAAATGTATGATATGTATGTACTTAAATAGGAAAATATTATTTTTTCTAAGGTTTAGATAAATTAGGAAAATTTGGTACAGCGATTTCTTTAATTTCGATATTAACACTTAAACATAAAAATTCTAATACAGACGGCTTTGGACGGAAATCGGTTAGTAAAAGTTAATGAACACAAATCTGATTAATAAAAAATAAGCGTATTCAATAAAGACCCTCAGTCGATTTATTAAAAAGGTTTTAATGCAAACACAAGTGCTTTAAATTAAAAAGAAAAGTATTTTAACTTTCGTTTTCGAATGCATCATGAACTGGGGGGAACATTAGTCTTTCCTAAAACAATCTTTGCTTCCATTTCCCTCGCACGGAGCATTTTTTGTTCGCAGCCGGTCGATAAACATCGTCGGAATGCACACCAACGCCTCAAAGATGGAAAATGTTTTCGCTCTACGGCTGCACCTGCCAAACTTTTGAGGAAAAGAGAAAAACACTTATTTTCAATTGGACTCTTTTTGGAATAGTGTTTCCAGCTAATGACAATTTCAAAACCTTTTCTTCCAGTTCGGGATGCTTCTCTCCAGAAAACAACGTATATTTCATTCGATGTAGGTAGCGACAGTTTTTATATCCAGACATATCTGTATTTTTATGCTATGTATAAAAACATCGAAAAGTAATAACAAAATCTGATTATATTTTTATAACAAAGAGAAAATTCCATCCAAAACATTCGCCTTAAACTTCAGCAGAATAATTGTGATAAAATGTACTATCGATTTTCAAGAATTTATTTAGTGTGTAAAATCGATAGAATATAACCCTTTAAGTAGTTTTAATGAGACATCTAGTCCATCATAAGGAAATTGTAAGGAATTTTATTATGTTTTTTTTTTTTAAAGAAATTCCATCCAAAAAATTCCCTTCAAACTTCGGGAGAATAATTGAGATTAAGTGTAGAATCTCGATTTTCAAGAATTCCTGTGATTTGTAAAATTTATAAGACGTAACTCTTTAAGTGTTTTCAATGAGACATCTAGTTCATAGTTAGGAAATATTGAAGAATCTGATTATATTTTTGGTACAAAAAGAAAATTGCATCCAAAACATTCGCCTCAAAATTTAGAAGAAGAATTGTGATTAAATGTACTATCGATTTTTAAGAATTTCTGTATTGTGTAAAATCAATAAGGATGAACCTTCTATGTGGTTTCCACGAGACATCTAGTCCATCATAAGGAAATTATTAGAAAGTTGATTATGTTTTCGTAACAAAAAATAAATTCCATCCAAAAGATTCGCCTTAAACTTCAGGAGAATAATTGAGATTAAGTGTAGAATCTCGATTTTCATGAATTTCTGTAATGTGTAAAATCTACATGATGTTATCCTCTAAGTGGTTTCAATGAGACATCTAGGAAGGAATATGATTATATTTTTCTTACAAAAAGAAAATTGCATCCAAAAAACCCCGAGTCATTTTTGACGGGTCGTTTCCACCCCTTAAAGTGAATATTGGTCCCTGTCCTATTCAGTACCTTCCTATTACGTCCAACAGAAGCCACATTCCAAGACTGGTTTGGCTGTCCCAAGTATTTCGAGTTTTACACTATATGCATTTCCTGCGTGATCTCTTTGACCCCTTCACAGCATTTACGTTACCGTTCATGTTGAGTGAAATCGTCTAAGTTGGAGTATTGAATTTCGGCAGAGAGCCTAAAACGGCAACAAACTTTACTAAAAAAAACGATCTGTGTATATTACACAAAAAGAAATTCAGGATATTGTTGATAATTGGTCGGAAATAGAGTACTGGGACAGTGAAATTTCGGATAATATTATTGAAAGCGAACCCGAAACAGATTCGGAAATTTAGGCAGATGAAGACATTTCAAGTGCGTCTTCACAAGAATAATATTTCTAAGGAAAAAATAACTTCAAAATGGGATGCCCGAGGGGGGGGGGAGATACCTAATCGTGCTGTTACAATACCAAAACACAACATAGTTTTACAGTTTCCAGGGTTGAAAAAAATTTGGTCCGAAAGCTGAGCATGAAAAGACATGGAATCTACTTTACTTATATAGTAATATAAAATGTATTTCATGTTAATAATTGAATTATCTAAATTTAAAATGTATAAATTATAATTATCTAAAGAATCTTTCATTAATATGTTATATTAATCAACTTTTTAGGCACTTTAGTGAGCGAGGTTTGAGAGACCCCTCCACACTAGCTACGAGACGGTTTGTGACACAGCAGTTAAGGGATAACGAGATATCTTGTCTATCAAAATCTAATCAATTTTTGTAATGACAAGGTAACTTGTCCATCAAAATCTGATGAGTTTTTCTATTGACGAGATACTATCTTGTTCATCAAAATATGATCAGTTTTGGTATTTATCAAATACCTCGTCGAGACAAATACTACTGGGAAAATGAAGCAAAATAGTTAAAATTGTGTTTCAGGAAGGAATTAGTGTAATATTTGTCACAACGGGCTTTAAAAGTGTTCATTCAATAATTTTATTTACATAAACAACATTCGCCTGAGACATATTATTTCCCTATTGCCTCTTTTGTCCTACTCTTGCTTTGGTTGAACCAACTTCTTCAGGTTTATCCAGCAAGTTGAAATGTGAGCGTTTTAAGGGGGGGGGGTGTGAAAATATCATAGCATATCCCACTCTTCTTGTTTAGCTCATGTAACAATTATTTTAGCTTCCTGAATTTGGTCAACTACATTATTAAATAACGAAAAAGACCCCGAAATTAGCATAAATAGCCAATTTATGCTTTTTTTTAATTTAAATCAATCAAGAAAATTCTCAACATGTTTGGAAATTTCTAGAAAATTGATAAAAATATTTTATGATTTCAACATTTTATAATTACTCACAAAAAATACAAAGTACTCTTACAATATGTAAAAGCTTTGTATGCTTTCATATATACAGTAGAACTTCAATTATCCGAACTCCGACTATCCGAATCGCTGATTATCCGAATCTCTTTCAGAATTTCTGAAAAACAATTAAGACGGAAACGTACTGCGATTCGCAAAAGAATTATTCTGGGTTTCAAATTCTAAATGATGATGAACTTATTGAAAGTGTGAGAGAAGAAAGTGTTGAGGAAGAAGAGATGACCTTAATGTAGAAGTTGAAGCAGACACTGGACCATCTGCTAGTGAAGCATTTGCCGACTTTAAAACTGCGTTGAAGTGGATGGAGCGTCAGCCCTAGTGTGACTACATACAACTTTTCACTGTCAAGCGGATGCGCGACTTGGCTGCCCGAAAACGGATGTTCAGCAAGCAATGACTTTCATTTACAGTACGGTACGTACATACTGTACTAATGTATACACTTGTAAGTACGCTTAACATGCAAACGTGTGGCCGTTACATTTAATTAATTAAAAGCTCTCTTTCTTTAAAAATAGTTTTTTTCTCCCATTTTCAACATATATACATACAGTATTTAATTAAAATACATACTAGACCTTTTTTCGGTTAAATCCAATTATCCGAATTTTTGATTATCCGAATGGGGTCTGGTCCCAATTGATTCGGATAATTGGAGTTCTACTGTATATTAATAATAAGACATTTTATAGTTATATCCAAGTTATTGACTGGCGTTAAAAGTAAATTGGGTGAGATAATTCTGAAATATTCTCCGTTGTTATTGGGGGGGGGTTATGTGTTGCAATCCAGGACAGAAAAAGAACACCGTGAATGAAAGTTTATTGAAGAATGTCGTTGAGGGCGAAAAGAGATGACAGTGCAATTGTCTTCCTCAAGAATGTGAAGACCTTCTGACAGCAACAAAGATAATTTAGGGAATAGTGGACAGTTCCGTATTTGTCTATTACTTCGCACGTTCTTTCGACAAGCCCAAAGCACAAGTTTTCTATTACTGGCGAGCATCATTACGGCGATGGTTTTCTTTGGTAAATCGTGGTGATGCATTATGTATGCATTTGTAAAAAGCATGCTCTTAACCATTCATTACTTTAAGACAAAATTTAGGGGTAAATTTCACAGTTTTCTGTGGTCTTTATAAACAAAAATTGATTGTTTTTTTTTTAATTTAATCAATCACTCTTTTGAAAATAATTTTTTTATTCAGTTATTTTATTTTTATATCTTTATATCTTTTTACTTTTTTCAGTTTGCATAGATATTTATTTTTAGCTTGACCTTGATTATTATTTTGTCACTTAACAGTAGCTAGTTCTTTCTAGTTCTAATTTTCTTTAATAAACAGAAATATTAGAAAAAGTTACATCATCATTTGCTATTTCTTTCCTTCTAAAAATTAATGTGAGTGCTTTTTCACCGCGGTTTTTATCTGTTATTTTAAAAGCATTTCTTACGCGTATTTTAACTTGGGTATGCGTTGGGAAACAATGCTTTTGAACGTAGCAAACCATTGAATAATGTTTTCTAGATAAGAACCTAATTCAAAGAGTATTCCATTTTAAACAATTAGCCAATGGTCTATTTTTATGGCTTTATGATAATGATCCTTTTTTGCCTCAACAAAAATTACCATCCACCAGTTAAAGCTTACGAGAATGATGTATATAAAGTAATACTTGAGAAGTCAATACTGTACGAAACGCGAAAGACATAATGGATGATATGAACAGCGTTTGGTTGAGCAGTCATGATAGAGTTGAACAGTGATTAGATAACAGTTCGACAGTTACATTACACGGCATTATGGGATGATCCATGATGCTTTAGGCATACTGCGAATAAGGATGATATACTAGCAATTACTATACTTAGCAATATAGAATTCTCTTCAGATATTGTTCGTTTCCACTAGTCTCAGCATTTCAAGGTTCGTAAAGGATGTTTTAAAGAGCATATTTGCTTTGAATCCCATGCTGTTAACGTTTCGTATTAAAATGAATCTGTCATGAGCCTTGAAAAGCTGATTTTATTGAACATAATATAACTCCATTAACAGTTTGAATTACGAATGGTGGACAGAGGACCCACGATGAAACAGAAAAGCATGTGCAACACTGCAAGCAGAACGCGAGAAAGGTGCTCAATAATCAAATTCATGGGTTGATTCAGGCCTCTGAGAGGTTTAAAATGGCATTGAATTAATAGTGAATCTGTCTGGGAATTACATCGCTAAACGTATAGAGAATTTAAATTGAGTGCATTAATGGGAAGTGTGTTTGGTTTTCTTTACACCCATATCACCTGAATGCACGCCATGAATCCCACAGGATAACAGGTACGTCTCATGACTACATTAGATGTCTCGAATTGCTTCAGATGACAGCTCAATAGACGACCGAACATTATTGTACTAATAAAACCTATAAAATAGATGCCATCAATATCTTAATGAATTACAAAATTGATTATTTACTGGTTTGAAGTATGATGCATTATGCAACCATAAATAATTTCTAATATAATAATTCAAATACATAACTATGCCAAACACATAACGTGAATGATATACTGATAAATAATTTTTGATTTAGATGTATTTATACATTCGATGAGTGAGAAGAAAGTGAAATTAATTTGTATTGCTGTGCAGATTAATAAATCAAACTAATAGTCCTCTTTTGAGGTATTATATAAACTATACCAAAAAAGCTAAACTACATTCTACTGACGTCGCTTTAAGTATTTCTCATATCATATTTAACGCTATCATATTTACCAAACGATATCAAGCAAGCTGTAAAATTAAGATTACCACAAGTCTCGGAATCCTACTCCTTTACGAGTTATATGTTAAAAATTGTTAAATATCTTCTATAAGCTTATAAAAAATAAACATGACTTTACCTTAAATCTTACTCGTATTTGATGCTGGTACATTTTATGAGCGATATCAAATAAGCTAAACTGAGTATTAACGTGATATATACCCCCTTACATAACTCTAATACTTCTTATTTACAGGGTTATATTTCATAAGGAGCGCCAAATAAGCGAAACAAAGCAGATATTTATATTATGTAATATCGAACCTGTACTTTATTCAGGGATTTTATATTTTCTATGCAACGCGATAAAATCTTTTGATATATAGTTATTGTATCTTACTTTAAATAATAAAGTTGTTAAAAGCTATAATTTTTGTGTCAAAATAAAAATGTATTATATATTTTTATTGCTTATTTAGTCCAATAAAAATGGGATGATGACAAAAATAGGGACTGTTCTGTTTCATACATAAATTAATTGCTTGAAATAACAAAGATTATTTGAAAATGTAGATGATCTATTTATATACATTGGTTAAATTTTACACCAGTAAATTAATTTATATTCCATTTAGTCTAGCTAAATGTAAACAAAGACTCGGTTTTTAGTAAATTCTTTCCCCTGCAAGTTCATGCAGATAAAGTTTGTAAATCATGCAAAATCATTATGATTTTTTAATCGTATTGAAAAGAAAATGTAAAAGCAAGATAAATAGAAGTAAAAATAAAGGTTTCGAAGCAGATCTTCAATCATAATGAACTTATATATGAAATTAGAAAAAAAAGGAAATTTTTAATCCAAAATTTTCAGTTAATTGAGGACTAAAATCATCACTTATTTTGTTTTTTTTTAAATAAATTATCGCCGATACGTACAACTGTTACTTATCTACTTGTAGCATCGATGCTTGATTGATAACACAAGCTTATTTGAGTTAACAATATCCCAAGTTGTACTTGTGACCCAGTGGTTTGCCCACTGTGTCAATAATCTGTGAAGTAGACTGCATGTTCGATTTCTGTATGTCAACCTCGTTCTGTTCCTCTCTACAATGTCAGTAACACTTTCCTTTAGTGTTAATTAGGATGACAATAATCTGTGAAGTAGACTGCATGTTCGATTTCTGTTTATGAACCTCGTTCTGTTCCTCTCTACAATGTCAGTAACACTTTTCTTTAGTGTTAATTAGGATGTCAATAATCTGTGAAGTAGACTGTATGTTCGATTTCTGTATATCAACCTCGTTCTCTTCCTCTCTACAATGTCAGTAACACTTTCCTTTAGTGTTAATTAGGATGTCAATAATCTGTGAAGTAGACTGCATGTTCGATTTCTGTATCTCAACCTCGTTCTGTTCCTCTCTACAATGTCAGTAACACTTTCCTTTAGTGTTAATTAGGATGACAATAATCTGTGAAGTAGACTGCATGTTCGATTTCTGTTTATGAACCTCGTTCTGTTCCTCTCTACAATGTCAGTAACACTTTTCTTTAGTGTTAATTAGGATGTCAATAATCTGTGAAGTAGACTGTATGTTCGATTTCTGTATATCAACCTCGTTCTCTTCCTCTCTACAATGTCAGTAACACTTTCCTTTAGTGTTAATTAGGATGTCAATAATCTGTGAAGTAGACTGCATGTTCGATTTCTGTATCTCAACCTCGTTCTGTTCCTCTCTACAATGTCAGTAACACTTTCCTTTAGTGTTAATTAGGATGACAATAATCTGTGAAGTAGACTGCATGTTCGATTTCTGTTTATGAACCTCGTTCTGTTCCTCTCTACAATGTCAGTAACACTTTTCTTTAGTGTTAATTAGGATGTCAATAATCTGTGAAGTAGACTGTATGTTCGATTTCTGTATATCAACCTCGTTCTCTTCCTCTCTACAATGTCAGTAACACTTTCCTTTAGTGTTAATTAGGATGTCAATAATCTGTGAAGTAGACTGCATGTTCGATTTCTGTATATCAACCTCGTTCTGTTCCTCTCTACAATGTCAGTAACACTTTCCTTTAGTGTTAATTAGGATGACAATAATCTGTGAAGTAGACTGTATGTTCGATTTCTGTATATCAACCTCGTTCTCTTCCTCTCTACAATGTCAGTAACACTTTCCTTTAGTGTTAATTAGAATGTCAATAATCTGTGAAGTAGACTGCATGTTCGATTTCTGTATATCAACCTCGTTCTGTTCCTCTCTACAATGTCAGTAACACTTTCCTTTAGTGTTAATTAGGATGTCAATAATCTGTGAAGTAGACTGTATGTTCGATTTCTGTATATCAACCTCGTTCTCTTCCTCTCTACAATGTCAGTAACACTTTCCTTTAGTGTTAATTAGGATGACAATAATCTGTGAAGTAGACTGCATGTTCGATTTCTGTTTATGAACCTCGTTCTGTTCCTCTCTACAATGTCAGTAACACTTTTCTTTAGTGTTAATTAGGATGTCAATAATCTGTGAAGTAGACTGTATGTTCGATTTCTGTATATCAACCTCGTTCTCTTCCTCTCTACAATGTCAGTAACACTTTCCTTTAGTGTTAATTAGGATGTCAATAATCTGTGAAGTAGACTGCATGTTCGATTTCTGTATATCAACCTCGTTCTGTTCCTCTCTACAATGTCAGTAACACTTTTCTTTAGTGTTAATTAGGATGTCAATAATCTGTGAAGTAGACTGTATGTTCGATTTCTGTATATCAACCTCGTTCTCTTCCTCTCTACAATGTCAGTAACACTTTCCTTTAGTGTTAATTAGGATGTCAATAATCTGTGAAGTAGACTGCATGTTCGATTTCTGTATATCAACCTCGTTCTGTTCCTCTCTACAATGTCAGTAACACTTTCCTTTAGTGTTAATTAGGATGACAATAATCTGTGAAGTAGACTGTATG
Source organism: Metellina segmentata (assembly GCA_947359465.1). Lineage (NCBI taxonomy): Eukaryota > Metazoa > Arthropoda > Arachnida > Araneae > Tetragnathidae > Metellina > Metellina segmentata. The sequence continues at coordinate 72,418,559 of OX375884.1, forward strand.
TTCGATTTCTGTATATCAACCTCGTTCTCTTCCTCTCTACAATGTCAGTAACACTTTCCTTTAGTGTTAATTAGGATGTCAATAATCTGTGAAGTAGACTGTATGTTCGATTTCTGTATATCAACCTCGTTCTCTTCCTCTCTACAATGTCAGTAACACTTTCCTTTAGTGTTAATTAGGATGACAATAATCTGTGAAGTAGACTGTATGTTCGATTTCTGTTTATGAACCTCGTTCTCTTCCTCTCTACAATGTCAGTAACACTTTCCTTTAGTGTTAATTAGGATGACAATAATCTGTGAAGTAGACTGCATGTTCGATTTCTGTTTATGAACCTCGTTCTGTTCCTCTCTACAATGTCAGTAACACTTTTCTTTAGTGTTAATTAGGATGACAATAATCTGTGAAGTAGACTGTATGTTCGATTTCTGTATATCAACCTCGTTCTCTTCCTCTCTACAATGTCAGTAACACTTTCCTTTAGTGTTAATTAGGATGTCAATAATCTGTGAAGTAGACTGTATGTTCGATTTCTGTATATCAACCTCGTTCTCTTCCTCTCTACAATGTCAGTAACACTTTCCTTTAGTGTTAATTAGGATGACAATAATGTGTAAATTAGACTGCATGTTCGATTTCTGTTTATGAACCTCGTTCTGTTCCTCTCTACAATGTCAGTAACACTTTTCTTTAGTGTGTGGCATCAATGCTATTATGCAAACTATGTTTTGTGACGCACGCGGAAGAATAATATTGGCCTGTTATAAATAGCCTGTTGACCTTCCTGCATTCCCTTGTACCTCTCTGCTGCTTAGCATGGTGTGTCCGCGCTGTCTGTTACTCGTGGCACACGTTTATAATAGTTTTTACCTCTTGTTATGTTAATAAAGTTTTGTTGAGTTTTAGAACGTTCAATGCTTTCTTCGAGGCCGACACTTTCTACCGGTTTTAGTGGTTAGATGGATATGGCGGCCAGCTGCTGAATGGAATCCTGCACAAGTTAGTTTAGCGCCAACATTAGGCGACCGACGCCAAAGTGGTTACGCGGACTGAGAATTGTAAAAACCTTCTGAGGTTGGAGCTACACGGCATGCGTTTTATTTATTCAGCCAGTGCATAGCTGCGGAGCGGGTGACGAGAACTTGGGTGAGTGTTTACTGATTTTCGCTCTTGACCGGTTTCGTTCGCGCGTTTTCGTAGATTCCAAATCAAGCTCTGGGCGTTTTTTCTGATATTCATGAATTGAATTCTTTCTTAACTTTGGTACATTTTGGTTTTTGTTCATTGAGTTATTTACATTGTATTTTAAAAGTTCATAGTGTAATTTTAAGCCCGCAAATAGGTTGGTGGCTCCTTTTAAACTAGATCATTTTATGTCAGTACATTCTGGTTTGGAAGGTTTAGTGCGGATATTGTTATAGTAACAGTGTTGTAGATATCTTTTGATTGCTTTTAAGCGTAATTTCGAATTTAAATATGACTGACACAGGTCAAAGAACCTATTTCCGCTATTGTTTCTAGTGATCAAAATGCTGCTGCCGCCCCTGAGGTATCTCGTGTTGCCTTTAGAGCACCTCCATTCTGGGATTCGGATCCCGAAACTTGGTTTTTGCAGTTGGAAAGCCAGTTTTTTCTTGCTGGTATTACTGAACCAAACACAAAATTTCATTGTGTCGTTTCGGCAATTGATAAAAATGTTTTTTCAATAATTCGGGATCTTGTTCGTAAACCCCCAGAAAACCCGTATGTTACGATTAAGGAAGCTATTGTTAGGCACTTTTCTCAATCTGAGACATCTCGTTTAAAGCTGTTGCTGCAAGACTTGCATTTAGGCGATAGACGCCCTTCTACGTTACTGCATGAGATGAAAAATTTGTCATCTGGCAAACTTTCAAATGATGTTTTGCGTGCACTTTGGATGCAAAGGCTACCAGTGCACGTTCAGCAAATTATTTCAGTTAGTACAGAGGGTTCGCTTGACAGTTTAGCAGCGGTTGCCGATAAAGTTCGTGATGTTTCGGAATATTCGAATTCGGTGGTGAGCGTTTCAGCTGCTGCAGCTGAGGACGTGACTTTGCAGTCACTTAAAGCTGAAATAGCGTCATTGAGTGTACAGTTTAAACGGCTATCAAGGGGATTTCAGAGACGACGGAGCTATTCTGGGGGCAATAAACAAGTAAGGGGTGGTACTCCCAAAAGTCGGGATGGTTCAATGGAACGTCTTGAAAAGGGCAAGTTGTGTTGGTATCACAAACGTTTTGGGGAAAAGGCACATAGATGTATTCAGCCATGCCAATATTCGGAAAACTGAGTGGCTCGTTTGTTCAATCGGCGGCAAATGACAGCCAGCAGAACAGCCGACTTTTCGTGTGCGACACTATGACAGGGTTTCGTTATCTTGTAGATAGTGGTGCAGTGGTCAGCTGTTTTCCGAAGAGGCTTTCGCCTGAAAGTTTTCTAGATACCCTTAGTTTGTATGCAGCAAACGGTTCTAGAATCAAAACCTTTGGTTCGAAAGGGTTAAAGTTAAATTTTGGTGTTGGTCGAAGTTTTGAATGGAATTTTTTAGTTGCAGAGGTTTCTCATCCTATTATAGGAGCGGATTTTTTAAAGCATTATGGGTTGTTAGTGGATATGAGAAATAATCGGCTTCTTGATGCTGCCTCTATGCTAGTGGCAAAGGGTTTGGCTTGTCCCGGACCAACATTTGGTTTGACCCTGGTTTCGGAGCAAACCCCTTTTTCAGAGATTATATCCTTGTACCCACAACTTACAAACCCAAATATGGTTAAAAATCCTAAGCCCCATCCTGTGACTCATTGGATTGAAACTAAAGGTCCCGCAGTGTTTTCCACTGCACGACGGTTATCTCCTGAAAAGCTGTTGGCTGTAAAGAAGGAATTTGGCGAACTACTCCGGCAAGGTATAATTAGACCTTCTAAAAGTCAATGGGCAAGTCCCATACACCTTGTACCTAAAAAACCTTCTGGGTGGCGTATATGCGGGGATTACAGGAGGCTTAATTATATTACGATTCCTGATCGTTACCCCGTACCCCATATCCAGGATTTTACGCATACTTTGAGTGGTAAAAGGGTGTTTTCGAAGATCGATCTCGTTAAGGCGTACCACCAGATTCCTATTGAACCGTGTGACATTCAGAAAACTGCAGTAATAACTCCCATTGGACTTTACGAATACACTTCCATGTGCTTCGGGTTGAGATGCGCAGCCCAAAGCTTTCAGCGCTTTATCGATAACGTCTTAAGGGGTCTTGATTGCTGTGTATCGTACATTGATGACATCATTGTAGCTTCTGAAAGTGAGGAAAACCACAAGGCCGACTTGAAACAAGTCTTCCAGCGGTTAGTGGATTATGGACTGGTAATTAACCTTGATAAATGCGAGTTCGGTAAGACAAAAATCAGTTTCTTGGGTTTCCTTGTGTCTAAGGATGGTATCGAACCCCTACCCGAAAAGGTCAAAGCCTTGCTAGAATTTCCCCTACCTCAAACGGTCGAAGAATTGCGTCGTTTCCTAGCAATGACAAACTTCTATCATCGTTTTTTAAGAGATGCAGCTAAAGTTCAAGCTAGTTTGCATACTCTTGCAAAGGGTGATGGAAAGCGCAGGAAGAAGGACAAAGCCGTTATTTCATGGTCAGAGGAAGCCAAGTTGGCATTTCAGTTATGTAGAGATGCAATTTCTAATGCTGCACTTTTGGCACATCCTCTGCCTGATGCTTCTTTACATTTGGTCGTGGATGCTTCAGATTTCGCAATTGGTGGGGTTTTGCAACAGGTAATCAATGGGCAGGTTCAACCATTGGGATTTTTCTCACGAAAACTCAACGATGCCGAGTTACGCTATAGTTGCTATGACCGTGAACTATTAGCTGTATATTCTTCAATCAAGTATTTTAGGCACATGATTGAGGGACGTCAGTGTGTTATTTTCACAGATCATAAGCCTCTAATCTTTGCTTTTCAGCAAAAATGTGATAAACAATCACCTAGACAAATTCGACACTTAGAGTTTATAAGTCAATTTTCTACCGATATCAGGTTTGTGCCTGGTGCTGAAAATTCGGTGGCTGATAGTTTTTCACGCATTTGTGAGATCAACTTGTCAAGTTCTGGTGAAATTGATTACGAAAGTTTGGCAAAGGCCCAGTGCAATGATGAGGAGTTGCGATCTTTGCGCGAATCTGATTCTGGTCTTGAGTTGAGGTCACTAGCACTCGCTTCATCAGAGGTGATTTGCGATGTGTCCACTGGTCACATTCGTCCATATGTTCCTAATTCTTTTCGTAAGAGTATCTTTCAGACTTTGCATGGACTGTCTCATCCCGGCGCACGTGCAACTTTGGACATGGTGAGCAAAAGGTTCGTCTGGCCATCGATGTCAAGAGATATCAAGACCTGGTGCAAACAGTGCATCAATTGTCAAAAGGCTAAGGTTCAACGACACACTGTTTCTCCCACTGGTTCCTTTGATCTTCCTTCAGCTCGGTTCGCCCATGTGCATCTCGACATTGTTGGACCTCTACCGCCGTCGAAGGGTTTCGTCTACGCTCTGACAGCCGTTGATCGCTTCACAAGGTGGCCAGAGGTCTTTCCAATGCAGGACCAGACTGCGGCTACAGTGGCTGATACCTTCTACTCCGGCTGGGTTTCAAGATTTGGCGTTCCAGAGATCATCACCACTGACCAGGGACGGCAGTTTGAGAGTGACCTCTTCACCTCCCTTGCTAAATTTCTTGGTGTCATCAAGACACGAACCACAGCCTACAATCAGAAGTGCAATGGCACAGTGGAGCGCTTCCACCGGCACCTGAAGAGTTCCATCATGAGCCATGGAACGGAGCGATGGGTTGAAGTCCTGCCTACAGTGCTGCTTGGTATTCGGACGAGCTTGAAGGATGACATCGGAGCTACGACGGCTGATCTCGTTTACGGATGCTCTCTCCGTATTCCGGGTGAATTCCTTCGGGCCACATCACCTGGTGCTATATCGTCTCGTGCAGACCTTTTGGGAGATTTATGGAGGAAGATGAATGAGCTGAGACCCGTTCCTGCAAAGCATCACTCTACCAGGTCAGCTGTGTTTGTGAGTAAGGAGTTGGCTCAGACATCTCATGTGTTTGTACGGGTAGATGCCATACGACGACCGCTCCAGCAACCATACAATGGTCCGTACCCTGTAGTTGAACGTAAACCTAAGTTTTACACCTTGCTTATCAAGGGCAAGAGAGTCAGCGTGTCAGTTGATCGGCTGAAGCCTGCTTTTATCTTCATCCCTCCTGACGTTCCGCTACAAGAGCCCTCTGATGCAAGTACATCAAAGTCTTTCGAATCCACAGCTGAGAAGGTTAATGATGCTACCCAACACTTGACATCTTCTCTACGCAAGGGTGTTGTCACAAGATCTGGTCGTCACGTACGTTTTGTCGTCCCTTATCAGTCCGGAGACTGACTTCGGGACTAGGGAGGGGCTACTGTGGCATCAATGCTATTATGCAAACTATGTTTTGTGACGCACGCGGAAGAATAATATTGGCCTGTTATAAATAGCCTGTTGACCTTCCTGCATTCCCTTGTACCTCTCTGCTGCTTAGCATGGTGTGTCCGCGCTGTCTGTTACTCGTGGCACACGTTTATAATAGTTTTTACCTCTTGTTATGTTAATAAAGTTTTGTTGAGTTTTAGAACGTTCAATGCTTTCTTCGAGGCCGACACTTTCTACCGGTTTTAGTGGTTAGATGGATATGGCGGCCAGCTGCTGAATGGAATCCTGCACAAGTTAGTTTAGCGCCAACATTAGGCGACCGACGCCAAAAGTGTTAATTAGGATGTCAATAATCTGTGAAGTAGACTGTATGTTCGATTTCTGTATATCAACCTCGTTCTCTTCCTCTCTACAATGTCAGTAACACTTTCCTTTAGTGTTAATTAGGATGTCAATAATCTGTGAAGTAGACTGCATGTTCGATTTCTGTATATCAACCTCGTTCTGTTCCTCTCTACAATGTCAGTAACACTTTTCTTTAGTGTTAATTAGGATGTCAATAATCTGTGAAGTAGACTGTATGTTCGATTTCTGTATATCAACCTCGTTCTCTTCCTCTCTACAATGTCAGTAACACTTTCCTTTAGTGTTAATTAGGATGTCAATAATCTGTGAAGTAGACTGCATGTTCGATTTCTGTATATCAACCTCGTTCTGTTCCTCTCTACAATGTCAGTAACACTTTCCTTTAGTGTTAATTAGGATGTCAATAATCTGTGAAGTAGACTGTATGTTCGATTTCTGTATATCAACCTCGTTCTGTTCCTCTCTACAATGTCAGTAACACTTTCCTTTAGTGTTAATTAGGATGTCAATAATCTGTGAAGTAGACTGTATGTTCGATTTCTGTATATCAACCTCGTTCTCTTCCTCTCTACAATGTCAGTAACACTTTCCTTTAGTGTTAATTAGGATGACAATAATCTGTGAAGTAGACTGCATGTTCGATTTCTGTTTATGAACCTCGTTCTGTTCCTCTCTACAATGTCAGTAACACTTTTCTTTAGTGTTAATTAGGATGTCAATAATCTGTGAAGTAGACTGTATGTTCGATTTCTGTATATCAACCTCGTTCTCTTCCTCTCTACAATGTCAGTAACACTTTCCTTTAGTGTTAATTAGGATGTCAATAATCTGTGAAGTAGACTGCATGTTCGATTTCTGTATATCAACCTCGTTCTGTTCCTCTCTACAATGTCAGTAACACTTTTCTTTAGTGTTAATTAGGATGTCAATAATCTGTGAAGTAGACTGTATGTTCGATTTCTGTATATCAACCTCGTTCTCTTCCTCTCTACAATGTCAGTAACACTTTCCTTTAGTGTTAATTAGGATGTCAATAATCTGTGAAGTAGACTGCATGTTCGATTTCTGTATATCAACCTCGTTCTGTTCCTCTCTACAATGTCAGTAACACTTTCCTTTAGTGTTAATTAGGATGACAATAATCTGTGAAGTAGACTGTATGTTCGATTTCTGTATATCAACCTCGTTCTCTTCCTCTCTACAATGTCAGTAACTATTTCCTTTAGTGTTAATTAGGATGTCAATAATCTGTGAAGTAGACTGCATGTTCGATTTCTGTATATCAACCTCGTTCTGTTCCTCTCTACAATGTCAGTAACACTTTCCTTTAGTGTTAATTAGGATGTCAATAATCTGTGAAGTAGACTGTATGTTCGATTTCTGTATATCAACCTCGTTCTCTTCCTCTCTACAATGTCAGTAACACTTTCCTTTAGTGTTAATTAGGATGACAATAATCTGTGAAGTAGACTGCATGTTCGATTTCTGTTTATGAACCTCGTTCTCTTCCTCTCTACAATGTCAGTAACACTTTCCTTTAGTGTTAATTAGGATGTCAATAATCTGTGAAGTAGACTGCATGTTCGATTTCTGTATATCAACCTCGTTCTGTTCCTCTCTACAATGTCAGTAACACTTTCCTTTAGTGTTAATTAGGATGTCAATAATCTGTGAAGTAGACTGTATGTTCGATTTCTGTATATCAACCTCGTTCTCTTCCTCTCTACAATGTCAGTAACACTTTCCTTTAGTGTTAATTAGGATGTCAATAATCTGTGAAGTAGACTGTATGTTCGATTTCTGTATATCAACCTCGTTCTCTTCCTCTCTACAATGTCAGTAACACTTTCCTTTAGTGTTAATTAGGATGACAATAATCTGTGAAGTAGACTGCATGTTCGATTTCTGTTTATGAACCTCGTTCTGTTCCTCTCTACAATGTCAGTAACACTTTTCTTTAGTGTTAATTAGGATGTCAATAATCTGTGAAGTAGACTGTATGTTCGATTTCTGTATATCAACCTCGTTCTCTTCCTCTCTACAATGTCAGTAACACTTTCCTTTAGTGTTAATTAGGATGTCAATAATCTGTGAAGTAGACTGCATGTTCGATTTCTGTATATCAACCTCGTTCTGTTCCTCTCTACAATGTCAGTAACACTTTCCTTTAGTGTTAATTAGGATGTCAATAATCTGTGAAGTAGACTGTATGTTCGATTTCTGTATATCAACCTCGTTCTCTTCCTCTCTACAATGTCGGTAACACTTTCCTTTAGTGTTAATTAGGATGACAATAATCTGTGAAGTAGACTGTATGTTCGATTTCTGTATATCAACCTCGTTCTGTTCCTCTCTACAATGTCAGTAACACTTTTCTTTAGTGTTAATTAGGATGTCAATAATCTGTGAAGTAGACTGTATGTTCGATTTCTGTATATCAACCTCGTTCTCTTCCTCTCTACAATGTCAGTAACACTTTCCTTTAGTGTTAATTAGGATGTCAATAATCTGTGAAGTAGACTGCATGTTCGATTTCTGTATATCAACCTCGTTCTGTTCCTCTCTACAATGTCAGTAACACTTTCCTTTAGTGTTAATTAGGATGACAATAATCTGTGAAGTAGACTGTATGTTCGATTTCTGTATATCAACCTCGTTCTCTTCCTCTCTACAATGTCAGTAACACTTTTCTTTAGTGTTAATTAGGATGTCAATAATCTGTGAAGTAGACTGCATGTTCGATTTCTGTTTATGAACCTCGTTCTGTTCCTCTCTACAATGTCAGTAACACTTTCCTTTAGTGTTAATTAGGATGTCAATAATCTGTGAAGTAGACTGTATGTTCGATTTCTGTATATCAACCTCGTTCTCTTCCTCTCTACAATGTCAGTAACACTTTCCTTTAGTGTTAATTAGGATGACAATAATCTGTGAAGTAGACTGTATGTTCGATTTCTGTATATCAACCTCGTTCTGTTCCTCTCTACAATGTCAGTAACACTTTTCTTTAGTGTTAATTAGGATGTCAATAATCTGTGAAGTAGACTGTATGTTCGATTTCTGTATATCAACCTCGTTCTCTTCCTCTCTACAATGTCAGTAACACTTTCCTTTAGTGTTAATTAGGATGTCAATAATCTGTGAAGTAGACTGCATGTTCGATTTCTGTATATCAACCTCGTTCTGTTCCTCTCTACAATGTCAGTAACACTTTCCTTTAGTGTTAATTAGGATGACAATAATCTGTGAAGTAGACTGTATGTTCGATTTCTGTATATCAACCTCGTTCTCTTCCTCTGTACAATGTCAGTAACACTTTTCTTTAGTGTTAATTAGGATGTCAATAATCTGTGAAGTAGACTGCATGTTCGATTTCTGTTTATGAACCTCGTTCTGTTCCTCTCTACAATGTCAGTAACACTTTTCTTTAGTGTTAATTAGGATGTCAATAATCTGTGAAGTAGACTGTATGTTCGATTTCTGTATATCAACCTCGTTCTCTTCCTCTCTACAATGTCAGTAACACTTTCCTTTAGTGTTAATTAGGATGTCAATAATCTGTGAAGTAGACTGCATGTTCGATTTCTGTATATCAACCTCGTTCTGTTCCTCTCTACAATGTCAGTAACACTTTCCTTTAGTGTTAATTAGGATGACAATAATCTGTGAAGTAGACTGTATGTTCGATTTCTGTATATCAACCTCGTTCTCTTCCTCTCTACAATGTCAGTAACACTTTCCTTTAGTGTTAATTAGGATGTCAATAATCTGTGAAGTAGACTGCATGTTCGATTTCTGTATATCAACCTCGTTCTGTTCCTCTCTACAATGTCAGTAACACTTTCCTTTAGTGTTAATTAGGATGACAATAATCTGTGAAGTAGACTGTATGTTCGATTTCTGTATATCAACCTCGTTCTCTTCCTCTCTACAATGTCAGTAACACTTTTCTTTAGTGTTAATTAGGATGTCAATAATCTGTGAAGTAGACTGCATGTTCGATTTCTGTTTATGAACCTCGTTCTGTTCCTCTCTACAATGTCAGTAACACTCTCCTTTAGTGTTAATTAGGATGACAATAATCTGTGAAGTAGACTGTATGTTCGATTTCTGTATATCAACCTCGTTCTCTTCCTCTCTACAATGTCAGTAACACTTTTCTTTAGTGTTAATTAGGATGTCAATAATCTGTGAAGTAGACTGCATGTTCGATTTCTGTATATCAACCTCGTTCTCTTCCTCTCTACAATGTCAGTAACACTTTCCTTTAGTGTTAATTAGGATGACAATAATCTGTGAAGTAGACTGTATGTTCGATTTCTGTATATCAACCTCGTTCTCTTCCTCTCTACAATGTCAGTAACACTTTCCTTTAGTGTTAATTAGGATGACAATAATCTGTGAAGTAGACTGTATGTTCGATTTCTGTATATCAACCTCGTTCTCTTCCTCTCTACAATGTCAGTAACACTTTCCTTTAGTGTTAATTAGGATGTCAATAATCTGTGAAGTAGACTGCATGTTCGATTTCTGTATATCAACCTCGTTCTGTTCCTCTCTACAATGTCAGTAACACTTTCCTTTAGTGTTAATTAGGATGACAATAATCTGTGAAGTAGACTGTATGTTCGATTTCTGTATATCAACCTCGTTCTCTTCCTCTCTACAATGTCAGTAACACTTTTCTTTAGTGTTAATTAGGATGTCAATAATCTGTGAAGTAGACTGTATGTTCGATTTCTGTATATCAACCTCGTTCTCTTCCTCTCTACAATGTCAGTAACACTTTCCTTTAGTGTTAATTAGGATGTCAATAATCTGTGAAGTAGACTGCATGTTCGATTTCTGTATATCAACCTCGTTCTGTTCCTCTCTACAATGTCAGTAACACTTTCCTTTAGTGTTAATTAGGATGACAATAATCTGTGAAGTAGACTGTATGTTCGATTTCTGTATATCAACCTCGTTCTCTTCCTCTCTACAATGTCAGTAACACTTTTCTTTAGTGTTAATTAGGATGTCAATAATCTGTGAAGTAGACTGCATGTTCGATTTCTGTTTATGAACCTCGTTCTGTTCCTCTCTACAATGTCAGTAACACTTTTCTTTAGTGTTAATTAGGATGTCAATAATCTGTGAAGTAGACTGTATGTTCGATTTCTGTATATCAACCTCGTTCTCTTCCTCTCTACAATGTCAGTAACACTTTCCTTTAGTGTTAATTAGGATGTCAATAATCTGTGAAGTAGACTGCATGTTCGATTTCTGTATATCAACCTCGTTCTGTTCCTCTCTACAATGTCAGTAACACTTTCCTTTAGTGTTAATTAGGATGACAATAATCTGTGAAGTAGACTGTATGTTCGATTTCTGTATATCAACCTCGTTCTCTTCCTCTCTACAATGTCAGTAACACTTTCCTTTAGTGTTAATTAGGATGTCAATAATCTGTGAAGTAGACTGCATGTTCGATTTCTGTATATCAACCTCGTTCTGTTCCTCTCTACAATGTCAGTAACACTTTCCTTTAGTGTTAATTAGGATGACAATAATCTGTGAAGTAGACTGTATGTTCGATTTCTGTATATCAACCTCGTTCTCTTCCTCTCTACAATGTCAGTAACACTTTTCTTTAGTGTTAATTAGGATGTCAATAATCTGTGAAGTAGACTGCATGTTCGATTTCTGTTTATGAACCTCGTTCTGTTCCTCTCTACAATGTCAGTAACACTCTCCTTTAGTGTTAATTAGGATGACAATAATCTGTGAAGTAGACTGTATGTTCGATTTCTGTATATCAACCTCGTTCTCTTCCTCTCTACAATGTCAGTAACACTTTTCTTTAGTGTTAATTAGGATGTCAATAATCTGTGAAGTAGACTGCATGTTCGATTTCTGTATATCAACCTCGTTCTCTTCCTCTCTACAATGTCAGTAACACTTTCCTTTAGTGTTAATTAGGATGACAATAATCTGTGAAGTAGACTGTATGTTCGATTTCTGTATATCAACCTCGTTCTCTTCCTCTCTACAATGTCAGTAACACTTTCCTTTAGTGTTAATTAGGATGACAATAATCTGTGAAGTAGACTGTATGTTCGATTTCTGTATATCAACCTCGTTCTCTTCCTCTCTACAATGTCAGTAACACTTTTCTTTAGTGTTAATTAGGATGTCAATAATCTGTGAAGTAGACTGCATGTTCGATTTCTGTATATCAACCTCGTTCTCTTCCTCTCTACAATGTCAGTAACACTTTCCTTTAGTGTTAATTAGGATGACAATAATCTGTGAAGTAGACTGTATGTTCGATTTCTGTATATCAACCTCGTTCTCTTCCTCTCTACAATGTCAGTAACACTTTCCTTTAGTGTTAATTAGGATGACAATAATCTGTGAAGTAGACTGTATGTTCGATTTCTGTATATCAACCTCGTTCTCTTCCTCTCTACAATGTCAGTAACACTTTCCTTTAGTGTTAATTAGGATGTCAATAATCTGTGAAGTAGACTGCATGTTCGATTTCTGTTTATGAACCTCGTTCTGTTCCTCTCTACAATGTCAGTAACACTTTCCTTTAGTGTTAATTAGGATTGGACGTTGTATATCTTGTTTGGTGTCTTAGACAAGTTTCGCGTAGCTGGCCAAAAATGGCCCTCAAGTTAAAGAAGCACCATCTCCTCGCTACTTAGTGTGATGATGCACCACACCACTGGCAAAACGAAGCAAGTCTCTCGGGCATTCTCCCACGTTGGCGTGGTGTGAAAGTTTGGAGATTGTGGTGCTGGCTCAGGTGTGACCTCGTCACCTGACCATAGTTCAAAAGTACGTGGTGTTATCCTCAAATCTTTTTTTGGTGATTTATCCCGGATCTTCGCCAATAGCCCGTTGTGTTGCTTCAGTGTGACGTTAATTAAAATGCCTACATACATCAGACATTCTCAAATGAATTGCCATTCAAACGGAATTCGGCCCTCATTCTAAAACCTAACTTTTCATGACTTGGAAGCTTCTATCAACCTTACTGGAAAGTTATTTCCCTAAGAGGGAATAGTTTGTGAGATTTTAAATGAGTAGGAAGCATTATGGTATCGTGCTGAGTCTATGTGTGTGTGTGTGTGTGTGTGTGTGTGTGTGTGTGTGATACCTGAAATAAACAATTCCCACACAAATAACCCGAGTAGATTAACAGGCCTCCCAATCCATGCAAATACCACTCTAAGCAATTTGAAAAGCATTGCGGTTCTCGTCGTAAATCAGGTCAAGAGCTAAAGTTGATTGGATCATACATAATAAATTTTTTTTTGTTCGAGAATCTCTCAATCCGTTGTTCTTCATTTGTATTTCCTCAGAATTTTTTCTGCCTAGATACATGTATTAAGTTTTAGAAGTCACGAATTCTATTTTATGTATTTCTATTTATAAAGGTAATCTTTCGAAATATGAGTTTCTGGTGCAACTGACATCCCCATGTCTTGATTCTCTTTCGGAGAATTCGTTACTAAACAGAACTAAAAATTAAACGTCTGCTTCTAAACTTCAATTTCGACGTCGGTCCAATTTATGTTTGCCATCGGCACTGAGTATATTGTGTGTGAAATGTCAGTTATTCCGTCTTTTCAAAAAGGCAAAATACTTGCCTTGAACCTTCGACTAGTTTCGCGTTCAGTTAGGTCAGTTGATTCGTCCATGTGTCTTTAGATTAAAATTATACAAGATCTGTTTATACAGATTAACACTTTGAATGAGCATCTATGGTTTTGGGTAGGAAGTAACCTAATTAACGTCGCACTGGAGCAACATTACGGGCTATTGGCGACAGTCGGGCCTCAATCCCGACGGGAGAGATCAGAGCACAAAAACACAGTCAGATGACGAGTTTTACACATGAGCTTATAATCCACACTTTCACACACACACACACACACACACACACACCATGCCTACAAAAATTTCTGGGAAAAACTTCATGGGTGAAGATCTGTCACCTTATAAGAATGCTTTTTGTGCAAAAAAAAAATTTGTAGTTTAATTTTTACAGGAAGGTAGGACAACGTATGACCATCAGAATAGTATAGAAATATATTTAATCTCTAATATTATAAAAGGAAGTCTGTGTCTGTGTGTCTCTCTGTTATATTGAAGTGTCCAGACAAATCTATAGTACTTGCATTAACGAAATTGAGAACTCAGATAGTCCTAAAGGTGACTGAATAGTTTTCGAAGCCCAAATTTTAAAATTTAATCTAGAAAATTTTGTAATTTAATTATAGTTTTTTCCCCTGCGGTTCTTCAATTCCGGAGCGGTTTTTCCCCTATCCAATAATCATTTTTTTTGGACTCGTGCCAGGTTTCTAATGACGTCACTGGATTGTTCTGTTTGATGTGAGTCACGACGTCGTATGGTGTTTTTGTCCCTTTCATTAGCGGAATCAAAAAAGTTTCTTGCTCTTTTCTATTTATTTCTTTTTTATTCTTCAGTCCAAGTTTCTATCTCCGCGATTGATAAAGACAGAGTGAGAGTTTTAACGGATTTGATATCTATGGAAAATTTTACACTAGATCGATACCTTAAATGGGATTTTCTTAAAGTAAATAATTTTTAAACTGTAACTTTTATGTTTTTGCAATACGTATTTTTCTGAAAATTCGAATTGCAAATTGCATTTGACAAAAATATTCATTAAGAACCCAAAAAGGACATTTTGAGGTTTCTATCTTCGCGATCGTTAAAAATATCAACGATTTGAAATCTGTGGAAAAGTTTTACCGGGTTGATACCTCAGTTAGTCCGAATTTTATAGAATTTCGTGCGGGAACCCCGAATTATGTCACGGGCAATGCCGTACTGGCCTGCTAGTGTAGCTATAATACAATGTGTGAGTATATGTTATGACCTTAGGGGTGTAGGACAACATATGTTCCACCACTTTAAAAGATTTAACTATCGAATGTTAATTAAATATAATTCACAAATGACAGTAATAATTGTAAGCTACTAATTTAAAATTCACATTTTCAAACCTCTCTAGAATTTCTAAATAACTATAAAAGTAGTTAAATTCAGAAAGACAATGTTTATAAAAATCAAAGTATTTTTGAATACTAGTTTTAAAATTATCTAACGCACACATTAAATGGACTTTCCAATTTTGATGTATTTCATTTCCAACTCGACATTCCGTGAGACAGCATATGAAATTTCAAAGCCTGGCGTGACATAAAGACACATGAAATACGTCAACTCTTTCCAGACGAACGAGAAGTAAAAACATTTCATATTACGATAAGGAAAGAAATTCTTAATTTCACAAGTTTCAACACACCTACTGCTTTCTGACACAGCCAACGAGACAGCGTGACACAAACGCGGAACTCCAGTTAACTTCTCCGAATCTCTCATTTCCCTCCAGCCATTTAAGTAGAGAAAATTTCATTTCGGTCGTCCTCTTAAATTGTTTTCTTTTGGATTAATTCTTGTTATGTGTCCCTCAAAACGCAATTCATATTCAGTGCTCATTTCACGCGCTTTAACATTTCAGCTTTCATTACATGCGATTTTTGCACGCTTTGAGTTGCTTACTCTGGGTATTAAGTATTGTGGGAAAGCGAGTTCCTAGGATATACGTAGAATAGCTTAAGCTCGTATTTATTCAGACTCGTGAAGTGAAAAACATTTACTCGTTCGTTTGCATTTTTGCTCAACAAATTATATGCAGGATGAACGATGGAATGTTCATATGAATGTTCAATCAACCAATCATTCACATACGATACATTAACGTAGTTAGCAGCAGTACAATGGGTACACTTTGTATGTGAATTATTATGCACTAGCAAAAGGTCGGTATTAACTACTAGCCACTGCGTGGCTAGCCCGGCGTTGCCCGTGCCAGTGGTGTAAGGTATTAATCTGGTGTAAAATTTTCCGCAGATTTCAAATCCGTTGAAGTTTTCAATCTATCTTTAGCGATTACGATTTTACAACAAAAAAAAAATTAACAATCCCAGTCAATATGTTTTTTATTTCTTGATCTCGTTCGCCGAAAAGGGGACAGGAAATGTAATCTGTTTATTTTTTTAACGCGAAGGGCAGAATATGCAATCTGGTTTAAAAGAGAAAGTTCACGTGAAGACAATCTCATGCGAAAATATATAAGAAGGTCACATGGGTAGAAAAAGCTCATTTTAGGGGGTTTCTACTTTCGTCCGGACGAAACGCGTTTGAAGAACCTCCAGAAAGAGAATAAAACGATTAAATTCCTTTAAAAATCTTCTAGATTCAATTTTAAAATTTCGTCTCTACCCAAAAATTGCTTTAAATTTGAACTACCTGTGTGCCAAATCTCATTGCTGTAAGTGCCATAGATCGTCAGGATTTTGCGGTCGCGAAACAAACAAACAGACAGACAAACACTTCCTTTTATAATAGTAGAGATAACTGAAAAGTATGCCTCCGAGGGAATTACTCGGCGTAGGATGAGTATATTTTAATAAATGAAACTCAGATAGGTTCCTTATAATGTGCGCCGACCAACCCGTATAGTGGTTAAGGTGTCAACCTCTAGATCGGAAGGTTCCTTGTTCGAATCCGGGTCAATGCATGGATGTTAGTAAGCGTATGGTGTAGGCGGCTGGTGCGCCTTAAATCTGTCGTGACCGAAAGTCCTCACGATGAGCTGGTGTGTGGAAGTTTAGAGAGTGGGGTGCCAGCTCAGGTGTTGCCTCGTCATCTGACCATGTTTTAAAATTATGAGGTGTTGTCCTCGGATCTTTCCCTCAAGGAATTGATCCCGGACCGTCGTCAATAGCCCGTTGTGTTGATCTAGTACGAGGTTAATTAAAAATTACTATTACCTTATATTGTGCACTTTAATTTCACACTAACTTCATTTTGCAACAAAATCACCAGATATCTTAATACAATTCCGTCAACACTGAACAAGTTCAGTGAAGCCGTAATGGATGGTAATTTGGTAATTTTAGTTAACGTCGTACTAGAGCAACACAACGGGCTATTGACGACGGTCCGGGATCAGTCCCTTGAGGGAAAGATCCGGGGACAACACCTCGTAATTTTGAACCACGGTCAGATGACGAAGCAACACCTGAAGCCGTAATGGAAGAAATCCGGTAGCCCGGTTGGAAGAGAAAAGGATCGCAACCGAAGGGCTGCGAGTTCGAATCCAGCCAAAGACCGTCGTGCATAAGGGGAATACTATACGTTAAATCTGATGTGGGCCTCAAATGTCCAACTATTGGAGTGTTATGGAAGTTTGGAGAATAGGGTGCCAGCTCAGGTGTAACCTAACTATCTGATCATGGTACTAAGTTACGTGGTGTTGTCCTCGCTTCGTCGCCAATAGCCCGTCGTGTTGCTCAGGTGCGACGTTAATTATAATACTCACGGAAGAACTCCACCTTCTGTTTCTTCAACCAGCTCCCCGGATCAATCCCTTCGGGGTAGATCCTGGATCGTCGGCAATTGCCCTCGTTGTGGTACTCCAGTTTCGACGCGTTGATTAAATACATACTTTCCATATCAAGATAAAGTAAAACATCGGGTTGGTAGACTGATTATAGTTGATCAACAAAAGTTGAGTGAAAACCTTTGTTTCAATTGTGTTGATCAACTTTTTAGTGCATCAAGAAAGTTTGACCCATTTAAACATTATCGTTCAAGTGATGAGTCATCCGAGCCATCTGCTTTCGAGTTATTTCCACGCAAACGGGGTTTGTTTATTTTATTCGAGAAACAAAACAAAAATTATTTTTTATTCTCTGGCCAAGTTTGTATTTTCGCAATCGTTAAAGATAGAGTGAAAATTTCAACGGATTTGAAATCTGCGGAAAATTTTACGCCAGTTCGATAAGGAAGCAGTCTACTATTGTGTTTCAGAGGTAATAGCAGCCAACATCATGACAGACAGTGCATCAAGTATCGTCGCTCTTGGTTATCTGTTCTCCCACAACCAGATCGTCAATGAGGTCAAGGAAAAACTGCTGAAAGCCACTGATATACCCTAAATTAACATCTCATGGGTTAAAGCACACGCTGGCATCGAGGGAAATGAACAAGCAGACCTACATGTGAAATCTGCAGCAAAAGGGATCTCTCACCAAACAACCAGTCTATAGTGACCTAGGTGCAAATTATCAAGTTCTATTGATTCATTGATCTTAAACCAATGGCAAGCAGAATGGGATACTTCTACCAAAGAAAGATACACTCATCAATTCTTCCCAAAGATTTCAACCTACCTAAAATACCAGAACTCAAATCTGGTACAATTTTTCGCAGGCCATGGACTATTTCCGGCATATCTAGAGCGTTTCCACCTTCGAACTAGTGCGCTTCGAACTGAGTACCTGCGGCCGAGAAGGTGATCCCATCCACTACCTTTTTGACTGTGATCTCACAAGTCAGTGGCATTTGTTGAAACCTTGTCTGCAACACTACTCACATTGGTGCCAAAATACTACCAAGAGCAGACACTGCCACCACAAAATACTTCCTATGGCTAATCACAATTAATGGACTACTAGAACAAACATGGCCAACAAACTGTAAAATACAAGCCTTTGCTGATGACATAAAATTAATAATCACAGGTAGAAACAGGCGCACATTAGAGTCAACAGCAACAGAAGCCCTAAACAAAGTCCAAATATGGTGCCAGCAAGAAAAACTTACACTATCACAACAGAAATCCATGGCAATCGCAATTGGAGCCAACAAACAGCTGACAAGAAAACCCACCATACAGAGTGATACGATGAAAATAAAAGTAGTCAAAAATCTTAAACTTTTGGGCGTTATCATAGACAATAATCTTAACTTCGCGCAACACCTGGCACACCTCAAGACAAAAAGCCTCACCCGTAGCAATAGCATGGCTCATACGGTCGGTAAAACCTGGGGCACAAAGCCACGTTTTCTAAAAATATGGTACAAAGCAGTGGCAGAACGCCAAATATGCTACGCAGCAAGTGCATGGGCACAATATCTCACCCAACGTAACATCTTAAATCTGCAAAGCCTCCAGCGCCTCTTCACACTGCAAATCTCTAGAGCATATCGTACAACGCCAACAAATGCATTACAAGTGTTGGGTGGTATCGAGCCCCTGCACTTAGTGGCACACAGAGAAGCAGCATTCACCAAACATCAGATTAAAACAAGATCTAAATTACCTGGGCACAACTTTCAACAGCAATGACTATGAACAAGAGGCAGATATACACAAAGAAAATACTTGGCAAACAAATTACGAAAAAATAGGAAGACAAGGCCCACAACCGAAACAGATTTTAAAATATACACCGACGGCTCCAAAACGCAACACGGAGTAGGAGCAGCTTTTGTGGCATTTAGAAATAACATAGAAATCCATAACCAAAAATTCAGCTCCATAATAACAACACAGTACCACAAGCAGAGAAAATAGCCATCCTCTTTGCCCTAGCTTGGGCAAAACAACAAATATATTCCACCTGTAACATTCTAACGGACAGCCTATCAACTATAAAGACACTCCAACAATTCCAAACAAAGGATCCAATAGCGTAACAAATCCGAGCACTGCTTAAAAATAATTTCACAATACATACATCAACTGGGTCAAGGCTCACGTAGGTATACAAGGCAATGAAAGGGCCGACCAGCTTGCAAAAGAAGCAACAACAGGAGCAACAAACTTCCAAATCACCGCAAAACTACCCAAGAGCCACGCAAAACAATTAATGAAGAGAACAGCACTTAAGAGATGGCAGGAGGAATGGGACGAGGGAGAAACGGGAAGGAGAACCTATTCATTCTTCCCAAATGTCAACCCCAAAAAGGAGCCACATGGACCATTCCTAACGGCATTTTACACAGGACACGGCCCTTTCCCCAGCTACCTCAACAGATTCCGCATAACAGCCACAAGCAACTGCATTTGTGGGCAGGAGGGGACTCCAAACCATTACGTGTTTAAATGCCCACTTACAGCCACAAACCACCTGTTACAACCAACAACTGAACACTTCAGGGAGTGGGCCAAAAACACAGCAAACAACAGCAAGGCTCAAGCAAAGATAGTGCTAATCATGAAGTACCTAACAGAGAATATCGACATAATCAAACAATAGTGCCACATGGCAAATGCTATCTCTCCGCAACTATAAACTTCCACCTTTGCTCAAATCTTACCACTGCTAATAGTACTTACATCGTTAATATTTATACAATCGGCCCCTCAAATTATTTTTCTATTCTCATGTTTACTTTGTTTAACCCCTGTATGTATAATGTATCCCCTCAAGAGGAGCTCCTACAATGAACATTACAATGGTACAATACACAACAATGGTAATTACACCTACCAGCGTTCGGCAATAGGTGGCATCACTCCTCATCACAACTGACTAAAGCTCAATTTAACTATCAAACTGCAGTAAAACATATAAGTCAGAAACCAGCTGCTTGCTCCTAGAGCAGAAGCGCACAGCCAAGGGTTCGCCTAAAGCTGCCACATTCTGTTACGGTGGGCTCAAACCACACTTTCCGCAGCGTGTCCATCACAAACCACTTTTACCTGTCCTATTAGACGGGAGGTAAGGGGGACACCTGCGGTGTCCAAGTCCAAGTGATGGAATTTCTCAGCTCCAACATTGATTACATCTGTGAGAGCTGAGAAGCCTAAGTCGAAAGTTCTCAAAATAACTTTTCTTTTCTTTCCAAACTTATATAGGTCATTTTGGCTGTCTTTTAAACATTCAGACTTCTAGATTTAACATTATTATTTATTTTTAATTTAAAAAAAAATGATTTTAAGTTTTTATGTTCTTATTTTGTTTTTTGTTTATGTCTTTTTTTTGTTTTCTCATTTTGTTCTGTGTCAATTTTTCAAACTTTGTCATCCTCTTTAGTCATTATGTATTTTTGTACTTACATGTTTTGTCCTACACTCGTCTTTCCCCTTCTGTGTACTTAAATGTTTTATGTATGCATTGTGGATTGCTCAGCTCTCCCTTATCCCCGAATCTCCTCCGTAAGGCGGACTATACAGCTGAAAGCCGCACAGGTGAAACAGTGTCCGCCTACGGCGTCCAATTCAATTCAACCTTTAATGTGATAATCTATAAATAAATAATTTTTCAAATGTAGCTTTTATAATTTCGTTTATTAAACTGTTGTTCATTTTCTATTGAAATGTGTGAACAAAAACTGATTCAAGTCATATTCAACTTTTATCGATCAACTATAATCGCTAAATTAAACTTGATTCGTGAGAACGCGCCTTAAGCAAAACATAAAACGAAATCTTGTTAGAGAAATCACATAACACCTCTCACCATCACCGCACTCTGTACCGACAGTAGTGCTACACGACGCTACGCATCCATCCCTTTCGGGGAACACTCGTCCATCTGAAGGGGTAGCTGCATACCCCTTCAGACCCCCTGCAAAGACGCGATTTTATATCTGCTCTACCTGTTTCCCCAGTCTAGGATTATCTGTATTTGCCTTATGACCGAGTAATTTGTATTTTAAATTACGTTTTAATGGCCTTACAGAAGTTGTAATCATGAACATAGGTATGATTTAAACCATGTTCTCTTTATTCAAACCAGGTAGCGCTAACGAAAATCCTAGTATTAGCTAAATAGTTCTTTTTTGTTTAAAAAATAATCCATGACTTCTCATTAGAGACGGACAGTAAATTGAAATTGTGTTCCATCTCAAGGGAACGTACGCCAGCCCACAAAAGAATCATTTGATAGTTATTACTTTCTTCCGACATTCACTACTTCAGCAATTTCAAATAGAAAAAGATACTCTACTGGAAAAGAAAATTGGTCATTAAAAAGTCTCGGTCTTTCAGTTACCTTTTAGATACCGGTCTATAGTTAGTTATGATATTAATAGACTTCGGTGTTCTTTTTATGTCTGAAATTCAGATAAAATGAAGAACATCTTCAACTTGATGAAAAGATATTTTTCTAGACAGCCTTTGTTACTTTGAAAAGAAGGGGCCGATATGTTAAATCATTACTGTCATGTTAAATCGAGCTTCAAAAAACTTATTCCGAAACTAACTTAAAGAAAGTTTGGCTGAAAAACTGGATAAATCATCAGAAGTGATAAATTCAGGCCGATTTCCGAGTTAAGGCAGCTTGATCTTCTATCAAGCCGTGGCAATGTTGAGGAATTTGTGTCGAAACTTTTCTGCAAAAAAGGACTTCTTACATTGAAACGGTTGAAAAAGAATTCCATACAATGGATTTACTAGAGGTTACATTTCTTAGACTAAAAGAAGTTGAAGATACAATGCTTCATATTTTCAGATGTACGCGTGACAGTTTCACCTGCACAGTTATTTCAAAATATTTGTGTGGTTCCATTTTGACTTCTGGCATAAGACGCAGTGGAATATTTATTTTATTCTGACATAAACACATTCCTGTTTTAGTGTTTGTTTAAACGCACGAACAACTTGTTTTCTTCTGATTTAACGTTAGTTCAAGCTGGAGTTACAATTTTTTCTGGATTATAAAATAGACCCGTTGTAATATGCATCTTTATTTTTTAAATACAGCTGTGTCACATAAATACCTTCTGTCTTTCACTACTAGAATCATCCCGTTCAGAAATTTGTAATTTAGGAAGAAAAACTGAATTATCTAGTAAAAATATTTCCTATAATAAATAATGCAGAACTTTGAACTGTTAATTTCGAGTAAATGCGTGTAACAATAATGCATTCAAATATTTGTGGACTTCTGAAATCTCGAAATGAGGTCAATAAACCATGTACCATAACTTGAAATTATTGAAAACTTTACATTCTCCAATTACTAAGAAATGCATATTATATTCTACAGTCAACTGAAGACAATTTTAGAAATATGTTTCAACACATAGAAATCAACTTTTTTAATACTCTTTTCAACGAGCTACCAAGTTATGTATTCAAAAATGTTTTGCATAAAACCTCTCCCTCTTTTTTCGGTACCTGGTTGGAATCCGGGTCAGTTCATGGATGTTTGTAAGCGTATGGTGTAGAGGCGGCTGGTGCACCTTAAATTTGTCGTGACCGAAAGTCCTCACGTTGGATTGGTGTGGAAGTTTGGTGAGTGGGGTGAAAGCACAGATATTGCCTCGTCATCTGACCGTGGTTCAAAATTACGTGGTGTTGTCTTCAAATCTTTCTCTAGGGGATTGATCCAGGACCGTTGTCAATATCCCGTTGTGTTACTCTAGTACGACGTTAAGTAAAAATTACCAATTGCTCCCTCTTAATCCAGCTTAAGGAGTATTGAGTATTGAGTATGAGCAACCAAAGTATTATACTATATTTGCCTTTAACACACATACACACATTTCCCTTTCTCTCATTCCATCTTAATCCTTCCAATTGAATAGTATTTATTTTGTGTGTGTTAGCCTCTTTATTCCTATATAAGTAATAAACTCACACCACAAATACTTTCATAGGTTCTCCTCAGCCCAGTAGAAACATCGTGTTAGTAGAATTTCTGACATTGGCCATTTTGGTTCGTAGGTTTTTGGTTTTATGACGCAATGACCATAGCTGATCAAGCTGCCCCAAAAACAAGACAACACCGAGTGAGGTGGAAAAGTAAAAAGGCAGAAGGTAGGCAAGTGTGAAGGAAATGTGAGAACAAATTACCCGGGTACCTCAGGCTGTGGTGTCCTTCACACCTCAATATAAGTCCTTGAGGGCTGTTATATAGTATGTAAATATAATCTGGCAACGCGTTCGTGAAGAAACAGAAGCCTGCACATGCGCTGTAGTCATAGCTTTGTATTGAATTCCAGAATGCACGCTTGTAGATATCGACTGCGAAAGTGTACATGTAGTCAACCAGATCATCTCCAATAAATATGTCATTTCTAAGCTGCTTCATTCCTGTCTGCAACTCCATTCAGTACGCAACAAGGGTCATTGACTATCGTGTACGGAGCTACTTCTTATAAAGGGGAATGGACCCACTCTTTCAATGTTTGACACATGCTACTGTAAAACAAATTCGTTGAAAAAAATTATGGTTGGTTGGGTTTTATGTCACAAGGGTCATATCCGTCCTATGTGCGCCAAAAGCAAGACAACGACAGGTGAGAGATAAAATCAAAAGGCAGAAGGTAGGCAATGGTAAAAGAAAATGAAGGGTCAAATCAATCGGGTACCTTGGTTTGCGGTGCTAGTCACACCAAAAGATGAGCCCTTGAGGGTCAGTGACTATCATATGCGGAGCTACTTCTTGTAAAGGGGAATAGACCCACTCTTTCAATGTTTGACACATGCTACTGTAAAACAGATTCGTTTAACAAAATTGTGGTTGGTTGGGTTTTATGGCGCAAGGGTCATATCCGTCCTAGCTGCGCCAAAAGCAAGACAACGACGAGTGAGAGATAAAAGCAAAAGGCAGAAGGTAGACAAGGGTAAAAGAAAATGAAGGGTCAAATCAATCGGGTTCCTCGGTTTGCGGTGCTAGTCACACCAAAAGATGAGCCCTTGAGGGTCAGTGACTATCATATGCGGAGCTACTTCTTGTAAAGGGGAATAGACCCACTCTTTCAATGTTAAGGAACATGTTAACACATGCTACTGTAAAACAGATTCGTTTAACAAAATTATGGTTGGTTGGGTTTTATGACACAAGGGTGATATCCGTTCTAGCTGCGTGAAAAGGAAGACAACGACGAGGGAGAGATAAAAACAAAAGGCAGAAGGTAGACAAGGGTAAAAGAAAAGGGAGGACATATCACTGGGGTACCTCGGTTTGTGGTGCCTGTCACACCTAAATATGAGCCTTTCAAGCCATTGCCTATCATGTCGCACCCCGTCAAGAAAAGTGACACAGCTCAAAATTAAAGGATACTATAAAACTTATATTGAAATAGTATAAGCTTCTTTTAAATTTTTGGTAAGTATTTATGGTGGTAACTTCTATTATATTCAATAGAATAGTAATACAACACGTTGGGGCACCTCATACATATTTTTGAATGACATAACACCAAAATTTTTATTTTTTGACTTGTGTCACTTTTCTTGTCGGTGTGCGATCTGTGGAACTACTTGTTGTACAGGGTATTGAACCCACTATTCGAATGTTTGACACACGCGACTGTGAAACCCATTCGTTCAATAAAACTAAGGTTGGGTTTTATAGTACAATGGCCATATTTGGCCATGATGCCCCACACGAAAGACAGATAACGCCAAGTAATGTACATACACATACAAGTAAATTTTTGCTCACACTGATGAGAGGAATACATTCAGGGAAAGTTACAGGAATCCTGTGACGCCTACAACTCTCAGGGTTGATAAGCTCAGTGGTAAAACCCATTCTAGGCCACTTCAGTTCTTAATATAACTGCGTATTTAAAACCTTATTCTTGTCCCAGTATTTAAGCGTTATATATACACATCTGTAAATGCTTTGTTATATTTTGTGTTTAGAAGAATAGCTTATTTATAACATTTGATTTCGGCAAGATCGTATTTTTCGAAAAGAGTAAGGAAAGACTCATCTCAAAGCTATTTAAATCAATAAAGAAGCGTTACATATACGCGACACAATACTCTCACGCTGCGCTTTCATCACAATTCTGTAAAATGCATTTCCAATACCTGTTTATGGTAAGTTCAAAAATTTCAGTTTCATGAAAGTAACATTTTTGAGTAACGAAAAAAGCAGCAAAACTTAACGAAGATGCAATCCTTCATTCAATACCTTCAAAGTATTTTTGCATACTTTTTGAAAAAGGTTAGGGAAGAAACATATATCTCAAGGTTATTGAAAATCCGATCAATGAAGTAATGTTACATGCGCAACACAATATTCATGCTGAGCTACCGTCACAATTCTGTATTATTTATTTCCAATATGCGTTCATAGTAAATTTTCGTTTCATAAGTCAAAAATTTCAAGTTAGTGTGGTTAACGTGTATTTGGGCTGTTTAAAAGCAACAAAACTTAACGAAGTTATAATGCCCAATTCAATGCCTTCAAAATATTCACTACGCTTTCAAAATCAATTAATTTCTCAATTCAGTATTTAATTACAGGATGCAATATACGCAATATCCGTGCGTTAGAGTCGCAGAGGATACTAGTTTCTAAAGTTGTGATTTGTATTTCAAATATTTCTTTGTTGCAAAGGATTGCATTTGGAGTATTCAGCACTTCTATATAAAATTGTGAAACCTGTGTCAGCTGGAATTCTCACGAATAGAACTGAAGGTTCTAAAATCAGAGAAATGATGCAAGCTGAGACTTCTGAATTCTTTATAACCGACTTTGAATCGCTTTTGTGAACCAGAAGTGTGGTATCCTGGGAGAAAGTCGGTGAGGTTCATGTGGAAAAACGACTCCTGGTGAGTTGCGTGATTTTGTCTCTTTCAGGAGTACAATGCTAAGTATCTTCAATTGCCGAGCACTCTCCCAGATCACCTAATGTATGTAGTTTCAGCGGCGGAGAGAGGATTCTCTATCTCTATTAGAAAAAGAAGCAGAAACTCCTAAGTATTTATCATAAGGAGAACAATTGCTTGGAAGTTGCTTTGACTTAATGGCATGCCAGTGTTCAAAAATTAACGTACAATTTGAAACTAGTCTTGTAACTTCGTAGCACTGCTTCAAATACAGTATAGTATAGCTCTCCATTTGGGATTTTTTTAATTGTAAGCATCAAAATTATAATTTACCTCATGGAAAGTGTCAGAACCGATTCGTTGCTATTTTCGATAAGGAACGTTTTTGTTACTTTAGGCATATTGGTCTTTCTCCGTTTTTCTAATATTTATGAAACCAAAATTAATCCACAATTGGTGGCATTAATTTTTTTTCAAAATAGAATACAGAGTTTCAAATCAAACTTGAAATTCAAAATAGTTATTTTCAAAAAATAAATATGGAGATATTTGGTATCGCATGAATCTCCATATATGTTTTCTAAAGAATAAGATAGTTTCAAGTTGCATCTCTATAGAGAGGATCATCTTTATTAGAACGGTGTTTCAGGAGTAGGATTTGCAATCCGGCACGATTTCAATCCGGCAGGATTGACACTAATCCGGCTGGATACCACCGGATCCGGCCGGGTTGGTACTTCGTTAAAAAGTCTATCTTTCGGCTGAATGAAATTAGGTAAAAAGGATATTATTCCAAATTGACGAACAAAACGTATATTTTAGTATTAGAAAATCAACTTTATTAATAATTATCCATAGGTAGGAAATAAATCACCTACAATAAATTATAGGAACTACTAGTACTACTACTAGTAAGTATAAACGAATTGATGATGATCAGTCTTACTAGTTTCCACACCAAAAAACTTCAGTTTGTTTTATACGTAGTACTTTTCTATTTATCTAAAATTAAGTAGTCTCTATATCTAATGTCGTTGAGCAAATGACATATAAATTGTACCTAACCTTGTCTCATACTACATATAAATCTAATCTTTGGCAGTTTTTGGTCAACATAACAAACAAGGGAACTCTTAATTCTTCTTAATTGCTAAAATTGAAGTTATATAGTAATAAAAATCACTTTTGAGTTTGAAGAAACGATCTAAGTAAACAAATCGTATTAATTGTGTCATCCCCCAACATACTTCTCAATGAACTGCAAATATAACCAGTGGCCGAGAAGGCCCTCTTAGCTTCGACACTAGTTGGTTTAACCGTAATTAAGTAGTCGTACATAAGAGACAAATATTTTCCTTTGACTCCATTTCATATGAAGTCATTTCTTTCTTCAGTATTTTCTCAAAATCTGTTTCTTTTCTAAAGTTTTGTCTCTTTACAATAGTCTTCATTTTCTTGCAGAATTTGCTTTTCCAATTCATCTTTATTAAAAAAATATTATTGATAATTTATTATTTTTACTAAAATTCTCCAAACTAATGATTGAAAAATATAAAATGGATTAATTTACAATCGATAGCTTAATAAACGATTGTTGTGTTTGATTAATGGAATATTTAATTAAAAAACAATTTGAGTTTATCGTATCCGGACCGGATCCGATAGATGTTGCTGGATCCGGTAGGTAGCCAAATGATCGGATTGCAATCCAATTCCATTCAGGAGCATATAGTAATAATGAACGAGGACAGCTTTATTCCTAGGGTAATTTTCTCGCGATGTCACGATCATTTCAACTGGGAACGAAAGAGCAAAATATCCTGTCTAATGTAGTCTACTGCTGTCTCTACCTACTTCAAGTATAGCATCCCTATCGAAGTACATTCACATGCAATATTTCAGAGACATTCATCATATCCGTTGAATTTGAAGGAACTCAATTTGTAAACAGCTAGGATTACTTTCGTGGGAATGCTTGGAGATATACTTCACACTACTTAATGCTACTTTATATTCAAATAACCGAGTCCAATGAAACTGGTCATGTTATTAAAGCGTTTAATTAGTCGAAACACGAATTTAATCACCAAGACAAGTACACGAACACCTCAGTAACATATACAGCAGAATAATTCTAATTTCTATGTTAAGCCTTGCGCGTGACCACAACCATATTATTAAATCGACGGAACTTCAGAACAACTGCTCCTTGGGAGTTTCTGCCCGTTCAACTCATATCGGTTGAGAACGCACTCATATTCTTCATGCAATGAATGAACCAGTCTGTCTGCACTGGATTAAATGATCCAGTTAGAGTTGATTAGTTTTTGGTTTTATGCCACAAGATCATATTTGACTAAACTGCGTTAAAGACAAGATAATGGCAAGCGAATGTGAAAAGAAGCATGGAGTGGTGAAAGCAGAGAGATATCGCTTAGGCATCTTAAGGTCCCAACCCGGTCCAGTCAGAGGCTGCACGAAAATTAAAAAGCACAGAACTGCCGGAAACGATAAAAACGCACAACTTATCAGCAATGGCGCCATCTTGAATCCTATCATCCCGCAATTTCTTCCAAGTGGCATTATTTTCGGAGTCACTTAAACTATCCATAATCAGCTGTACAGATTTTAGAATGACGAGAGTCAGATGAAGGACACATTTATGCTGACTTTTGGACCTTGTAGTAATGGCAAACTCTGTCGCAAAGACGAGTATCGTACCATTAAATACTGGATTACTATACATAAGGTGGACTACTGGTAACACTAGGCTTTAAAACCTGTTCGTATTTATGTCATTGAAATTTCCAGTTATTCATTAATTTCTCCAACAATCGTGTTTCAGGTGTCATCAAGATCCATGCAATTAACCAATAAATAATAAATGATATTATTCACATTTGCCCTTTTTTTTTCATTATGATGTTATAGAGTTATTTTATTTTTCACTATCTCTTTATATTACATTATGCAGAGACATAGAATTAAATTGTTTGGTTTTCATTTAGTATAGGCATATCGTGCTATCATGATAAGACTAACTCAGTTTCAGAATAATTGCTATTTTTTTATAAATACAAAGTTATGTGAAAATGTATGAGGAAGGATTTGTACGTTTTGAAGATTCCTAACTTAATTTTCCATATTTTCAACGAAATTTTAGAGTTAGAAATAAATCAATAAAATTGATTTTACCTTTTTAGCACTTTAAAATGTAAAAAGGTTATTTGAGTAATTTGATGTCAGTTGTCACTTCAAGATCTGAATTGTAAGAGATATTTCAAAACAGTCATTTTTCCATTGCAGACGACCATAATATACCAATTTTCTGCACTATTCAATACTTACTAGATGGATTACAAGCGTTATTTACTGATCCAATCAGTTGGATATATTCCTCTTGTACGTATATCTTTTAATACAAAAGTGAATATTCCATGAAGAAATCGAACTATTTTTCTTTACTTTTAAGCTATTTACAAAACTTTTCCTATAAAAGCACGACCTCTAAAACCATCAACTGTCTGGGTTCGTCGGTATAGGATTTTTTGTTTGTCATCGATTATCGGGGTTCTCAAAATTCAGGAAGCTACAAGAATGGTCACAACAGCAAAAACAAAAGAGTGGGTGGAATTCGGTGTTACGCAAAGACACTTTCGCAAATGAAAATTTTTCAAATGTCAAATTTTGAAGTGATGGAAAACTGATAAAATTAACTCAAGCAACGCAAGAGATAGATTGAATGGGAAAGAAGGATAATGTTATGGGACCAGTAAAGCTCTAATGCGTTTCTAATTGTTCATTAAAAATTTTGGAGTGTTTTAGAGCTGTTGTTAACAACATAAAACTTTATACCTCAAAAGGTGGGAACAAGACACATTTCATTACTTTAAGCTTTGACAGCAAATAAATTTAATTCTTAAAATTTTTTTTTTCTCAATGGGTTTTAGTTCTAATCAGAGACAAGAATTGGTATTATTTATTACCATAGTTTGGTGTAAATATCCTTAAAATTAAATTCTTTAGTTACAAATGTCGGAATTTGGAATTCTATAATGTTAACTGATACAGTACACCACCAAGAAAATAAATTCTAATATATTTTCCAGAATTGCAGAAAAAAATAATAAATGAATAGAGTATAAGAATAGTTTGTTTACTATTTTGATCGGTAGATGGCATCATTAGTTTAAAATTTTGAAGAATTAACAAAGAAACAATACTAAAGCAATCCATTATGTTTCGCGATGTCCAAAAGGAACGATCGAAATAGCTCTATACCTGTGTATTTTCTTTGTCGTAAATATACTTTTCTTATTTTTAAAAATGTGATGTCAAAATCGAGTAACGATCGATTGCCGATTTAATTTATGTTACAAAGGTGCCGATGTCCCAAAACATAAAAAAAATTATTATTCCAATCTCCTTTCATCAGATTAATAGTTTTTTTTATCGAAAAATAAAGTGAATTTAGCAGATACAATATTAATACCATTACTAGGCTCATGTCCAGTAAACGTGTACGATCGATGTCAAATGGCGACGGCATCGATCATTACGCAATTTTGGACGTGATGTAGCAACAATCTCGATTGTAAAGAATTTCGTTTTTTTTTTTTTTTAAATAATATTTTTTTTTTGCTTTTTTTTTCTGCTTTATGGCTGTAATATGATCCTTTGAATAAATTTTTTAAGATTAAACTTAGATTTTTAGAACGTTTTTTTTTTTCCTGATTATATAATTCTATAGGAATTATAACTTTTCCAGGAGTTTTCATAGAGAAAGTTATTTTTATTTTATGATCATGTTTTCCTTTTCGTATGTGTAAATATATATTATTTTAAAAATCACAAAAATTAACCAACCCCAAAATTTTTTGAATTAGTAATAAAACTTAATAGAATTAAACCAATCCCTGATTTGAAAATCTGGAGAAAAAAAATTATAATTTTAAAATATTCAAGTTTACTCTAATTTTAAGGCATTGACAATTTATAACTAATTTATTATTAATCATTAGACTTGGGAAATGCCAAAGTTGTGTAACGTACAGGCCAGCAATGTCCAAAATCTGTAACTTATAGGGGAAAGCAATGTCACAAATCTGTAACCTACAGATCTTCTACTTAAATGTTTTAATTAGAAATTTTGTAAAACAGTTCCTGTCTTTATATGATTGTATATTGTATTCTAGGCCTATAAACAGTACAGCGAAAAAGTATTGCTGTTAAATTTGAAGATTTTAAAAATTATTCATAGTTAACATTTAGTGTTTCCACATTTTCAGAATGTCCCACCTATAAACAAACGAGAGTTTACAAATTTCTACGGACTTTTATGAATATATATGAAATCCCGTGAATTAATTTTTAAGTTGCTTTTACGATGAATGGTTAACAATCGTAACTAAGATTATTTGAAGAAATTGACAGAAAAAATATCAGAAATAAAAATGTGCACACAAGTTATCTTTGTACAATTTTAGATGCAGCAGGTTCATTATACATTTTAATTGTTTCAAAAGTAATTAAGTTTTCCAAAACAATGTACTTAATGTTTTAGACCGGGACTGTTTGGAGATAGATTTTAAAAGTTGTTGCAAAATCTCACTCTCTTATACTTAAAAAACACTTTTCATTCAAATGCGTATTTTATTTGCTGTAGGTATTAAAACGAATTTGTGTATTTAATATTAAAGTAAAAAGTAATTTTCAATGTTACAAGTTCATCAAATGAGTATTATCAGTACTGGAAGTCCATTAAATGAATTAACATTTGAATTTTTCAAAAATTGAAATGAAGTCAGAAAAATTAAATAAATATAATTTAAATTGTTTATAACTGTATAAACTGAAGTTAGCGATCAAGAAGAAAGCTAATATTTCTTTTACGTTTATCTTGTCGAAAAGGGAATTAAAATTTTCGGAAACAAACAGTTTTGTCAAAGCCAGAACACCAATACAATTTGTAACAGCATAGGATTTTAGAACTATTATCAAAATAAACAAGCATGTTGCATTCTGATTCTTGATAAAAAAATATTTATCTTGGTACGTTTACTCAAAATATCTTTCTAATGGATAATGATGACGCAATATTCTGTCGTCGATCGTGGAGTAAAATCTTGCTTTTAGTGTTTATCCTAACTGTTGACTCCTACAGTAAAAGAAACATACTCTCCCTCCTACACACATGACTTCGTATAAGAGGAGACTTTGATCACTAGCTATGCTGCTAAAGCTGTTTTCTTTCCGATGCAGCTCTGCAATCATACGAGTTGTTTCGTATTTTGTGTTTCATGCTGTTTCGATTTGTATTAGCACTTCTACGTCCATAAAGTCGCAGAACCTTTGAGCCTTTGGGCATGAAAAGCAAACAGAGTTTCCTCTAAGCTCGGTGTGAAACAAAACGCCTGAAATATTAATTTTAACCTTCTGAAAGTCACGAGATCTCAAAGCAGTGTCGTATTGGCAGTGTTAGAAAAGAAAAAGAAAAGTGACTGATCCCAAAGACCAGTGTATACGAAAATATACTGGTCCGCTCCTCAAATAATAAATTAAACTAGTTAATAGCGTGTTAATTCAGGACATAAAATTTTCGACTCGCCATCGGCAAGCGAAATATTTTCTTAGGCGAATGAAAATTCTGTCGTATTGTAGATATATTTTTTATTAGCTTCAAGTCTATAAGGAATTCTAATTGCTCTACTATCTATATAAATAAGAATGGAGTGTTTGTTTGTACATTCAATATTTTCGACCCATTTCAAGTTTTCTATCCGTTTTGGACCCTTCTGATGCCGAATCCGCCTTTTTCTCGTTTGGTGTCTGTCTGTCTGTATGTTGTGCCCTATACACGTCCACGCGGTTTAAGATATTTTCATGAAAATTTGCATACAGTGAGTACTTATCTTCATTTAGTGAGTGGCATTGGTTGCGAAAGTCTGTCTGTCCGTCTTTCTGTTCTATGCTCGATTTTGTGTTTGTGTGTTTGTGTAGGCATCACATAAATTGTATTCCAGATATTTGATTGCAGTGTATTTTATTTTATACATTTTCTATTCGTTAAATGAATGCAATATTAAACATTTCTTTATTGTTATATTTAGTTGCGTTTCATGCTAAAACACCTGAGTAAGTATACTTAAATCAACCATAATTTGGTAGTTTTGGAAAAATTGGAATGTCTATTGAATATTACGATTACTTCGATTGCTTTACCAGTACTGCTGAAAAAGTAATTATTCTTCAAAAAATTATTTTTTTTATGGAATTTCATCTCTGATACTTCATTTATTTCGAGTCTTATTTTTATTATTTGCGCAATGAAAACGTTTTCCGAATATTTGGGACAGACGATATTTTTCAATGAAACGAGAATGAACAAGATCGCGGGAGCAGTGATATTTTTTCTGGTTCTTTCGCTCTGAATTAATTTCACATTTCTAAATTTGAACACTTTTAGTTGTAAGTTGTGGCAACTGTGCGAGATCAAGAGATAAAATTGAATCACAAATTAATATCTTTAGAACAATTTTTTGCAACATCTTTTGTTTTGTTTTACTTTGCTGTTTCCTGTTTTAAATATTTATTATTTAAATAAATGTGTTTTCTTTCTCATCACACGCAACAGCACCACAAAGTGTTAGACTTAAAAATGTTAGGTAAGTCAGTATAAATTTTCAGTAAAAGTGTAGTTGTGCCATTATTGAAAGAATAATGCCGTTATTGAAAGAATAATGCCGTGATTTAAAGAATAATGTCGTTATTTAAAGAATAATGCCGTTATTGAAAGAATAATAATGTTTATTAATCCAAACTGGAACTTTTTCCAACATTAAAAAATTCGTTGTAATAATGACAGGAGAAGATTGCAAAATTTCACAATGTCGCATACCGGAGGCAAGAGTGCCACAAGTAAAAAAATATTGTTTTGTTGACTATGAGTGCGAGAGCACTCGCCGTAAATCGTAATTTTAATTAATTGAGTTGAACATGAAAAGAACTTAAGAAAGGGAATTCCAAATCTTCCTATAAATCGTCTTTTATAGTAGTAACCTTAGTATCACCTTTCGTCATTTTGTAGCTTTCTCATACAGCAATTGTGCGATGTATGTGAAATGTATTACATGAATGGATATGCATGTGTAGGATTTGTGTCCAAAGTAAATTGTAGAAAATATAAAGATGGCGAACGATGTTAAAATAAATTTTTATTCTACAAAAAACGTAAGTCATTATATATTTTGATTATCTCTTCAATCTAGAGTAAACCAATTCAAACTGAGTAAGGTCGGGTATTTTGCTAGTCAGAAATAAGAAGTGCCGGCTATCGCATAACCACGTGGTCAAGTAAGTGCGTCCCCTCCCGCCGATAGCGATAACGAAACCGAAAATGCTCCTCCACGCACTTTCTTTAAAGATCTGCCGATCGTCAACGGGCAATGATGACTCAACAGTAACCGATTATTATGTTTGCAATTTGGAGACAGAAACCACTAAAGACTCCAGTATACGCCGATACGAACTTACAAATTCTCGATCACGTGACCGAACTAAATTTTACAGCTTGCCAAAAGTAAGGCTATGCCTCCACTTCTGATATCTAGTCGCGGTGACCAGAAAATCGGAAAATCTACAAGGTGCACACACTGCGATGGATAAATCGTTCAATTATAACAGTTTTCGAATGGATGTCATTGAAACTACACTCATTGTCAAAAGTTAAAAACGGAGAAATTTCCAGAATCCAATCTTAATTTGAGAGGCTGCAATTTGCTTCAGAGGTAGTTGGAAGTATGCAAATGTGTTATGCAGCTGCTAATCACGGTTTCGTGACGAGAAATATGCAAAAAAAGGCAGTTGTATGAGAAGCCAGCATTGTGAAGGGTTAGAGGACTTGCATGTAAGCACTGTAAAAAGTGTTTAGAATTTTCGTACGATTAGTTTTCAAGACATGCGTGTTTCTATAGCTTCCATCAGATAGTGAGCGCTGGCGTTGTGTGGGAAGCTTTGAAACAGGACAATCAATCACTGATGTTCCTCTTTTTTTCAGCGTTCATCATTCCGTCATTTCACGATTATGGAAGCAATTGCAAACAAGGCAAACAGTTGTCCGAAGACCTGTAGCCGGCCGCCAAAGGGTTCCAACTCCCGCAGAAGATCGATATATTGATGCTGTAGCGAAGCGAAATCGAAGAGCGACCTCCACACCTGTGACATTTATGTTTGCAGCGTCCATTGGTAAGACAATATCCGCCACTACTGTGCGCCGAAGGCTACACATGAATGGACTGTACGCCCGGGTACCACGAGTTTGTATTCCTCTATCCGTCCAATCCAGAGGCGCACTATTAAAGTGGTGTCGGCAACATGTGAATTGGACTGTGTCTGATTGGGGGAACGTAATGTTCATGGATGAGTCGAGATTTGCCCTGGAGCCATGTGACAAACGTATAAGGGTAGGGGGAGAACAAAGCACGCGCAATCGGCCCCAGAACATCATCTAGCATCACGTATTCCGCGGTGGAAGCATCATGGTATCGGTCGTGATTTCGTTGGGATATCGCACCGACCTACACATCTATAGGCGGAGTTTTGTGACGGCTGTCCGGTATCGGGATGAAGTCCTAGAACACACTGAGATTGTATGCTGCAGCAGTTGGTCCTTCTTACGTTTTAATGGATGATAATACGTGTCCCCAGAGAGCTGGCATCGTCGACGACTATCTGGAGAGTGAGGGGATTGCGGCTATGGGTTTGACCGGCGTACTCGCCCGACCTTAATCGAGGCCGTGCTCAAAATAAACCAGTTTTTTCCACTCAGGCCAGAACATTCGGACAGAGTCTACTGTGACTTCACAGCGTAAAGCCTACTTTTAGACCAAAGTGGTGTAGATTTTGTGTTAGTATTTGTGAGCTATTTTGGGGTTTTATAGAACTTCCAATACAAAAAGATTGTTTTTGTGGATTACGTTTTGACATATCAGTCTATTGAAGTAAGTTTTTAGCCTTTATGCTTATTTTTAATGCAAAAAACATACCTTAATGTTAACTTGATTGAATATAACGTGTTCATGTAATTCACAAGGTGACGCTTCTCGGTTTTTTTTTATGTTTTAATTTTAGAATCTATACATGAACGGTTTATTTCATAGTCCTATTTTTGTCACTCATTTATACATGACCGAGCACTAGAACCTAAATATTGCATTCGTTTTTGTTTCATGCTAAACACGAAGGATTGTTCATTTGTTGTGATTCTGTTTGGTTGCTGTTTGTAGCATAGATCTGATTGGAAATCTTCCTTTTAACTAAGATGGGCAAAGGAAGAAAATGCTGTGTACCTTGTTGCAATTATAATTACAATAATACAGACACGTATATCTCGTCGTTCACTTTTCCGAAGGATGCAGCCAGAAAAGGCCACTGGCTTAAAAGTATTAATAGAGAAAATTTTGTTCCTAGTTCAACAGCTGTTGTATGCATAAGACATTTTAGCTCACATTTTATTATTACGGAATATCGTGTTGTTAGAGATGACGGTAGCGAGTTGGTAGTTCAGTGGAAAATCCCAAAGTTAACCACTGATGCATATCCATCAATTTTTCCCAATCAACCTTCTTACCTTTCTCATGAGTCATCTACAGCAGAAAATCTCCATCTGAACGGCAAACTGCCTTGCAAATGAGAGATGAACAAAAGTTCGAAGAATGGTGCACGAATGACATCATTAATTGTTTTGAAACTTTTCATGAAACGTATGCTAAGAAACTTGGTGTTGAATGGTTAAACATTAGAACAGATAATTTCGTCTTATGTTACAGGCTTGACATTAACCAGCATCCCAGTATTATTGTTTCAATGAAAGTGTATAAGGATTTAACTGCCGAAATTTGGCATGATTCTGTGCTGTTAAAGCCAAAATCTTACTAGTTTATACGGGGAAAAAATAATAAATGTGATCGATGGACAAAATTTGATTGTTTGTTGAGTTGGTTAGCTGGATTCCAACCTAATAATGTCAAACAAAACGAGAAAATAGAAAAATCCATAAATTTTATTAATGATGCATGTTT
Source organism: Metellina segmentata (assembly GCA_947359465.1). Lineage (NCBI taxonomy): Eukaryota > Metazoa > Arthropoda > Arachnida > Araneae > Tetragnathidae > Metellina > Metellina segmentata. Next base: position 72,455,904 of record OX375884.1, read on the forward strand.
ACAGCAAGAAGACAGTGATGAAATTTTATACTTTAGTGTAATAATGGAACAACTAAAATTAACATTATTATCGAAACACATGTATTCAACAAAGTTTCTTCTTGCAGAAAAATTATATTTTTGCTATTCTACTACAGCTTATAGTTTTATACGAAATTCCAAAATTTTAATTTTACCTCATCCTGTATACATTAAAAAGCTGTTTCATTCTTTAAAGGACCCAAGTAGTGTTTCCAACAATAATAATGTTATGTACCTTCAAAAAAAGAGTGAAATGTTATATCCCCATAAAAAAACTTATCTGCCTTCTTATAGATGAAATTTATGTAAATCAAAGTTTAAATTATAAAGGAGGAAAACTGCTAGAAAAAGCAGAAAATGTCAATAAACGAGCTAATACTATACAAGCATTCATGATCACATCTTTATTTTCAAAGTATAAAGAAATTGTTGCCTTAGTTTCCATGAAGAATCAAACAGCTGATGACCTTTATTGTCAAACACTTAAGGTCCTAAAACTGCTATTTGACTGCAGGTACAACGTTTATGTTTAATTTCAGACAACAATAGAATCAATAGAAATCTGTTCACCAAGATGTGCAATGGAAACCTGGTAAACAACATATCAACTACATACAACCCAATAGTAAATTATTCTTTTTATTTGATACAGTTCATTTAATTAAATCTGTGAGAAATAATTGGTTTAGTGAAAAAACACTAGGGCAAGTTTTGTATTTTCCTTCACCTAATAATGCATCTAAAATCGCTTCAGCTAAACTCCTCCAAGATCTCAAAGATATTTATGAACACGAAAAATCAAATTTGATTAAGATTACACCAAAGGTATCCCAGAAAATTTTATATCCTACTACTTTTCAAAAACAAAATGTTTTACTGGCCCTAAATATATTTCATTAAAGTAATAGTGCTACTTTAGCTCATGGTTATGGAGAAAATGTCAAAGATACCATTTGAACATAGGAATTCATAGATCAATTTTTTAAATGGTGGAACATAGTGAATGTGAAAAATTCTGAGAAAGGTAAGAGATTGGAAAATCCCTTTTGTGATCTAATTAGGAGTATACATGATATGAGTTTAACATTCCTGTGATAAACAATTTTATGACTGGCTTGTTTCTTTGAACAACATCTCTTTATTGCTATTGAATGAAAGGAAAGAATTGGGATTACCAGGTAAAAGTGGTAAATTGTCTAAGGAGACACATTTTGCCCTTCAGTTTACCACAAAATCCTTGATAGATATTGTGAATCACATCTTTAAAGAGCACACCCCACACTATATATTATTAGGAAAATTTCAAACAGATAGTCTGGAGGCTAGATTTGGGCAGTATCGACAAATGTCTGGGGGAAATTATAATGTTTCATGCTTACAAATATTCGAATCAGAAAATAGGCTTACAAAATTTAAATTGGATACATTTGTACTCGGAAAAAAAAGGGGAATTTCACATAAAATCTTTAGAAGTCTTTGAGATAACTTCAGAAACATCAGAAGTATTTGAAATGGATGAATAGTTATAGGATGTTTTTGACACAACTACTGATGTGGAAATATCAGCAAAAGAAATGCCAGCATTTATATTTGTTTCAGGATATGTTGCTAAGAAAGTTGGATAAAAACTAGGATGTGATCTTCGTAGATCAAAAATATTGCTACTGCAAAAGATTTAGAATGTGAAATTGACACTGCTTGTAAATATGTGTCACTTTTAGATCGAGGAGGCTTGAAATGACCCACTAAATACACAGTAGAAATATTAGTGAAGACAATATCAAATTTTCAACAAATTAATTCATAAGGAATTTGAAGAGAAATTTTTGAAAGCCAACAATCAAAAGCAGCTATTACAGCACCTGCTGTTTGAAAAAAATGGAATTGTTAAATTCTGTTCTTCAAGTCTCATGCGACTGTAAAAATAATTTTGTCCTAATTGTAAAACAGTGTATTTCTATTTCAGTAAATATAGTTGTAAATAATTATGCTAAAATTAAGAATGACGAGTTTAGAGTGAAAAGTTTGAAACGAAAATTATAAACTTTAGGACATTAATCCTTTTGTCATTGAAGGAAATAGACCTATTGGGGAACCCGCCTTCTCATAACATTTTTAAAAAAGGGCAGTGCATCCTAAAACAGTACCTCCAAGGTGATGTGGAAAGCTGTTTTAATATTAAAATTTAACTATGTAAACAATGATGTTCAGTTTTTCTCTAATTTGTCTGTTTCTGGAACAATTTCTTCTCAAAACACTGGATAATCTCATGCTTTCGACTGATCTTTTCTCATTGAAATTAATTCAAAGCTTTTTCTATGAAATATAAGTTGTTTTTCATGTGCTATTTTCACCCAATACTTATATTAAGTAATCTTCAATATTAAAAACTCATTCAGCAAAAAGCACCTGCCGAAATTCTTGTGTTTATGTCGTGTCCCGCATAGGAAAGCTAAGAGTTTGTTGCATCAACAACAAAGCTTCGGAGAGGCTGTCGACTGTGACCTCACGAATCCAACATTCAGGCCTAGTAGGCGACTGTTCTTTTGCGCCCGGCCTCACCTTAATCCCATTGAAAATATTTGGGATGCCCTCGGCTGTGCTGTGTCGGGAGGTTTTCCACCCCAGCTACTCTCACAGAGTTGCAAACTGCTCTACAGGAGAAATGGCGATTACTTGACTTTGGAGTGGTTGATCACCTCATGGAGAGCATGGTCACACGCTGTAAACTTTGTATGAGGATGAGGGATGGTCACATACCCTATTAATGTCGGTTTTGTTTATTTGTTTTGGATTTAAACATCATTTTGTTAATGACTCCAATATAACTTCATCTTATAATTTATAAAAATTTAATATTGTTTTCATCTTTGCATTTAATTATTTGTTTTGTTTTATGCATAAAAAAATTTGCTACTTACCTACCGCATTTCGTGTCAATCAAAGCTGTATTTGTCGTTTTTGTCTCATTTTACCTTTCGTGCTTATCTTTTGTCAGTGAGTAAAGTAAACGGTGGAAATATCGTTATTGGGTACATCCAATAACAAGTCAAATATTATTGAAAGGGCAATTTTACAAGTTATTTGAAGATTTATGGGAGCACCCTGCAAAGTTTTTCCAGTATTACCGAATGACAAAAAGTAGTTTTGATGAATTGTTGGGAATAATGGGTCCATCAATAACAATCTTCAATTTTTTCTTTAAAATCTGTTTTCAATTTTGTTATAAGTAACTCAGTATTAATTACTATTAATATTCGACCATCATCACTTCCGGTAAATTCGTTGTCAGACATTTTAAACAAGTATTTGCAGTGTTTTAAACAAAGACCAGAACAAGACTGCTTCAGAACTCCGACTAAACTATCGCAAGTGAGTGCATGTCCTTGCCTGTCCGTGTGATTCATTGGGTAGACCCACAGTCGCGTTGCAGCGAAAATAGGACCGGTTGCAACTTTTTAATCGATGCGATTGTTTAGTCGCAAGTTTGTGCACTTGTATTTGAAACAATGAGTTTTATTTTTGCGACAAAAAAAACGCGCTACTAGAAATCGGAACTGGAGGCCTAGCCTAAGTTTTGGGAGTTAGAAACTTATTTTAATAGAAAATAAGTGTACATTCGCTTTCTCAATATAGCTACTGGTCCCGCGGTCAACCCATATTTTCAATCTCCTGGTCCGATCGTACTTTTAGAGGTCTCGGACCAGCGGACTACCAATGATTTCGAACGCTGCGTATTGGTATTGGTGTTTTCCCACACAACAAACGGAATGGCTAAATAATCGCATCTATGGTGGAAAGAATCTATGTATTATATAATAAGAAATCTAAATATTATAGAATAAGAAATCTATATATTATATAATAAGAAAATCTATATATTATAGAATAAGAAATCTATATATTATAGAATAAGAAATATATATATATTACAGAATAAGAAATCTATATAGTATAGAATAAAAAATCTATATATATATTATAGAATAAGAAATCTATACATTATAGAATAAGAAATCTATATATTATAGAATCTATACATAAGAGGCGTGTTTTTAAGTACTGTTTTGATGTTAAAGAGAAAACAAAGGACAACTTTTTTGAACAATTTTATTTTAACATGGAAGCCTGGACCATAATGTACTTTTGAATATAATTTCCACGTATATTAATCCACTTGTCGTATCGTACGACAAGCATGTGAATTCCATCCTCATAGAAATCGCCCGCCTGCTTTGATAAGTACTGTAGCACGGCCATTTCGACGTCGTCATCGTTGTCGTAGCGTTGACCGCCAGGACGCTTCTTTAAGTGCAAACACAAATTGTAGTCATTAGGTGCTAGGTCAGGGCTATACGAAGGATGATCAAGTTGTTCCAGGCATATGACGTGATGAGATCTTGGGTTCGATGAGCCACATGTGAACGAGCATTGTCGTGAAGCAATACCTCTGTTGAGCATGTCACGCCTTTTGTTTTGGATTGCGCTACGCAGTTCATTAAGGTCTCACAATATTTTTCAGAATTTACTGGGTCACCCCGAGGCAAAACATCCACAAGCAAAAGACCCTTCCCATCCCCAAACGCAATACACATTATTTATCGGTCTCAAATTTTTTGCTTAAACTTTACTTTTTTGGGTGATGTTGAAGGCCTCCATTCCATGGACTGTTGTTTTGATTCCGGTGTAATGTGAGCTACCCATGTTTCGTCACCAGTTACAATTTGGCTTAAAAATTTATCTCCTTCAACATAGTACTTCTGGAAGCACGTCAAAGCACAGGCTAAACGATTGGTTTTGTGTAAATCAATCAGCATTTTTAGAAGCTACGTGAGCGTAACTTCCTATAGTATAAACGTTCTGTCAAAATTTCATAGAGAACACTTCTTGAAACTTGAGGAAACTCATAAGATAATGATGAAATCGTATAGCGTCTGTTTTCTCCAACTTTTTCATCAACTTTCGGCACCCGGCCATCATTGGTCGACCAGTTCGCCCCTCATCGTGCACGTTTTTATGGCCATCTGTAAATGCTCTAATCTATTTTCTTACCATTCCAACGCTCATAACGTTTTCTCCATACACTTCACTAATCTGCCGATGAATTTCGGCCGCGTTCACATCTTTTGCATTTAAGAAACGAATGACAACGAGTATTTCAAAATCAGTGGAATTTTAAATAGTCTGAGGCATTTTAAACAAACGTAAATTCAAACGAATGCTTCCGTAATGGCGTAAGTGGTTAGTCAATAAATATAGGTACTTTGTTTGCTTGCGCAGAACCACGACCGTAACGCTGCAGCTTCTATATTTCAAAACGGTTCATACTTAAAAAACACACCTCGTGTGGGGGAAGCTCTCATTGAAACATAGGACGAATGAAATTCGGCTCCAAATTTCCACTATTGATCGAAGAATCATATTATCTTGCGTTGAGTATCAAAATTTATACACACAATATTTAACAGCCGTTAACCCCAGATGAGCAAAATTAGGTATACTGCTTTTTTGATGAGCACTGCAATATAGATGACTTTAAACGATGTAAAACTAATAAATACAAATCTGTTAAAAGCGTTATATTATAAACACATTGCAACGATTAATATATTCTATATAAAAGCTATAAATCTGAATAGTACTCGTAGACTTGATAAAAACAAATATAGCGGAAGTAGGTGGACAATAATTATTAATATTCTTTAAAAGATTGTTCTCAGTATTCCCATTTGGGTTTCGTCAGTAGCTAGGAAAGTTGGGTATCATTTTTTGAAGAAATAAATCACGAGGAAATACCTTGTCACACACACACTGTCTGCTGTCTTAGTGACATTTGGAAATACTAGTAGAACACACCCAGAATGAAATGCCAAGAAAAAGGGGGAACAAATGATGGAAGGAGGAAAGGACACTAAAGGTTAAATAAATCAAGGAAACGTTGGGTCTAACAAGACTTCGGGATGCAAAAGAAAAGTAACGATGATAAAAGAATGAGAAAAGAAATAAAATGACTTAGGAAACAAGTCTTTTGCGCTATACCTTAACCATGCAATTTATGTATAGTCCCTCTTTGCCTGTTTTGCTCTTGTACGAAATGGTGATACGCATAGTTGACGTTTTTGTTTTTTACCTAGTTGTTCGCATGTAAATAAATGGTCTCAACATGGTGAGTTTCTGGAATTGTCATGTTACCCTCTCTAATAAATATGGCACATGACTATTTTGATTAACTAAAAAAAATATTTGTTAACTTCTTAAGGAAACTAAAGTTCTATATTTCTTAGTTAAGTATCGTGAAAATTGATTTATTTCATTACTTTATTTGTACTGTTTATAAAGGACTGTAAACGGATAATTTTACTCTGTATCCCATGTAGAGTCTACCGTGTGAATGAATTTGATTTTTACGTCATTTTTCACACCAAATTAAAACTATTCCAAAACTACCACAGTAAAAGAAAGTCCCCCCCCCACAAAAAAAATAGTACAGAAAAAGATTACAATACAGTTCAGAAAATAGTATTGCCAATATACTCAGAAATGATTATTGCAATATATTACCAGCTAAACGATGAAATATAATACTTCAATAGTTACTACTGCTTGCGAAATATTACTCCATGAAATAAATCATTAAAATCTGAGCAAGTTGTAAATTTGAAATTAGTCACTAGATTATCAATGTCAAAAACAATTAATCGGTACTAGCTATGATTCGTACCCAATCTTAAGAGTACCAAGAAACGTTTTTCGCCCTGACATCTCTAAATCTTGTGGGTTTTTCTCACACAAGTCTAGGTAAAATCCAGTTTGAGAAAGGCTGGTCTAGTATATGTTTACATTTCATTGCCTAGAAATACTGATCATGGTTTTGTGGCTCAATTCTCAGAACTTGTTTTCACAATTCCTATTATATATTCATATTATGTACCTGTTATATCAACGCGTTTTTAAATTTAGATTCTCGCAGAATACAGCAGAAAAAAGTATCAAATTGTCGTTAGTGGTTACTTCTAAGGATTTCAAACTCCAGCTCCCGCTTGGGTAATAAAATACCACCATATGAAGTACCCAAACTTAAGGGTACCAAGAAACGTTTGTCGCCCTAACATTATGGTGGGTCACCGTTTTACGGAGAAAATTTTTTCTGATTTCTATCCGGCACAGCAAGAAAAGAGTGCCAATGATGCTTTTAGCTTACATATAAAATTTTATTAGCATGGGATATCATCTTCTGCTCCGGATTGACATTAGCTAATATATATTTTGAAAAAAAAACTTCTTTCTGATGAGTTGTTACAGAAAGGTTAAAAAGGTTTAAAAATGTGTGTCTATAAAACAAATTTGAAATTGTATAGATAACATTTATTTATTAAAAAGCGCGAAACATAACTTTACATAAAGCGCGAAAATGCTTCTTGCTATGGAATTTCGGCATGGTGTTTCGAGACTATTTTGGGTTTTTTTATCCGAAGCCCTATCTTTCAGAGTTTTTGCTCAATGAGGCTGAAGTTTCTGTCACAGTCTTGACCGCTTTTTCGGCAGCTTGTGTGTAACATGGCAGGCATAGTAAAGACAGTTCTGCTTTTTGGGCGACAGTTGGATGTCTTCGTAAGGTGTGGATTTCAATATTGATGGATCAGATACATTCTACCAGTCAATGAGATCGGTGTAAGTTGATACATCATATTTTACAGTAGGCAGTTGAAACAGTCGGGGTCTATTTTCCTGTATGGCTGCTGGCTTTCAAAATGTAACGGGCTGCCGGTTCACGGTTGTGCAATTTAGAGTTCATCAGTATTGCGTTCAATAAATTTTCAGGGTGTCTGTTTCTTTTAATTGCAGGATCTATTTGGGCTTTGAGTTCTGCGGGCAAATATCTAGTTACAGCAATGAGTTTGAACAGGTGCTGTGCTCCATCTTTACAGGAAGGGTGAATTTTGAAAGCAAACCAGGTTGGAGCGTAAACATATGTTATAAAAATTATTAAGTTTTCATAAGGAGAATACATCGAAACGTACAAACATAGAATTCTATTCGCACGAGTTAGCCATCGAGCATGAGATATTTTGCCTGACAATTTGTTTATAAAAATCCTTAGGAGTTATGCTTGTTGAAACCGCTGAAACTATTCTGTACAAATGTTTGGTCTGTGCTAACACCTTGAACAAACAACTCAGCTTGAAATACGTTGAAACCGAACAACGGGCCTGTTTTCACACATTGTCGATTCTTTCATTTCATATTTGCCGATTCTCTTTGAAAATGTCTCGTATCCCGATTTGCTGCCATCAATATGTAAAAATAAGTGTATCGGAAGAGTAATTCGTTCATATACAGTAGGCAGATAATCCACGCCAACGTTGAGGCTTGTGACTGGTATAATGTTACTGTCCGATTGACTAGATTTCGATGAAGTCGACACATTAAGCTTCTTTGTGCTTTCTTTTTGAGACTGAAACTGTGATTTTTGCCTTAGAATTATCCTTTTCAATGTGTTTGATATTTTATTCGTTCTAATAATATATACGGTTCCGATTACCATTCTTCTAGTGGTTCGTTGGTCGATTAGGAAGCTTTTCTCTCGGACAGGTATTTTTTTGTGTGTCTGGGACAAATGCACTCATCGATGTTCTTACACCTGCAAGATGAAACGTCTAACAATAATTTACTGGTACGACGAAACTCTTCTAATTTCTTCTTAGGGTGAGATTTTAAAAGATTTTTGCATTTCAGATGATACGCCTTCCACATTGCTCGCTTATATTGGACAGTAAGAATGGAAGCTCTTGACCATATTTTTTCAATTTTATCCAATGTCCTTTATTTTCAAAAATGTGGGTTCTTTATTAGTTCCATCGTCACGTTTTATTTTATCCCGGTTCCACTCAGAGAACTTCATAACATCTTCGTGGGTTGGTAATATTGCACTTAATATCACTTGTGTGAACCACCAAACAACGGTATATTTTAATTAAGGTGCACGTACACACTAGAAGTTTTTTTTTTAATTTTAACTTTAAAAATCCAGTTTTTCACAGTAGGTCATTGGTTTATGCTTAAAATAATTTCAGTAAGTAAAAATCATATTTAACTAATTATTAATTAATTAGTTAATCAAGATATTACGTCTAATTAGCGTGTTTTTTGAACAGTTATATCTCAAATTCGAATTTGTCTAAGAAGAGAATTCTAGTTGGAAATTATTTCCATTTTTACTCTTCATGTTTTGACCCTCAATCAAGTTTCTAGAGAGAAAAGTTTTTATGTTACAACTTTTTTCGCCAAGGATGCATAAAAAATCAAGACTTTTTCTGGAAATTTAGGATTTAAAAATACATTACAAATGTATTTCTTTACTAATAACTCTGATTGAGGCTCAAAACATTCGCTGTATTATATATATTATAATGATATAAAAACAATTATAATAAATTAATTTATTGTTGAGTTATCACTGTTTGAACAAAGCATATATTGCAAAAACTTGTTTCTTCAGAAATCGAGTTTAAAGTTTTCGAAACATGTCTATTCATGGTGACAGTATCTAACCAAAACCCTTGTAGCTAGAATACTATTTCGAATATTTTCAAGATCTTGGCATCGTTTGAAATCTAAGGAATTGAAGATTATTTTGAAGCGATAAAAAAAAAATTTAGACATTCTGTTCTATTTTCCAGCTTTCTATTGTGTACATACGCCTTAAAGTCGCACTGAAGCAACACAAAGCGAGCCAAAGAACTAAGTATTACCAAACAACGGACATTTCCTCTCTGAACGAGTACGATGCATGATAAAAATTGCGTAACGAGCGCAACACAACTTCGTCTTATTGTTGTCGAAGCTATGCTTGAAACGTGGGTGGGGCGCGCGCAGGGTGTTCCGTTGGGATATCAATCCGGTGGCAGTTAGAATTATCAGAATGTAATAATATGTAAGAAATGTTGTTTCACCTTTTTATCGCTGTGCCCCTTAAAAAATAGAAAAAACATAAAATGACCCACCTGCCTAACATTTCGAAATCTGTGTCGGTCATTTCTTGCACAAGTCTTGTTGAAATCCATTTTGAAAAACACTGATCTAGTACATGTTAACCTTTTTTACCTAGAAATACTGATCATGGTTTTGTGGCTCCCTTCTCAGAACTTGTTCTCACAATTCTTATTATGTATATCTGTTGCGTACCTGTTATATCAATGCACTTTTTAATTTAGATTCTTGCAAAACACAGCAGAAAAAATATTAAATTGTCGTTAGTGGTTACTTCTAAGCAATTCAAATTCCGGCTTGGGTAATAAAATACTGCCACAGGAAATAGAAATTGCCTTTTGTATCGAAAACAAATGCATCGAGAAATACTGGTATTTAACTCGCTGGTCCATTTTATTAGATTCTTAGAGGAAACTAGTTGAATGTTTCTTCTTACCCGCTTCCATAAGTCCGCTGAAATTGTTTATTCGCTGAAAACCATCAGCTTTAATATTTCATGAGAATGAAAAGTCGAAAAGTACTTCAGATACCAGACATATAAAAGTTAAGTAACAGAAAATGATTTCGATGAATATTTTATGACTCACCATATCTACGAGCTATAAAATTAACTGCTTCTATAAAGATTTCTTCGAGAATTTCGTTATCGTCCTGGTATACCAGATCTTGCAACGAAGATATTTCTTCCGGGGGATCTTGTTTGACTTTGATATTGTGCCTAATAAATTATAGCACAAAATTAGTTACTCCAATGTTTATGTTACACAAACTAACATTCCAACTTTTAATATTTTAAAAAATCACCTCTTGCTATGCAGAGTACAGTTTATTGACTTAATGAATAGAAGTATGCTTATTAATTAACACTCTCATTAAAAGAGCTGAGTTCTCTTTCAAAGACAAACTAATGCTCTGTAACCCCCCCCCCTTAAATCTTAAGATCTAATAAATAATTGACTTTCAACTGTATAGCAAAAGCCGTAAGTCAAAACTATAGATGCTTTTAAATTTGTAATAAGCTGAAACATTCAATATAAACTTATGAGAAGTGAACTAACTTTTCGTACAGAAACTTCATTTGAGAAAGTTTCAACATCTGATGTTTTGAAAATGAAGCAGTGATTAATGCTTAGAAATACTGCTTTTTTATGGAGGCCATTTAAGCCCAACCACAATTTTTACAGTTTCTACATTTAAAAACTGTTATACCTGTTAAATAAATTGTATGTGATATAAAAATATAGTGAGAGAGAGGAGAATGGACATAAACTAATAACGATGGTCAGTATAATAATAAAATCTCAAAACTTAGAAAATTCTTTTGTTTTAAAGGATTACTACTTAATGTATTTCTCTGGTATTCATTTAAGTGGTACAAATAAGCAAGTGCATGAAATTTTTGAAGAAATTTCCTATTTTTTATATATAAAGGGTACTTCCAATTTTCAGAGTTGAGGCTGATGAAATTATAGCGTATTCACATAAGGATGTAGTATGTCCGTATGATTCTTATGTGAATACGTTATAATTTGGAGGGTTCTCCTCGGCAGAGCGACTGGGGACCAATGTGTACAGCAATCATGTGTCAAAACTGTGTGTTACTATTGGTAGTCGTAACTTTGAGTTCCAAAGTGAAACTGTCGACTATTGTCAAAGCGTAAAATTAGGGCTAATAGAAATGCATATAATTTCTCTTATTTCTGTACCTTAATGTAGCATTCTAGCACCTCCAGGTGGTTCTTGAGGCCAGTATATGAATACTGTTTAATTTTGTGTTCTTTATCTCCCCTTAAAATTTAGACAGGAAGTTTTAAAATGCCCTGTACAAGGATGTTATGCATATGGAAACGAACGCATCTTGAAACTTCTCAACTTTGTAACCAAACCTACGTAACTTCCTTACATTAATTTATAACATCCTCGGAAATCGAAAAAGAAAAATCGAAAGAGTAAGCTACTAATAATTTGTTCTTTAATCTTAACCAATTAAATTTCGAATGCTTAAACTAAGTATATTAATTAAGCATATGTGTGTGCTACATAATTAATAATTATATTACATTTAGGGCGCGTGTCCAGTAATGTTACAATATTAGATTCTAGACTAGCTTTAATTTACACTATAATTACGGAAGCAATCAATTTGATTTCAAATGAATTTTAATGGGTTTTACATTCTTTATTTTCCCACCGATCATTTTGATATTGTTTTCCTTATATCCTAGATATTAAACACCCTTCATAGATATTAAACACACAAATTTACTGCGATTTGGCATTTTGACCGTTTCCAAAACGTTCCTCTTTTGCACAGTCCCAAGACCCAGAAACAGTCTATTGTTGGCAGTATTTTTGTTTGAGGACAATCAGGTATAAGAAAAGTAAGTAGTGTAAGTGCTATGGTGTATGTCACAAAAAGGATAGTGGGAAAGGGTGAAAACGGAAACATGTACATAACACATGTTAGCATTCGTTTCAGTACGAGATCTTTGTCCAACGAAGGAGGTTTTACTAAAAGGCTGGCTCCGGTTTGCTCGGGTTGGTTCGAGTGTTCACACCTATTTTTAAACACTGTTAGAACTACTTTGTCTATGATTGCCATGCCACGTAGGAGAGGCTAACGAACGAAGAATTTCTACGATGAACTCAGGAATTTTCAAGTGACGAAACCTAATGAGAAATTTGTCCTGATATCGAACCTCACGAAGAAAGGAATTCGAATGCGTCCAATCGATCCGGCTGCCTTAAATAAATCTGATTCGACAAATGGAGGTTCTATACATGATATAGGAAATTCGGATAACTTGACATCTGGTTTCAAAGTCGAACAAAAGAACTATTGAATGTCTTGTAATTTCAGAATTGAAGATATAGCACTTGAGAGTACTCATGGACGATGAATTAACATGAGTGAAGACAAAATGAATGAAGACGAGAAAGATTTCCAAAGCAATGAAAATCTAAGTGGTAAATAAATAGCAAATGAAGGAACTGTTTAGAAAACAGATAGCTCTGCAAATTCTTTAGGAAGTCGTCCCAACAAAATGTATTATGAGAAGTATCTGAATTATACTTAAGCCATGAGGAAAAGAATTAATGGGAACTCAAGTAGCTCTTGGACTCTTCAGTAATGAATAAATACTACCTCACGTATAACAATGTACTTAAATTAAGGCAAGCCAAGAGCCACAATTCAAATTGGTATTTGCCACTCGACGAATTAGATGCGTTCATTTTGCTTATGTGTGGTCAGGAAGCTTTGGCTATCAAAGGATTGTCTGGTAAGTTTATGGAATAAAACGTATCGATTTTTCAGCAATCCAATGACTAGGACGATTCCTGTAGATAATGTAGCATTTACGCTTTGAGGGGATTTAGGTCACTAACCCTGATAAATTTGCTCCAATTTCAGAAGTCTGACAACCATTTATAGAGAACTGTTTACTATGTTACGAACCAGGGCAGAATATTAGTTAATGAACAACAGTTCCCTACGAAAGCACTATGTCGATTTACTCAGAATATACCTAAAAGCCCGATAATTTCGGCACTAAATTTTGGCAGACAAGTGATATTCCATCAAAGTGCTAGCTGAATGAATATCCCTATTTGTGGAAAGTTGAAACCGGACACGGTGAATGAACTGGTGGTGAACACCCGGTTTATTGATTCACTGAGCATTTTTACATCGTGGAAAAAAAAACATCACCACTGACGATTTCTTTACTCCAGTTTCGTTTATACCATAAATTGTTCCGATTCCTCGTCCACTGAAGGAGCAAGAGGAATTACATTCTATTACATCATGAAACATGGTAATGTCTCCCTTGGGACATATTAAGATAAAATGAATAAAAATGTTTTACTGGTGTTTACTGATGAATAAAAATGTTTCGTTTAACCCGACCTTAGAAGCTTCATCACACATAAAGAGCCCTTGAAGTAGAGAATTTTTGCTGAGCAACTAATTGTGGTGTAGACGTGCTGGTTAAAGATCATCAGAAAGTAATCTGGGTAAAATCATCATCCCGTAAAGCGCAGAGGTGCTTTTTAAAATTCCAGATTTGTCTATGATAAATGACTGGATAATTTTAAAACAGGCCATGCTGATGCTAGGCGTCATTATTATACTTTGAATGTGTTGCCGATAGTCTTTTGAACAAAAGTTAAATTTAAAGAAACTCCCAGAACCAAACCTAAACACTTTTGACTTTGGCAATGCCTCTCCCCGTAAACGAAAGCAGTGAGAAATAAATGTATGCAAAGGAAGTTAAATGTAAATGATTTAATTTCTTTGAATTAATGAATATATACTAAAGTTTTTCACATCCTTATATTCACCTGTTACTAACAGCAATTATTAAATTCCTAGTATTTGTAATTCCTACACTTACTTAAGGAAACAATTGCAATTGAATATATCAAACTAAAATGAATCTTATTATCTCTAATAATTATTAAAAATAATTGTTGTACAAATAAATTATATTTTAGGAACTGCTTCAATTTTTAAGATTAGGTTAGAGTAAACTCGGTTTCCTTTTGTGTTGAGGGAGGTTCAATAGATGTTGTGATGCATAGGTTTAGTTGAACGAAAATTTTGCATAGTGGAGCAATCTATAACTAATTCTAAAAGCCTTTTCATGAAGTAATTTGACATAAAGATCTCGATGTCAAATCTCCTGTGGTAAAAACGTTACATTTTGTTACTAGTGGCTTTACATATGATTCAAATTATTAAACTTGGTGCATGAAATTTCCGATTTATTACTATTGGATGCATGTGGAATGCAGCAGACAAGTCACTTACTTCACAGCTGTCCATAACGCAGGATCTTTACTCAGAAGTATTTCTTTCAAACTGATCCACAACAGGTTCGCCTGGAATGAAAAGAAGCAAGTTATACGTTGACATGTGTAGAGTTAGTACTTAACACAAAGATATACATAAACAAAAACTATTAAAATACGACTGAAGAGCTTGTTTTCAAAGGGACAACATTATAAACACCTCAATAGCTATTTAAAAGTTTGCGAGACAATTTTTAATAAAACATTTTCTTTTCTCTATTGTACACTTCGAATAAAATAACTAAAGCTAGACTCCAATTGTTGTGTTTCGTTGAAACAAAAACACAGAGCTTATATTTAAAATGAATGCATGTAGTTACGAACTGAAAATAAGTTGCAATAAAAACGCATTTTTCATCTTGTGTGTTTCCCTTACAACTTCAGAGGAGCTCTGTAAGGATGTTTTTCAGGATATCGAAACGGGATGAGTTCGATTTGCAAAAGAAAGGGGAAATAATTAGAGACTTGCTTTTTTTCTACTCTCAATGTCTAGATTCTGTATATTTCATATTGAATTTGTTTCCGCACATTTGATTTAGCAGAAAAAATAGTATTTGGAAACACTGCAGAGGATAAATTGAATTTGCTTTTCTTTCTTTAGCAGTAGAGTATCAGAAGAATATTCTACTTTTCTATTTATAGTCTGATGTAAAACCCTCGTGCATTTTCTTATCTTGTGAGTGCGTGCATTTGCTTTCATAAGTACATAGACTTATATCGAAACGATTAACAAAATATTGAATATGTGAGAAAAGGTAATACAACGCTGCTAGAACGTGATTTTTATAAGCGCGCAAAGCTCTTTCTTGGGAATTGGATTAAAAAAACACTTCGACGTCAAGGGTTAAATGCAAGAAAATACTTAAATGATTTATGAAAGCACACGCTTCTAATCCTTATTTGAATTATTGAATAGGCGTGGTTAATAACTATTCCCAATTTTGCGTGAGTACTTTCCATCCTACGGATTTAACGGGTGCATATCCGACAACGAGTGTTTCAGAGAGCAATTCGTACAATTGAACCCTGCTAATGTCAGCAAAAAGACTGATAAAATCACTAGGTCATGTTTATAAAACCAGATCAATCCTATAAAATCGATTATTTCGTTGGTTGGTTTGGTGTTTTATGGCGCAAGGGGTCATTTGGTGAAGTTGTGCCAAGCACAAGACAGGCAAGGTCAAGTAAATAATGTGAACGGGAAAAGGAGTCATTTTGGAAAACAGAGTGGTGGTATGAAAGCAGAAAAAGATTGATTTGGTATCACTGGAGCTTGCTCCCCCGTGTTTTTAACAAAGACAATAAGACCCGTGGAAACAGAAAAGATCACTCAGGTACCTCGGTACCATGAAGCATGTACACACATAAAGGATATGTGACACCTGAGCCCCTATAAAATCAGATGCACTTATAAATTGTGAAAAATCTTAATTTAATCCGTTAGAATTTATTTCCTGCGTGAGCATGAGATTCTATAAATTCGATTCATAAATAAAATGTTCCTCCCTTGTTTTAAAAGGTTTCATAGAGTAGTGTCACACTCTATATTACATTCTATCCCAAGTGCAGAATTATATTCAGTGTTCTGCAACACAACACCAAGCAATTGCAATTGTTCTGCAAGCATTTTCACCGAATTTTGAAAACTGCAGTAAAATCAAAAACAGAAGTAAAACACAATTATCGGCTAAATATGTATTACATGTTTTTAATAAAACACACATCAAAATTAATTAACTTACTTTATTTAAAACCAAGGTATACTTTCAGAAATTGCAATTCTGTATATAACTTTTGAAGTTAAATATTTTGTCATTGACATTAAAGATGTGTTATTTATAAAGTGTTTGTGGTAATTTGGGCGATGTAGGAAGGTTGTTTCGTAGCTAGAAAAGAAAAAAAGTGTAGCAAGGAGTGCGCTTTGCACTGCGGAACATCGTAACTTATGATTGCAAAAAAATCGGCAAAAATTTTGATACAATTAAGGAAAAATTGTTCTGCAAAGACTTTGTTCTGCGTAGTACGTCGCAGTTTTAAGCACTTTCTGCTCTCGGGCATTCCATATGTAAAGTACAAAGACATACTGCAGTTCCAAACTTACTCAAGAATTCGAATTTGTGAGTAGCAGCGAGAGCGCTGACAGCTGTATAAAATCCATAGCACCTAAAATAGTTGCCTCATTTTTCAAATCAGGAAACACTTCAAGAACCGTTTCAATAAAAGCATCCTTCACACGTTTCTACCATCAATAAACTTTTTTTCTGCTACTCTGAAAATCCGAAAGCCTTATGATGCTTTCCTAACAACTTTTTCTCCGTCTGCTTTTTGTAAAAGAACTTTTGCGACGATATGGAACTTTTCAAGGTTTTGCGTTCGCACTTTTCTATTTGTGGCCCCTGTTAGGATTACGTTTAATTTAAAAATTTTCATTCAGAAATGCCTTTCTGGATCCCACGTTTTGAAAATTACTGAGTTCAAAAACACATTTATTATTAACATATTTTCAAAAGAAATCGTAATAAATAATTCGAATACGTATCAAAGTAAAATAATTGTATTAACAAGTCCTTAAACGTGCAGTAAATAAATATTTTGAAATCAAGTATTCTAATTTGTTTAATATAGGGGGAAGATATATAATCCAATTAATATAAAGGTCTTAATATTTATAAAATAGCATCTATATTCATTTTTAATAGTTATAAATAACGGGCAAGAAAACTACATTTCAAACGTCATTATTAAATTAAAAGCAAAGAACACAGATATTAAGCATAATGATCTTCCATTTTATTATTTTATTTGCTTTATTAAATATTTTAACATTTTAAATTGCCATTCTATCAATAAGGTAAAAGACAGAACTTAATAATTCCACATTAAACAAACTACATCCTATATAATTAAAACTTTTGATGAATAAAGCTAGGTAGGTTTGGATTTGAATATACCTTTCTTCATACAGTCAAAGTAATGCATGTTTACTGCTAATTACAATGCCAGTTAACAGTTCTCTAATTTATTCACAGAAGGTTTAAGAAAAATGTTAATACATCTTCATCTAGAATATTTCTGCTCGCAGCAGATGTCAAATTCTTAATGTTTCATCTCACAGAAGAGATGGGTTTCAAGAACTTCACCTATTGGAATGACCTTCATTCATTTTTCGTTTTGTATTAATTTATTTAGTAAAAAATACAACTTTAATGAAGCAGCTTATTGCGAGTCTAATAAGACTCTATTCTAAAAATACATGGAAATGTTTAGATTACCAACAGTATTTATTCTCCTAATTTCATTGACATGAATAAAATATCAAAGACTTATTATCATTCGGTACTAACTGGGTAAGATTGTTTAGTTCGTCTAAAATGTGTTATAGATAAATCATAGTTTATTGTTATTTCATTATTAAAAGTGTGCTGATGAATTTTTCTTATCAGTATGTAAGCTTCTCCGAACCATAGAAAGATTGTTAGTGTAGCTAAGAAAGGTCTTGGTATAAGAACTTAAATCCTGATAACAAGGCAAAACTGAAATATAAGTGGAAGCGTAAAATCAATAAAACAACTCACAATGCCTTTTAACGTTTAGCTATTGAATAATGTATCAGTTCCAGACTATACGAAACCCATAAGAGAATTCCATTATCATGAAGTTACTTCTCCAGGGAAAAGATACAGAAAGTGTAGATTTTATTGACGATGTGTAGTTGACTTTAGAGATCGTATTTGTACTAAAACCTAGCCCAGAATTTTTTTTAAATAGAAAATAAATATTTATATTTACTTATCTTAGAGTGAACGAAATGGTCTCCAGTAAAAATGTGTCACAAAAACATAAGTAAATATAATACTTCTGGATTTATAATTGTCTTGGTGAAACTTTGAGAACTATAAAGCCTCAAAATATTTTTGAAGCTATATTAATAATTATATTAAATTTTAACTGATTGCCATATATGTAGTTCAAACTTCTATGTTCTGTTATAGATTTAAGGGAAGTACAAATGTCTTAACATAAACAGTGAGTCTTAAACTCAGACATGCAAGAGAATATAGCATATTTCTCCTCATTTTGCCTCAAGTTATACCCGTCAGTGGTCTAAGGGAATAAAAGAGTAAAAATTATCGTGATAATTTAGGATGTACGGGAATTCAGAATGGAATGTTTTGAATCAATCGTGAAAACACATCTTCAATAAGGAAATATTTTCAAATCAGTTAATGTTGACCCCTTCGTAATTTAACAAGAGATCGTATCTGCTTAAAAGCTCTAAATTTAATTTTTATATGGGCCCTCTCCCAAGAATTTTAATAAGAAATATATTGCCCTACGTCTAATTATTTTTTGACCGAGCAATTATATGAATGGTATAATGAAGATCAAAATAAAATCGTCTTTTTAAAGATTATTCTTGTATTTAAGATCCCTACGGAGTTCTCTAAGCATTAAGTTAAACCGGGTGAGATTAAAGTGTAACTCTAAAACCATGACAACCCATTTTATAAGAAAATGGACAAAGCCTCGAATCAAAGACAGAGTATACTACTGTATAATTAAAAATACGTTTGATTAAAAGTTGCATAGGTAAATAATTAATGTAATGGATTTAACACACTCATAGTACTAATTTGTCTTTTTAATGGTTATATGCTTTGCTTCCACATCCATTTTATTAGATGATTGTTATAGTGATTGTTATTGTACAATGTATGCAAATGCTAATAACTATCACAATGCAGAGTACTTTAATAGTTTAGTTTCATTATAGAGATCAATGATGGCTGTATATTATTGGAAGATTACGTATTACCCATCCAACTAATGAGCAGCTTTCGCGTTCTCTATTCCCTGATATTCATTGAAAAGGTATCAAATATGATTTCTTGAACTGAATCATCCGGCAATCTATTATTAATTCCGTTTTGATGTTTTGGAGGTTTCATTAAGGACTACTGCATAACGTTTAGAGATTGATTGCGAGATTCAAGATAGTGGTGAAACTTCTCACCATCTTGTTCATCTATAAATATGATTAGATTGCTGGCAGGAATATTTCGGCTCTTGTGAGACCTTAATAAATAAATTTAAAAGTGTTTAACCAGTCAATATTTTTCTTTCAGCTCTGGTTTATTTCAAGGAGATTTCTGCTTTTAACATTGTGTTACGTATTTCAACTTTTTATGCTATTTTTATTTCATCCAATACTATAACTCGTAAAAAGGCTCAATGATGGTATTGATAAAAAGTTTGTATAGTTGATAAACAGAGTGGTTTTCAATGCACTTTAAAACAGATCTTTTAAAACTTCAAAGCACTTCAACAAATCCTTTCAAGCGAAATGTTTTTCAAATACCAGAAAAGGAAAGTAAGAATTTTCGACACTTCGTGGTTGGTAAAGAAATATAAATAAAGTACTCTATTTTATAGTTACTATTTAACTGTGAAATATTACTTTACGCACCCACAAATTTTAATACGTACATACTCACGAATGCAATCTATAAGAATCATAAAACAAGACAAGGACACTTTTTTTTTCACTACCTACTCCGCTTATAGTTTCGTAAGCCATTTACTTCAAAGACAATCCTTAATGCATTATTCCAAATTATCGCTAATTGAACTTGATGGCCAGAAATATTTTTTGATGAGCTTAACTCCACAATCAACAATCTTTATAAAGAATTTTACGAGTACAGAACTATATATTCATAAAAATCTTAATAATTGATAGTAAAATTCAGATTACATTAAACCGTGAAAAACGTCTAACGTCTGTTTCAAAATTATGTTTTGTTAACGTATATTATGTGGGGACACAGTCAGTTTATTTCTGTATATTATTTAGTAGGAGTTTCTTGACTATGAGGTGACCCAGTACCACATACAAAGTGCATGAGATCCAAAGGAATATGTCTGCTATTTATGTATTAGTGCTTTAGTCTATTTACTGCAGCGGTCTATTAGAAAATTATGTTTTGTAAACGTATGTGTGGGTAGTTAGTCAATTTCTGTATAGTATAATATTTAGTAGTTATGCCTTGACTATGAGGCCTAGTACAGCATACACAGTGCATAAGTTCCAAAGGAATGTCTGCTATTTATGTGTTGGTGATTTTTTTTCTATTTACTGCAGCAGTAACTATTTGTGTTTTTTGTTCATCAAAAGAGAAGAATGCGCATTACACAAATAAAGCAAAATGAGAGCTCAGTCATATTTTCCTTGTTATCGTAAATCGTTTTACCCATAAATGTTCAGAAGTGCTATTTCCCTGACAATACCTTTTTCGTGTTAAGTTCCACCTTATTCTTCCTTGAAGACCCAGATGGAATCTCTCTCATGTTTAAGTCTCTTTACTTCCGTCAAGCTTTCGGTGCAAAGAAAAGGTTGAAGCGCAAATCTTACTTCATTCCAAAAGACACCATTTCAAATATATCAGCTATTAAATGGAATCTCTATATCAAATAGCCTATACCTGACAGAGAAATTCACCTGTGAAAACTACGTAGGAAAGCTATACAGATTTCGGGATGCATTTATATACAAATTGAATTATGAGTTATGCGAATTATAACGATTTGGAATCAATTACGCAAAGTCGGAGCATGGCAAAAAGTGAAAGCAGACTTTTAAGCTAATTCTTCTAATTCTCTATTCGCAACAAGAATAAGCATTTCCAAACAAACTTCAAAATGTAGAAATCATTTTAAAAGACGTTTTCATCAACCAGGTATGCTTACCAGACTATTTTTATTTATTATTAGCATACAACAGTTGTATCTACGGCAAAAAACAAACACGCTCCACAACTGCAGGCTGATCAGTAAAGTAAGATGTGTGAATTGTCCTTGATGGGGTATACAGAGAAGCTTAAGGAAGCATTGATCGCCAACTCTAAAGACATTGTGACTCCCTGAGACATGTAATGATGCCACATCTTCAGGTTGACAAACTACTCTACTTCAGCAAAATCGATAGCGTTAATATTCAGTTTCAGTTTCGTATGCTCTCTATCGGTAAGCATTACGTTTATATACTTAAATAGATAGTTATATAACTGTATAAACTATAAGCGCTTACATTTTAATTCGGATGCATGCATTCTTACGTGTAGAATGCCAATTGTGTTTGAGTTTTCGAAAGCAGATGTAATTGAAATATTAAAACACAATTAAGTTCAAATGTAATTTCTGTTTTTAAGTATGTCGCGTTATGTTGAATGTTAGATGAAGTTTGAATGTTTGAATAAGAGGAAGTTCTTGGAAAAAAACTTAATGCAAAATCAACTTTAAACAGAAGTGGCATTTTTGTTTTACTGAGCATTAATTTTGTTAATCAAAACGAAAATTATGCAATTGAAATCAATCGATTCTCATAAAACCTGAAGATATGTTTTTCTTCAAGAAACCCAAACTTTTAAAAGGATAGGTGTTCAAATTATATTTGGAAAGAATATATTTGTATTTTAGTGAGTATAAGAAATAAAATAATGAATGTTATTTTTATACGTTATTTTCCGTGTTACGTAATTTCCATGATCTAGCTTTTGTTATCAACCTCATTTTTGATTACTTTTATAAATTGAATCTTTTAAATGAAGAATCTTTTCTGCTATTCATAAAACCAACTTAAAAGAAATATTTTAATTTTACAAGAAACGCGTTTTTACATTATATTTCCTTCGCTAATACCCAAAACTTTTTCCAGTTTAGCTTCATTTTGTGGAATAGTCGTTGCAAAGTTTATAGATTCAATTTCAAAATAATAGTGGAGTTTGTGAAAAGTTTTTATTTCAGTTGTTCATTCTTTTCCAGTTTTATAGCACACCGGGGCCAGCTTTCTTCGTCAGAATTTTTCGAAAGAAGCCTAACCGCAGTTTAGTTTTACCACTCTTCCACGAGTTTTATAAGAACTTTACACTAGCTTCACCTCCCCACAGTTCTAAGGTATCAAGATTTTAAATATGTTACTCACAAATATTAATTCAGAGCTGAGAAAATAATTTTATTGGGGCATACGTTTATCACAAACTTTAAAATTGAATGCAAATTTTGAAGAGATAATTCACATCATGGGGTACATTAAGTTTTCGTACAATTTGAAATTAGCATTAAAATAAATTTGTTACGGTGAAAATGAAGGTGATTGCATCTAAAGGGCTCATTCAAACACCGAGGTTATAACATGGAATATCGTTTTTTATAATCATAAGTTTCTTTTCAAAAAGGTTTGTTTTCCTGGTTCCATTTTCTGCTGTTATGAGTATCCCGTTTTATAAATTGTGTTGTATTTCTTCTCGTTTAAGTTTTTTTCTTTTCCTTAAATCGTTCTAGTTTAAATTTACTTCGCCATTTTTTTCCTATTTTGGTTACTTACAAGAATTTCTGATTTGTGAATTCTTTTTTTAAGTATTCTGAGTTTCATTTATCATGGATGCTTAGCATCACTCATTCAAAAATTTCTTTTGTGATGCAAAAAAAATAATCTGTCTCTTTATTTCATATATGTGCTCTTGAAACTTACAAATATTTATTTTCTTCAAAAATTTGTGAAAGGTAGTAATTTTGGAGACAACATCATTGCAATAATTCAATAATAATTTTATACTAAGGCAACCTCTTATTGTATGCTGTACAATAATAGACTATTAATTTAGATTAATTATTGAAAATAACAGTTTTCATTAAAAATTCCATTTAATCGGTACATTCGAATCATTTATCATCATTCACGATTTTTTTATCATCTCTGTTTATTGCCTACATTTAATTCCTACATTTTACTGACGATATTTAGCATCCTACAAAAATACATATAACGGTCTAATGACAACCCAAATGAAGTTGAGTCTTTTTTCAAGTGCCTTTGTTATTCTAATAGTGAGTGATATAAGCCGCCCTGGCTATACGGTTCACTTTTCATACCCTAATGTTTGCGTCCGCTAGATGCAGTTGGGCGTGAACTGTGCATTAAATTCTCGAATAATACAGTACCAAAGAAAAATTGTGACCACATCTACTAGAGTTAGAGGGCAATCCCTTTGGGACAATCAATCACAGCTGTCACTTGATATAAGAATAGTTACTGCATTTATGAATGTATTTTTCTTTTATTTGAGGTTCTGCCTTTTATTTGCATATGACATGACTGATAAGGTCTTTTCGTCGTTGTAAAATGGCTTAATCTAGTTGATATGTGTATTTATACTCAACTCTAAACCTCTTCTGAAAACATTAGTTCAAATGTAAGATAAACCACTCAATTCCTAAAATACATAGTGGATTAGAGACGGTTTAGCTGAAGAACTGATGAAATCTGCAATAATTCGCACTTTTTATGTTTAGTTACTATAATTGCTTTTTTAGAATAGCAGGCAGTTAAGATGCGTTTCAAAGCGTATTGTTAAATAAGCCTAAGTAGTTTTCACGTTTTCGCTATCCAGTCTTAAAAGGGATACAATGATGCTGCTGTATTAGGAAAAACAAAAACCCGACATTATTTCCTAATAATTCCACAACAAAAGACTGAATTCAAACCTAGATTCAGAGTCAAACGAAAAAAACTGGAATGAAAACGAGCTTTCTCTATGATTGTAGCGAAATCTAGTATTTAATATGAACTTATTTACACATTTGCGTTCCTTGTTTATTTATAATCTAGTATTTGAATAAAAATAGGCTAAGTGGTTTTTAATAAGAAAAATGTCTGGAAGTCATGGGATTCATTTTGCAATGGTAGGGTTAGTTTTGGGTTTATGACTTAACGGCCATATTTGGCCAAGCTGTGCCAAACGCAAGACATACAGTGTCAAGTAATTGAAAAGCGAATGGAGAGAGGAGAAAAATAAAGATTGCTTGGGCACATCCTGGCGTAGCGATCCAAGACAGCAAACCCCATGGGAAAAGAATAGATCACTAGGGTACCTCGTGTTCGTGAAGACCGTGCGCACCTAAGGATGTGCCCCTGAGGTGGAAATCGTACGGAAGAGTATGTGTTGTTCATTATTTTCTTTGAGGTTTTATCTCGTCAACGTATCGGGGATTTTCCATTGAGCAGTTATCCCGGATCGTCTCTAACAGCCAGTTGTGTTGTTCCAGTGCTACATTAACCTTTTTACTACAGCTATACATATAACTGGCGCGATTCTTATAACTTTCAAAGTACAACTGTAGTGCAGGCCGTAGTCTAAATTCTTTCTTGACCCGATTCTTATAACTTTCACTGTACGAGGCGCGTCCGGAAAGTAGGTTCCGTTCCGTTGTTCCGCCACCGCAGCACTACTGACAGTGTTCCGAGCATGCGCAATAGTCTTCCTTGTCCATTACCTTTCCACTGACACCATTACGGTCAATCTATGTGGTGTTTTCACTTTGTTGTGATCACTAGAAATGTTTAAGAGAATTAAAGAACCAGCCGACTGTGCGATTCGGTCTGTAATTCGTTTCTTGAATGCAAAAAACTTGAAGCCGGCTGAAATTCATTTTCAAGTTACTGAGATTTATGGTTAAAGTGCAATGCATGATGGTGAGATCAGTTGAAAAAACAGGCCCGCAATTTAAAACAAAAGGAGAGGAATGTTTAGTCAAGGAATTGCTTCACGTCTCAATAATCGGCCCCATGCAGCTGGTGTTACTCCAAGGCAATTTGAGGAATTCAGTTGGCAGCAGTTCGATCATTCCCCTACAGCCCAGACCTGGCACCGTCTGGCAATCATTTGTTCCTGCACATGAAGCTTGACCTTGGAGGTCAACTTTGAAAGTGACGACGACACTAAATTTGCTGTAAAGATATGGCCATCATCACATCACTGGCGGGAACTTTCTTTGAGGAAGGTATAGGTAAGTTGGTCACCCGCTATGAGAAATGTCTCAACATCGGTAGAAACTATGTAAAAAATAGTTCAAGAAATGACAGTGTATGTAAACATAAAATTGTCTTGAAAAACAAATATTTTGTCTTTCTGTTAACAA
The DNA here is from genome assembly GCA_947359465.1 of Metellina segmentata. Lineage (NCBI taxonomy): Eukaryota > Metazoa > Arthropoda > Arachnida > Araneae > Tetragnathidae > Metellina > Metellina segmentata. The sequence continues at coordinate 72,481,743 of OX375884.1, forward strand.
AACGGAACTTACTTTCCGGATGAGCCTCGTATAACTGCTGAACCAGTCGTAGTATTCTTTCTTTGCGCGATTCTTGTAACTTTCAAGGTATAACTGTTGTATCGGCAGTAGTCTGTTTTTTCTTGGCGCGATTTTTATAGTTTCCAAGGTACAACTGCTGTAGGGGAAAGTTTGACAAAACCGGGTAGGCGGATAAAACCGGGACCCGGCAATTTTGGCTGGATAATTACTGTCATCTGTTGGATAACGTATAAAAAATTTTATATTTAAAATTTTAATTTTTAGTAAAATTTTTAAAAATTCGATTAGAAAAGTTTCGATTTTTACTCCACCTATTGTACGTGTAGTTTCTAATTGCTTGAAGATTTATTTTAGGTAAGTACAACATCTTATAACACCTCTTTCAGCTATTATTTTAAATTATTAAACCACGTTTTGCTTCATGTTTGAAATATGCTAAGCCTCCTTTTCTGATTAATGGCATTGTCGGATAAAACCGGGACCTTGGCAGTTGGACAGGACCTGGTAGGAAACGGAGCTTGATGTGTGAACAAGAAAAAAAAACCAAAGAACCAGAAAAGTAAATCTTAAAGCAGAAACTGTTTAAGGCCCCTAAGCAAAAAAAACTGTCAAAACAGGGAAGGAAAAAAAAGGTCCAGCATTAAACAGACTCCTCGGCGTCAGATGAAGACGACGTGGAATGTTATGAATCCTGTATGTTTACTAATGTATTGTACGCCAGGTCAAAAGCTCTGGAAGGTTGGATAAAGTGTCTCAACAATAAAGGATGAGCACATGAAGCCTGTAGCAATGCAGAGGATCATTATCAAAATTTTATGTGTGATATCTGCACTAAAACCTTCTTACAAATCTGATTAATTAACTTAATTTTTACTATACATTCCAAATACGTTAAATTCAAAATTAGTCATGTTCCATGATTTTTTAACCCACGTAAGTTCCTCAATGTAGGAAGGCCATTGTACCAATTAATTGTTATAAATAAATATTTATCAGCAAAACCATAACGTTTTTTAATTATTCTTATATATACCCGGTTTTATCCGACCAGGTCGGATAAAACCGGGAACTTGCATACTTCCAAAAAATAACTTATTTACCCTCCAAAATATAGTTATTTCACATTGAAAAATATTTATATTTGGAACTAAAGAACTAATTTATCATTCAAATAGAAAATTTTGAAGCAATTTTATGCACTTAGGGAAAAAAACACATTTTGGGACCCGGTTTTGTCTAACTTTACCCTATGATTTTAGGATCATAAAATATCTAGTAATTTTAAGTCGGTGAACAACTAGATTAAAAAACGTCTTAGGCTAACGTTTGTACACATGAAAGTTTCGTCTGTAATTATATTGAGTATTATCATTCATATCATCAACTGGTACATTATTGTAACATGTTTTCAACTGAAATTTATTGCGTTCTTAAAAGGATGTGTCAAGCCTAAAAACTACGTTAAATTCTAGTTTCAAAACGCATAATATGAAATCATATAAAAGTAGCGAATTTATTCTTTATGTATTCTGAAAAATGTGTTGAGATAACCAAATATTAGCAGATTTGAAATGCCTACTGGTTCTCGAATACAAAATCATATCCATTATGTTTCACAGGAAAATGAACTCCGCAATTTTTGTACTTTGCTTTGAAATCGCATTAGTTTTTTTGTTTAAACTTTCGGAAGGGGATTTAAGACTGAAGTGATTTCCAAAATGCTTTATAAATCAACTCTCCATTGCTTTAAACTAAATGCACTTTGCTGTATTTGCAGTTCTGTTCAGCATGATTTCGTGTTATTTTTATGTGAGAACGAAAGCAAATGTGATAAATATTTCTCTTTTATCCCTTTCTATTGATATTTTCTCGTCTTTCTAATACAAATTACAGCTAAACTAAATGTTTAAAATAATTTTAGATCAGCATTGCTGAAATTTGAAGAAATTTTATTCTTAATTGGATTTTTTATTGTTTGGTTTTTAAACGGTAACAGTAATACGCTTTTTCAAATGTCTTTCTTGTTTTTAACGATCATAAAAAATCAGTAGTATTCAATTCCACTAGCTTATTAAGTGAATATCTGCTATCTTCTTTGAATTACTTTATACAATTTTAGTTATTATTCAAAAACTCTACACAAATTTTGAATATTATATTATGTCATTGTTTATTTATTATATTTTACATTCATAGCAATAAATGAAAATTTACTGAGATTCGTCAACTCTTACAGAAAAAATAAGGGCTTTTGAATTTGAAGTGTGCCTTTGTTTTAAATAAAGTAAGTTAATTAATTTTGATGTGTTTTATTATAAATATGTAATACAAATTTAACGATAATTATGTTTTACGTCTGTTTTTGATTTTACTGCAATTTTCAAAATTCGGACAAAATACCTGCAGAACAATTGTAATTCTTTGGAGCTGTTTTGCAGAACACTGAATATAATTCTGTACCTGGGTTCACTGCATGACATTGGTGAATATCAAGTAAGTTTTTTACCAAACACCGCCAATGCTTTTGCCATTACGAAAGCATTGGCGGCGTATGGCGCAAAACTTTGATATTCGTCAATGGCATGCGGTTATTACAAAAGTACCGTTGTTTAAAAATTCAATCGTTATAATGTGTGTGATTTCAAAGTTCTGATGAAAATTCGTCTTACACATATTCCTTTCAATGAATACACAATGTATTAGCAGCAGTGATACTTCTTCTTGTGACTTATCGCACTATTAATTTAATCCCTAATATTTAAGACATCATTGTTCATTTAGTTATACTTTGAAAATTATGTATAAAGAATTTCAAAATCAACAAATATTAAAATTTACTGACATATTTAATTTATAATTGTTCGTTAATATACAGAAATTCTAAAACTTTTTGTTTGTTTGATTGATCTTATGATAATCTTGTCAAAACCTATTTCAAAGCTATAGTCATGTACAGAAGTGACTATTTTAAGAACTATTTACAGTAATAAGGATATTTATGACATACTCACATGAATTCGGTTAAGCTTCTTTTACCTGAAGGGCTTAAAAAGTAAACATTTCCAATACTGTATTTTTTTTTTCAAATACCTTTATTAATACAGCGTTTCTTTTAACATTCGCACGAACATAAGTTCAGTGTATCACTCTTGACACAATAGTACTTCTACTCAAATCTCAATTATTTTCTAAATAATTAAAAAATATCATGTATTAACAATGAAAGATGATGCTTGATTTATTTGACTCAATCTCACATAACGCATAACAGATCTCAAATAGCTTTTAAATGCCCTTTTTGGGAGGCAATATTAGCAATATTAGGCAATTTCAGCATATTAGAACTTGCAGCAAACACCGATTGTATACCCATTAATACAATCGATGTGTACTTGTATACCGTGGTAGATTCAATCGTAAATCCACCATTGTGTACCGGATTTTCTATTTGAAAAAACGCTAAATATTACCAATACATAAAAACCTATAGCTTCGTTGCAGATCCAAAACTTACAAGAATTTCAATTCTCGTCTAAGATTAGCAACAAGCTTTTTCTTATTGCAACCGAGCTACGTGACACAGAAAGGTAACTGAGGATTACCTTTCCTCGACGTTTCATGAGTTGAATCTGAAAGAAGATAAAAGTGGTCTGTTAAAGGAGAGTACTTACAGGAGGTGATGTGAGAACCCGGACAGCTGTCGCGAGAGTCTTCAGGCTTAAATGCTCCTCTTCGGATTCATTTTCATCCTGGCGCTCTTCCGAAAGGCTGTACATTTTAGATTTGTCTGCCATTTTTTGTCTGCACGTATCTTTCCCTGTGGGCAGAGTCGACGTCGCTCTGTCCCCGGAGCAGTGGAATGGACAGCCCATGCCCATGGCTCAAACTGGAAGAGAACATCCGAATAGTACATGGATTGCATTCGAATTCAGATGAAATCATTTAGTATCACAGGAATGGGTACTTCTTTAAGATAAAGACCTGGGTGCAATCGCTTTTGCAGTAAAATTAAGAGACTGCACGTGTTATGCATGTATTTAATCATCCTAGTGGTTTCGACGAGATATCTCATCCATCAAGATGTGACCCATTTTGCTTATAACGAGATGTCTCGTCCATCAAGATCTATCAATTTTGCTAATAACTAAATGTCGCATCCATCAAGATCTGACCGATTTTGCTGATAACGAGATGTCTCGTCCATCAAGATTTGACCAATGTTGATAGTGACATCGTGCTATCGCCTATTTCTTGATGTTGAGCAAATCAAGATCTGGTCATTTTTATTATAAGGATGAGAGAGGACGAGATATCTCGTCCACCAAGATGTCTTTAGTTTTGCTAATGACAAAATAAGTCGTCGAGACAACCACCAGGAGCATTAAAACAAATTACGAGAACAAAATTGATACAAACTTATTTATTCCACTATGATTCATTTTTACTTGAAGGGCTAGTAAACTTCAGTTACGAAGTTCTTTCACGAAAGAGCAAGTAATTGAATCTTAGCGCCAAGAAGGTTGGTTTGGCGACCCAACTCGACGATTGACTGCCTTGTTTACTGTATTTACGTAACTGTATAAGCAAGGCCGATATGATAAGGAAGTACCCACGAATTTCGACTTTCTTTTCAAGGCGGCGAAAGTTCGATTTCTGAAACTAAATCCGAGTGCATTTCTCTGTATTCTGTCAGTTGAACTTTCCTTGCGTGTGCATGTCCATTACATGTCTTTTTTTGGTGCAGCATGGTAAATCCTTATGGCATGAAAAGCACTCAACCCAACCCTTTCTCCATTTGAAACACCTCCTTGTTTATTAAAGTTTCAGCGTTCCTCCTAAATACTTTCACAGGCTCTTTTCGATTAAGCTCTCAGCCCCGTAGACAAATCCCAAGAAAATACCGTCGTTTTATAGCAACAACTTATTAACCTTCCAGGTGGTTTTGACGAGGTATCTCTTTCATCAATATATGACCAATTTTTCTTATAACGGGATATCTCGTCATTCTGCCGAATTATTTTATCGTGACGCGATCAAGATCAAATCATTTTTCTAACGATGAGATATAAAGTCCATCAAAATCTGATATTGATTTCCAACTGACGAGAAACCTGTCAAGGCTACCACCAGGAGAGTAAACTAATAATTTTTCGCCGTTTTTCAAGGTTGGTTGGTTTTGGGGTATTTATGACGCAAGGATCATATTTGGCCATGTTGCACCAGACATACGACTCTAACAATATCAAGTAATAGACAGACACACAATGAAAGTTTTCCTGGCACAGAAGAGACAAATACACCCTAGGAGGAATGTACCTGACAGAATACGAACCTGCGCTGCCTATAGCTGTTTTTCAAGGTAAGAAATTGTAATATATTTAAAAGATTATTATATTACGAGCGTTTTTATTCCATTATATATTATTTTTTGACCAAAACACTATTCAAAGTACTAAAGAGTAATATATGTTTGTCGGGTAGGTATTTAAATTTACGTCACATCAGAGCGACGCAACAGGAAAAATTGTGATAGTCCGTGGACAATACAATGTAAGTTTCAACCACGGTCAGAAGGCGAGGTCACACTTGTTGTGGGATCCCACTCTCTGAACCTCCACGCCAACATAGTAATTTTTAGTTAACATCGTACTAGAGCTACACAACGGGCTATTTACGACGATCCGGGATCAGTCCCTTACAGGAAAGATCCTAGGACAACACCTCGTAATTTTGAACCACGGTCAGATGACGAAGCAACACCTGAGCTGGCATCCCACTCTCCAAACTTCCACACCAACCCAACGTGAGGACTTTCAGCCACGACATATATAAGGTGCACCAGCCGCCTCTACACCATACGCTTACAAACATCCATGCCCGGACCCGGATTCGAACCAGGAACCTTTCGATCTAGAGGCTAACACCTTAACCACTATACCGGTTGGTCGGCCACCACGCCAACATGGAACATTTGACGACGCAAAATATTTAAAATGCATCAGCCATCTTTGTACACGAAGGTCTTTGGTTGGATTCGAACTCGCATCCCTCCGGTTGCTAATCCGTTACTCTTCCGATCGGGCTACCATGGCCTTCCAACTTATGAGGACCTGAGATAAGCGAATGGTTCAAAATTACGTTGTGTCCTCGGATCTTTCCCATGTGGGACTGATCCCGAACCGTAGACAATAGCCCGTTGTGTTGCTCTAGTACGACGGTAATTAAAAATTACCAAATTACTGAGGTAAGGGATTTTTAATTAACGTCGTAATAATATCGATATCAAGAGCAGCGCAATTGTTTTGGTATGGGAACATGGAGGACTTTGTGACCACGACCTATTTAACGTGCCACCATTAGCGAACACGACGGTCTTTAGCCAGGTCTAAGCGTCAATCTCGCAACCATCAGAATTGCAGGCTCCGTCGAGGACAGAACCCACAACCCTTCCGATGCTAGCCCGACGCTTTACTGACTGAGCTACCGCCTGACCAGGGGGTTACGATATGTGTGAGTGAATGGATGTGTGAAAAGGACCTTCCTGTAAAACGGATGTGTCATTTATGAAGAAGTCCAACCCTCCCTGACAATGGCACCCCATTGGGCCATAAAAGGCCCACACGACAACAACAACAAGAGCAGCACAATGAGCTATTGACGACGGTATGGGATCAATCCCAACGGGAAAGATCTTATTACAACACCACGTAATTTTGGACTACGGTCAGATGACGAGGCAACATCTTAGCTGGCACACCCACACTCCAAACTTCCACTTCAACCCAACGTGAAGACTTTTGGTCACGAAGATTTAAGATTTAAGTCCAGTTGGAAGAGTAACGGATTAGCAATTGGAGGGTTGCATGTTCGAATGCAACCAAGGTCCTTCGAGTAAAAAGGGGGCTGGTGCACGTTAAATCTGCGATGGCCTCAAATTCACGTTGACGTGGTGTGGAAGTTTGGAGGGTGAGGTGCCAGCTCAGATGTTGTATCGTCATCTGACCGTGGTTCAAAATTATGAGGTGTTATCCTTGGATCTTTCCCGTTGTGATGGATCCCGGACCATTAATAATAACCCGTTGTGTTTCTCCAGTACGACGTTAATTAAAATACCAACCTACCAACATTACTTGAAATTGAATACAATTGGTATCTGGCTCAACATGGCTCTTTCCCCATAAAACCTCTTAACCAACCAATCAACTTGGTCATCATCCAGACCTCCAGTTGAAGAATACCTGAATTTGAATACCAGTACAGTCACGTGGAAACTCGTAGAGGATCGGAATCTACTTTAAGTCGAAGATCCCTGTCTCCTTGCACCCACATGCTGAGGAAAGTGACAGTAGAACGACAAACCAAACCATTTCATATTCAGACACCCGAAAAACATGTCCCCATTCCGATACACAAAAAGAACATATATTTAGAATTTAAGATACCTTCAATAAATTTACATGCTTGATAGTGATCATACATGGTTTATTTCACGAATCTTCAGATAAAATCCGAGCAAATTCAAAGCTGTAAAAAAATTGTTTCAATCGGATCTTACAATGCTTGAAAGCAGGAATCCATATTTCTGACACTCAGATGGATTATCATTGCATCACCCAACATTATTTTCCCATAAAATATTGATTTTAGATGCACTTTTCTTCACTGTATCGAATGTGTGAAGCGATTCGATTCGGTGGATTTGGGGCTGATATTTCATCTTCCATGCAAAAAATAAGATTGAAATAAACGTGTATATATCCTTAAAAAAGCTATGGTTTTATAAAATGTCAGATAAAAATTGTTAGACCATATATAGAATCTCGACGCATTATTTATTAGGATAAAGTAGATGGAAAAGCTCATTTTTGCAATGTTCCACAGTTTTATTTTTTTTGGACTAAGAACAAGATCTTCAAATCTAATTCATCGAATAAAGCATTATTCGAACTAGGGATGCGACATCGATGTCAATGTTTTCAAAACATCGATGTTTTAAAAAAAAAAAATGTATTTAACATCGATGTATTGGGGTTGATATTTTTGTAACATCGATGTTTATACTTCTCGATGTTTTTACGTTGTCGATGTTTTATTTTTAAATAAAAAAAGTATCGTTATAAAAATTTAAAAAATAACCAAGTAACATATTTTTTATAATCAGCAAATTGAACATAATTTTAGACCAAAGTGACCAAGAGTGAAGGGTCTGAAAAGTAGGGATGCGACATCGATGTCGGTGTTTTCAAAACATTGATGTTTTATAAAAAAAAAAACATCGATGTATTGGAAATGATGTCGCATCACTAGTTGCTAAACCAGTTTTAAGAAGTGTGGAAAAAAGTTTAAATACACTGAATTTTAAAAACATCGATGATTTTGGGGCAATGTATTATCCAGATCGATGTTTTAATTTTGAACATCGATGTTTTAAAACGTCGATGTTTTGCTGTCGATGTCGCATCTCTAATTCGAACTCGATATTGAATTCTATGGGTCTATTAAAGCAGGACAATAATTCTTCAGAGTATAGATATAATTTCAATCAACGACAGCTCATTTTTATCTTATCTCAGAGATTATTACAAATGTTTACTCTGCATTATCTTTAACCTACTACATTCTACTGAGCACTAAAGGTACAATAACAAGTAAGGGTTTAGGGACTTGACTAGCTTGTTATGACCAGTTCGTCATGACCAGTCCTTATAGAATTGAAGAACATAAATATCACGATTCCGAACTTTAAAACTTTGCAATACCAAACGTGTATTGGTTTCTTAAATAAGTTAAGTTACTAATTTATATAATTGAAGTCAGTCTTGTTTGCTATTTCGCTAATGAATTTTCCAGAGGAATTATATTATTACCATAGAGAAAAATTAAATTACCATAGTTTAAAATTTAATTAACATTAATGGTTTTTATCCGAATCCATTTTTTGTGTCCGCCTATATATATAATTACATAACGCACTTTCGCGTAAGTTATTATATTCCTTAAACATCTAGCCGACCAACCGGTCTGGTGGTTAAGGTTTTAGCCTCTAGATCGGAAGGTTCCTGGTACGAATCTGGATCAGTGCATGGATGTTTGTAAGCCTATGGTATAGAGGCGGCTGGTGGACCTTAAACCTGTCATGGCCGAAAGTCCTCACGTTGGGTTGATGTGGAAGTTTGGAGAGTGGGGTGCCAGATCAGGTGTTGCCTCGTCAACTGACCATGGTTCAAAATTACGTGATGGTGTCCTGGGATCTTTCGCTTGGGAGACTGATCCCGAATAGTCGTCAATAGCCCGTTGTGTTGCTCTAGTACGACGTTAACTAAAAATTACCAATTACCCTTAGGAAATTAATCCCTGACCGTCTTCAATAGCCCGTTGTATTGCTTTAGTACTACGTTAGTTAAAAAATTACGAAATTCCTTAAACTTCTTCAACATAAATATGGCTACAATAAGAGATTTTCAGGGAAGACAAGCCACCGAAAGACAAAAATGTTTCTTCCTGTCATTCATTGCGAAATAGAGGAAGCATGCTCTATCGGATACGTAGATAGGTATTTTAATTAACTTCGTACTGGAGCAACAGAACGGACTGCATGCTCTATCAGAAAACGCTGTAATGTAGATGAAATAACGATCGAAGTTTGTTTACATTAAAATTCGACTTTCGATAGTTTGGTTGTTTTTATGGCGCAAGGGCCATATTTGCCAAGCTGCGCCAAACACGACACAGCGTCAAGCGAAAATATCATAAAAAAGGATAATAGAAGTAGTGAGAGGAACGTAGTAGTGAGATGGAAATAAAAAAAATTGCTTTAGAGTATCCTTCGAGTGCCCGTCTTTCTAAAGACAGTAAACCACATGGGAAAATAAAAATCCCTCATGTACCTAAGGTCCGTGAAACCGATTCATGCCTAAAGGAGATGTATCCCTGAGGACTATTTTCAATAGGCAACATCCAAAGAAAGTAATGCGTAGAGGAACAAATAACATTTCAACCGTTTTAACCGTTAGAACTCAAAACTACTATTCAAAATTGGTTTTCTTGGCCTCAAAAGCCTTACGAATATATCTTTTACACAGCTCTTAAAACTATTCTGAGCCATCTATAAACCTACATTATTAATAGTTGAACCCGTTCCCAGTTTCTCTAATTTTTTGTTGGAATACCGTAAATACGGAAAACTCTATACAGGTTTTTTCCTATGACTGGTATAAAAGTAAACTTTTCCTAGCATTAAGATATCCGACCACATTAAAAATGTCATTTTTGACCAAGTATTCCAAAAAAAGTTTTTGATCTTATTCTATAAAGTATTTGTTTGACTTTCCAAAATACGTTTGATTTTTTTTTCTCTAAGTTAATTAGTTTCAGAGATATTAAGAATTTAATAAAGGTGGGATAAAACCGGAAGTAGGTATGGAAGACACCCGAAGTAGCCATCAAAAGACCAAAAACCAGTCAAAATTTAAATTTAAAATTTATTATTTTTGAAATATAATTTTAGAAAGTTTTCTCAGATGTTTAAATGGTTTCTCTTTTGGAACTAGTGTGAACATTTTTAAAGAGAAGTGAAGAACAAAATTGTTTACACAAACAGTAATTACTTCAATATTATTATTATTAATCAATTCTACTAGCATTATTACTTCAAATGTTATAACAAAAAGTTCTTGCTGGATTCTCGTAAAACTTTGAGAACATTTTCTTTATAATGTTGTCTAGGAAATGAACTAGAAAATAAGTATATTGAGTTGAAAAGTTTTTAAATCATGGCCATTTATTTAAGAAATAAGACTAAAACTATCAAAAATCTTGTATTCATTTTTCGATCGCTTGTTAAAGTTTTGTTTATTCAAATATCCTTTTGATTCTAGTTCATTCCCTAGAAAAATGCATGTAGTTTATTTTTGTAATTGATTTAATAGATTATTTTCATATAGCAAATTTGAAGTTTTTGACAAATTTCTAATTATTAATAATTATCATTTTTACAAAATCATTAATATATATTTTAAATATTTATAGCCCAATGCTATTGTTTAATAACATTAAACATAAAAATATCATTAAAATGTTTCTATACCACATTAAAAAAAAAAGGGTCTCGAAAGGGTTGGGATGCCTTAAACTGTTTCAGGAACGAAACATTGCTTGATATTAGTCTCACAGCTATATAACTATTGAAACACTCGTCAGGTAGGTAGTTAATTAACGTCTCCCTGGAGCAACGCAAGGGGAGATTGGCAATGGTGCGGATCAAACCCCTAGGGGAAAGATCCGAGGTCAGTACCATGTAATTTCGATCCCCTGTTAGATGACGAGGAAACACCTGAGCTGGTACCCCACTCTTCCACAATCGTCCACACCATGCCAACTCGATGACATTTGTGGCCGCGGTAGATTTAACGTGCACCAACCCCTTGTACACGACGGTCCTTGGCTGGACCTAGTTTCGAACTCGGAACCTTCCGGTTGATAATCCGGCTCCTAAAATACTCCTCAGTCCTAACTATCACCAATGGAAAGAACGCAATAACTTCTTGCCATGCCATAATAGTGGTGCCTCCAAAACTTAAACTCCACCCAGTTCTATCGATTTTATGATCAAACAACTTTCATTTAAACATATCTCACATCAAAAATTAGGAAATGGAAGAGTAATTTCCCAAATTATTAGTTCAAAGCATTCCCGAAATTCATCTACGTTTGAACGTAGATGCATTTCAGCATTCCAGGAAACTTCCTAGATTGCTCTGCCCGTTTCCTGAAAATGTTTGAGTGGTTGGTTTTGCGTTTTTGGCACAATGGCCATATTTGGCCAAACTGTGACAAACAGCACAGCTATTCAACCAAATTCATCTACGTTCAAAGCATTTCAGCATTCCAGAATACTTCTTTGATTGTTGTGCATGTTTCCTGAAAAGGTTTGGTTGGTTGGTTTTGGGGAAAAATAGTCATATTTGTCCAGGACAATGCTAAATAATTGTGAAACGAAAGATGACGAGAAGTAGGGATAGATCACATGGGCATCCTGTTGTCTCGACCCCCATGTTACTACATGGGTGAAGTACATGGGTAAAGAATAGATTTCTAAGTTTCCTCGCAGAAAAAGTTCGTAATTCTAGAATTACCAGTTAGTCGTATTGTAAATCAAAGGTATATATAGCCTGTATCTGAAACCACGATCCATGAGAATATAGATATGTCATTCGGTTACAAACTAATCCTTCTATTTTTTGTTTCATATATTTTATATCCCTCTATTTTAAAAATAACATTAATCTGAGGAATTTCATTTTTCATAATGTGGAATTCATATATTTTTGGAAAGTCATCCCCCGATATCCCATTAAAGACTGAAATATTGAGTTATTCTGTAGAAAGTTCGAGCCTTTTGTGACGCGGCATAATTTTATCCAATCAAAAGAATGCAGAGGAGCTAAGGAAATAAAGCTCTGTAATCTCATTATGGGTTGCAAAACTCGCGTCCTCTACAGTTTAAAATACTAAAAAGCCCTCGGATTTGGTAAAAAATGAATAAAATTTACTAAAAGCCTTAGAACAGAAATTAATTAAAATGGAAGCGCCTTTTAAATTGAAAAAAAAAACACAATTTCGTTATATTTAAAATTTTTAATGGAATCAAAAATTTCGTCTGGCGCGTTTCCTCACTATATCAAATATAATCACTATTTGGTTCTTTTTAGTTTGTTACGGATGATCTTACAGTTTTTATCTATCAGATTTCTCTCAAAAGAAAGCCAAAAGAGAGCAATTTAAAGATGAAGTAGAAATTTTGTTAGAAAACTTAATTGTATCAATTTCTTTGTTTTTAGCGCTCCTGGTGGATTTTATGACGATGCATCTCGTTATCACCAAAACCATTGGTACATCTTGATGGACGAGATATCTCGTCATTAACTGACCTGATCGTGATCTCGCCATCACAAAAATATCGGCAATATCTTGACGCTATGTCTTGTCATTAGCAAATTGATCAAATCTTGATGGACGAAATATCTCGTCATCAACAATATTGATCAGATTTTGATGAACGAGATTTTTTGTCGAAACCATTTGGAGGGTTACGATTGCTAGTAGCTTGGCGTATAACTTTATAAACCGACATACTATTAAGAACTATGCGTACATTTTTAATAGCATGTTGTCTTTGGTCCATTTCTATTTCTATTCAAAAGTGCCCAATTTTCTGGAATACTATCAAAAATTTGGATCTATTCAAAATAAAAACATAAATAAAATGTATGTAAGACGTACAGTTAGTTTTTGGTAGTTAAATTAACGTCGCATTTGAGTATCACGGCGGGCTATTAGTCATACAGTATTCAATCCAAGTATTCATTAGCATATTATCGTATTTACCAGGGTAGCTTCGCCCAGTTTAGTCTTTTTGGGGTTAAGGGTGATTATACTGCGTATAAGTATTTAATACTTAACAGTAGTAGAAGGCCTTAATAGCACTCATATATTGATTCATTGTTGATTGAACAATAAATCGTCAAATTAGGAAGTAGCGATTTCTTGATTAGTATGGCAGTAATCAAGACAGATTTTGAAAAAATTTGCCAACTCGTATCACAGTGGCATTATGCGTAAAATAATAAGTACCATATGAAAATAGTAAGCCCATATTTGAATTTTAAAATTCAAATACGGACTTCGTAAATTTCATTATTTAGAAGTTGGTTTGATTCTTGAACAAATCAAGGCGAATATTTGGACCCAGTTTAGCCACAACCGAAACGGTGTTAAGTTTCATCGGTGAGGAGAAAATATAGACAAACTGACATTTTTTAAACAATAAGTCACTTACACAAAAAGAAAAATAATTTTTCTACAAATAATTATTTAACAATATGTATCAAGTTCATCCTGGAGTATTTTTTGATTGATTACGAGTGAAAAAAACCAGTTCAAGTATTTACTGCAGACTCCGTTGCACCAATTATTTTATGACGGATTTTGCTAACATCTAGTGTGATTTTTCACTCACTTGATTATGTAATTATTGACTAATAAGTAAGATCTCCAACTGTGTGTGTATGAAATAAGTTTCGAACAAAATAAAATAATCCATCAAAATGAAGAAAATTTATTTACTCAAACATTGGAATCCTATTTTTTCGACAGTCATCCTTTCCTATCACATTTTCTCAAGCATGCATAATTTTTAAATTCCGTTCACGAAGAAAGTTTGTGGTTTGTTTTTGCAGCATCTTAAACCATCGGATGAAAAATGGTGACCCTTCAACGTTCGTTCAATACTGGAAAACAGAAGTCATACGGTGCTAGGTCTGGGCTGTAAGGAGGAGGAACAAGAATCGGTAGATGGAGTTCTATGGCGTAAAGTTGAATATTGGTCAAGCTTCTGCAAAGGAACGAGCGTCAATTTTAGACTCATCATTGTTTCAATCTTTTGTTGAATACAAAGTAACCTTGCTATGAGATGTAAAAGAAGAATCTCCTTTTCACTCTCAAAGTAGAAATAGCATCTAAAACTGCTATTGATCTCCTCTTTGTGTAGCACTAATGACCACGGAACGCTATTCTTCAAAGATTTCAAACAGTTGATAGAAAAATTTCGGGTGCACAACGCAGCATCGGCGACTAGAATGCATGCATAAACATTATTCTTCCTCAACTACTAGCGACACGTTGCGTTGGAATTTGGAGATCAGTCTTCGTGTAATAAATAGATCAGTTAAATGCGAAAGTCTGTATGGAGATTTCAAAGATTTCAAACAGTGAAGATATGAAGCTCGTGTGCACTACACAGCATCGGCTTCTGGAATGCATACGTAAAAGTTTTACTTCCTCAACAACTAGCGACACCATGTGGTGGGATTTGGAGATCAGCCTTCATGCAATACATTAGTTATATACTGAAGGCTGTATGGAGGTGAAGTTGGTTGGAAAACTGAAGTTGTCTTTAGGAGTAGTGAGAAGTGGTTGTTATAGTGAGTCACTAGCCTCTTCACCATTACAGCATTCCTTTAAGACGACCAAAATCAATGTTTCATGTCATTCAAATCTAGAAGACTGACGGTGACGCCAAATAAAATTGACGGTGAAAGAAGGGCCATTCATTAAATTGTCATAGAAAATTATACCTATTGAGATATTTATTACTGCACCTCGTCTGTTTCTGAAGTATGAACTAATTCCAGTTCCCTGAAATAACTAATGGAAGTTCGTTATCATTAGACGGAGCTTAATTGTATTACCTTAAAGGTGTGGTACAGGTAAATTATGACTTTTAAATAGGTTCTCTAAAGGTGTACAGTTATTTAAAATAGTTAAGGTTTAACAGAGAGTTAAATCTTTGGAAGGGGCTGCATCATAAGCGCAATTTAAACAGTTATTAAAGAAAATATACACATATATAGGCACAATATTTAACTACTCCAAACTGCGCTGCTATACATAATGCCTAGTACAACCAAACTAAAGAAATCTTCCTTCATTAGACAGTCTAGAAAAATATTTTACTTTAAAAAATTTCTTAAAGGAATACAATGCTGAAGGAGCATCGAAAGAAGATCTTACAACTGAAGAATTCAAAGAAAGAATGGATGAATTGTTCTTTATATATATATATACATACATAACTTTTGGTTCATTTCTACAAGAGCTGTTTTCTCTCTAGTAATTAATTTAAAATAAAAATGTATATTGCTTTTAATCGATCTTTCGTTGAATACTAGGAAATATTTCCATTTATCCCGAATATAGAGATTTAAGCTTCTTTGTTGGCGCTGCTTTTAGAACCAAAAAACAATCAACTTTTCTTTGAAAGTGTATGCGCATTCTTATCGTCTTTCATTAATTTCATATGATAAAAGTGTATTAATTACATATTTTACTTTAAAAATCAGTATGAAGATTGGGTTAAAAATTATCACGACTAATTTTATTACTACCAAAATATTGATTTTAAAGCATTCCCGTGATTTTTTATTGAAATCAAAACAATTAATTGAACAAATGGAATACTATATAGTTGAAAACTAAATTTCCGATATTGATGGATTTTTTTAGTGATACTACTAAAGCAAACATGAAAACGCCTCCATAGATTCATTTAATTAATAAACTAAATTGAAGCATTAAAATTTTTAATTTTGTTTTTCATTTCGAATCTAGTTTGTTAAAGACATTTCTAATTTTATACAATCTTTACTTTTTTCAAATTGAAGGAGATATATATATATATATATATATATATATATACGTATATTATAAACGGGATGAATTGGTTTTTCCGGCATAGTGTAATTGGTTTTCCTCTTATTTTTTGCGTTTACAACTTTATCCAAACCTGAAAAAATTAATTTATTAATCATTAAATGTAGTCTTCTCTACCATTGCATGTTATCACTTTCGACTCCTCTGCACATCTAGGACAACCCCCTCCCTCCCCAAAAAAAGGAGGATAACTATATAACCTAGATTTTCTTCATGGTTCTATAGATGAAGTGTGCTATCCAAATTGAGCAAACGTAATAGATTGGTATTGGATACAGACGTCAACTATGCCTTATATACAGATTATTTCCATGTATATATGTATAACGGAAGTTAATAAGACAAAATATAGTAGATTTCAATATATTTTTTGAAGCTTATATAGTTGCAACTACTAAAAAATCTGTGCTTTAAAAACGATAAGTTTTTTGACTCTTAGATAGGTAAGTTCTCTTATCTGTGTTTCAAAACTTTTTTATTTTCATTGCGTTACTATCAAACTTGCAATCCACACAGGTGCTGTGTCCACAAATATCTAGCAAGACTTAACACTTCAATCTAAACCCATTTTATGATTCGTCTTGGAATCCAATGCCCAGTTCAAACCAGAATTATACCTACCAGGCCTTCGAATTGAATTCCCTCAAATAATTACAACCTTTTAAAAGCTGATAACCTACGCCAATGGATCGACCAATCGGAAGCATTTGCCAATTTTCATACCCTATTGGCCGATTCCGAGGCTGGGTATAAAAATACTGTGAGATAGAATTTGAGAGAAATCTGGATTTTCGTCGTCTTTTCCCCTTGTTGCGGAAAAACCCATGTTGGAGGGCTTTTATTGCTGCCACCATGTTCTTTGCTTTTAAAATCACAACTAAGTGAAATCTGACGGTGATATCCTTCGATTTTAAGTCTTTTATTGGATTTTTAATACAGTTTATGTTGTTCACGCAATACCCTTTTTCTTATATATACATGTGTGTATTTATTTTGGAATAAATCAGTTCTTTTTAAATGAACTTTGAATTCATTTCATGAAACTCCGGATTGCTCAATACGTTAGAGTAATCCTGGTCTTTATTTTCAGTTACGACAGATTCATAGATAAATTGAAACGCAACGCATATTTGTACTAATCGCTACCCGGTAAATAATTCGGACCAAAAACAGGTAGTAATAATTGTGTTAGTATAAGATTTAAACTTTGACCTGTTTTTTTCATTGACCTATTAAACATAACTTTGAAACGCTTATGCCATAGAGTACATTAACCGAAATCCGCTATTTATAACTGTTTTTACTATTGATGCATGGCTACTTGATGCGTGGCAGAATGAATGGGACGAAGGGGAAACAGGCAGGACGGTGCACTATGTGTTACCAAAAGTGTCACTAAAATCATCAAGTTGGACCAGGGAAGAGACACTTTTCTTCACAGGGCACGGCCCATTCCCATCCTACCTAACGAGGTTTAAGAAAATCAAGTCCGAAAACTGCTCCTGTGGTGAAATTGGCACGCCTCTACAGTACTTCACAGTTTGCCCCCTTACAGCGTCATGTCATATGAGAACACCTACTGACCACCTCAAAATTACATGGCTCAGGAACATTGCATGCAACAAGGGCTCGAGGGTTAAAATTATTAACATGGTGAGATTCATTGAAAATCATCAGGACTTGATTATCCTAAGAGACTAAGAAAAACGAACTTTTTTCTCACCTTGCATGATGTGTATATATATATATATATATATATATATATATGTATATATATTTTTTTTCTGTATAGTTGTAAGGATGTATAAATGTAATGTAATGTGTTCTAACATTCTGGGTAGACATGTCCACCTTGGTGGCTTGCTCTACTCATCCAACCACACTTATTTAAACTGGTACAGTGTCTCACGACACTAGGCACGGGAGTTTGTGTTGGTGTTAGTTAGTAGGTTTTTACAGCTGCAATATTCTGACTATTCTGTTTTACACCGTGTCATTTAGAATTAAGGATTTGGTGATTATTTTTTCCGTATAGTCATAGAAACATTTTTTAAATAAATTGTCTTCAAATCAATTTTACAGCACACATGTACACACAAAACACAAAATTAGTTTGTAAGCATTTGAGAATTTCCAATTAAAATATGCAGAAAGTAGTCAAATAAAAAATATTTTATCTTAGAAGAATATTCAGAGTTGTACAAATTTTAATAATGTAGCATTTACACTTGAAGTTCCAGAAAACAAGCCTATGCAAACTACACAGCAATACCATATATGCATGTCATTGGTTGCGCCTTCCATGACATTTATGTTGGTATGTCCACTGCGCTAGAAACCATTGATTTGTAGGCGGCGCAGATTTGATTACTGTGAGGAGCGTATATTTCTTCCTGCGTATATTTCTCTCGTCAGTGTCAGTAAAACTTTCATTGGGAATGTACGCCTATTATTGATATTGCAAGTCTTGTTTCTGGTGGACGAGCATGGCCAAATACGATCTTTGCGCCATAAATCCCAAAAACCAACAAACACGACATCATATATGAAGCTATAGGCATCTGAAACACTTTTCTGCCATGAGACTGGCAAGTTACCATGATTTAAGCAATTTTCAGCGAAGTTTAATAGTTGGAGCTCCAAGAAGGGCTATAGAATTTCTGAGGGAGAGAAGTTTGGATTACTTTCATGGATTACCATTTAAAGGGTGTACCGTTACTACAAGAATTCTGTCAAAATCTGTAAATTACGACAGCAGTGTGACCGTAAAAAGACTTTGGATTAACACGATCAGCAATGGGCTGGACAAGAATTGTGTCATGTGACAGACGGGTAACTCTACCTCAAATCGTATTGGAGTTCAATAGTGTACTTTCAACAAACATCAGCGCGAGGGCTGTGCAACGTTCCCTCAAAGATAATATTGCTTAGGGGATCAACATGCAACTCAAGTACCCTCGATGAATAATCGACACACAGCTATGCTCCTTACCTGGAGCAGAAACACCATCACTGAACATTTAGTGACTAGAAACTAGTAGATATGAAGATGAAGAAGAACGTTTTCAAGTGTTTCAGACAGAATAGAAGGACCTGTGCGTGGAGAAATTCCCATGAAGTCATTTGATATCAAATTAATTTTAAAGCTAAAATTTAAACAAATTGATTTTTGTCATTTTGAATATCTACTATCCCCTTAAATATGAGAAGATAGTTCCGATACAGGTGAAGGCTGTGCAGCAGCAAGAGGTCTGTGCAGAGTTCAAATCTATTTTTAAAAACAAAGTCTAGATTATAGCCAAATGTTTCATTTCTTCATACTAGGCCGTTATTGAGTGCATATTTTAAATAAAAAAATCGTACGAAATTTCTAGATCAATTACCCATACAAAAATAATCAACTTCGCACTAGAGCACAACAGGCTATTGTCAACGGTTCGGGGTTTATTCTAAAGGGAAAGATCCAATGACAACACCTCGTCAAATTGAGCCACGGTCAGATAACAATAAAGTATTGGAAGTTTTTCATTCCCTTTTTATCATGGTATAGAATCTGCATACTCTCTAGTCGTCGTATAAAAATGAAATATATAATTATCGAAGCCTAAAAGATAAATTACATAGTTAGAGCAACACAACGGGGTATTGCTGACGATCCGGGATTTATCCTGAAGGGAAAGATCCGAGGACAACACCTCGTCAAATAATGATAAAGTATTAGAAGGAGTTTTCATTTCTAAATCATGTCTTGAAAAAGTAGTCGCTGAAAAAAAAAACACCCGTCTTCATTCAAGCAATTTTAAAAGTAGAGAAAATTTAAAGAAAACGTCAATAAGAACTAACGTCTTCTATAAATTTAAATTCATAAAATTTGCATAAGGGACCATCTTCATATACAAATGCGCACCAACTTCATAATTTCCAAACGGAACCCCCTATTTCGACAAACAATTTCAAATCTATACCAAAATGTAACTTCAGTAACCAAATTTCGTGTCATTAGGTCTTACAATTTCAAAGTTTTGAGTACAGAACGATTCGATCTCCTAATATTAAATCAGTTCTTACGCTTCGATGTATATTTTACTAAACTAGATGGATCCACCCCTTGCTAGCCTCTGCTCGCCAACTCCCAGAGATTGCTAAGTAATTCCATTTGGTTTGCTTCGCAAACCAAAACTCTTTTCGCAGTCAATCTCCTGCGACTACGAAACCTCCTCCCCCTGCTCGCCTCCGTTCACTGACGTCACGGCGACTTACATCGAGGCTTTCATTCCCGTGAGCCTCGGTTTCATGAAGGCCGTTTGACGTTGGATCTCCGCACGACTGCGCGAGGAACAATTTGTACACTATAGCGAAATTATACTTTTCATTGCATCGAATTTATTTATGAACCAATTTCAAAATTAATAATTCCGTAAAAAAGAGTACATTCTAAGGTTTCCTGCGATGTTTTCAAATATAAAAACTAGTAGTAATAAGATATAGATATTACAGTTTTTAAAACAAGTAACGAAAATGTCACGAATTTAAAAAAAATATATCTGGAACCAAATTGAAATTTCTAAAAAAAAACTCGGCGTTGTGCAAAAATTCACATTTAGAGGTACTCTAAAAAATCACGGCTGAAGGCTGGAAATTTGTACGTCTTTTGTTCACTCGTATTAAAAATTTCGCTTTTTTCGACTTTAACACTTAGTGCACCCTAAACTAGTGACCGCATCGTAAAAAAATCTTGATCCAATCTTCATCTTGTTCCCTGTATAATTTTGAACAAACCATGTTAATTTCGTAAATTTCTTATCCGTACTTTCTCGGGAAACCGTCTAGAATTGAGCAAAAAAAGCCAGTTTTCAAACCTGCGGAAGCGGACAGGGGCAGTAACTTTTTTTAATATAGAGATAATATTTCAATATCGCTGATATTTTGTACCATGTTTCTGTTAAAAACAACCCAAACAAAATCCACTTAATATTCTAATTTGAAAATAATTTTTAGAATGATGTAATAATTATCAAATCAATGTTTGGAAAAATTACGAATTGGAGCCTGATTATATATTGATGGGAATCGATTCAGAAGAATTTTTGGGTATGGCCGTAAAGAATTTCAACTCTTTTCACTAATTAGTCTTTGCGCTACATTAAATATTCCTCATTATTGCGATTTTAGAGGGCAATCAAAAGTTTAAAAGACGTTTGATGAACCTCGCATAGAAATTCTAGCATCGGTTGTACTTGTATAGTAAACATAATAATATAATACTCAAGTCGTTCACTTGCGTAATAAATATAATAATTCTCAGATCACTGAAAAATACTTTTGAAATAATGTTCCTAATTGGAATTCTAGTAGCTCTATAACTACAATATATATATATATATATATATATATATTATTTATATATATATCTAAAAATAGCGAATTTCTATTTCGATATGATCCCTGAAATTTGCACAGACTTTAGGATGGAATATATCGGGGTATAAAAGTAGTAAAGTCATGAAATTTAATATTTAGACTACTTTAACGATGCAGAATCTGATTATGGTATCAAAACATGGTGTTTCCATTTGAAAGTTTGTTGTTTGTGCAAAATATGGTACGAAGACGTCCCCTATGCAATGCTTTTCAATTTGTATTTGTAGAGGACGTTATTCCCTATCGAATGATACTTTGGAATTTGCTCTAGTATGAATAATGCTCGAAATAAAGAAGGTGGTTCTGTTTTTTCTCCGTTATTCGGTACTTTCTAATTACCAAATTAAAATGAAATACGAAACCCTCCAAGTCTAATAGCTAAACTAGGTGGTTCTTACTAATTCTCTCCCAAACCACAGTCCCAAAAGGTTAGACAGACGTCGCTTAAGGCGCATTCTCAAGAATCAAGTTTAATTGATCAATTATAGTTGATCAATAAAAATTGAATGAAAACTATAGTGAGAACGTTTGTTTGAATAGAGTTGATCAATTTTTTAGTGGATCAAGAAAAGTTTGACCCATTCAAACTTTATCGTTCAAGTGATGACTCATCCTCCATCTGCTTCCGAGTTATTTCCACGCAAACGATCTGTCATGGTTTATTTTATTCGAGATACAAAACAAAAGTGCTTTTTATTCGCTAGGTCAAATTTGCATTTTCGCGATCGCTAAAATAGAGTAAAAATTTCGACGGATTTGAAATCTGCGGAAAATTTTACACCAGTTCGATACCTTAAATGTGATTTTCTATAAATAAATAATTTTTCAATTGTAATTTATATGTTTTCGCTTATTAAACTGTTGATCAGTTTCTATTGAAATGTGAGAACGAAAACCGATTCAAGTCATATTCAACATTTGTTGATCAACTATAATAAATCAATTAAACTTGATTCGTGAGAACGCGCCTTTACCTCTAGACTTGAACCATTCCTCAGTTGAAGAAGTTTCTCATTTCGTGTACTTTTCCAATAGTTTCCCCGACAAGCCGACTTTTATCCAATCCGCTTATAGAAATCGAATCGTATTGTCCAGATGCTGTAATGAAATTAGGATCCACACTATTCGAATCGTGTGGTGTCCGGAGCAAATAATCTGTGAAACAGGAGCCAAATTGATAAACAAAGGATTTTGTGTTCCCATTTGAAAGGAGTTCTTTCTCTACAAAGTCTAGGTAGAAAATAATTCAATATTTGTATATGCGTTTGCTTCAAACAAAGGTCCAGCTTTCTGGGTTAGTTACAATCACCACAGAAGTATAAAATAAAAATGATAAGTGGAAAACAAACCAATGGATTTTTTGGGGAAAAAATGGTTTCGAGAGTTCTTTAGTCTTCAAAAAGACTTTGCGAAACATAATTAAGAACTTTTGAAACATTCATTCGTTATCCCAACGCAGAAATTTAATATTAGTCACAAAGACTTATAAAATCTTGGAACTTTTCGGAAAACAAGTAGAATGAATCGGTAAATTGAATTTTCTACGTGAAAAATTAGAACTATTTGGCTTCTCGAACAGCAAAAATGTAAAATATATGAATAAACAATACATAAATATGAAATTTATAAATGTAAAATGGGTATAAATATAAAATATGTAAACATAAAATATGTAAACATAAAATATGTAAACATAAAATATATAACACATACATAATAACATAACATATCTATATAAATAAGAATGGAGTGTTTGTTTGTACATTCAATATTTTCGACCCATTTCAAGTTTCCTATCCGTTTTGGACCCTACTGATGCCGAATCCGTCTTTTTCTCGTTTGGTGTCTGTCTGTCTGTATGTTGTGCCCTATACACGTCCACACGGTTTAAGATATTTTCATGGAAATTTGCATACAGTGAGTACTTATCTTCATTTAGTGAGTGGAATTGGTTGCGAAAGTCTGTCTGTCCGTCTTTCTGTTCTATGCTCGATTTTGTGTTTGTGTGTTTGTGTACACATCACATGAATTGTATTCCAGATATTTGATTGCATTGTATTTTATTTTATACATTATCTATTAGTTTAGGGAATGCAATATTAAACATGTCTTTATTGGTATATTTAGATGAGTTTCATGCTAAAACACCCGAGTAAGTATACTCAAATCAACCATAATTTGGTAGTTTCGGAAAAATTGGAATGTCTATTGAATATTACGATTACTTCGATTGTTTTACCAGTACTGCTGAAAAAGTAATTATTCTTCAAAAAGTTATATTTTTTAATGGAATTTCAGCTCTGATACTTCACTTATTGCGAGTCTTATTTTTGTTCTTTGCGTAATGAAAACGATTTCGGAATATTTGAGACAGACGATATTTTTCAACGAAACGAGAATGAACAAGATCGCGTGAGCAGTGATATTTTCTGTTTCTTTCGCTCTGAATTAATTTCACATTTCTAAATTTTGTGCACTTTTAGTTGTAAATTGTGGCAACTGTGCGAGATCAAGAGATAAAAATTAATCACAAATTAATATCTTTACAACAATTTTTTCCGACATCTTTTATTTGTTCTATTTCACTGTTTTCTATTTTAAATATTTATTATTTTAATAAATGTGTTTTCCTTCTCATCACACGCAACAGCACCACAAAGTTTTAGGCTTAAAAATATTAGGTAAGTCAGTATAAATTTTCAGTAAATTTTAAGTGTAATTATGCCATTATTGAAAGAATAATGCCGTTATTTAAAGAATAATGCCGTTATTTAAAGAATATTGCCGCTATTTAAAGAATAATGCCATTATTGAAAGAATAATAATGTTTAAAAATCCGAACTAGAACTTTTTCCAACATTAAAAAATTCGTTGTAATAATGACAGAAGATTGCAAAATTTCACAATGTCGCATACCGTAGGCAAGAGTGTCACAAGTAAAAAAAATATTGTTTTTTTTTACTATGAGTGCGAGAGCACTCGCCGTAAATCGTAATTTTAATTAATTGAGTTGAACATGAAAAGAACTTAAGAAAGGGAATTCCAAATCTCCCTCAAAATCCTCTTTTAGAGTAGTAACCTTAGTATCACCTTTCGTCATTTTGTAGCTTTCTCATACAGCAATTGTGCGATGTATGTGAAATGTATTACACGAATGGATATGCATGTGTAGGATTTGTGTCCAAAGTAAGTTGTAGAAAATATAAAGATGGCGAAAGGTGTTAAAATAAATTTTTATTCTACAAAAAACGGAAGTCATTATATATTTTGATTATCTCTTCAATCTAGAGTAAACCAATTCAAACCGAGTAAGGTCGGGTATTTTTCTAGTACAACATAAAATATATAACATTGAATATATAAGATATAATCATTGCATTACAGTTTAGTTATCCGTGTAATATACGGCAGTAGAGAGAATAATCTAATCAGAGCTGTAAATAAATACTTTGTCAAGTAGTGTTTCAAGGGAAAAACTTTAAAATATTGTATAGGAAATATATGTAAACTTTACATACTTTTACTCACTAAAATTAAATTTTGATTTGAAATTCAACTCAGGAAGGCCGATTGAAATGTCTTCCTGTGTCTCTAGGTAATAGTTTAATTATATATTAGTCTACCTCTTATACATAAGCTTTGTACTAAAATATTATAAGTCAGTACTCAGCTTCTTAGGAAAAATCTATCAATGTTGATCAGAGGTTTGATCCACGTTGGAATATCGACGTCACAGTGAATCAATTAACAGAATCATCATCAAAATAAAATATTAAATGTATTTTATATCCTAATGTACTTTTTTGTGTCCCAATTCAATCATTTATCTTATATAGATACCAAAATTCAATCATTTAAATATATTGCAGACCACTGAGTGTGAGTAAAAGCCCCCTCCCATTTCAAACTGAATTCCTCAAAATATCAGAAATCCCAAATTTATCCAAACTAGCTTATGTTCAGTCAAGGAAAAAACGAACCACCTCCTTTATTTCAAATAATAGTCATGCTAGAGCAAATTCAAAGGTATCACTCAATAGGCAATAACGAGCTCTACAAATTCAAAATTTTAAAAAATTGCATAAATGGACGTCCTTATATAAAATTTTGCCCAAGCAACGAAATTTCTAACAGAAACATCATGTTTTTATGCCATAAACAGATTCTGCATCGTTAAATTAGTCTAAATATAAATTTTCATGACTTTCATAGCAATATATCTCGAGATATTCAATCCTAAATTGGATGCAAACTTCAGGGATCATCTCCATACAGAAAGCCGTTATTTGTATATCGAGATTAACTGTATATAGCAGGGATGGTGAACCTTTTTAAGAAGTGGGTCAAATTTTGTTCATTATATTTTTAGTACTACCTCGTGGGTCACTTGTACAGAAGGAAGGGAGCATGGTAAAAATCTACTTTTTTTGGTTCTCAATTTTTTAATCCTTTAAAAAGTTAACGATTCCTTTTTGTTTTACAACTTTAATTTTGCAAGTGAAGAGCAAAAAATTTATATAAAAAAGGAGAAATCATGCCCAGACCCCCTGAACTGAGTTTTTAAGGAACAATGAAAAAAACATATATATCAAATATTATATTTTAATAGATAATGTAGGTGTATGTGTTATGATATTATAAGTGTATGTACAATAAAGTTAAAGTATATTTAATGAAAAATCTGTTGTTGTTTTTTGACAGATAATTTCTTAATTTTTGGTTCATTTTCAGTATTTATTAGTTTAACGCATTTTGCAGTCAATTCATTTCCGCTTTTATTTCTATTGGTAGACTGTACAAAATTCATCGAAGAAAACAATTTTTCACATGAATATGTGGATCCAAATATCGTTAAAAGATCATTAGCAAGTTTCTTCATTGATATAAAATTACTTCGTAAAGAATCCCATACGTTTAACATTATATTAGTATGGGATCATTCTAATTTGCACTAATTTCAGTCATTTTCCCTTTTACTTCGGAAATCAAGTTATCAAATTTATTTTTCCAAACTATGCTGCTTTGAAATCCGACTAATTCCATTTATAAATCATGGATACCTAGCCACTTAAATTCGTTTAACTCCATTGTTTCGAATTTCGTATTGTATGAATATAAAATAAAGGGAAATGTATTTTCCATACTTTTAAAGTGATTAAATCTCCTCAAAGGCTTGTTTTATTTTCTGTATAATCATTAAATATCTTTTGATTGCATTTTCTTGAACGTCAAGCGTATTTTCCATTGTTATTGTGTTTTGAAAATGTTTTTGTAATTCAGGAAAATATTTCATGATTTTTCATTTCCAAATCCTTAGTAAAGATATCAAGTTTTGTCATAAATATCCTAATATTCTCAAACATCATTAAAACTGTTTGTCCGTCTCCTTGGGGTTTCTTATTCAGTTCATTAAAATGCTGAGTAATGTCGCAAAAAACATAAAATCATTTATAGAATCTATATTTAAAAATTCGTTAAAATTATTGTTTTTCCATTCAAAAGAGCGTAATTTCTTCTAATAAAATGACAAACGGATTAAGAACTTGACCGGAACTGAGCCATCAAACATTGTTGTATGTCAAAATCCCTGAATACTGGCACTTAACTTCCTCTAATAATTGTGCAAATTGTCGTTTATTATGTTTTTTTATTCCTCTAATTCAAGTTACTATCTTTGCGACCTTAAAGAGGGGGACCTCGCTAGCCTCGCCAAACGCGCGTTTGAACGGGGCCTCAATAAATCTGTCTTTATTAGTAGTATTTACCACATCTGTTCGTTCTCAAGCGGTATTTTATAAATCTGCATATTCTACTCGATCGGCTTTCATATAAATCTCATATTTCTCATAAAAATCTCTCTAAAATTTCTCTCTAAATCTCATAAATCTCATATTTCATATAAATCATATAAATCTTAAAGCAGCAATACGTATAATCAATAAATCTAAAATATTAAAAAAAAAATTATGCATTTCTTTATTTTTAAGTTTTTTATTACCACCTGTATTTTTTTTCATATTCTTTAAAATATTTGTTCGAAAAATAATTAAAATTCTTTATGTATATGCTGAAATAAGGATGATAAGTTAATAAAAATCAACGCGTGGGTCATTTAAAAAGCCTGGGTGGGTCAGTGTCTGACCCGCGGGTCATAGGTTTGCTATCCCTGGTATATAATAATAGCTATCCGAATTTCCAATATGAACACTACTTCAAACGTATTTTTTAGCGAGCCGAGAATTATAATATTTATTGCGAAAGGTGCTATGCAAGTTCAAATGATCTGAGAATTACTATCGGAGGTTTTTCAGTCGTTTTTAAACTTTTGGTTTCCCCTTAAAAGCGCAATAATGAAGAAAATTTAATCTATGGCAAAACTTAAAATCATCGGAATGATCTGAAATTTTGTATGGCCATATTAGAAATTCTTCTGAATCGATTTCCATCTAAATATAATAAGATTTCAATTCATAATTTTTCAAAAAATTAATTGAATAATTATTAATGCAAACTTATACCTATTTTTAAAATGAAATATTAGGTGGATTTTGTTTGGGTTGTTTATCAGGACAAAATATCAGCACTATAAAAATATTATTTAGGAATATATGCATAAAAGGGTAAGAAACTATATAGATTGGAAACTGTGTGTCTAAATAGGAGGTCCCTATTGGAAACTGTGAAGTTGGTGCTCAATTTAATATGAAGACGGCCCCATGTGCAATTTTTATGAGTTTGAATTTATAGAAGACGTTAATTCCAGCCAAACAACATCTTTGAATTTTCTCTACTTTTGAAGAAGGGTGGTTAGGTTTTTTTTCCATGACTACATCAAATGTTAAATGCTAGCTTCAGTAATAAATCGACTGTGTATGAAATTTAAGATCATTTTTACAAAGTAAACCGATAAAAATATTTTCTACAATATCCAATACATTGTGAAATTCAGAGTTGAATATTGAAATTCGAGATAGTTCAGCTCAAGCTTTAATGTCATTTATTTTAATGGCACAGCATCAAATGCAAATGTTAGAAGCTTTTACAACATATGTGATTTATTTCATCCTATTCTTATTTTATTTTGAATGGAAAAGTATATAATATATAAAAATACTAATGGCATTTCGAGATTTCCTATAGAATACCATTGAAATATCTGAATGAAATTGCATATTTTAACTTTGATACTGTATATAAATCTTGCTGAACATTCGCCTAAGACTTACTTCAAAAGATTAAGAGACATGCAAATTGAAAATAGTTATTTTTATTCACTACTTTACTTACTCTAGAGCGTTTTATAATCTAGTATGAATATCGTTGACTAATACATCGTTTTTGACCCACATTACTCTTTTTAAGTCTAAAAATATAAATTATCTACATAAGTAGGTATTTTAATCAACGTCGTACTATAGCAACACAACAGGCTATTGACGACGGTCCAGAAGCAATCCCAACTCTACAGAAGTAAATCCAAGGCTATTTTTAATTTTATTTAAAAATAATAATTTGATAAGATATGGAGAAGCGCAACTTTGACGGTGAGAAATTGAATATACGTGAGGCATGGAGGATCCGAGCATGGATCATGGAGCATTTCATGATCCGAGGATAACACTTCGTCCTTTTAAACCTTGGTCAGATGACGAGGTGACAACACTCCAAACTTCCACTATACATCAAAGTGAGGACGTTTGAGGTCACGGCAGATTTGACCTACACCATCCACCACGTACACGAAAGACTTCGGTTAGATCTAGTTTCGAATTTGTAATCCTCCGTTTGCTAATCCGCTATTTTTCCAACAGGGCTACAGAGGCTAAGAATGGAACTTTATACACACACAATTGCTATGCTTATGCTGCCCGATTTCTGCACTTATTCCTTAAGTCTGAAAATACATATTTTCTACAGAGAAGTAAATGGCATGGCTATTTTTAATTTCACTTAACAACAGTGATAAATAATAGTAATAATAATAACAAAACCCTCATCGTATTTCAGCAGATTCCTTTACACTTGTCGAAAACAACTATTGGTGTGACTTTACCGCTTCATTCATCATGGGTACGTATTTTTTCGGAGAAAACAGATCAATAGGTCCAATGCATTGTTCCGTTAATGCTGGGTTTTGGGCAATGCTGCTCAAATTCGGGAACCCGTAAGAAAGCAAAAGAATGAATCTCAATTCAACAAGCTCTGAATTCAAATCCAGGTCTGTGTAATGATGTTCGCACTGTTTCGGAATGCATTTTCAGCCTTAGTTATATGGTCGGAATTTCCTCAGGGTAGCAAAATGTAACTGTAGACAGACAATGCACTGGAACATCATATTATTCCGTATCAGAAAACTGCTTGATAGTACTTTTGACAAGATCGTGTATATTTCAGTTGATTGGGGGTAGAGTCGGGGTAGCCCGATAGGAGGAGTAACGAATAAGCAATCGGGGGGTTGCGAGTTCGAATCCATCCAAAGACAGTTGTGTAGAAAGAGAGCTGGTGTATGTTCATTCCGAAGCGGCCTCAAACGTCCTTACGTTGGCGTGGTGTGCAAGTTTGGAGAGTGGAGTGCCAGCTTAGGTGTTGTTCTCATTATCTGACCATGGGTCAAAATTACGTGGTGTTGTCCGTGGAGTTGGATCTTTCCCTTCGGGTTTCATCCCGGATCGCCGACGATAGTCCTTTGTAATGCTGCAGTGCGACGTTAATTAAAATACTTACCTACCCAGTGGATTGTAACTGTTTTTAAGGGTTTTAATTAATGACCGTTGCTATGAGATTATATAGTATAATTAGTGAACTGACTACCTAATTAGCAAACACACCAACACACACTCCCGTGCCTAGTGTCATTGGATACTTTGTATAATTATGAACTAACTAACTAACACCAACACACACTCCCGTGTCTAGTGTCCTAAGACACTGTACTAGTTTAAATAAGTGTGGTTGGATGAGTAGAGCAAGCCATCGAGGTGACATTTTCCAGAATGTTTGAGTATATATATACATACATATATATATATATATATATATATATATATATATATATATATATATATATATATATATATATACATCATTACATCTATACAGTAATTACATTAAATCATTATATTATGAATATATATATATATATATACAACATGCAAGAGGTGAGAAAAAAGTTCGTTTTTCTTAGGATAATCAAATCCTGATGATTTTCAATGAATCTTACCGTGTTAATAAATTTAACCATTGAGCCCTTGTTGCATGCAATGTTCCTAAGCCATGCAATTTTTAGGTGGTCGGCAGGTGTTCTCATAAGTCACGAGGCTGTATGGTGGCAAACTGTGGTGTAACTCAGAGGGGTGCCAATTTCACCACAGGAGCAGTTTTCAGACTTTATTTTCATAAACCTCGTTAGGTAGGATGGGAATGGGCCATGCCCTGTGAAGAACAGTGTCTCTTCCCTTGTCCAACTTGCAGGTTTTAGTGACTAAAGCTAGTAGCTCCGGACTCGAGTATTAACCGTGAATTGTAGTAAATAATTTGCTGAACGTTAAATAGAAAATATTAAGGAGGGGCGAAAAATGTTTCTTTAAAAAAAAACAATTACTTTGTTATTGCCTTAGAACTATAGTTACCCAAGACACGTACTTAGAACCGTCCGGGGTTGCTCGAGCAGCACTTGAAAATAAAATAAAAACACCCACAATAAATAAATTGTCACTAAATTACTTTTCCCATTTTCAGTATTAGATGAAAAATAAAGGCTCAACATCTGATGTTATGTTCTCAACAATAACTGTTTGAAGTTAAAAAAGATAGGCGAAAACATAGATTAAATAGACCTCGTTCTAGAAGTGTGGGGAATCGTAACTTAAATCCATGGACCGTTACTTGAATCCAAATATTAAATGCTTTCTTAGGGCACTACTGACCATTGGTTCTAGTTCAGCGGCTCTCAGTGACGAAAAGAAAGAAAGTAGAGTTCTTAACTTAAGCCAATGGCTGCTGGAGAAGAAAACTAAAAGACAAATCCTGCCGCAAACAAATCCACGAGAAAAAATCTAGTTTAAGATATTGTTTCCACACTATGATACCCGATCGTTTCCAGAATCAGCTTCTAGGATCCAAAAGAAAGGACTGAAACCATGCAATAAAAGAAAGCTTTTATAGAGAGTATTACATCTAATCCTGGTCTCCACGGAACTCCAAGGTTCCGCTCGAAGTACTAAGGAGTTCCACAATACAAAAAGACCCAAAATGTATACACATCTCAAGTACATCAGAATTGAATCCAAAAAGACATGTGAAAAGTTTGACATTTTAGAGAATTTAT
This sequence comes from Metellina segmentata, assembly GCA_947359465.1. Taxonomy (NCBI): domain Eukaryota; kingdom Metazoa; phylum Arthropoda; class Arachnida; order Araneae; family Tetragnathidae; genus Metellina; species Metellina segmentata. The sequence continues at coordinate 72,513,781 of OX375884.1, forward strand.
TTGGAAATTAACTTTTATGAAAACGAATAGATTCATAGAATAGCAAATTATAAAAAGGTGTGCATTTTTCATATTTATAACTACATTTACTATATACCTAGCTAAAGAAAAGCTCCACGTTTTAATTAACTTCTATAACTTTTATTGCAACTCACAAACCAGCATGGCATTGTCTTCTCCAAATTTATCTTTCAACCTCATTTCCAATCATGATAATAAGCTCAAAGATCTTCAGTTGAGTTATGAAATCCAATCACCATCATTTAATGGGACCAGTGCACAAAAATCTTTCAAAATTTAGATTGTTTTTATAAATGTTTATACCATTCTGCTTAAATTATATTTTACTTATGGAGATACGTTGAGTAGAAGTATTTTGAATTTTTTTTTTTGAAAAATACCTGTACGTTTGTAAGGTTAATTTTATTCTTTAAACTTCAATGTCTCAAAATGTGCATTTTTTCTATAAAAGGAACATTTTTTCTCACAGTCTATTCAAGCAAATATAAAAAAATTGGTTTCCAAGTGTAACATACCCTATGAAATATTTTAATAGAGGCATTTTTTTCTATCTGCTCAGTAAAATTCATTTGATTGTTGAAAAGGATGAAAATTGGTCATTTTTCAAAAAGAAAATACGTGTTAAAGAATTTTTTTAATAAATTCCAGTGCTAAAGTGTTTAAAAGTGTCTTCATAACATGCACAACAAATTTCAAATCAATACACATAAAAGATTCTGGGAAAATGTTCCTTAAAATTTGACCATTTTATCATTACGGAGATAGGACTGCACAAGTCTTAAATTTTTTAAGACGCATGTAACGTGTAAAATTGATAGACAAAAGTCGCTGTAAAGATCTAATACATTTTCTTCCGGTATCAAAATACATCTCGCGTAAACATTCTGTACTAACAAAGCATTCGGTAAATAGATGATATGGAATAAAAGAAAACAGTCTGAAACTCGACAACGAAATATTTTGCAAACGAGCATTCATTGTACCCAAACTTTCAAGCGTCAGCAAATAGCGCGCTGTCTTGAAGACAAGTGGTTTTTGCAAAGACGCGTAAAGTTCGATAGAATATGCTCAAAGAATAACTACACATATACGTTATACTGAGGCATTGATGGTTGGTTGCTTTTAAGTTTTATGATGTACGGACCATATTTGGTCTAGTGAGAGGTATGGAAAGATATATTACGATAGTGGTATCAAGTGTACCTACTGCGCAGATAAATATCACTAAACAATCAGATACATAAATTATAAAACGCTAGGACTATAGGGCATCAGTCCTGTTATTTGGTGACGAGTACATGGTGATAAAGTGCGGGTGAAATTGCGCAAAAAAAAATTCAAAACTAACATTTGCGCGCTGTCTTGAAGACAGAAGTGGGTTTTGCAAAGACGCGTAAAGTTCGATAGATTATGCTCAAAGAATAACTACACATATACGCTGTACTGAGGCATTGATGGTTGATGATTGATTGCTTTTAGGTTTTATGATGTACGGTCCATATTTGGCCTAGTTAGAGGTAGGGAAAGATATATGATGGATAGTGGTATCAGGTGTACCTACTGCGCAGATAAATATCACTAAACAATCAGATACAAAAATTATAAAACGCTAGGACTATAGGGCATCAGTCCTGTTACTTGGTGACAAGTACATAGTGATAAAGTGCTGGTGAAATTGCGCAAAAAAACTGAAAACTAACATTTGCGCCACAAAATTTATTTCAGAAGCAAATTTTCTTGATTCAATCGATGGCTTAACGGGAAACGCTATGATAACATGGAACTCTACCCTACTTGAAAATGAAAAAGTTTATTCATAAACTTGAAAAAGATAGACTAACCCTGTTAAAAAGTTGTCTCATTTTGCATAAAAATTAACGCGAAGCCGGCAAATCGAGACCAAAGCAATAATACGTAAGAAATTATTTCCTGACCTAATGCTACCTTTTGAATACTCATTACTCTCGTGTAATCAAAAGCTCTGCTTAATTCACGACACATATGTATTTTAAAACTATACTGTACAATAGTTCATGCAAAAGAGAATTTCTCTGTACATTTCGGCAAAACATAGTTAAAAGGCCCTTCTTTAAAGAAATACATTTATTAATACCAGCAAAATGATGTCCCTAAAAACAGGATTAGGAGGACTTAAAAGGCGAAAAGGGAATCATAAAAAACGGGAAAGGAGGAGCGAAGGTTTCCAAAATGTATGTAAACATGGATTAAGTGCTATCGAATATTACTTCAAAGGACACTGTGCCCCCCGACTTTGTAGAAAAGAATACTTTGCTAAGCTGCTGCGAAGTCCCCCTTTAATCTGAACGGCCAACATCTGAATTCTTGGGCCATGTAAAAGGCTTTTGAGGTTTAAATCTTTTTTTGTTCAGATGATAAGCAGGAAGATAACAGACTGTGTTTTAATTGCTTGTAACACTTACACTTCAATTCAGTTTTTAATTTCGCGTGATGCATGTAATTACAGTATAATGACTTCTTGAGCGCAAAGTTTTTCTGATATTTTCAAAAGTACTTTTCCTAGTATGTGCCACTTCAGTAATCGGGTACTTGCTGTCAAGTGAATTGCTCAGAATATGAGGGCATTATTCGAGAGGCCGAATACGCACTTAAGCATTTATTCCGATTTGATTCGAGTAATTTTCACAAACCGTGGACTTGGTCCAGAAATCCTTTACTCGCTTTTTTGGAAGACTTAATTTCAAAATGAGAACTGTACTGTCATACTTCAATCTGCTTAAAATATACATACTCTGTCAAAGCGTTTACAATTTTTATTTTTTTAACAATAGCTAAAACTAATAGCTAGTCTTTAAACAGTAAAAAATTGTCAGTAAGCTTCTGCTCTTAGTCAACATTGTTTTTATGTCCTCATTGTGTATGAACACTTACTTTGCTTAATGGATTGCGTGTTAGATTACACATACATTAGTATCTAATAAAGGTCTGATCAGACTTTAAAATCTAGCTTGGTTTTCGTAATTTGTGTCTAAATTACTGAGGGCTCCGGTTTGAAGAGCTACGGATTAGCAATCGAAGTGTTGCGAGTTCAAATCTAACAAAATACCATCGTGTACAAAGGGGTCTAGTGCACGTTAAATCTCTCGGAGCCTCAATTGTGCTACCATTGACGTGGTGTGGAAGTTTGGAGAGTGGGGTACCAGCTCAAGTGTTGCCTCGTCATCTGAGTAGTTTAAAATTATGTGGTGTTGACCTCGGATCTCTCTCTTCGGGTTTGATCCCGAACCTTCGACAATAGCCCGTTGTATTGCTCCAGTGTGATGTTAATCAAAAGTACCTAAAATAACTAAATTACTGATTTTTATAAAGATTCCTGTATGTAGGCGTTACTTTTTCTTGCCGAAGCGTCTGAACCACATTTGCATTTATCGTAAAAGCTACGGAAAAATGCTTTCAGATAATAATTTCTACTTTTCATTCTCCGATTGCAAGCTTAGAAAATAAATATCCATGACACACACAACGTAATTCTTTATTTTGATATGGTCTAACAAAGTTGGGGGGGGGGAGGCTACACACACACACAATGCTATATGCTATATTTTCTCTGTTGACTAATAGTGACTCTTTGAAAGCAGTACTCAATAAAAAGGTGACAAATGTTGCCTTAGTAGTTTATTTCGCTGTAGCATACTGTTCAATTCCAATTAATGCAATTTAAAAGTATCGTAACATGGCCTGCAAAACAGCTGCAACTCGCCTGGGCATACATGCCACAAGTTCTTAAAACATGACTGGAGACAGGTTGTATCAAATGTCTAAGCAGCGGTCACGCAAAGTCGAGATATTCGGACATTGTAGTTTTTGAGCTCTGAGCTGCCACTCCATGACACCCCAAAACTGCTCTGTCGGATCCACCGAGTTAGATGGCCAGGACATTAAGTGGAATTCATCAGTATGCTCCTCGAACCACTCCACCACAATCCGAGCCTTGTGACATGAGGCGTTGTCCTGCTGGAAGATTCCATTTCCAGTTGGGAAGACAGACGCCATGTAAGGGTGCAACTGATCCGCTGTGATGTTCAGATAGTTCGCAGCGTTCATGGTCTGTTCTACCTCAACTACGTGTCCCAGATTCGCCCATGAGAACGTTCCCCAAAGCATAATACAGCCACCACCAGCCTGTGTATGACCTGCTGTACAGGAGGGGAGCAACTGTTCGCCTGGCAGACGGCGTACCCTGGCACGACCATCGACATGATGAATGAGAATTCGGTATTCAACTGACCAGGCAACTCTCTTCCACTCATCCATGGTCCAGTCTCGATGCTCCCGGGCCCACTGTAGGCGTAGTTGACGATGGCGCTTGGTCAACAGAGGCACTCGAGTGGGACGTCTGCTGAACAGTCCCATATCCAACGGTGTCCGTCCAACTGTGTGTTCCGAAACACTTGAGCTTGGACCTGCATTGTATTGGGCTGTCAGTTGAGCCATTGTATCGCGCCGATTTAACTTTACCCAGTGGGACAAAGTTTTGGCTCGGCAGTGAACATTGACCTATCTATCAATAGGGCTCATTCCTCTGCTAGTGGTAGTTTATGGCATTTTTAATTTACACAACGGGCTGTCGCACTTGAGCAACACAACTGACTATTGGCGATACTCCAACATCAAACACGATTGGAATGATCCGAGGACAACACCTCGTAATTTGAACAATGGCCTGATGACATTCCACTCTCCACTACCACACCATGTCAACGCCAGGTCAGAATTAGCGTGCACCAGCCCCCTTTTGTACACGACAGTCTTTATATATATATATATATATATATATATATATATATATATATATATATATATATATATATATATATATATATATATATATATATATATATCGTGTTTGTATACAAATTATATGTGGTGTAGTGAAACATAGATAATACCTAAAGATAGATTTTACTAACTATCAATTCCCATACTTTATAATACAATTTCTACAAATTAAAAATAAAGAGAATTTAAGATCTCTATGCTCGACTCAATTTTCTCCTACGATCTTCAGACCTCGCCACAAAAGTAATTGAAAATAGAATTTAATTAAGATTAAATTAAAATAGTAAAGGAAATATATTAACTTTTTTATTGGTACTTATAGACTTGTTAACGAGTATTTTTCCTTCTTAAAGTACTATCTCCTTGTTTCCCATTAATAGATTATCCAATAATTTCTTAGATTTATTTACTCTGTATGTAGTTATTAATAAATAAATTTTTATTTCAATCAGTTTTGCAGCCAACATTTCCTTAGAAAAAAATTCAGCGCAGAAGTGCTTTTTATAAGAAATGTGTATTTGTACAGAAGAAAATGTATGGTTTTTGCTTTAAATCTTCAATGAAATGACTGAAATATTCTACCTCCCATTCTCTTAACTCTTATAATAGCATACCCTATAACTGGAACTAATTTTGTTCATATAGATAGATAGACAGATAGATAGATAGATATATAGATAGACGGATGGATGGATTAGTTCCAGATATAGGATCCAGATATATATATATATATATATATATATATATACACACACTCTGTAACAAAAAAATCGACGCACCAAGAAGGAATCATCCGATTGCTTTGAAATTTCGTATGCAAAAATGTTTTGACCAAATATGCAAATGATTAAAATTTGTTGTCCAATGAATGAATAGTGCGATCTCCAGCGCATCGGAACTGCGCATCCAGCAGATGTATATAAGGAGTTGTTCTTGAACCGTTGTTAAAAATTTCTGCTATATTGCAATTTAGGATACCTTTCAACGACTGAAAAAATGCCTCGCCGCAGGATTCGAGCTCATTACGAGCAACTTTCAGAGTTCGAAAGAGGTCGTATAATTGGATTGAAAGAGGCAGGTTGGGCAAATCGGAGAATCGCTCGTCATGTGAGTCGAAGCGATGCGGGGATTAGAAGATGCTGGCAAGAGTGGGTGGACAATGGCAGATTTCAGCGTCATGATGGTAGCGGTCGACGTAGGGCCACAACACTTCGCGAGGACAGAGTGATTGTCAGATCAGCTGTCACAGCGCCTGATTCGTCGCTATCAACCATCAGTCGTGCGACCCACACACAAGTGTCCACCATGACCATTCACAGACGGCTGAGAGAGCGAAATCTACGCTCGTACCGACCGTTACGCCACCTGCCACTCACACCTGCACACTGTCGAGCCAGATTACAGTGGTGCTTGGCTCGATCAGGCTGGAATGATGCTGACTGGGGACGTATAGTCTTCCCGCTTCCAACTGTGTCCTGAAGATCAACGAAGATATATCTGGAGACGCCCAGGACAACGTGCCGATCCTGCTTTCACTATTGCACGCCACATGGGCCTTCGACAAGGAGTTATGGTCTGGGGTGCCATTTCCCTTGATAGCCGGACCCCTTTAATCGTCATTAGAGGTACACTTACTGCACAGCGGTACGTTGACGACATTCTGAGACCTGTTTTGCTACCGTTCCTTTCGCAGTACCCTGGGCTTATTTTTCAGCAAGACAGTGCCAGACCACATACGGCACGTGTTGCTACGAACTGTCTTCAAGCTTGTCAAACACTTCCTTAGCCAGCCAGATCACCAAATCTCTCTCCCATCGAGCATGTCTGGGATATGATGGGAAGGCGACTGCATCCGGTAGGGAATGTTGATGACGTAGACCGACAATTGGAGCAAATTTGTCAAGAAATACCGCAGGAGACCATCCGGGAGCTTTATCGGTCTATTCCACGCCGTGTGGCAGCTTGCATCCAGACTAGAGGCGGGTCAACACCTTATTGAGCTCGTTACTGTAACTCTGAAATAAATCATACAATTGTTCTGAAATTTTAATCATTTTCTATTGTGTACATAATTTTTCTATCCACCAATTTTTGTCTCCATCGGACAACTCCTTCTTGGTGCGTCGATTTGTTTGTTATAGAGTGTGTGTGTGTGTGTATATATATATGTACATCTTAGGAGGGTTCATCTTATAGGAGGATCCATCTTAGTGCGGGGTTGCTTCTCCTTGTTAGAACTCGGACTATTGCTTTATGCACTTGGCACAATTAACGCTGACGTATACCTTAACTTTCTGGATAATTCGGTCTTGACTACACTATTGCATTACCACAGGGATGATGGTTGCTTCTTCCAACATGATCGAGCTCCGTCATACTGCAAAACATGTGCTGGACTAGTTTCCTGAAAATGAGGTGAATTTGCTTGAACGGCCTTCTCAGAGCCCCGATCTCAATCCGATCGAGCACTTGTGAGACGAATTGGAGCTACGAGTACGACACCGCCACGCACGTCCATCTTCACAACAATCTTTTCTCACAGCCTTGCAAGAGGCGAGCTTTTCCTGCCCAGATTTACAGATAATTTGTGGAAAATATGTCTCGACATGTAACGACACGACAGCTGTATTATAAGCAAAAGGAAGGCCTACCAGTTACTAAATAGAATAATAAAGCACGTTTTATGAAAACCATACTGTCCATATAGTGTATATATGCAGACATAGCATGCTAAGCAATATAATATCAAGAACAAAAATTTATATTAATTACAAAACCTAAAAGACAATTAAAAAAGTAATAAGAACATTTCAAGCAACAGTACGCTAAAAAATTGCTCATACACTCCCCCAAATACCATTAAGTAAAAGCATACAAACAAAACCGAATACAATATTAAATCATAAAAAAGAGGGAGTAAGAGTAAAAATACAAAACCTAACCCATAACAGCAGCTGGGATACTTAGCCCGAAGATCGTTACCAAATGTCCCTGTCTCCAAAGCGTCCAAAAATCGCTAAGATTCACGTCAGAATAATAATCACAAACATATAGTGTTCGTGTTAAGTGTTATCAAGAACCGAGAGTGTCCTTATTCCTATTTTAAAAAAAATCTAACTTAAAAAAGATTGGTTTCGTCTCTACCCCTCTATTCTTTCAAACAGAAAGTGAATTTTGTTTTTAAAATATGAAAACTGGAACATTCTCGTTTCTTGAAGTCTGCTGCTCATACGTAGAAAATACCATTTTGCGTTGTCTGGATCAGGCTCCTCCCTGATGATGCCCTGATCCACCAACACTTTCATTTTCGGAAATATAGAGGAGGTACTAAATAATTTTATTGACAGTATGTGGCAAAATTACAGAAACTGCACAAAAGAGCAACCGCCTGTAGTACAGCAGGCGTTACACCTGCGACGTTACGCTCTTTTTCAAATAGACCCGGCATGTCACGGACGGCACCGTCAGCAACAGAAATCCTGACAACTAGGTCCTCGTCGATGGGGCTTTCGTAGACGAGACTTTTCAAATGGCCACACGGGAAAAAGTCCAGACAGGAGAGATCGGCTGAGCTAGCCGGCCAAGGTGTGGACTCACCCTGATCAATCCATCACCCTGGGAATTTAGTGTTAAAGCGCTCCGCACATCCAAGCTGAAATGGGGTGGTGCTCCGTCATGCTGCAACCACATACGTGCTTGTATGTTAGCTGCAACAGGTTGAATTAAGTCTGGCAATACCTGTTGTAAAAATGGGAGGTATGTTCTGCCGTCCTGTCGGAATGGCAGAAGGTATGGTCCGATCAAATGGTCACCCACAATTCCAGCCCAAACATTTACGCTGAAACGCTTCTGATACGCATGAGGACGTGTGTCCTACGGACTGCTAGATGCCCACACATGAAGATTGTGCGTATTAGAAATGCCTTCACGAGTAAAGGTGCATTCATCCGCGAATAACACATGTGCATTAAAATCAGGCTGAGCTTCTAGCTGTTGCAAAAACCAACGTGCAAACTTGACACGTGGTGCATAATCTGCAGGTATCAAGGCTTGAACTTTCTATGAATGATAGGGGTGTAATCCTTCGTCCAGTAGTACTCGCCAAACAATCGAGTGGGGCACATTTACGTCACGGGAAACCTTTCGCGTGCTAATATCCGGACGATCTTCCACTCTTTGCAGAATGTTCTCTACAACCTGTGGCGTCCGCACACTCCTGCCACGCCGTGTATAATGCATGCCGGTGACAAAGGATCCTGTTTCGCACAGGCAAAAATGAAATCCCTCGAACATTTTTCGGTCTGGCACGTGTCTTTTCGTAAAACGCTGCTTGTAGAGTCTTTCGGCATCCAGAGCATTCCCATTCACAAGACCATACATAAAATGCATGTCCGACTTTTCCTGATTACTGTACGTCGCCATGCCTTCTGAAATTCAAGGTAGAAATGACGATGTGTAAGAAACCTCGCGCGTTATTCTTTCCAATACAGCGCCGTCTAGCGGTTAACCGCTTGCTCTCCACCCATGCATTGTGTGGTAAAATTACTTGTTTAGATGTTTCTTATCCCCCTTAAATTTTTGTCCATGAGTTTCGAAACACACAGTATATATTTTAAATAAATATATATACTCTGTGGGGATATACATATATATATATATATAATATCAGCAACTACGCAACCAATGGCTAATTCTAGTTCGTAATCTCTTCTGAGTCATTTGAGTGGCCTTTCATTTTTATTTTACTGTTTCTGAATTTCTTATTAAATAGGGGCTGGGGATTTTATTTTTCTGCTTTTTATTATTTTTTTATGGTTTTGTTGCAACGGAAGTTTCGTGTTAGCGTTTAGTTGGACGGGTTAGTTGGTGGCATTTGGTGGCGATTTTCGGACTTGGTGTTGTTGATCTCCCGGCTGCTGCTGCGGGTTTGATTTTCGGTGTGTTCCTATTATTTTTTAGTGTTTTCTTTGTTTGCTTTTTAATGGTGTTTTGGGGCAATTATCAGCCCAATGCTGCTCATATGTAGAAAACATCATTTTATATTGTTTGGGTCAGTCTCCTCCCTGATGACGCCCTGATCCACCAACATTTCTTCATTTATTTCCACTCTTGTTGTACATATTTTAAATATCTTGTGTTCTTGAAATTATATACATATATATATATATTTATTTATTTTGCTCTTTCGTTAATTTGCGTATTTGAATTATATTAATATTTACCTGTCAGAGTTAGTTGCAGCTTTTGCGCACTCCTGTGTCAGTGTGTTATTATTATCATAATTTTTGAATATGTTATTTCTATAAAACTCATTTCTCACCAATAAATCCTTCAAAAAATAATAAAGAAAGTAGGAGATTTTATTATTATCAACAATTCCGCAAACTACGACTAATTCTGTTTCGTAATTTCCTCTGAGTCATTGGTGTTGGCGTTATGTTGGACGAAGTGGGTAGAGGCATTTGATGCGATCTCCCGACTGCTGTTGCTGGTTTCATTTAGTTTTTTCTTATTTTATTCAGTTTTGTATATTTGCTTTTAATGGTGTTTGGGGAGTATATGAGCAATTTCTTCGCGTTTTGCTACTCGTATACGTAGAAAACACCATATTATGTTGTATGGGTCAGACACCTCCATGATGACGCCCTGATCCACCAACACTTTCATTTTCAATTAATTCCTTTTGGTTTCTATTTTATGAATTTCCTCTTGCTTTAGAAATTATATTGCTTACCATGCTATGTCTGCAGCTTTCAGCGCGCTTGCATGGTCAGTTTTAACTTTCGTTTTCTGATTTTTGTACATTTTACTTCAGTAATGATATATATATATATATATATATATATATATATATATATATATATATATATATATATATATATATATATATATATATATATATATATATATATATATATATATATATATATATATATATATATATATATATATATATATATATATATATATATATATTTATTTATTTATATATTTTAGGAGACTGGAAGAACTTTAAGTATTTTCATAATACTTTTCAGTTCTAGTGGTTATTGTAAGTGAAGAAAGTTTCTCACGTTAAGCGATATGTTACGAATAAATCGCGATTGAGGATCCGTAACAAAATGGACTTGCCTGTGGTGTTGCTGGAAAGCATTACTTCCCATCTTTGTTTCCATTCCATTCCGTTCTCATAAAAAATGTTTAAGATCTCTTTAGTATCGATTTCAGTCCCGAAATATGAGTTTGGTTTTCAACGCCTCAAAGCATATCGCTGAAAAGATTTACGTTCTTTGGCTAGATCTACTACTTTTAAAGGCCGGAAAAATTTCGTTCTACTCAGTGCCTCGAACTAGATGCAAGTTCGTGACTTTTGAGTCTATTTACATTGTGGCCGACTAAACTCGTGTTTGGATTCGACTCTGTTTCTTTACACAAGAAAATATTTCATGACCTGTGTATTTCAAAGACTGAATGACTCAGATTCGTTACAGAATGTGTTTACCCTTAAATTTCGAATTACGGACAAATACACTTTATCTTGTTTATGGTGGGTATGCTTTGCTTCAGTAATGGTATTTTTCTCCTTAAATATTCAAAATCGGTCTTGTTTTACTTGCTGGACTTAAACCAATATTTGTTAAAGCAATAAAACTTTAAATGTTTTCTATTGAACTAGGAAAGACAAGTAAATGTTAGAACACATTTTCAACGAACCTCAGATACCATTAGAAATAAATAAATAAATATATATATATATATATATATATATATATATATATATATATATATATATATATATATATATATATATATATATATATATTTCTGAGATTCATGGAAAATGTCTTCTAACATTCATTTACTTGCATCAATACAAAAATACCATATTTCTAATATGACAGTATCCATGACTTTAATTTTATTGAACGCTGCTTATTGCTAATTGTTAAAAATTTTGATGGAAATATCGAGGACATTATGTTGTGTTGAAAGGAATGTAGAATTGAATCGTAACTTATTTAGGATTAAAATTATAAGGTGCATACACATCAAAGCGAATTGATAAAGGCTGTAGACTTGTCCTTGAGTTGGACTTTTGAGGCAATGACAGATTTAACGTGTACCAGCCCGTTTGTACACGACGGTATTTGGTTGGATTCGAACTAGCAACCCCCGGTAGCAAATTCGTTACTCTTCCAACTGGGCTACCTAACATAAACTAAAGAAAATTTACATAAAATATAAAGTAACACGCATTCAATCATTACACTATTCCAATATACAAAACCATTAAAACGAACGTGCTTTCCATCATTAATAAGCTAATTAAGCTAAGTATTTAATTAACATCACACTGGAGCAAGAGATCGTGCTATTATTTTCTATCGTTAAAAACGTAAGCATTCAAATAAAAGCAAACGTTATCTCTTCACATACGTGCAAACGCATTCCCTTGCAAAGTACGCATTCCCATTTGAAAATATTGTGGAGTTTTGGTCTTTTTTCAACACGTTATTGGGGTCTGAAATCGATACTTGAGTGTGGTGGCTAAACATGCGATGGCCGTGGTTATTTGGAATGCTCTAGGAACTATTTTACAACCTTAAAGGAAATAACAGCTGATCGTGTTTCGGCTCGCTGATTGCGTTGGATATTTATGAGGCGACCCTTCCATGAAGCCTCGGCGTCATGGAAGTGGGATTAGAAACTATAAGTCCATCCATTTCGAACGGAGCCAAATAAACTTGTGCTTCACATTTACAGTTTTCGCGACTCAATGGAGACCACGTGATTTTATGTCACATTCAGATGCACTATCCGTCTCTGCGAGAGATGAGATCAAATTAAACTAACGCGTTTCGCACAACCTAAACAACGATTTTGTAGAGTACTCCTATTCAGGTAAGCTCAAGAAAAATAGAATTATATAGTGCGTTGGTGCAGGAAGTTATATACACATTAAAGGTATTGTGATCCTTATACAGGAGAAATTCACGAATTATGAACCCCTTAATTTTAACATCATTAAATCCCAGAAGTTAGATTTCTATTGAACGAAGAGGAGTGCGAGTTCGAAACTCGGTCACAGATCGGTGCATACAAGGGGGCTGATGCATGTTAAATCTTCCATGGCCTCAAATATCCTCACGTTGGCGTGCGTGGTGTGGAATTTTGTAGATGGGGTGCCTGCTCAGGTGTTTACCTCGTTTCGTCAACTGACCGTGGTTCAAAATTACGAGACGTTGTCCTTGGATCTTTCCCCGACCGGAACCAATAGCCCGTAGTGTTGTTTCAGTACGACGCTAATTAACTACTTACCTTCTGTTGAATGTATTTTTTGAGAGAATATAATGTACAAGACACGCCAATTAGGTATATATATATACACTAACGAGCCAAAACGTTATGACCATCCCCACATTTTTCAATGAACTCGTCTGGAAGACGTGGTGGGCACGTGATTAAGTGAGAATGTTATTTAACTGCTGCTGGAGAAGGTAAGTAATCATAATTACATTTACTTTTGCGAGTGATGGTAAAGGCTGCTGATCTAAGCGAATTTAATTGAGGGCAGATAGTAATGACTAGGGATGCGACATCGACAGCAAAACATCCGATGTTTTGAAACACCGATGTTCAAAATTAAAACATCGATGTTGATAATACATCGCCCCAAAAACATCGATGTTTTTAAAATTCAGTGTATTTAAACTTTTTTCCCCCATTTCTTAAAACTGGTTTAGCAACTAGTGATGCTACATCGACAGCAAAACATCAATGTTTTGAAATTTGATGTTCAAAATTTAAAAAAAGATGTTGATAAAACGTTTTACCCCAAAACCATCGATGTTTCTAAAATTCAGTGTATTTAAACTTTTTTGCCCATTTCTTAAAATTGGTTTAGCAACTAGTGATGCGACATAGGCTCCAATACATGGATGTTTTTTATAAAACATCGACATCGATGTCACGTCCCAACTTTTCAGACCCTTCACTCTTGGCCGCTTGGGTCTAAAAGTATGTTCAATTTGCTGATTATGAAAATTTTGCTACTTGGTTATTTTTAAAATTTTTATAACGGTACTTTTTTCATTTAAAAAACAACATCGACAACGTAAAAACATCGACCAGTATAAACATCGATGTTACAAAAACATCGACTCTAATATATCGATGTTAAATACATCGAAGTTTTTTTTAAAACATCGACATCGATGTCGCATCCCTAGTAATGACCCGATGACTCGGAACGAATATCACCGAAACTGCACGACTGGTAGATTGTTCACAATCTGCCGTTGTTAGTATTCATGCAAAGTGGATAAATGACTGTGACACCAGCAGTAGACGCCAAGCTGTTGGTCGTACACGCGTCATCGAAGAAAAAGGACGTTGGAGACTGTCCCGCTTGGTAAAGCAAAATCGGCGCGAGACAGTGGCTCAGCTGACAGCCCAATACAATGCAGGTCCAAGCGCAAGTGTTTCGGAACACACAGTTTCAACGGACACTGTTTGATATGGGACTACAGCAGATGTCCCATACATGTGCCTATGTTGACCAAGCGTCATCGTCAACTACGACTACAGTGGGCCCGGGAGCATCGAGACTGGACCATGGATAAGTGGAAGAGAGTTGCTTGGTCAGATAAATACCGATTTCTCATACATCTCGTCGATGGTCGTGTCAGGGTTACACCGTCTGCCAAGCGAACAATTGTTCCCCTCTTGTACAGCAGGTCATACATAGGCTGGTGGTGGCGGTATTATGCTTTGGAGGATGTTCTCTTGGGCGACTCTGGGACCCGTAGTTGTGGTTAAACAGACCATGAACGCTGCGAGCTATCTGAACATCATTACGGATCCGTTGCACCCTTACATGGCGTCTGTCTTCTTTACTGGAAATGGAATCTTCCAACAGGACAACGCCCCATGTCACAAGGCTCGGATTGTGTTGGAGTGGTTTAATATAAATCAGTTTTTAAATATCCATGTATAAAAATTATGGTTTAAACGTTAATAATGCGAGAGCATTCCTGTGAATACTGATCATCGTAATAACAATTGTCATTTTTTAATTTGGATTTCAAATTCTTAAAGGTACTAATCGGATAGATACATAGTATGAGATACTTTTTTTTTAATTGCGTTGGTGACTGTCTAATGAAAACTTTATCAACCATCTCTTTGATTTTCAACACTGTCTGTAAGGCTGTTTCGAAAAGTTGATGGATTTTTCGGAAAAATACATTGCAAATATACGCAAAAAAAGTTATACTTTTTTTTCGAATCAGCTGTTCTGGGAATGGGCTGCTCAATACGAGAAACTGAGCTATCTTAATATGATATTGTTTATTCACAATGACAAAGAAATACAAGAATGATAAAGTCATATTTTTAATATAAAACTTATTTATTTATGCAAGACCTTTTCCGTTAACTTCACAACTTACCTTATACATCTAAAAACCAGTCAAAAAGAAGTCTTCCAAACTCTTTAAAGTGATATGCCACTTTAGGATGAAGTATGGGTCGACTTGCAACGGGGAAAGTTATGTTTACAATGACTCTACAGTTTCCATGGTTAATAGTTCATGGCACTTCCCGTAGATGACGACACCGTATGGTAACGATATAGGAGTATCTCACTGTAGGCAAGTATCTCATAATCGGTCACTTTCCCTTATACATTCGTGTAGTATTGTCTCGTCTATATAAATGCGTGTGGAGTATGAATTTTTTTAAATATAATTTCTCTGTCCTCGCCCACTTATGCACAGGTACGAGTAATGGCATTAGTTTATTCGAAGTTTTCATGGGACTATCAATAATACTTTTCACATTGAATACAGTCTTGCTGATAACATAATGGTATCATCCGCTTCTCCTGGCATCTCAGCTGTCTTTTATTTCCAGGAAATGTTTTCATTTCTTATAATTTAAGTTTTGCCGTTTCCAGCATTTGTTGTGAGGAGTTCCAATCAGAACTACGCGAGTGTCGACAAAAAAAATTTCAACATTTTCTCCTCAAAATATTTGTACTCAATGAAAGAATCGGACGGACTTAGATAATTTTAATACATCTGAATTCATCTTAAAAGTACACGGGAAGGATAAAGTTCACATTACACTTACAACAGAATTCTCTTCTGGTCAACAGGGACGCATCTTCTTTAGATGGACATCACAATCTCGAAGTACCAGAGTGATCACTCCTCCCTTTCATTTTTACATGTGCTTACCCTTACATTTTACATTTTAATTCCTCCTTCATTCTGTCTACCTTGTGTTTGGAGTGGCTTGACCAAAAAGGGCCCTCGCACCAAAAACAATGATCCAACCCAATTCTTCCGCACTAGGCAGATCGATGACAGCTGAAGAAGTAATCTCTGAACTAGTAAAAACAGGTGGAAAGCTCTTAAGTGCCTTTGCTTTCATATATATCTTTAGAAGTTTTAGTATGTGGTAACGCCAGGACCGAATCACGACTTCAACGTATTGTTCACAGCAGCAGTCAAAATCACTAACACTTTTATCTCTCCATTCAACTTGCATAGCCTTCAATTTTAGAGCTTCTTCATTTGCCATTTGAATAAGTGCGAAGTGAAACGTTAATAAGCTTTCTGTAATTTTGACCACTGGACTAAGTTACACCTCTTGTGGTATGATCTAAATAACGCTTTCAAGTTTGAATAAAAACTAATTTCACGATACAATTCTGAGGTACATCAAGGTATTTGAAATTCAATTGCAGAACCATATCACAATAATGTGTTAGAAAGCATGTAAAATTTTTTTTCAATGTGAGCTATACAATTCGAAAGTACACTTATATTCAAGGAAATGAAAATAACAGAAATGTCATCACAATTTAAAATAATATATATATATTATTTAGTACGACAAGAATGTTTGAAAAACAATGACGGTATTTTGTGAGACAAGTAAATTTTACAAATTACTTTAAGAAATTAACAGACCTTATTAAAATATATTTTAACAAGGTCTAAATCATCAGTATTGTTATTACTGTGATGTTGATTGGTATAGCGATCAATAAATTCCTGCAAACTTGATTACACTTTTACTTATTTATTTTAAATATATTTATAGCGTTGAGATACTATTTTTTTTTCAATGTGATTAATAAATTTATTAAAACTTATCAATTAATGTTTCTCATTTCCTCCCTTTGGATGTGCTCCCTCACGTTTTGGTAGGTAGGTATTTTTTAACTACTGTAGCAACACAACGGGCTATTGACAACGGTCTGGCATCAATCTTTAAGAGAATGATCCGAGGACATGTCCACTTAATTTTGAACCTCGTCTGATGACTTACACTTTGGTGATAAATGCTAAAGTTTTGAAGTTATATATATTATAAACCGAATATTCACCGTAGTGAAAAAGATTATTTGACTACATGATATATTCAATGGGACACCGCCCCGCCCATAGGCATACAGTATTTCTATGACTATATGATATAACAAAAATGCTCTTGGCCTCATAGAAATAGTTGGAACTTTCACAACCTATTTCCTTGACTCATATATAATAAACTATACAAATGCAAATAATCTCTAAAACATTTACTAGCTATTTATGAATCTCTCTTTTACACAAAACACGAGAAAAATAAGTTTTTCCGAGAAAGTTCTTTCCAGTTTCAATTTCACTTTTATTTGGAATTTAAAAAAACCTTAAGTATTTTCTTTCCTTGGGTAAGTGTTTTCCTGAAGCTCTTTTCCAAGAAATTATTTCCGAAGTAAAAATATTTCTCCATATAAAACATACGTATACATAAACGTGAAGTTTGAAAGGTCCTCCTTACATTATGAATAAAGTTCGATAAAGCTATCGCTAATAAAAGCAAATAGGTTAATTTTGTTAAATAGATCACAAAGTGTGTTTAGTGTAAGATAAAGTTCTGAAAATGTGACATTTATTAAGTACTTTTATAAATTGAATCCTTAATTATAATGTAAAAAAGGGAGATATCTGTAAGGCATGAAAAGTAACCGTTCGGATAATAAATCAGTAAAATAAAAACCTATATCAACATTGCCTGAAATTGCTATAAAAATGCTTAATGGTTCTTTTCAAGCGCATCGTTTTCATTTCTACGAAAAGTGTTTTAGTATTTTTTCTATATATTCAGAGAAAAATATATGAAATTATTTTTTGACATTTTTTATGCAATTGACTTGACACTTTTTAGAAAATTAGCTTTTTTTGATAACTGCAGTCATTAATTACATTCAACGTAGGTCGTAATTTATGATAAAATTTTGTCGTTTCTGTTGTTAAATAAAAGACAACTATGGGCTATTAAAATCATTGCAACTTAATAAAGAATTTTTATCCTTAAAATACATTTTCTGGCGTATAATTTTTATCGTAGTCTCCAAGTAGGTATTCAAAAAGACAGAAATTATTTTTGAGTAGAAAACTCTTTTTTTTTTTTTTTTTCATTTTTGATATGGTTGTTTTGTTTTCCTTTTTAATCAAACTGTCAGTTAATATATCAGTTTTTAAACACTCTTGTTATTTATAAAAATGCGGTATTATATGTTCATGTCTAGATTTGTTACTATTTTAAGTTGAAAAATAAATTAGTGGTAAATAAAAAATACGTTATTCTCGCAGCAATTACTTCTAAATTATTACCTTTTCAAGTATAAGATCAGTTACATGGGGTAAAGTTCGGGATATAGTTTCTACGTTTATTAAACTATTGTACAAATTGTATATTTCACATTGAACCGGAGCAAGGGAATTTGCATATTTCAACTATTTTGCGTGTTTCTTATTATTAAATACCAACCTAACGCTTTCTTTTTCTCTTATGTGAACTACACAGTTTAATGTGTTGTTAACAAATTTCCTATTAAATATTTTCCCCTATTTCTTATTACACATGTATATCCTTTATGAGATAGTCTATGATATATTTCGGTCAAGTAGCAGAATGTTTTAAATATTACTAAAAAAATTACAATACATTTTTTGTTTTATCACACAAAGAATTTCAATAAGTAAAGCAATCTTTGAAGTCAAACTTATTTTGTGTTTATAAAAGTTTGGTAATTTTATCTTCTTCAATAGATTGAAGCGAAAGAATTTAAAATTATTTCATTCAAAACTTGACGCTAAAATTAACATTGTGCTTAAAAAAATTCTACATTTATATATAGAATTATATGTTAGGCAAGTAACATAATTTCATTATTCCTCACCATACTTTATTATTTATATTAGAACACAAATAGCCATCCTTAAACTTAAGAGTAGTACAAAAAAATTTTTTAATCAACTTAGCAAAAGTAGTTAGTGTAAGTAGAGCAAGAAAAATATAATCTCAGACGTAATCTTACCTAATATAAACGATTTTTTATTTGGGGTGGAAGTGTTAATTTTTACAACAAACAGCTAGATTAATCTTACCTTTTAAAATTCCGAAAATAGCTAAGCGGTACTCAAAGTTCCCTTCAGCAGGTCCACCTACACTTCCAGAAATTCCGACTCTTTCCCTATCGCAATAAGTCCTTTGAAAGATGTCTTCAAGAGTGGTATCCAATTATTGTGAACGCAAACTGCAAAGCTGGCTGGAAAATTAATCTTTTTCGAAAAGCACTCGGTAAGAGGGGGTGAAAAACTGATCCTTAACGACTGTGATGTTCAATAATTAAGACGCTTCATAATCGTGACTCAAACTCTTAATAAAGTCGGCCCCCAAGTCATTAGCAGTTTTCATGATAAATTGCAGTAATCGCCCGGCAAAAAATACTCCCGTAAATGCGATGAAAAACACCACATCAAGCCAGCCCAGGTAGCACGCACGGAATTCGGGTTCCTTAAGTGTTGATTTAGTGAGCAAAACAAACCCATTGAACGGCGTGCAACGCTTGAATGACAGAACTGCAAGAAATCGTTGATTGCGAAAATCCATAATTGCAGTTAATGAGCTAGTGAGTTGATTGGGTTAAAAGGAAGGGAAACATTTGCTCTTGAGATGTGCAAATGTTGACGATTGCAGTGCTGAGTCATTGGACAAGGATATTGAAGCCTATCCCGGGTCGTTCAGTGGGAGGCCATCTATTCGAAAGAAGGTCAGTTGAATTAAACATACCTTCCCCCATTGCAGGTTGCTGTAATTACGATTGTCTCTCACCTCAGCGGTCCTTTAATACCAATTATAAATGTCACGAGAAAGAGAAAATAGTTCCCTCATTGCCAAGTTTCTTCCCGTAACACGCGCATCCCAAATTAATGAGAACGCTATTGCGCAACAAATACCATCGCTAATTAATAAATATCACTAATTGGAGCCAGAAGGGGGAAGAATGCTTCCAAACTGTAAAATTCCTTTCCATAAATGGCTATTGATTTTAACGCTTTGTAAAGCTGGTCTGGGGTTTTTGGTCCCCTCAAAGTAAATTTAAATTTACAGCGCTTCATTCATTGTATTGAATAGATCCTATATGTGTGATGGACTATAGTAAATAGGTCTATAGTAGATGTCTTTACATGAAAAAATGGTACTTATGTAGGTAGTTATTCAATTAGCATTGCACTGGAGCAACACAATGGGTTGTTGACCGCGGTCCAAAAACCATCCTGAGGGAAAAGATCCGAGGACAACACCACGTAATTTAAAACCACAGTCAGGTGACGACTCACTGTGGTGATAAATGCTAAAGTTTTAAAGTTATATATTAAATCCAATATTCTCCTTTGTGAAAAAGAGTTTTTAATTTCACTTATTAGACAGAAACATTTTTCCAATCAGAAGTTTCTTTATAGAAAGCCCATACAAAAATTTAATAAGGCATTTTTTTACTTTCACTCGTCGTAAAATAAATTCACTGGTATTTTTTATATTTACGTCACACTGGAGCAACACAACGGGTTCTTGGCGACAGTTTGGGATCAACCCCCGAAGGGAAAGAACTGAGTACGACACCACGTCATTTTGAACCACGGTCAGATGACTAGGTCACATCGGTGATGGTATCCCACTCTCCAAACTTCCACGTCATGCAAACGTGAGGACATTTGTGGTCACGACAGATTTGACGTGCACCAGAAATGGTACTTAGGCGACTTCAACGATACAGAATATTCAGGAAGACAAGAAAAACAATCGTTTAAAAGTACTAAAAACCAGTTTCATTCGGCGCATATGATCTAAGATGAACACTACAACTACTCGATAGATTTAACAATGGAAGGTCAGAGTTTCGTGACTGAATCCTTAACACCCCAAAAATACTAACTTTAGCAGGTAGAATTTAAAATGTCTATCCTTTTAGTCACATTAGATCTCGTTAGATAAGATTTTATGTTACAAATATCTGTTGTCTTAATTTCATTAGCAGTTCTGCTATGGACGATAGAAAACTGAGAGAGGTTTAGGAATACTTAATGAACACACGGGAATTCAAATGACAGGCAGCGCTTATCAATTGTCTTTGTATTAGTCTATCAATTCTGTCTACAAGCTATCTAATTCTTCGCTATTCAGCCTTAAAGTGGGCTTTATTGAAATTACAAGTGCTTACTAAAGAAATATCAGGCTACGAAACTTATAATAAACTCGGAACTTTAAAGACCATGTTTCCATTTGTTTTTTCGTCAACTTCCAGTATTTTGTACTTAGTCAAATTCGGATAGTATGCACACGTCAATTGCATAGGTTCCCAAAATGATATTATTTTACGAAATGCTATCCAGACAGTATGACTCGCGTTGGCGTGGTCTGGAAGATCAAAGAGTGAGGTTCCAGCTCAGATGTGACCTCATCATCTGTTACGTGGTGTTGTCTTTGAATCTTTCTCTTCGGGATTGATCGCCAAGTGTGCCCGTTGTGTAGCCCCGGTGCGACGTTAGTTAAAATACCAACCTACCTTAAGCAAGTCAAACTGACTGAAAATATCCCCCAGTAAAAATGAACTTTCCCTCCACTTTTCCTCTGCGATCGCTTTCAGATGATAAATATGGACTCGTAAGATGTTACAAATATTTGAATTTACAACCGTGCGTGCAAAAGGCAATTTAGAGATAGAATGTATCCCCGCGATTTTAAAATGTGTCAGACTCGAGGATCTCTCTATCTTTCTCTCTCTTAGGGGTGACACAGTTTGATGAAACGTCTCGATCAATTTTTGCACGCGGGCGGAGTTTTAGTTGTTGGGAGGTACAAAGAGTTTTGCTCTTTTCCGGGGGAATTCTTCTCCGCGTTTACACGGCACGTCTAATATTCGAGAATAGCTCCAGTGACGAATAGAGGAAGATAAGCGGCGGGATGACGAAGTGCATTCATCATCGCGACGCTTCTCGAAGCCTTCCAATAAGACGGAACTGCCGGGATTTATTCCCTTAAAACTGGGGGAAATAATACGAGATTTTTCAGTATGCTGGAATCCAGCTAACGCAGTGAAGTAGATGAAGATGCTAAAATATTTCATAAACATGAGATGGGTAGTTAACGCACTGTAGTAGATGAGGATAGTAATATAGAAAAGCATGAGATAGGCAGGAAGTTAACGCACTAAAACAAATGAAGATACTAAAATATTTTATAAATATAAGATACGTAGGTGGGTAGTTAACGCACTAGAGTAGTTGAAGATATTAAAATATTTCATAAACATGAGATAGGTAGGTAGGTAAGTAGTTAACGCACTAAAGTAGATAAAGATACAGAAAAAATTTTCAACGGGTAGATAGTTAACGCACTAAAGTAAAAGGAGATGCTAAAATATTTCATAAATATGAGGTAAGTAGTTAACGAACGAGATAAAGTAGATGAAGATACTAAAATATTTCATAAATATGAGGTAAGTAGTTAACGAACGAGATAAAGTAGATGAAGATACTAAAATATTTCATAAACATGAGATAGGTAGGTAGGTAATTAGTTAACGCACTCTCTCTCTCTCTCTCTCTCTCTAAAGTATATAAAGATACTAAAATATCTTATAAACATGAGAGGGGTTGATAGTTAACGCGCTAAAGTAAAAGGAGATGCTAAAATATTTCATAAATATAAGATAGGTAGTTAACGCGCGTGTAATAAAGTAGATGAAGAAACTAAAATATTTCATAAAGATGACATAGGTAGGTAGGTAGTTAACGCAATAACGTAGATGAAGATACTAAAATATTTAATAAACATGAGACAGGTAGGTAGGTAAGTAGTTAACGTATTAAAGTAGATAAAGATACGAAAACATTTTTACGGGTGGATAGTTAACGCACTAAAGTAAAAGGAGATGTTAAAATATTTCATAAACATGAGATAGGTAGGTAGGCAAATAGTTAACGCTTTAAAGTAGATAAATATACAAAAAACATTATTAATGGGCAGATAGTTAACGCACTAAAGTAAAAGGAGATGCTAAAATATTTCATAAATATAAGATAGGTAGTTAACGCGCGTGTAATAAAGTAGATGAAGAAACTAAAATATTTCATAAAGATGACATAGGTAGGTAGGTAGTTAACGCAATAACGTAGATGAAGATACTAAAATATTTAATAAACATGAGACAGGTAGGTAGGTAAGTAGTTAACGTATTAAAGTAGATAAAGATACGAAAAAAATTTTAACGGGTGGATAGTTAACGCACTAAAGTAAAAGGAGATGTTAAAATACTTCATAAACATGAGATAGGTAGGTAGGCAAATAGTTAACGCTTTAAAGTAGATAAAGATACAAAAAACATTTTTAACGGGCAGATAGTTAACGCACTAAAGTAAAAGAAGATGCTAAAATATTTCATAAATATGAGGTAAGTAGTTAACGAACGCGCAATAAAATAGATGAAGATACTAAAATATTTCATAAACATGAGATAGGTAGGTAGGTAAGTGGTTAACGCACTCTCTCTCTATCTCTCTCTCTCTCTCTACTCTCTCTCTCAAGTAAATAAAGATACTAAAATATTTTATAAACATGAGATGGAGATGGATTGATAGTTAACGCACTAAAGTAAAAGTAGATGCTAAAATATTTCATAAATATGAGATAGGTAGTTAACGCGCGTGCAACAATGTAGATGAAGAAACTAAAACATTTCATAAATATGACATAGGTAGGTAGGTAGTTAACGCAATAAGGTAGATGAAGATACTAAAATATTTCAAAACAGTGGGATAGTTAAATAGGTAGTTAATTAACCTCACACTGGAGCAACACAAAGAGCTATTTGGGACGGTCTGGGATCAATACCGTTGGAAAAGATACGAAGACAACGCCTCGTAATTTTGAACCACGGTGAGATGGCGAAAACATCACCTGATCTTGCATCCCACTCACCAAACTTCTACACCACGCCAAGGTAAGGACATTTGAGGCCAAAACAGATTTAACATGCACCACGCCCCATGTACATCATGGTCTTTGACTGGACCGAGCTTCGAAGTCGAAACCCTGCGGTTGTTAATCCGCAGCTCTTGCAACTGGGTAAACATGAGATAGATTTAACGACTGAGATTAACTATCGCAAGTGCCTTATATATCGAGCAATAAACACTCAATTTGCAACTTTGAATTATGATTAATTGGATGGTATGGCACAAGGGACAAAGCTAAAATGGACAACGCCAAGTAATGGGCACATGCACACAAGGAAAGCTTTACTAACACACAAGACAGGAATACATCCAAGGAGGAATCTAACATGGGTCACCTAGGTATATATTGTATAAGTAGAGTGAGCAAATGGCAACCTTTTTATGTTCCCAGGATCTCGTGACCCAAGCTGGTAAAAACTTGACCCTTAGATTACTTCCATCAGCTGAGAAGAACCGAACATTCATCACCTGATTGGTCCGCAGGACATAGTGGTACACTTTAACAATTTCAAAAATTTTGTCCCCACTATTTAAATACGCATTCGTACACTTACCCTGTCATTTGATATTATATCGCCAATCAAAGCGATAAGATGCCAAATCGGTCAATGAAGTCAATTTTTCACAGAGCAGTCATGTGACTACTAGTCGATACTTTTTGAATCTCCTCTCAGTAGCAATGGTCATTCTACTTATATATCACGTCTATGCTTGCTAGCGCAGTGGACATACCCACTGTGCCACGACCTCCCCGTAGTTTTAAATCAAATATTCACCATCAAAAATAGATGTAGAAGGGTATTTAGTAGCGTAATGTAACGTTGGCAACTGGGGAAGTATTGGAACGCAATCCAAATAAATCTACTGTTTAGCTTTAGACAATACTATAACTTAACTAGATTCGCAGTTATTTTTTCCTCAAAGATAACAAAATACCAATCATCTTAGCCCGAAGTTAGAAAGGAGCCCAAATGAAGAGATTGTGTCCAACCCTGGCAACTGTTCGGATAACCCAAGCGCTGTCTTAGAGCTTGAGGCTAACAAAATACCAATCATCTTAGCCCGGAGTTAGAAAGGAGCCCAAAAGAAGAGATTGCGTCCAACCCTGGCAACTGTGCTGATAACCCAAGCGCTGTCTTAGAGCTTGAGGCTAACAAAATACCAATCATCTTAGCCCGGAGTTAGAAAGGAGCCCAAAAGAAGAGATTGTGTCCAATCCTGGCAACTGTGCGGATAATCCAAGAGCTGTCTTAGAGCTTGAGACTGTCTTTTGCGAAATGAGAAAACCGGGAGAACGAGAACATGCGCAAGACCCACTGCGCATATCATCTGAACTGTATGCTAGTATCAGTAGAAACACGAGGTATGGAAGAAGAATGTTGAAGCCTTTGCGCATGGCTAACGCAATTTACCAATTCCAGCAAGAAACCATTTGAGACTGAAAGGATGGGGCATTCCCAGGTTGGCATTTTAATGTGAAAAGGAAGGACCGTTGAAATAGAAACAGACGTCTCACTCATATTTACTTTGACAAATCGTCATTTCTTTCAGGTTTCGTGGAGATTCATTTCTTTTTTTTCACGGAATCTTAGTTATTTATTTTATTGGGATGTCAGGCTCCTAGGCTTCCCACTGAAATAATGGGCCACGATATCCCGGTTGGAATAGAAACAGATTACCAACCGGAGGATTGTGAGTTGGAATCTAACCAAAAACCGTCGTGTGCAAAGGGGGCTTTTGCATGTTTAAAACTGTGGTGGTCTCAAATCTCCTCACGTTGACGCGGTGCGGAAGTTTGGAGAGTGAGATCCCACCTCAGGTGTGACCTCATCATCTGACCGTGGTTCAATATTACGTGGTGTTGTCCTCAGATTTTTCTCTTCGGGTTTGATTCCCGGATCGTCGCCAATAGCCCGTTGTGTTGCCCCAATGTGACGTTAATTAAAAATACCAATACCTAGGCTTCCATCGACTCTACACCAATTTTAGTATCACACGTAGGTGCACTTTTACAATCTGGTCGTGAGATCGGGATATGCCAGCAATGTTTTAGTCCGTTAACCGATTTCAACCTGAGCCTTTTCCCAAAAATTGCAATGAGAAATGTATTCCCGTCGCTATATTCAATAGAAAGAATTCCTGGTTTTTGTAGATCTTTGCTTAAATTCGATAAAATCAGTTTTTATCGACGTCTAATGATATAAATTAAAAATCACGACTGGAGCCACTTACAAAAAGTTTTGGACCACGTGACAATTTTCAATCTATGGGAACCATCGCTTAGTTACTTGTATTTTTCGTTGTTCCTTTATCGTTCAGTCGGTACTTATACACATCCGCAATATTAATGCTTCCGTCACTTATCGTGTGATTAGTTCTGCTGGGATAGTGAAGAGAATCGATAGATTAGGCTTGAAGATAAGTGGAGCGATTCTGTATTCGGTTAGATGGACAGCAACTTTCTTTTGTTGAGAAGTATTTTATTTCAGCTCATTGTGACTGATTATTTAGTAATGGTTGAATCAAAGTACATTTTCTAAAGAATGATATTAGTTTAATCTCAATGCGTTATGACACGTGTAAAAGAGACATTGGTAGAATCGAGGATTAGCAACTGCAAGGTTTGGATTTCGAACCTCGATCCTATTAAAGACCATCGTTTTCGTGGGGACTTGTACGCCTTAAATCTGTCATGACCTCAAATGTCTCACGTTGGAGTCTTGTGAAAGTTTTTGAAAAATGAATGCCAGCTCCGGTGTTGATCTCGTAATCTGATCGAGGTTGAAAATTCCGAGATGTTGTCCTTGATCTTCTTTTCTGGATTGATTCTAGACCGCCGCCAATAGCCTGATTTGTTTATCCAGTGCAACGCAAATGCATCAACCACATACCATCTGACGTGTAAATGTAAAGAAAGCTTAGTGTCAACAAGCATATATAAACGAATATTTGTGTTTTCAAATTCATAACCGAAAGTATTATGACGCCAGTTAAAGTAAGTACATAACAAATAAAACATCACAGGCATCAAGTGTATAAACATGGGACATTTAATAACTATGGACATTTCTTTACAAACGATAGAAATGGAAAAATATTCTACTTCAGGCAGATTTTGGAATACCGAGTCAAACAATTTTTTAATCTAATGCTTCGGGAAGAATTTAAAATTTCCAAGAAAAATTCTACTTAAAAATATATAATTCATGTATAGTTCAGCTTATCATATTAATAGTTATTCCCGTGATAACATTCTTTTACAACACTTTTTTTTTCTTAAAAAATTTTGAAAATGCAACAGGACTATATTTATTGAACTAGCATGAACTTTAAAAGATATTATTTCGATTGCATAATACTACTCTAATTAATCAACTCGACACTACGCATTTTCCCATACATATGGATTAAGTAGTTTTTGCGTTCTTAAATGTGCATTCATTCGTATAGACTTTTTGATAGGAAGGAAATCTTGTCAAAAATAAATATTTATGGAAGGAAATCTTATCAAAAATAAATATGTATGGAAAGAAATAACTTCAATAAAACTAACATTATTCTGTTAAATAAAATTAATAAACAATTTTTTTATTTCAAATCATTTAAGCAATTAAATATGGGAAATAGTAAAAAAAAAAATGTTTCCGTAAAACTTTTATTCTTTAATCTATGATTAAACTAGGAAACGTGAAACTCAAATTCAATACATATATTCTTTTTGCATGTGCATGACCCCAAAAGACTTCACGTTGAAAACGAACGATCAATGGTCTTTCAAAATTCGTCTTTTAAATAAAATAGATGTAATCACCTCGAGAAAGTGAAACCTGTCAGGAAAACTGTAAATGGGATAGAAAGTGAACAATTTTTCTCTGCTGTATCTCGGACTTGTCCCGAATGGAAGTCGAGAGATAAGTTTAGGTCAAACCATAAGGGAACTGCACTTTATCATCGCGAGGCCCATTCAGTGTAAGAGTCAAACTTTTGCCTCTACATTTGACACTCAAAATAAATCATTCGTTGACCCGATGGTTTCCTCATCCGTCAAACTTAAATCATTACGATTGTTGGATAGGTATTAAAAAGGGTCAACTACAACATCCAAGAGTACGTATAAAAGTCTCTGGAAAAGGATTGCTGAAATCTGCTTTTTTGAGATTTTGAAAGTGCTAAACGCAAAGTTCAACCAAGTCTTGGGAAACTACAACACCTCATTCTTTTATAGTTACGCAAAGTTAGCAGTTGCTTGGCTATTTTAAGCCTGTAAGACATTTTGTACCAACGTAAGGTTGAGGCCTACAGAAAACCACCATAAATAATAGTCCAGATGGTGATTAAATGTTTTGCTTGTTGAATCACTACCATGGCTCATTTTCAGTTTTAGAAGGCGTTAATATTACATTCATTTCCTTGCAAGAGCCGGAATATTAACTCCGATTTCACGATGTCTTCTATAAACCTGCGGAGCATTGTATTGGGTTGATCGCCTCATTTTTCACAAGAGTTGAAGAAAAAATATTTTATTTATTGAAAATGACATTGAATCAATATAGTATGGGCCGTTCTGTTTGATGACGTTTCTATATCTTCACGGAGCTGCATCATCCCGAGCTCGCAGTAGTTCTGAGGTTTCTGGCTGAAGAAGTGATCCAGGTGACAAACTTTCCGAGCCACAACGGACCACCCTCTCCATACACAACACATATCTTCTTTTGCGTCTGCGAAGCATTGCTGTCTTTTCGGAAATAAAAAAAACATAATAGGTCGAAAGTACCCATTATTTTCTACCATTTTCAATGCTTAGCAAAATTTTAAAAATGCAGCCAAATAACACCATTTTTTCCCAAGTACTCGCTGAAATTCCTTCTTTGAAACCACTTCGAAATTTTACACGTGTGAAGTAGTATATAACACTTAAGTAAATAACAATGCCATCTAGCGCCTAAAACGGGACGAAATTTTTCATCAAAGCCTATTACCAGAAATGAATATTCGAAAAAAAAAAACAGTACACATTTCAATTCGTTAGGCGTCAATATTACAATTTGCGAAATTCCATTTCAACGTATTCACTAAGCTCTTGTCGAGTTGTGAAACTAATTTTTAGTAAATTTAACAGTATTCTAGTGAGTGGGCGAGGAAACAAAGCGGGAAGTATACGACGTCTATGAATTGTGTAATAGCTAATCGTGTAATGACCTGGTGTGTCATGCTATGTAAAACTGTCACCTAATATCAATTATCTCCCTCTCGAAATACGCGATAACTCTTATAAGAAAGTATCTAACTCATTCAGAGTTGAGTATTGATCTCCTATAGTTCAAATAACTAAAGGTATGAGCCATGCATACCTATTTTAATTTTTTGCTAGTGCCATTCATAACGTTTCATATTGTAAAATTGAGTTAAAAATAAAATTACATGATGATAAAATATCCATAGCGATCGTTGTAGCATCCCAACATCTTACATATTTTTAACGCATTGTAATTACTTAAAAGTAAAACAGAATGGTGTGAATTTCAAATAAGCAAAACAATTCATAGGAAAACTATAACCATTTACACCAAAATATTTTTTTCACGAACTCCTTTTCACGAATTTGATTTAACACGAGCGGGTCAAGCCAATTTTTAAGAATTTTTTTCACCTAAATTCTAAGAAATATTTTTATTTGTGTCAAAATAGTATAATTTATGTATTACATGCACTAATGATGAATGTGCGGAGACGTTTCAATGTGAACTGAAGTTGTTGATAACCTCTTATAGACACAAACGTAACAATTTATAACTGAATTCGTTCGTAAAACCGGTGAAACATCGGCATCAGAGGAGACTCGTGCTGATTTTGCTCAAGAGATCACAGAAGCAAATTCATTAATAGAGGAAGTAGACGATGCACAACATTTCTAAATATATCAGTGATATTCCAGTCGTACGTAAACGTAGACGCCGTTTATTGTCATAGAAAGTAAAACGAATAAAATTATGTTATGTACAAAACGGAATGTTTGTTCACGAAGAATTTTTTCATTTCAAATTCAAATTTACTTTTATAAATTTCCATTGCATATTATTACACATATATTTTGTTAAAATAAAATTATAGGCTTAAAACGAATATTTTAATAGGTTTTTTTAATTAATTTTACTGATTTTTTAGATCCGGAATCCAATCTTCTTTTCTTCCATAGATATATTGTTTTCTTTTTACACGTATTCCTCAGAAATGTATCTATCGTGTAAAATCAGAATTAGGTGAACAGAGAAATTAAACTCGCTTAAAGACTGAATTTGTGCGTTTTGCATTAATGAGATTAGGATTAGTAAAAATAAAAATGTTTTGCAGGATAATATTCGTAGAAAGTTTAATTCACCATGATATGGCATATTAAAACTGGAGTAAAATGAACCCTCGAAACAAAATGTGTCAAACTGTACAAACGGACTTTTTTTCAATGATATTTATGGGATGATTTGTTGAGTTTCATGGCGCAAAGACCATACTTGACCAAGCTATGCCAAGCATTAGACAGACGACATCACGTAATGGACGCACCTACAAGGAAAGTTTTACTGACCCAGAAGACAGAAGGAATTGAACCTGAGCCGCCTACAACTTACAGGTTGCTAGCACAGTAGGCAAACATACGGAAGCCCCTACTTATGAAACGGAAGCGCAAAGATCCGCTTTCAACAAAGTTTACCGTAATACCTCTCATTAAAAGAAAGTCTTATTTTAAAAAGCATCGGTACTTACATCAGTAACCTATTAAATAACTTTATTCCGGCAAACAGCTTGTGCGAAAAGCATTCGTTGGAAATTTATCGCCAAAACCATGAGTCATTTATTAAAATGCATTGTATCGTGCCCCTTATTACAAATGATGCCCTAAAATTTGGCTGTACAGTTGTTTTCCATTATATCTGTCATTGAGATTGCCAAGAATTTCAGTATAGATAGTGTCGAGATATATTCATGGTTGAGACTCCCTACCTCTAAGACGAGGGGAGCAGCTGCCAGGTAACGTAACGATTTACAACGATAAATTGCATTGTCTTCCGTAGCTATTATATTACCATAATCTGACCCGACAGTTCTCCATATATCTACAACTATATTCAGAGAGTGCTTACTAATATACAGCCTACGACATTAAAATTGCCTTACATTTAGGATAATACGCGGTTTAAATTGCAAAATACAAGTACGTTTGACACTCAGTTTGATTTCAACACGTGATGGCATTTGTTCGCGTTATACACGTAAATACCTGCGCGACTTAAGTGTTCTGTTTCAATAGGATTATGACTGTCTGGATTGGTAGTTTTCTGTTAGCTCAAGGGAAGAGTCGTTATAAAGTGATTCGGCACTCGTCTCGATTCTATTTTGAGGGCTGTTATGCGCGGTCCAATTAAAATATGCGTTAATACCTGCACGACTTAAGTGTCTTCTGTTTCAATTGGATCCTGACTTGGTTTGGATTGATAGTTTTTTGTTAGCTAAATGAAGGAATTTATTTATAAGACATTATTCGGCACTCGTCTCGATTCAATTTTGAGACCTGTCATGTGTGATTCAGTTAAAATGTTTGCATATCTTTTTATTGCTAATTGTTGGAACCTAAACAATATTTAACCCTTAACTGCTGTGTCACAAACCGTCTCATAACTAGTATGGAGGGGTCTCTCAGGCCTCGCTCACTAAAATGCGTATAAAGTTGATTAAAATAATATATTAATAAAAGATTCTTTATATAATTATTATTTATACATTTTACATTAAATTTAGATAATTCAATTCTTAATATGAAATACATTTTATATTACTATATCAGTTAAGCAGATTTCATGTCTCTTCAGGCTCAGCTTTCTTACCTAATTTTGCAGGACGTTCCAACCCTAGAAACTGTAAAATTAAGTTGTGTTTTGGTGTTCTAACGGCACGATTAGGTTCCCCCCTGGCATCTCATTTGAAGTTATTTTTTCCGTAGAAATATTATTCTTGTGAAGCTTGAAATGTCTTCATCTTCATCTGTATAAATTTCTGAATCCGTTTCGTGATCGCTTTCAATAATATTACCCGAAATTTCACTGTCCCAGTACTCTATTTCCGACCAATTATCAACAATATCCTGAATTTCTTTTTGTGTAAGATACACAGGTCGTTGTTTAGTAAAGTTTGTTGCCATTTTAGGCTCTCTGCCGAAATTCTTTATTCAAACTTAGACGATTTCATTCAACAAGAACGACAACGCAAATGCTGTGAAGGGGTTTAAGAGACCACACGGGAAATGCAAATAGTGTAGAACACGAAATAGTTGGGGCAGCCAAACCAGTCTTGGAATGTGTCTTCTGATGGACGCAGTAGGAAGGTACTGAATAGGATAGGGACCAATATTCACTTTAAGGGGTGGAAACGACCTGTCAAAAATGACTCGGGGTCTGTGAGACCCATGACAGCCGTTAAAAGTTAATACCCAGTAAGTACTATCTAAGTTGTAGTACCCCACATTATCTTGCTAATTTCTACCACTGAATAGAAGCATATCTCTTAAGAATAATTGCTTCTTGGAAGCGATGTGAAATGCTCATTAGTTATGGGAAATACGGGACTTAGGGATTATAGAATGTGCATATTTATTGCTGCTAATATTTTGACAAAGAATGCACAGAAAATCAAAAATATTATATGTTATTTTCGAGAATCGTATCTCATGCAAACCATTAGATCCGTAAATGTACTTAAGAGATGAAAAACGACGAAAAAACGTCTGAGAAAGAAACGAAAATGTTTGGTCGAAAACAGAAAACAATTTACAGCTACGGTATCTTTTGATTGAGAAAACGAAGTTTAAGAAAAGCAGACAAAGGGAAGTAACACCCGAAGCGTCAGAGTAATTGAAAGGAAATAGCAAAACAACGAGCAGTTTCTATGAGGAAAAGGAAATACTTCTTCCTAATTCCCTAATATTAACTAAGTGCTTGAGTTATACAAATCAAATCCTCAATGGCAATTAAGAGACTACAGGAATTGATATAGGTACAAGAAGATGGGAGTCTTAAGTCTAATCCGATCTTCATGGAGAGTTGTTATAGATTTTGTGCCCGGTATTTCCAACAACTTACTGTGGGACTGACCAATCTTATGGCTTTAAAAAGTGAACACATCAGCAAAACACCTAGCATTCCGGAAGGAGGAAAATTGATAATTTATTTATAATTTTATACTTTTCATATTGACCAAGCAAATTTCTACTTCGCCAGTATGTCTAATTAGCCGTCATACGACACCAAATTCCCTTTAAGCGACAAACTAATCACTTTTATAGACGAAATCATGAAGGGAGGTACCATACTTTAAGCTTCAGTATAATACGTTTCTTGAACCGATAGCTAGATCTATATCAGTTTGAAATGTTTTCTCACAAAGAAGTCTTCATTCAGCTACGCAATATTTCCTAGTTTAATTTCAAATCCTAAAATTTGTTACAGCCCATTAAAATTCAACTATCGACCCACACTTTGGTTGTCAATAGTTGATTTGGGATTGATGGTGATGAAATTCATTTCTATCGAGGTGTTTTCTCACAAAGAAGTACTCGACGCAAGAACGCGTCACTCATTCAGTTACGTAACCTCTCCTAGTTTAATTTCAAATCCTAACGTTTGTCACGGCCCATCAAAATTCAACTATCGATCCACACTTTGAGAATCTCTGACACTGTGGACAGCACGAGGTACAGAGAAGCGATCACAACTAAATCTGTAATTTCACTCGACCTTAGAACAACCAAACCCGTCGTAGTGACAGTTGATTGTTCGTTACTTTCGGGTTTATGGTTCAAGGGCCGTATTTGGCAAAGCTGCGCCAAACACAAGACAGATAACGCAATGAGGGAGAGAATGAACAGAAGGATAGGTTAGTGTACAAATTAAAGAGAGGACAAATATCACGGGTAACACGAGTTTGTTATGAACTTACACTCCTAAAGATGTGCCCCTAAAGACTCAAAGTGACGGATTTCATATGTCTTATTTTGAATTACAGAATTGATGTGCTTTGTCGTAATTTGTTGACCGTCGAGAGATAAAAAATGATTAAACCCGTGCATCCAAATTTATTTTCCATCAACCACTAATTTCAAAGTTCTGTGAATAGAATACTTAATTATGCCAAAATCCGTCAATATAACGGGCTTAATATTTCATGATTAATCACAACGTGGTACACCTCAGGAAATGGCATTTTCAGAACCGTTCAGTTGTCAATTCGTTAAGCATTTGTTGTGTTAGTAAACGTTTAGAGATGAGCCTCCACTCAATCGGAGAAGTGGAAGACCATCGACAAATATAGGATTATACACTCCTGAATGCCTTAAACCTAACTTCTAAAGAATGCAAATTCTATCAAATAGGTATTGCGACAAGAAATAGAGGAAACAGTCTTTGTATGTTATATAATCAATGTAAAATGTGGAAAATGTTATTATTTTAGAATAGAGTTATAAGATGGGATATATCTATTTAGAGATAAGTAAGACTATTGACAAAATATAGGATACCACACTCATGAAGAATTCAAACCAAACTTCTAAATAAACGCAAATTCCGTCAAATTGGTATTGCGTCAAGAAATAGAGGAAACAGTCTTTGTAATCAATGTAAAAATTGAAAGAAAAAAAATTCAAATTTAAATTATTATTATTATAAAATTGCTGCAAAACTTATATACAAAATGTAATTTGCTTGCAGTAAAAATGTTCCAAATAGTTTCATTTTCAATGAAATATTAAAAATATTTTAACTGAAATCTACGTTTGTTAATTATTTAAATATTAAAGAAATTAAAAATTATAACAAATTTCAAAAATTTAAAATCACTATGAAACTGGTTTAGATAGTAGAATTACGTATAAATTCAACACGTAGGTAGTAGATTAGGTATAATTATACACGCGTAAGTAGTAGATTAGATATATTGAACTTGTAAGTAGTAGAATTAGGTATATATTCAACACACACACGTAAATAATAGAATAAGGTAGAGATTCAACGGGCTGGTCATCTCCTGTTAAAAATCCACTTTTAGAAAACGTTTGTTGTGAGAAGCTTTCTGTTTCGAATTATTTAATTAATTACTTTAAAAAATTATCGGCTAATGTTGGTAATAATAATAATTTTTTTACAGAGTTTATTAAAACCATGCCATATCGTGTTTGCTCTCAATGAGATAGATGTGATTTTAAAAATGCTAATAAATTCAACTGACAAAATTAAATAGCCTTGACCATCCTCCGGACGTATTAAATAATAGAGGAACGATGGGTAAGTGTACGCGGGCGGTTAAGAATACGAAGGAAAATTTCACCTAGTTGGCAACACTGCAGAGAATCGCCATTGTGACGTTTTAGTTCTGCTGCTACTTTGTTAGATTACAACTTATCACCATTGATTTGCTACACTTCGTTTTCAATTTACAAGTTAAAATTCAGTTTTCTCACTTTTCTATGTAATTTTTCGATCATAGAACATATCATAGATCAAATAGTGTTTCGATCATAGATCATATAGTGTTTGTCATTACATAGAGTGGCATACATTTTATAAACTTATTTCAGATTAAAGCATATGTCATAAGCTACAAGTTGGTGTACCTAGAGTTTATCTATATGTGACATGCTGTCATCTAGCAGAGTTTTAGTCAAGCGCAAATGAGGAGGCCAAGAGTTCGCAACAGATTTTCATTGCGAACTCTTAGCCTCCCTAATCTTACGTTAACTTTTACTTCATTTCTTTTTCTTACAAAAGCGATAAACTAATTGTATAAGCGAAAAAACCCTGAATGAAATTCCAACTGGATCTGTAAACCCAAGTGCGGAAGCAGGCGAAACGCTGTCAGAACAAGAAGCTACGCCTAGGCCTGCAGTAAAATTAATGTTAGCATTCATTCAATTTTACCGCTTCCAAAGCAAAAGAAAAACGAAAATGCGAACCAGAAAAAAAAGAGACCTACGCTTAAGTCTGAAATCATCACATCTTCGCCTTTTAAAGCCCTTTTGGAAGATAAAGAAAAAAAGCAAAAGGCAAAGATTCTTGACAAATCAGAAAAGGAAAGTGAGGGGTAAATATAAAACGAACAAAAAGAAACAAAACGTAAAAAAAAGGATTGACTTTTTCTTAAGACGACCAACAACCATCAACGAGCTCAGCCCAGCCTATGTCTTCTGCTGAAGATAATGATACTTTAATTATTTGCCCTTGATGTGACAATTCTTATAACGAAGACTGGATTCAATGTGGATTGTACAAAGATTGGTGGCACGAGGATTGCAGTGCATACGAAAGCAATGGACCTTTTGTATGCGACTATTGTTAGGACAGATCCAGTGCGTTCTCTTGGCCACCCTACCTGCGTACTCTTACCCTCCATGTATGGCAAGAGTACACAATTTTCATTTTTTTTTATTTACATTTTTCTTACTTAAATGATAAGAGATAAAATCATGTAACCTGGATTTATTGATTCACAGTTGAATAAAGTACATTGTATAAAATTTTGAAGCCTATATCTTAATTACTTTACATTTTATAAATAAAAAACCACTAGGTGCGTATACTTACCCTTCTTTCCCCTAATAATTTAATAATAATTAGCTAAATTGATTTTAATAAACAACTCACGGAATATGCATTGATTGAATGATATTTTATTTTCTTGTTTTGGGAATTTCGAAATATCAAGAATGACCAAAGTATACGACCACACATTACAGTATGTTTAAATTAGGGTTTACTGTTATTATATCGGGGATCAGTGAACTTGGAAAAATATATCCCAACACCTCTGTCCTCTCCAGGTTGTCCAGAATATGTCTTGTTTTTTAATTTTGTAAAAATAAATTTTTCATTTTCGAAATATTTATCCATACTTTTCATATTTTATTTAATGTTGATAACGATAACCAGCTTTTTCATTGTGTGACATTTTGTATTCTTTCATTTTTCCCACTGTGTGACTGATACTAATCATCATTCATTTTCATTACTGATAATGCTGGATCTTTAAATTCTTAAAGCGGGCACGTTAAATCTGTCGTAGCCTCAAATTTCTTCACGCTGGCGAGGTGTGGAAGGTTGGAAAGTGGGTGCCAGCTCATATGTTGCCTCGTCATCTACCCGTTATTCAAAATTACGAGGTGTCCTAGGATCTTTCCCTTCGGAGGTTGATCCCGGACCGTCGTCAATAGCCCGCTGTTTTGCTCCAGGGCGACGTTTATTAAATACCTACATACTTACCTTTTTTATTCTTGCTTCTGTGATTCTAAAATCATGTGTGTCAACTTTCTCTTTTTGGATCTTGTATGATTGTAAAAACTATTTATCAATATATTCTATTTCTAACATGGGATCCTTATTCATACTTATTTATTCTTACATGATGTAACTCTTATTCCAAGACTATTCCAAAAACGGTTTTCTGCTTTCAATTTCAACAGAACAATTAAAATAGTCCAATATATTATATTATTATTTATTAATACAGCTAGTTTCCAACAGTCCATTTAATTTTGTGACATTTTAGTCTCGTGCGACACTAAAATCGCATACTCGCGTAGAGCTATTTTCAGGCCTTGGTACTACCAGTGACACATGAAATTGTTCAGTTCAAAATGTTTGGTATTGCAAATTTATAACTACATCGAGTAGAAGTAATTGTGTGCTTCAATTTCCTTTACTTATAATTTGAGAAGCTTCTGTCAAATATAACAATAAATATCTGCTCATAGCTCCAGCAAAACGACTACTCAAAGTGGAAATTTATTATTTTTAACTAACTTTAAAAAAGTAGTTAAAGATAATAAATCGACCTTAGTATATAAAAGGGATGATATTCCACAAATTGCAGACTGAACAGTAAAATATGTGAAGAGAGAGCTTCAATCTTCTTTTCGCTCTCCTGAGAAATTTGTTCTTTTGAGTTGCGTCGCTTTTCTCCAGAAGGCACAATATGCATCATTTACTTGGGTATGTGCATAATTGGTTTTCTATATTCAATATTTATGAACCATTTCTTCTTGAGAGGCGTCAGAATTTTAG
The DNA here is from genome assembly GCA_947359465.1 of Metellina segmentata. Classification (NCBI taxonomy): domain Eukaryota; kingdom Metazoa; phylum Arthropoda; class Arachnida; order Araneae; family Tetragnathidae; genus Metellina; species Metellina segmentata. Next base: position 72,552,083 of record OX375884.1, read on the forward strand.
GTATCGGTAGTCTTTAAAGTAACTAAAGCAAGTACGGTGATACTTCATGGGAAAAGGTTGAACAACGTGGATCTAGAACATGGGTGTACAAATGCGGCTCTCGGAGCCGCATGTGGCTCTTCGTTGAGTTAAGTGCGGCTCCCAATGAAGGTTTAAATCCGTTTTTTATTAATATTTTAAGAACTTTTTCACTTGTTAAATTGACTATGTGAAGATTTGCCCAAAGGTCTTCGTTAAATATTATACTTTTAATTAATTTATTTTTTATTAAATGTTATTTTTATTATTAAAATTTTGAAATAATCATTTTGTATTTCCTTTCTCTTAATTGTATTTTCTTATATGTGTACTTTACAAAGCACTTAAGACTTGTGTATAATACGTAACCATATTAATTAAATTGAATTTGAATTCGTGTATTTAATACTATTTAACTATGATGTGGCTCTTTATAATACATTAAAAACTGTAATGCGGCTCTCATTGACATGATCTAGAATATGATATCGTTATAAACTTGTTCGTTATGAGATCGTTCAAACTAAACCTAAAACTTTTGATTACAGTATATACAAGCAAAAAGTAATGTATTATAATTTTTTGAGTGGGTCCTAATCACTTTTTGAAAGCTAATACACGCTTTTGATGCTGTATGAGCATCTGCAATAGAACACTTTTGGAGCAGGGATGAATCTTTTCCATGGAGAGCCATCCGTTTAGAATAGAAAACAAAAGGATGTCCCCCTAATATTTGAGATTAGATCCTACGAAATCAGTAGAGAAAGTCCCACACGATTCGATAAATAAACTAAATCACCCCTCTGAAACAACTCCAGTTTCTTGTCACTTATTCTTGACCTCGTGGTTCAGTATTTTTGCTTTTGTATTCTTTTATGATCTTTTCCACCCTACAATCTGGAATTGGAAAAATTAGAAGCAAATATTTCATCGACATTCTTGCGATAGCAAAGCGACCAGTCACATGCATTCAATGTAACGCTTAGACCTATAAAATCAACGAAAGCAATATATTTCGGTATATTCCTCCAAAGTAAAACCACTTTCCTGAAGCAAAGCGTGTTTTTGTATCACTATTCATCCTGTATTAGTGAGATTCCTTCCTTTTGTTTTTTCGCTCAGAAAATCTTCCTTCTTGTTATCTAAATTTATGATAGAACTAAAATTACTATCTTTTCATCGGAAAATGAGTTACTTTTCGTGCATTTTATGCAAATAATATATCTTCACTCGAAACGAATTACAAATTTTCATATTTAATAAATAGAGAAGAATACTTAAAATGTTTGGGAAAAAAATATCTTTCATCAATGAGACAAATTAGTATTTTGGGATCATATTTTGGTTCCGTCAATTAATTTGGGGGTGTATCTGCATAGAGTAAGAAAATGTATCCACCAGTATACATATTTTCCCGTAGTTTTCCATTTTTCCATTATGTCAGACACCCACACCGTGACTATTCTTATTCGTTGCGTTTCGAATGAAGTATTACAAAATAATAAATTGTTTCATTTTTACCGATTCCTTTCATCTTCGCTAATAAATCATCCGACGTTAATTTTGTATTCTTCATTGGTGAACATTAATCAACAATATCATCAAAATTTCATACTTTTCTATACGTCTCGGACTTAAATCATGTGTCCTTGACTATCGAATTATGTTGCGTTGGTTACACTCGTGGTATATATCACCTTATATGGTAAGTATCTCCATACAAAAGGTCGGTATTAACTACTAGCCACTGCGTGGCTAGCCCGGCGTTTCCCGTGCCCGTGGTGTAAGTTATTAATCTGGTGTATAATTTTCCGCAGATTTCATATCCGTTGAAATTTTCAATTTATCTTAAGCATTTCCGATTTTACGAAAAAGAATTAACAATCCCAATCAAAAAGTTTTTTATTTTGTGCTCTCATTCCCTGAAATGGAATAGGACAGGAAATGTAATCTGTTTCTTTATTTTTTAACGTGAAGGGCAGAAGATGCAATCTGTTTCACGCGACGTCACAATCTCTTGCGAAAATATAAAAGATGTATTCAATTTAAAAATTATTTATTTAAAGAAAATCATATTTTTAGGTATCGATCTAACGTGAAATTTTCCACAGATTTCAAATCCGTGGAAATTTTTACTCTATCTTTAACTGTCTTGGAGATAGAAAAAAAACTAAGTGACTACAGTTAAAGATTGTTAGTTTTTACCGTCTTGTTGGAAAATCTATCCTCCGCGCAAAATCAAAACGAAAACAATAACTTTCTCCGCGTTCCTCCGCGATGAAAAAAACTTAGCATAGTTCCAAAGGCTGACGTCAAGGTCACGTGTGTAGAAAAGTCTAGATTCTGATGTTTCTTCTTTCGCGGAAGAAAGGCGTTTAAAAACCGATGGAGAATAAAACTATTAAATTCATTTTAAAATCTTCTAGATTGAATTTTAAAATTCGCCGCTATACAAAAATTGCAAAAAATTAGGACTACCTGTGTACTAAATCTCATTAATGTAAGTGCCATAGAATCTTTAGGATTTTGCGGCAAAAAACAGACAAACTAGCACTTCCTTTTATAATAGTAGAGAAAAATCTTGATACTTTGAATAAATATAAAAGTTGTTTTTGAGACTGAATTCAACATAAAAAGTATGTTGCAAATATTTACTCGTGAATTATACAGACGAAATCTTACAAAAACGAAACACTTATGCATTTTCAATTTCCCTGAATATTTAAACATATCTCTCTCTCCTCTTTCCTCTCCACTTCTCTCTCTCTCTCTGTATAAATATCAGCTTTTATTCAAGCATAAGCTTATATCTAAGTATAACTTTTACAAAGTTATACCTACTTAGTAACAAAGTATACAAAGTATACGTTATGCCTATAATAAAGTCAAAGATACTCGAAATAAATTTTATTTTCAACTATAAAAATATCCTCTCTAATGCTTATTACCTTAGTTTCAATAAAGAAATTTGCGAAATTCTTGTATTCTTGTATTCCATTGTTTAATCTGTTAATCATCATATGGATATTTTTATGTACTGTATGAAGATATTTATTCAATAAGCATCTTCCAAAGCTTATATTTTCCATAATGAAAAGACACTGGATACACATTCCATTATTGTGAACTATATCCTCACTTATTCTTTTCTGTGAACTATATTTTGCAAAATAAATTGTGGATTTCAAATAAACAATACATTTTTAACGTAAATTTAACATAAACAGACAGTTATATTTTTGAAGTGAAGTTGTGAAAAAAAGGAAAAGTTATCTTTTTAAAGGACAATCCAATAAATTTTGCAAAAGGACTTGCATATAATTGTAAATGTACTTTTTATTTAAATTATTTTTTTTATCCTCTCTTAAATATTAGAAATTAACCAGTAAAATTAGTTTCAAAATTTGACACCAAACAAGCAAGTTTACGAAAGCAAAAATTGTGGTTCTTAGTTATGAAAAGTTACAACACGGCAATATATCAAGTGGAACGATTCTAACACCACGATACAATTAAATATATTATCGGAATATAACTTCAGTCAATAAACATAATCTTGCTAAGCTTCTTTATATTTCAGTTTTATGTCAAGAACTTTTCTTCAAATTCCAACCTTCAAACATACAACTCCATGACGTAACACAAAGTAAAATGTAAAACAATAGAATCGTCCGCATACAAAAACTGCTTTGCGAAGGCAAAATTCTTGCTTAAGCGGATATTTATATCAATTATAAAATATTATCCATCCATAAAAACAAAAATAATCTGTTCATTTTGAATGTAAATCAAAGTTTCGCCGATTTCGTTTTAAATATCCAAGTTAAAAAAAATTAATCCACAAAACCTGAACGAAACAGAAGTAAGTTACTTTTACAAGGAATTTCATCAATAAATATTATTTCAACCAATGCAATTCCAATTAAATGAAATACGGCAATTTAATTTTTTGGCCCACATTTAAGTTAAAGCACTCTCCGTAACCAATAACTTATAAAAGAACAATAGCTTAGCATCGAATTTCATCAACGAATGTTATTTGAACAAATGCGATTCCAATTAAATGAATACGGTTGAATAACTTTGAGGCTGGTTTTTAAGTTAAAGCATTCGGTCACCAATAACTTATAAGAAGAACAGTACTTTCGCAAGGAATTCCATCAAATAATATTATTTTAACAAAATCAGTTCCAAATAAATGAAATATGGCAGCACATAACTTTGAGTCCTGTATTTAAGTTAAAGACGTTTGGTCACCAATAACTTATAAAAGGAACAACACTTTCATATGGAATATCATCTACAAATTTAACAAACGCAATTCCAATTAAATTAAATACGGAAGCATTATTCTTAGGCCAGCTTTAAAGTTAAAGCATTCCATCACCAATAACTTATAAAACAAAACAATGCTTTTACATGGAATTCCATCAACGAATATAGGTTTAACAAATAAGATCCCAATTAAATTAAATACGGCAGCCTAATTGAGAGGCCCTCTTTTAAGTAAAAGCATTCCATCACCAATAACTTATAAAAAGAACAATATTTTCACATGGAATTCCATCAAATAATATTATTTTAACAAAATCAGTTCCAAATAAATTGAATATGGTAGCATAACTTTGAGTCCGGTGTTTAAGTTAAAGTATTTGGTCACCACTAACTTATAAATGGAACGCTTTCACGTGGAATTTGATCAACAATTGTTACAAACGCAATTCCATTTAACTGAAATACGGCAGCACAATTCTAAGGCTCGCTTTTAAAATAAAAGCATTCGGTCACCAATTAATGGAACAAGACTTCCGCATGAAATTGCAAAGCGAAATCCAGCATTCCAATCAACAAATAAAGCAAAGTACTTTTGAGGTCCACTTTGAACCAAACATTCCGCTTGCGGAGCGTACAAACATTCCACCCCAACAAAGGTAAACAAGTTCCTAATCGCAGCCTCAATCAAGAGTGACAGTTAAAAACGAGGCCTTACCTTTCTCGAATCGTGCCTCCTCGAAGCCGGACGGAGGCGATAAGTGACAGCCGTATCGAACCGCTTCTGTAAGTGGCGTGCGAGAGCTGGGCTCAAAGTCTGTCTCCGTTTCACGAGAAGTTGGAACTCTTTTTCCCAGCAAGGGTTGCCGCTCCCACAATTCCCGCCAAGCGCACGCAGCGCGCTTTGTTTGCCGCACTTATTTAACGCGGGCGTTTGGGAGGCGCACACGTGGACTACTAGCGAAGTATTTCGGGGACTCGGTCCCTCAACAGTTGGTTCGGTTCTCGGATTGGAAACCGGAGAGGAATATCTTTCAGGATGCCAAATTCGAAATTTTCCGAATCCAAGAGGGCCGCGGTAGCCTGGTTGGAAGAGGGACGGATTGGCAAAACCGGAGTGTCGTGAGTTCGAATCCAATCAAGGATCGCCGTGTACAAGGGGGATGGTGTGTGTTAAATTGGTCGTGGTCTACAATGTCCTCACGTTGGTTTGGATTTTCAGCCTCTTAACAGTTGGTTCGGTTCTCGGATTGGAAACCGGAGAGAAATATCTTTCAGGATGCCAAATTCGAAATTTTCGGAATCCAAGAGGGTCGCGGTAGCCTGGTTGAAAGAGGGACGGATTGCCAAAACCGGAGTCTTGTGAGTTCGAATCCAATCAAGGAACGCCGTGTACAGGGGGGTTGTTTGTGTTTTAATTTGTCGTGATCTCCAATGTCCTCACATCGGCGTGGATTTGCAGCCTCTTAACAGTTGGTTCGTTTCTCGGATAGGACAGCGGAGAGGAATATCTTTTAGGGTGCCAAATTCGAAATTTCCGAATCCAAGAGGGCTTGGTTGGAAGAATAACGTATTGGCAACCGAAGTGTTGTACGTCTGAACCCAATATAATAGGATCGCCGTGTACAGGGGGAATGGTTCATGTTAAATCTGTCGCGGCCCCAAATGTCCTCACGTTAGGGTGGATTCTCAGCCCTCTCAAGAGTTGGTTCGATTCTCGGATTGGAAACCGGAGAGAAATATCTTTCAGATTGCCAAATCCGAAATTTTCCAAATCCAAGAGAGCCGCGGAAGCTCAATTGGAAGAGTGACATCCAGAGGATTGCGATTTCAAATCTAGTTAAAGACCGTCGTGTACAAAGAGATCTGGTGCACGTTTCAATCTGCCGTTGCCTCGAATGTCCTCACTTTGGTGTGGTTTGGAAGTTTGGAGAGGTGGTGTCAGCTCAGTCGTCGCCTCGTCATCTGACCGTGGTTCAAAGTTACGGGTTGTTGTCCTCGGACCTTTCGCTTGGAGTATTGATCCCGGACCTTCGCCGATAGCCCGTTGTGTTGCTCCAGTGCGACGTTAGTTAAAATACCTACCTATCTTTCACTTGACGGTGATTTTTAGCTGCACCAAAGCTTGTTAGACAGGGCCCTGTGGGTTAGAAGGAATTCGAACTGCTACGAATCTCCTTTCCCAGATTTAGATTCAAATTCCGATCAATGTTGAACTAAAGGTCAGATTGGTTTCGATTCTATTGTTGCTTTACGGTTATGTTTTGCTCCGAGAGGATTAGATTGTGATCTACGATTTAAAACACTAATTTCGTACTACGAATATCCTTCGCATTCGAACCCGAAGTGATGAATCGAAGGTAATGGTAATGGTAATTTTAGTTAACGTCGTACTAGAGCAACACAACGGGCTATTGACGACGGTCCGGAATCAGTCCCTTAAGGGAAAGATTCGAGGTCAACACCTCGTAATTTTGAAACACGGTCAGATGACGAAGCAACACCTGAACTGGCACCCCACTCTCCAAACTTTCACACCAACCCAACGTGAGGACTTTCGGCCACGACAGATTTAAGGTGCACCAGCCGCCTCTACACCATACATTTACAAACATCCATGCCCGGACCCGTATTCGAACCAGGAAACTTCCGATCTAGAGGCTAACACCTTAACCACTATACCATGAATCGAAGGACAGTTGACTTACCGCTGAAGTGATGAAGGCCAGAGTAGCTAGAACCAGCTTCTCGGATAACTTGTACCGGAAAGAGTAGGTAGGTAGTTAATTAATGTCACTCTTGAGCAACACAACGGGTTATTGGTGACGGTTCGGGATCAATCCCATAGGCAAAGAGAAAGGAAAAGAAACAATGAAAGGAAGCACTTGCAAAGAGAAAGGAAAGGAAGCACTTGCAAAGAGAAAGGAAAAGAAACAAGGAAATGAAGACAACGAAAAAGAGAAGTGAAGGAAGCACTTGCAAGGAGAAAGGAATAGAAAAAATGAAAGGAAGACAAGGAAAAGAGAGCTTAGGATAGATATTCTCCCTCACTTATGTGGTAAATTTTTACAAGCTTTTTAAACATTTCAATACTGACAGTTTAATTATCCTACTTTTACTGTTTGTAGCTGGAAATAAACGCAATGATCCCTAGTCATCTAGCGAAAACAAATGCCGTTTCTAAATTGAGGTTTGTTGCGTTAAGGTTTGATATATAACAACGCGTTTTCTTCATTCTCCTTAATATAAATTTTCTTTTCCATACTTTAATTTGCATAGCATTGGAAAATTTTTATTCGCTCTTTTGACTGGTTTTCTCAAGAATTTCTTCAGAGTCTAAACAAGTTTTGTCGAGGAACGTTTTCACACGCACACACACCAGATGAAGATTACACATCTGAAAGATACAATGTACTTCACCCGAATTAAACCAGGTTGTATTGACTAATAGTTACAGTTTTAACATTTTAATGTTACAAGAACTTAAACCCTCTTGGATGGTTGTCTCGACGAGGTATCTCGTCATTGGCAAGATTTACTAGTATCTGATGAACGAGATATCTAGTTATTAGAAGAAAACTGACCAGATCTGGATCTTGTCATCATAAAAATGTCGGCAGTATCTTGATGGCAAGATTATCAACATTGTCAACAAGTCATTAGCTACATTTGTCAGAACTTAATGTATGATATCTGGTCATTAGCAAAAAACATTGGTCAGATATCCCCGAAGTAAAACCAGATTGTACTGAGTAATAGTTGCAGTTTATACATTTTAATGATTACGAGAACTTAAACCCTCCTGGATGGTTGTCTCGACGAGGTATCTCGTCATTGGCAAGACTTACCAGACTCTGATAAACGATATGTATCGCTATTAGAAGAAAACTAACCAGATCTGGATCTTGTCATCATAAAAATGTCGGCAATATCTTGATGGTAAAATTGTCAACATTGTCAACAAGTCATTAGCAACATTGGTCAGATATTGATGGACGATATCTTGTCATTAGCAACATTGGTCAGATATTGATGGACGATATCTTGTCATTAGCAACATTGGTCAGATATTGATGGACGATATCTGGTCATTAGCAACATTGGTCAGATATTGATGGACGATATTTGGTCATTAGCAGTATTGGTCAGATATTGATGGACGATATCTCATCAAAATCACTTCGAGGGTTAAAAGAACTGAAAACTTTTAGTTATTCATGAAGAAAAATGAGAGCGTTTGTCGTATACAACATCAAGCATCTGCATATTATGAGTGTGAGTAGTGTGTGGGTGTGAGTATGTGGGTGGGTGTCAGTGTGTTTGTGTATACAGTAGGCTGAAAACAGCATAATCTATATTAATAAAAGTAATAATTTTTGTGCACATACTTTTTGCCATACAAATAAATGCATTTCATACTTTTGAAGAAGATGAATTTAATGTTATATTTGAAGAGGAACTCTGACATTTTATTCATTTCGACTATAAATACCACAGCAAAAACTGCATTTTCTGTGAATGTCAAAGAATGCGCCCTCTCTTAACCGAAAAACATTTAATTTAATATAGTTTTGAAATAAATGTTTTGTTTACAAGTGTCTTCTACATTTTTCATTTTCTGGTTTTATCTTACTAAATAAACATCCCCTCTCGATTTATTATGCATAAACTTAAAACGAAATTCAAAAATATATTTTTTAATTGTTAATGAATATTAAAAGTAATGATTAGAATTATACTCATGTGTTTTAAAAGGACGAAATACTTTGGGTAATCGACCTCATTGCCTCCAAACATAATAGATCTCTTACAATGAATTTTATCGATATTAAGATGACTCAAAATACTTTTTATTTCTACAAATAAATAATTTTTCGTGCTATCGGAGCATTTTTTTTTAAGGAAACAGATAATTAAGAGAACAAAATAGTTACATTGTATTCGAAACCAAGATATACTCATTCCATTTCTTTCGTGATAAAAAGAACTCGTTTTGTTAAACTATTTAGTATTATACGTCCTTTCCATTTATGATAGATTAGTAAATAGAGAGCAACGGGAAAGCCAGCGGGTTGTTCGATTCCTAATAGAGCGTTCAAACACGATTACTTATCCTCCCCCACAATCACGATACCCTTTTTGATTGATAAGCGAACATGGAAAATTGCTCTCATCCAAAACAGTGAAAGCAAAACCTCCTTTCAATGTTTCATTTGTGTCGACTGCTTTTTTTTGTCCCTCGCGTTTTGCGCATTATTGCAACGATTCGAAGAGAAAAATATGAGAAATTACTTTTTTGATTCATGAAACTATGAACTTGAGTGCATGCTTTTGCACTTTCATTAATAAATTATATCCGCGCACGCATCATCGCATGAGGAGATGATTGCAGAGGTGCAAATAAGGATTGAGGTTTCGTTGCATCGCTTGACAAATTGAGGGATGTATTTAGGTAGGTAGGTGCCGACCAACCGGTTTAAGGAGTTAGCCTCTAGATCGGAAGGTTCCTGGTCCGGGCTTGGATGTTTGTAAGCGTATGGTGTAGAGGCGGCTGGTGCACCTTAAATCTGTCGTGGCCGAAAGTCCTCACGTTGGGTTGGTGTGGAAGTTTGGAGAGTGGGGTGCCAGCTCAGGTGTTGCCTCGTCATCTGACTTTGGTTCAAAATTTTCTCGGATCTTTCCATTAAGAGACTGATCCCGAACCTTCGTCAATAGCCAGTTATGTTGCTCTTGTACGACGTTAACTAAAATTACCATTACCTTAGTAGGTAGGTATTTAATTGACGTCGCACTGGAGCAACACAACGGGCTATTGACGACGGTGCGGTATCGATCCCCAAGGAGGGGATGTCCGATTGTCCGAGGACAACACGACGTAACTTTGAGCACGGTCAGATGACGAGGCAAAACATGAGCTGACACCCCACTCTCCAAACTTCCACACCACGCCAACGTGAGGACATTTGAGGACACGACAAGTTTAACGTGCACTAGCCCCCTTGTACACGACGGTGTTTGTTGGATTCGCAATACTCCGGTTGATAATCCGTTACTCTTAGAAGCGGGACAACGCGGCCCGGATGTATTTAGGCAAATAACTTCAAACAAATAATAGCAAGTCGGATAAACAAACCTCCGGGTTTTTAAGGGTTCGGTAGGTTGGTCGGAAGAGGAGGTATCTGAGATTGAATCCAACCCAAAACCATCGTGTAAAAAGGGTGCACGTTAAATCTGATCTGGTTTCCTATGTCCTCACGTTGGCGTGGTGTTAAAAGTTTGGAGAGTGTCGTACCAACTCAGGTGTGACCTCGTTATCTGACCTTGGATCAAAGTTACGTGGTGTTGTCCTCGGCTCTTTCCCTTCGGGTTTGATCCTGAACCGTCACCTATACCACGTTGTGTTGCTTAAAATTAGTTAAAATATTGGTGAGGCGTCAGTTAAAATACCATACCATACCAGGATTTTAAGCTAACTTCTGTCACTTTCCATTGGCTGCATCACGTTGGGTTGGCGTGGAAGTTTGGAGAGTGGGGTGCCAGCTCAGGTGTTGCTTCGTCATCTGACCGTGGTTCAAAATGACGAGGTTTCCCTTACGGGACTGGTCCCGGACCGTCGTCAATAGCCCGTTGTGTTGCTCTAGTACGACGTTAACCAAAATTACCTTACCTTACCTTACCATTGGCTGCAAAAAGAGGTAGCCTTTTTACAGTTTCCATATCAAAATAAATTGTGAGGTTGAAATTCATTCAGTAGGTAGTTAATTAACGTCACTCTGGAGCAACACGTCGTGCTATTGGGGACGGTCTGGGAACAATCCCTAAAGGGAAAGGTTCGGGAACAACACCGCGAATTTTCGACCATGGTCATATGTAGAGGCAATGTTTGAGCTGGCACCCCACTCTCTAAACTTCCACACACACCAACGTGAGGACATTTGAAGCCACGAGAGATTCAACGTGCACCAGCCCCTATGTACACAACGGTCTTTGGCTGGATTCGAACTCGCGACCCTCCGGTTGCTAATCCATTACTCTTCCAACCAGGCTACCACTGCCCTAACTTGTCCTTAATAAAATAGATTAGATCTTGATGGATGATATATCGCCAAAATCACTTGGAAAACTAAAACCTTAAAAATTTAATTTTTTACTTTAAAAACAAGTTATGCCTTAACCACTTTGATATCAGCGGTTAGGGCTGTTCGCAAACTAAATCAACTAACGATTTAAAAATATAAAATACCGCCTTTTCATTTAATCACAAATATCAATTCAATGATAATGGTAATTTTAGTTAACGTCATACTAGAGCAACACAACGGGCTATTGATGAAGGTCCGGGATCAGTCCCTTAAGGGAAAGATCCGAGGACAACACCTCGTAATTTTCAACCACGGTCAGATGACGAAGCAACACCCCACTCTCCAAACTTCCACACCAACCCAACGACTTTCGGCCACGACAAATTTAAGGTGCACCAGCCGCCTCTACACCATACGCTAACAAACATCCATACCCAGACCCGGATTCAAACCAGGAACCTTCCAATCTGGAGGCTAACACCTTAACCACTATACCGGATCAATTCAATAGACTTATACTAAAAGTAAACTTGTAGTCTATAGTTTTATTTCTTGAATAGTCTACTTCCTGGGTGATTCTGAAGCTGGAAAAGTTTGTAATTATTGAAGTGGCACGAGAGATTTCGCTTTAAAGTACTCAAATCTGTTGTTTACTGTGGTTTTCCTTAATACCCTCTTCTAGGTCGTGTACGCTTCTCTCTCTTGTAGCATTATCGAATGAGTAACGTCGTTCTAGCTATAGTCTTCAGATAATTGTTTCGAGAAGAGGCACATTGTAAATTCCATAAGATTAAAGCTCATTGAGAAGCAATTAGAGATCACAGAGATCCAGAAGCAATCTGCTAAACGTGACATCCATAATTGAGGCATAGTTATCTGGGTAAATGAACGGAATGCCGCATTCTTATTACGAATATAGGTATTGAAAATTCTAACTTTCTTACAGTGGCTCCAACTGCGGGGAATTATGCGGGGATCGAAGCAAAAGTGCCTAATTAATTCTAACTTTTTTATTCAACCCAAATAAATTTTCGTATTTCATTATTTTATCATACCCATATATCAGCACTCTGGCCAGGTTATATAAAGGACACCAACAGATGTAGAAATGTGTATTCCAAGTCTCAATGTTTAACTTGCGCAAATCCATAAATTTTAACTGAGTTGCTGCAGGTTAAAGAACAAAACCTTTCTTCGGACACTGGTTTCCGTATATTGGGGCCGAAATATATTGTATTCTATGTGGGCAATTAATTGGACATAGAAATAGACTTCAAATAATTCAAGAGGTCTGTATGCTTATATACAGACCTCTTGAATATATATTATGTACGCTAACACAAATTCTTTTATCTATTCATTTCATTACCCATATATTATTTTCTTATATATGTTTATTTACCAAATATATATATTTTTATTATTTTCTTTAAGAGGAGAGATAATCCAATACCTAACCAAAAAATGTTCAGAATCCAGAAGGGGGTTCGAACCTCTAGGAGTTGGCACGCACGATTTCTACAGGCCAGAATCTGTAGCATTTCATAAGTTATTTATTAATATTAAAGTGTGCATTCTCACCGTGAATTTATTTTATCCAAAAAGTGGTTTCAACGAAATATATCATTCATCAAGATCACACCAATTTTTCTAATGACGAGATATCTGGTCATCAAGATATTGCCAATTTCACTAATAACGAGATATCTGGTCATCAAGATATTGCCAATTTTACTAATGACGAGATATCTGGTCATCAAGATAATACCAATTTTACTAATGACGAGATATCTGGTCATCAAGATAATACCAATTTTACTAATAACGAGATATCTGGTCATCAAGATATTTCCAATTTTACTAATGACGAGATATTTAGCCATCAAGATATTGCCAGTTTTACTTATGACGAGATATCTGGTCATCAAGATATTTCCAATTTTACTAATGACGAGATATCTAGTCATCAAGATATTGCCAATTTTACTAATGACGAGATATCTGGTCATCAAGATATTTCCAATTTTACTAATGACGAGATAACTAGTCATCAAGATATTGCCAATTTTACTAATGATGAGATATCTGGTCATCAAGATATTGCCAATTTTTTATGATGAATAGATCAAGATATTATCGTTTTCTTCTAATGACGAGGTATTTCGTTCTTCAAAATCTGGTCGGTTTTGTTTGAGACGAACAACCACCAATAGATTTGAATATATATATATGCTTATTCGTTCCAAAAGATTAAAATTGAAATTTCGGAATAGATGATAAACGAACATTTAGAAAAACGTTGGTTTTAAAAGCCATTGAAATCGAACGCCTTTTGATTAAGTAACCGCCAGGTGTAAGCAAAAGCGCAGAAAGTTTTAATTTAAAATCAAAGACAAAACTATCTCACAAGACAAGAAAGATCGTCTCAATTCTTTTTAGGATACCGTCCTTTTTCTATTTCTAAGGAGGTAGTGTTATTCTACCATAAAATCCAGACGCGTCATATTTTTCAATTATCTCCTCTACTAAACCGTATACTGAAAGGTGCTCAGCGAAAGGTGTGAAAAAAACTGTTCGATAACGACAAGCTCGTTTTTCTGATGTCTGCTAAAACAATATGTCGAAACGGTTTGTGTTTATATTTAATCATCTAGTAACTCTTTTAACGTCCCACCGTATTTTAGATTGACTGATTTCTGATCCAACTCTAGTCGCTGTAACATCGATCATTGAAAGTCTCATCTCTTAATTCAGTTTTTATGGCCAAGGGTCATTTTTCTGAGAAATCTTAGGGGATTTACCGATAGGTGTCTTTTAAGTACAAGAAAAGCAAAGTTGAGGATCAATGTCAGAACAATTTTCATTCTTTCCAGTGAACAGGCTGCAGGTGAATTGGGAGATTGAAGAGCGTCTGCATCTTGTACTCTTATCTGATCACGGTTTGTGTGCCATCACGTACAAAAGTTGATCATTGAAATTGTGCATTTATGATTAAAAAGCCACTCCAAAGTCACGCATACTGTCCTTCTAAATAATTTTATAGTTATTTGTTAGTTTTGGCGTTTTATGGCGTAGGGGTCATGTTCGACCAAGCTGTCCCAAACACAACGTCACGAAAAAAATGTCACAAAAAGAGGAAAAAGTACTTTTACCATATCACAGTTTCAGTGCAATCACGTACAAAAATTGATCATTGAAAGCGTACATGTATGATGAAAAAGTCACTACAAACTCACACATATTGCTCTAAATACTTTTAAGCTTTCTTATACGTATATGGTGTGCGTATGGTGTACGTTGTATGGTGTACGTTGTATGGCGCAAGGGCCATATTTAACCAAGCTGTGCCAAACACAAAACAACGGCAATTCAAGTCTTCAAGTAACGAGAAGTCAATTTTCATTGGGAGATTGAAGAGCGTTTGCATCTTGTACTCTTATCTGATCACGGTTTCTGTGCAATCACGTACAAAAATTGATCATTGAAATTGTACATTTATGATTAAAAAGCCACTCCAAAGTCACTCATATTGCTCTAAATATTTTAAGCTTTCTTATACGTATATGGTGTACGTTGTATGGCGCAAGGGCTATATTTGACCAAGCTGCGCCAAACACAAAACAACGTCAAGTAAAGGCAATTCAAGTCGTCAAGTAACGAGAAATCAATTTTCATTCTTTCCATTGAACAGGCTCCATGTGCATTCATTGGGAGATTGAAGAGCGTTTGCAAATTGTACCCTTACCTGATCACGGTTTCTGTATAATCACGTACAAATATTGATCTTTGAAATTGTGCATTTATGATTAAAAAGCCACTCCAAAGTCAAACATATTGTAGTTCTGAATACTTTTAAGCCTTCTTATAAGTATATCGTTGTTTGGATGGTTATTTTGACGTTTTATAGCGCATGGGTCGTTTGGCTAAGCTACGTCAAACACAAGTAAAAAGTGCCACGAAAGGGAAAAAGAGGGATTCCAGAATATTGCTTGCTTATTCAGGGAATGTGACCACCTGTGTTTACCAAAGACAGTAAACCCGATTCGAGAAGAAAATATCACTCGGGAACATCCGTTCCATGAAGTTCGTACACACCTCAAAGAGATATGCTCTTGAGGGCCTTATAAGTATACGTATGCAAAAATTGCGTTTTCTAAATGAGTAAGGACGCACTGTGATTAATGTAACATCTGAGTTGAAAAGACTTAGAAGCAGAACATTTGTTTTATTTTATATAAATTTCATAGGATTGTGTATATTAAATTTAAAAAATAAGTAATCACCATCCGACTAAAATGGTTCTTTAGATACTTTATCGATATCCGGTTTTAAACGATCTCACATAAATACCTACACCAAAGTAGGGGTACATAGAACTCATTTCGAGGATGGCAGAGTTGTTATTCGAAAAGCTTTATCAGTCTAAGTACATCGCACCCTGAAAGGAAGTCATAAACATGACATATTTCAGAAGCAATTGAAAAGTGTAGGTTTTTTAATTGATTTAGATGACAATATATGAAACAAAATTATTGGATCTTAATATATCGGTCATCTGTAAGACAGTTAAAATTTCCCCTTTGTATAGCCAATTACATTTTAGCTCTTTAAATTACCCCTATTTAAACTTCCCCTGTTTTGTGAGGGGTTTTTTAAAGGTATCAAACTATAACTGAAAAAGGAGTGCAGTATTGTAACATGAAAACTCCAGTATCACAAAATAGTAAATAAATTACTTACATTTTACAGAAATACTGTCATAAAACACTTAAAAGTGACGTTTTACTGGAATGATTGCTGTTCTAGATTACCGAGGGATACAACATAAAAAACTGCGTAATTTGATACGAAAAGTTTTTTTTTTACATATATAATTTTCTTGGGGGTGGGATATATTATACATGCAATTGTTAGTTCAGATCTACTGAACAGATGATACTTCTCAATGACCATAAAAAGTATTCGTAAATATCCGTAAGAACCAAAAATACTCTTCAAAGATTGGAAAGATCTTTAAAATTTTTCGGAAGTATCTCATACTACACACTAGACGGAGGACTTTTCAGTGATGAAAAACGTGAGGATGTCAGTACAAGAGATTGCTTTTTCCATACTGAGAACCACTATCACGCGATTACCAGATTTAGTGAGTTATATGCTGCACGAAGGGTGAAAAATCTAATGGTTTTGTGTTTCTCTTACTTCCATTACATGCTTCAGCTCTATGAATACAAGTCCTCTTGCTCAATAAACCTCTATGCGACTTTGATATGTCGAATTATCTAGAGAGAGCAGAAGAGAGCAACAATTACCCCAACATCCTACAAACACAAATTCACAATTCAGACTTGCATCATGTTAAATTATTCGCAAACGTCCTTAATAAATATGCAGTAATTTGTCAGAAAAACAGAAACGGGATCCCGCACTTGACTTTCCTGGATGTTGTCATCTCGACGATATACCTCGTCATTAGAGAAAAACTGACCAGATCTTGATCCACAAGATATCTCGTCATAAGAGAAAATCTGACCAAATTTTAATCTTGTCATCAGATTTAAAAACATCAAAAGTACTGACCAACCAAATGCACGTATAACAGATCCTAGGATTCTTTAGTTTAATTGTTTACTAAACAATTAATGTTACATCGATAAATTGCATATGGTTTTATTATATTAGCGTCAAAATTCGCGTAGAAAATTCCAATTACACGAGCAAGAGAAATGGCTCAAAATGGCAAAGCTCTTAAACTTCCAATTTGTTCTCTCTACGAGATATCAAGTCATTAAAAAAACTGACCAGATCTTGATGGATGAGATATATCGTCCATCAAGATTTCGTCTCCTCTCGTCATAAGAACACCGACCAAATCCTGGAAATCGTCCCAGTAAAAAAAATGACACAATCTTGATAACGAGATAGCTCGTAATGATTGAAATTGATTAGATCTTGATGGGCGAGATATCTTGAGAGAAACCACTCGGAGGGTTAAATGCCACTGTATAAAGGATCTTAATTAAATTTAACTAAACATTCCACGATGGAGAGACAAATGGATTTCTGTCCTGTTTTCCTAAGGAAAAAGGTTCAATATGATGGACCACGATAAAAAGAAAGATCAAATGGCGCGGTTCCGGAAAGACATCAAAACGACTTCGCAGTCGATAACAAGCATTTGAATTTCGTAGTTTGAGTTTGCTTTGGATATAATACAGGCTCAGAAATTGCATTTATTCCTGCATCATATAATTCTCTGGACTATGGATGCTTATTGAAGCTATAGTCGATCTCGTGTTTAAACATTTTGGATGGCATGACTGCATATTCCAGCGGGACAATATTATCCCCACTGCGAATTATGTTAAATTATGGTTTCATTCTAGCAATATTATTGTTGTGAATACGGTATACGCGCGCGCGCGCGCGCGTACCATTTAAAACCTATTGAAAACATTTAGAATATACTCTAGCAAAGATGGTGGAGATCATTCTTAGGTAGTAGGGAACTGTTTTTGACTAAATCTTGACATCGTCCCAGTAAATAATCATCAATACCTTGATGGCGAGACATCATTAACAGAATTGGTCACATCTTCATGGACGAGATATCTCGTCGAAACTAATTGGAGGGTTAAATGAAACTTACGAGATGTCGGTTAAGATTTCCTCATCATCATATCCAATAGGGTACACCCCCACTGTTTGTAAATTATTGTATACAGAAAATTCAGGGACCTGTCTTATCTCCAGATTGAAATCCAATTGAGTTGTGCGTGACGATTTTGGATGTGGACTTCAGAACACACGGCCGTTACCAGACCCTAAGGAGCTAGCAAATGCGCTTAAAGAGCTGTAGAATTTACTGCCAGAATCTCTTTTATAATCTTATAAACATGAAGGATGGGTGCAAATCTGATCATTCTTTGGGAAACAATCACAACATTCAGTTTTTTTTCTTTTTAGATTTCATATTGTTATTGCGTCTAGCTAAAAAAAATTGTTTTCTTTCTTGTATTTTTATTTTAAAAAGGTTTTCATTTCGTCAATTTTGAAGCAATATTTTGAAATGACAAAAATAAAGATTTTGCACTGTGTTTCTTTGTCTTTCCTTGACAATTCCACTGTGGTGTAATATAATTTTTTATTTCGTTGATAGTTTTTGTAACTATCAGTTTTAACTAGTAACATCTCATTATTATGATATACTCGATTGGTAAGACGTGGAATACCCTGCTCTTGTCGCCCATCCCAATGGACTTGCCTCGCTCTGTATTCATGGCAAATTTTAGACTTGCGACAGGTCATGACTTCCTTTGTGGACATCTGCACCGTATTGGTGTGGTTAATATTCCTGACTGCGTTCTGTGCCCTTCGGGCGAAGTTATGAACTTTTCACATCTGACAAACTGCATTGCACTTTCTTTTGTCAAATTTACTCTTGACAACTTTTGTACTAAAGCTAAATTTTATTGGACTACCAGAGGACTCATGGCTGATATTGCTACTGCCTGACGTAGGAAAAAAACATTGAAAATAAAATGCCGTGGAAACTGCGGTGCACCACGTGCCATTGATGTGACAGGTGAATTGCAAAAGGGGATGACTATTGGCATTCGCACCAAGGGCGGCAGTATTTCAGAAACTGCACAGTTTGTGAACTGTTCGCGTGCTGCTGTTGTGAAAGTGTCCGTGACAGGAGTAACGCCACCATCGAAATTGAACGGCGTCGAAACTGCGGTCACCACGTGCCATTGATGTGAGAGTTGAACGTCATTTACGACGCGTGAGGACTGACCGACATGCTACAGTTGAGCAACTAATGTGTTAAATGAACCAGGAGACTTCCAGACGTGTGTCTACGACGAAAGTACAACGAGCCCTGTTGCGTATGGGGCTCCGAAGCAGACGGATGGTCACTGACCTCATGCTGATGAAGTTGCATCGGCAACAAATATGCGCGGCAATACCAGAACTGGACTGCTACTGATTGGCAGAGGGTTGCCTTCTCCAACGAGTCACGTTTTCTGATCTTTCGAACTGATGGATGTTCACGTGACCCAATAGAAACGTCTGAGATCACAACCATTGCTGGAAGAACACAATATGGCGGCGGTAGTGTTATTGTGTGTGGAATGTTTTCATGGCATTGCCTGTTTTCTTTCGCATCTGTGGAAGGTACACTCATCGGATTGGGTTATGTATCCATTGTTGCCGATCATGTATACCCATACATGTTGACTATTTTTCCTCAGAAGCATGGGATCTTTCAACAGGACAATGCCACGTGCCATACGTCCAGAATTGCCGTCGATGGGTTGGAGGAGCGCGACGAAGACTTCCAGGTGCTCCGGTGGCTCCAAAATCCACCAGATGTGAACCCAATCTAGCATATTTGGGATAAATTCGAACGCCATGCTTTCAGTATGAACACTCCACCATGCACCCTGCCGCTCCTGTTGAACCTACAGCAATCTGCGTGGCTCCAGATACCTTTAACAACCTTCCGCAATCTTATTGACTTACTCCTACGCCGTCTACTTGCTGTCCGTGCTGCAAGAGGCGGTTATTCTGGATATTAAGAAGTGGTTATAATAATGTGACTCGACCATGTACTTCCTTATCAGAGAAGACAGTGCGCATTTTTGGCTCTTTTTGACGGTAAAATGCTTTTATTTTAAGGGGATAATTTTTTAATTCTTTAGTTTCGAGTGCTTTCTTTTAATAATACAAACAATAAAGTGAAACCATTATTATAATAAAAATGCATTTGCTAGAGGCGGTTATTCTGGATATAATAATGTGACTTGACCATGTACTTTCTTATCAGAGACGACAGTGCTCATTTTTGGCTCTTTTTGACAGTAAAATGTTTTTATTTCAAGGGGATAATTTTTTAATTCTTTCGTTTCGAGTACTTTCTTTTAATAATACAAACAATAAAGTGAAACCATTATTATAGTAAAAATGCATTTACTAAACAAAAAATCAAAGGTGTACAGTCGAGGGAAAAAAACGAGCCACCCCTCTTCATTCTAGCAAGTTTAAGAGTAGAGAAGATTCAAAGGTGTCGTTTGACAGGAAATAACGTCTTCTATAAATGCAAATTCATAAAATTTGCAAAAAGAGCCGTCTTCACCATTCAATTGAGCACTAACCTTATAACTTCCAATAGGAACCCCCTATTTCGACACAAATTTCGAATCTACATCAAAATTTATCTTCAGATACCAAATTTCATGTCATTAGTTCTTACAGTTTCGAAGTTATGAGTACAGAAAGATTAGAGCTCCTAATGAGGGGAAGGGGGGGGGGGTAAATCAGTTCCTTACACTTTTATACATATCTTCCTAAATAATATTTCCATGACACTGATATTATGTACCGTGTTAATGTTAAACAACCCAAACAAAATCCACCTAATATGTTATTTTAAAAATAGTTTTTAGATGTAATAATAATTATTAAATTAATGTTTGAAAAAATAATGTATTGGAATCATATTATTTTTCGATAAGAATCGATTCAGGCCTTCTAGTGTGACCATACAATATTTCAGCTCGTTCAGATAGTTAGTTTTTGCGCTACAATAAACATTCCTCATTATTGCAATTTTAGAAGCAACCAAACGTTTATAACATGTTTGACAAACCTCGGTTGGAAGTTCTCGAATTGTTTTCACTTGCATAGTAAATACGAGTATAATAATGCAATTCTCACATCGTTTGTACTTGCGTATTAAATATAATAACTGTCGGATTTCTAAAAAATACGTTTGCAATAATATTCAAATTGAAATCCGAGTAGCTATAGCTACAATTAATCTCAATCTACAAATAGCGACTTTTTAAATCGAGATGATCCCTAAAATTTGCACATACTTTAGGATTGAATATCTCGGGATAAAGGTAGTAAAGTCATGAAGTTTCATATTTAAACTAACTTAACGACTCAGAATCTGATTATGGAATCAAAAACATGGTGTTTCTACTAGAAATTTTGTTGCTTGTACAGAAATTCATATTAAGACTCCTCCAATTTTTTTTTTTTTTTTTATTTATTTTTTTTTTTTAAATTTTTTTTGGTCGTAATTCCCTATTGAACGATACTTTTTAATTTGCTCTAGTATAAATAATGTTCGAAATAAAGGAGGTGTTTCATGTTTTTTTCTGTGATTGTACATATTTAAATTGTCAATTTCCTTGTTACATTAGTGTGTTACAATATGTGTTTTGCTAACATTTTAATCCATGTCTAAGTTAGATTGAGATCTTCTGAAGCGTCGAAATGTGTCGTAAGGAACAAATTTTTTACCAAAAGAAAAAATGATAAAATTCCTTTTTCGGTAACGAATTCTCAACGATTTTTTTAACTGCACACAATAACTGAAGTCTGTTCCAAACCTTTTGTGCTTCTTCACTTAATTGGCTCATCTAGACTACATATACAAAGAATTCTTGCAGTGGAACAGTACTTCACTGACTCCAACCGGAAGATGCTATCACTCTTGAAATTCTGATTAGCGTACTTAACGAAATGTTCTGCATTGATTATATATGCTGAAGATATTCATTTAAGATATTTGGACACCAACATTTGTTTTTTAACTCAAATAATCACTCACGAAGTGATCGAAATACTTTTTTCAATTTTATCTCCGTACCCCCAAACAATTCAATGTAATTAGACAGAAAAGCTTTGCGTGATGTTATTTTAGCGTCTTTTGTACCAAATAATTTTTGACGTGTTTGCGAATGGAGGTTCTTGAATATTTTCAGTATACTATTTTTCACAAATTTGTAAAATTCCCAACTTCGATATTGTATTATTTTGCGAATTTTAGGTGCTTCTTAATGTCTTATTCACAAAATATTCAATAGATTTTACAATATAAAAAACACCATCATTAGTGCCACAACCTATTGTTATCTATTTTTCATTTGTTTAGTCTCGTTTTGTATTTCCAACGGTAGTCCGGTTAGAAGAGTAACGGATTAGCAACCGAAGGGTTGGGGGTTCAACTCCAGCCAAAGACCGTCGTGTACAAAGGGGACTGGTGCACGTTGAATCTGTCGTGGCGCCTCAAATGTCCAGCTCAGGTGTTATCTCGTTATGTGACCTTGGTTCAAAATTGCATGGTATCGTCCTCGGAGGATTGATCCCGGACCGTCACCAATAGTCCGCTGTGTTACCTCAGTGCGACTTTAATTAAAATAACTACCTACCTAAGGTATCTCAGACGTCTAGCTTGTTCTTTTGATAATTATTAAAATAGCATTTCCTTAAAAGGTCTTCTCTGTTGTCTGAAAACGATTATGCACCTTAGTTTTGACACCATTGCTACAACCTTTTGTAAATACTTATTTTTACCAGAGTGGATTAAATAACCCCAATCACAATGATAAACAGTAGAGTGGGTCGAAAACAATAAAGTTTTTCGGATCAAAATCTAATTGTGCGGAAAAATTGCCTTTGGTAAATAGAAACCGAAAGAAAAAAATTTTTGAAATCAAACAATATTTGACCCTTGCGCATCAAGGTCAAAGTTTCGAAAAATTTACCATTTTTACCCATTTTTGCATATTTTTAAAACATTGGGCTTCTGGTAATGGTAATGGTAATGGTAATGGTATAATTTTAGTTAACGTCGTTCTTGAGCAACACAACCGGCTATTGATGACGGTCCGTGATCAATCTCTTAAGGGAAAGATTCGAGGACAACACCTCGTAATTTTGAACCACATTTTGTGCTTCTGAGATTTATATTTTATTGTAGTCTGTCAATATACGATATCTAAGCAATAACTAATCTTTGCTATAATTCTGATATTCTAAATCGAAGTGGGAAGGAGAGGGGTGGAGTTATTTCATCCAAAATTACATTTAGACCATTACTATAAGGTCCAATTGGCCAGAACGTGAGACATCGTGAGTACACCCCTCCCACATATATTATGAATTGTGCAATGTGCACCTATTAGCTCATTAAAATGACTCAGAACTCATCACGTGAAGGTGGCTGCACTCGAGTTCCACCCTCGCCCTTCCAAACCATACAACCACCGGCAAGTTGGTTTTTTGCACAGATATATTTATTTGTGTTTCTTTGTTGTTCCTAGATGAAATTCTCTCGAAATTTAAACATTATATTTCTAGACAGAAGTGTGGATATAATCAAACCATCCCTGGTTTCTGAGCAACAAACCTTCTTTGCTATCTCTGTCGCTCTACCGCTTGTGGGTGACAAGGGAAATGGTGCACGTTCCATTCTGGTAAAGCACCCGATTTAATTAGTGCACTGATAAAATATGTGCTGACATAACGCAATCCGTTTAAGATAGGTGGGGGACACAGTTCGCAAGAGTTCCAGTCAATTAACTCAGAATAATCTGTGGCAGAAAAATTGATAGTAGGAGGCAGGAAAGTGCGCACCATTTTCTTCATGGAAAGAAGTTGTCGTGTCTTTAAAATGCGTAGCAAACCAAGCTCCCTATATGCTTCCTTTCGTCAAACACCATTGCTATGAGCAAGTTTTCAGAATGGGCAAAATATCCATTGCACTCTATCACTCGATGTATTACTTGTAGCAGATTTTCAAGTAAGTACCTTGATGATTGTATTGCCTTGAAAACATGTTTTGGTCCATCTACGAAAGAAGAACTTTCCTTCTTAATAGCAAACCAAACGGAACATAGCACTTCAAAAGGAATGTGACTATCTGTTTAAGTTCATGTGAGGGTTCTTTTGACGATATATATAATCTGAGAATCTTATTGACACCCGTCAACCACCTGGATTGAATTAGATAGAAGCCCAGGGTCAGAGGCAGCAAGGTCTGGTGGACAGAATTCCATATGAATAGCTCGAGAAATATTTAGAAGATACGTTTGACCTTTACTGAGAACTGCTTCATCTAGAAGAGGAACATCACATTCAATGCTTTTAAACACAATTGGTAAATTTACGCAGTCACGAAGTGCCTTGCCAATGGGACCGGAAAATGTGTTAGGTCCTGTAATTTCCCCATTGAAACAAATGCCTGAATGCAATTCATTGAAATGCAAAAGACAGACAGACCATTGTAGGGGTCACGTTTTAATCATTTCGTTTATACAGAAGTAATGGTGTAACTAATGGTCTAAGTGTAATTTTGGGTGAAATAAACCCCGCCCCCTCTCCTACCTCCTTCGACTCAGCATTTCAGAATTAAAGCAAATTATTAGTTAGTGCTTATATATCATATATTGACAGACTACAGTGAAATATAAATCTCAGAAGCAATGTTTTAAAAATATGGAAAAATGGGTAAAAATGGTAAAATTTTAGAAACTTTAACCTTAATGCGCAAGGGTCAAATAGTGTTTGATTTCAAAAAAAAAGTTTTCTTTCGGTTTCTATTTACCAAAGACAACTTTTCCGCACTATTAGATTTTGATCCGACAAACTTTACTTTTTCGGCCCACTCAAATAAACAGCATCATTGTAATTAAACTCACCACGAAATACTCACTGCGATTATCTATAGTCAACTGATACAGTTGCAATATGATGTATCCAACCAAATATCCGCTTAAAAAATGACATCTTGAATACCCAAATTAATATAAGAATTTAGA
This sequence comes from Metellina segmentata, assembly GCA_947359465.1. Lineage (NCBI taxonomy): Eukaryota > Metazoa > Arthropoda > Arachnida > Araneae > Tetragnathidae > Metellina > Metellina segmentata. The sequence continues at coordinate 72,577,071 of OX375884.1, forward strand.
TGGTGTTGTCATATCATGTCGGCATCTATACAGTGCAAGTTATATTGCTCTACTGCGACATTAATTAAATACCTACCAACCTACTTATACAGAGCTGTGCAAAGCAATAGGCATCTGTGTGTGCGTGAAAATGTCTTGAATGGAACTCATTTGCACGGTTGTTGCTTTGCTCAGCAGTGTATATGGAATAGTTTTAGAGTTGGGCACTGTTGTAAAAACGCGTGAAATATGAAAACGGTGAAATGACCCGTCATAGTAAAAATAAGTATTCTTCATACGTATGTAGGATGCAGAGGGGAGGGGAGATGGTTGGTTGATTGTGGTCTTATGGCGTAATGGTCACATTTGGCCATACTGTGCCAGACATAAGACATACATTATCAATGAGAGGTAAAGAGAAATATATAAAAAAAATTATAAACATTTCAGGAAAATTGGTAAAGTCAGTTAAATAAAAGCGATAATGCTTAAAAAGTAATTTTAAGTACAAATTTAAAAATTGGTCATCAAACCCACATGGTTAATTAAGTGAAATGTAGAACGGTTTTCAGTGTTCCACTGAAAATAAATTGAAACATTTGCATTAAAAAAAAGTCACCACAAGAAAAAAAAATTCTAGAAAATTGGATTTAGTAATCTGGTAATATACTCTACAGCAAAAAAAATGGACGCACCAAAGAAAGAGTTGTCCTGGAGTTGCGCCAGGCTCGACCAACTTGGAACGGCGCTGACTGAGGACGTATAGTCTTTAGTGACGAATCCCGTTTCCGACTGTGTGGGGATCCTGCCCTTACAATCGCGCGGCACACATGCCCACAACAGGGCGTTATGGTCTGGGGTGCCATCTCCTTTGATAGCCGGACCCCTTTGGTAGTCATTTCTGGCACATTTACTGAACAGCGGTACGTAGACGACATTCTACGACCGGTTGTGTATTCAAGGAGATAATGCTGCACACGGCATGTGTTGCTGTGAATTGTCTTCAAGCTTTCCCAACACTTCCTTGGCCAACTAGGTCTCCTGATTTCTCTCCCATAGAGCACATTTGGAACGTTATGCAAATGTAATTGCAGCCATCCTGGAATGTTGGCCATTTAGCCCGACAATTGGAGACAATTTAGCAAGAAATTCCACACCATCCGGGAAATTTTTCAGTTTATGCCACGCCAAGTGACAGCTTGCATCGAGACCAGAGGTGAACCAACGTCTTATTGACTTCCACCCTTTGTAATGGTCAAACTCTGAAATATAAAACATTCAATAGTTTTGAAATTTTAATCGTCTTTTTTTCAATGGATGTTCTTCACATCCACCAATTTTTATCGCAATCGGAAAACTCTCTCTTGCTGCGTCGCTTTTTTGTTATAGAGTTTAGTTTGTCACCTGGTATAACATTGCAGATTAGATTTAACGCGAAATATTTCTCTTTTTTTTTGTTATAGATTGTATATGTCATGAAATATAAAGCATACTGTCTGTTGCAACTAAAGGTCATGTTTATTGTCTTACAATAGAACCTCCAAATTGAAGTAATATATTCCATAAGAACGTCCGCATATAAATAATACTGTTTACCCCCAGATAATAAGTTTGTTGAAACCATTAAAAAAGCGTTTATCAATGTAGCTTTATTAAATTCACATTAATAAAATCATTTCATAATGTTCGCTGTTCATTCGTGTAACTGCATGTTTAAGTTGCAGTTGTCAAACAATGGCTTTTGTTACGGGTTCAATAATTTCAGGAATATATACGAAAGAAAATAAATAACTTTAATCCCATCACTCTTTGAATGTATATCATCAGAAAAATAGCAGGACTTTACAATGTACTTATATGCTGTAATTAGTCTATTACTTATTTAAGACTATTGAAAAAGATGAAGTGAGTAAATTATTGAGCTTAATAATCGTTTTAAGAAAGGTTCATCAAAATTTAATTAGCGAATACACACATCTTTACAATGAACCATTATACTTTCCTAAGTGGGGATTATTTCAGCCTTTCAAGGAATGGCACTGATGATGGGAAAAGATTCCACTACAAATACGTTTTGAAACTAATTAAGGTTGTAGTTTTCTTTGTTGTGTGAGATGTATTGGATTTATCACTCTTTTTAATAGTAAACGAAATTTTTTGGCTGTAAAATTGACTTAGTCTTAACGAATCAAAACAAATACTTTGATTCGCAGCTTAAAAAATTATTTTGCACTTATTCCCCCCTATTCCCCTGCTGTTGTGGACTGTTGTTTCGCAAACCAAATGGGAATTCGTAGCCTATTGGATAACAGCCATCACGCATTCCCAATTGGTTTGCACCGCAAACGAAATTATGAATATTACGAACTATGGTTTGCTTCGCAAACCAACACTACGGGCAACGCCGTGGTGGTCTCGTCATTGTCAAATTCGGCAAAATTCAAATTGCGAAGAGATCCAATCGGCGTGACGTCGCGATCTCTTGCGAAAATAAAAATATTTATTTGAAAATTTATTTATTAAAAGAAAATTAAGGTATCTATGTAGTGTAAAATATTCCGCAGGTTTCAAATCCGTTGAAATTTTCAATCTATCTTTAACGATCCCGATTTAAAAAAAAAAAGAACTAAACAATGCCAGTTAAAATGTTCCTTGTGGAATCATTTGAGCGGAAGCCACACATTCCCATTAATTGCGAAAAGCTGAAGGTGAAAAACTTGGCATGGTTCAAAGGCTGACGTCAGAAGGGAAAATAGGAAAATTCTGTCCGGAGCGGGACGGAACAAAGATATAATAGTGAAAAAAACTATTAAATTCATTTTTAAATGTTCTAGAGTGAATTTTAAAATTCTCCTCGACCCTAAAATTGCAAAATATTCGGACTACCTGTGTGCCAAATCCCATTACTCTAAGTGCCATAGATTCGTCAGGACTTTGCGTGCAAGAAACAAACAAACAAACAGACAAACACATCTTTTATAATATTAGAGAAGAAACAAGCGAGGGACGCGGTGGCCTGGTTGGAAGAGTAAAATATAAACAACCTGAGTGGACGAATTCAAAGACCACCGTGTACAAAGGGGGCCGGTGCACGTTAAATCTGTAGTGGTCTCAAATTTCTTCACGTTGGCCTATTGTGGAAGTGTGGAGAGTGGCGCGCCAGCTCTAGTGTGACCTCGTCAAAACTACGCGGTGTTATCCTCGGTTCTTTCCCTTCGAGTTTGATCCCGGACCATCGCCAATAGCCCGTTGTGTTGCTCCAGTGAGATGTTAATTAAATACCTACCTTCCTCCATACCGGTGACTCCCTTTTGAAAATTACCATTCCAATTATTAAAAGCGTGTGCATGGAATGGAGGAAATGGCATGATTACGTATCCTTACTATCTTTCTCAGAACCAGAGATGGCATCTGAACGTGGTTCAAAGTTACGTGGTGTTGTCCTCGGATCTTTCCCTTAGGGGATTGATCCCAGACCGTCCTCAATACTCCGTTGTGTTGATCTAGTACGACGTCAATTAAAAATTGCCATGACCAGAGATGGTATTAGTTTAAAGGATGATCTTTCACATTTCTAATGTTTATTGTCTGAAAAAATTTTATTTTTTTTATTCGCGATACCATTTTTGCTTAATAATATATATTTGCACATATTTAATTCTTTCATTTATATTCAAGCATCAAAAATATGACGTATATATCTAAAACATACGAATACTATTAACAAAACAGGATACATGTACATTTCAAATTTTTGTTTCAGTAATAGACTATTCATTTGAAAATAAAATAATCGGCTTGAAGCAATGGATTCATCCATCATCTTAATAGTCCAAATATGACGCATGGGAGAGAATTTTTCAGAAATAGAGCTCCCCTTCGAGTTTCCGTACGCCCTACTATTTCACCAAGAATAACTACTACTAAGAAAAGTAAAAACTAGTTTTCAATAGGCGGTTAAGAATTTAAATGTGTGCCATGAACTAGTGGACCCAGTCTTTCACGTTTATGCTCTTAAAACAGCGCTTTTTTGCAAGAAATATTTTTATACCATTTCCATCAGGTATGTAGCCGACCAGCCGGTCTGGTGGCAGGGCCGGCTCCAGGGTAGGGCGATCCGGGCGGCCGCCCGGAGCGCAATGATCTAGGGGCGCCAAAATCATGGAAAATGAAAATGAACTGATAAAAAAAATTAAGTTACAGGCTTTTATAAAATGCACTAAAACTAAAAAGTAAAGAATATTCTTTTATCATTCTGATATCATATCAATAAATTATTTTTCATAATATTGCATTGTCATCGTACTGTAACGTCGTGATAAAAGAAATAGCTTTTTTTTAAAAAGAATTAAAAAAACATTTATTTAGAATTTGGTAGCGACATCACAGTTACAACTACTTTTCATCATACGTTTTAAACATAACGGCTGAAACATGCCATTCGAACACCGCACTGTGTCCACACCTAAAGAAGCATCCAATCGAATAAAAAGCCGTTACAAAAAATATCTTTTCACCAACGTTATACATAAAAGAAAAAATGAACTTCCGGGAAAACCATTTTTACTCACATAAATATGTCAAAAGAAAAGATATCCTTTCCAAGAGTATTAAGAAGTAAAAATAAACACAGGAAGTATCACAAAATCTTGGAATAAGGAAAAAGAAATACTATCATAACATTTAAAAGATATTCCGGAAGTGTACGTTACAGGACCCTTGTAAGTATACCAAATTTCATTGAAATCGGTTCACGGGAATTTTCTCAAAAACGCGTTGCAAGATTTGACTGATAGTTGACAAGATTAAGAGGCGGGCAGGCGGAATTTATCATTTTTATTTCTCAGCACATAATTCAAATAATATAATATATTTAAACATTAAGGCAAAATCTAGTTGAATTCATTTCAACATGACAAAACCACTCATCCACCGCCTTTCAAGAATTGACAAGTTCTTCGGCCCGTGTCAACACGACTGTACAGGAAACAACAATTTTAAAACCAAGCGAAACAAGATCTAACAGCCCTTTTTAACTGCATATAAAAAGGAAGTAGACTTAAAACAATGCATTATTTGCCACTAGACTTCGGCTGGTGCGAAATAAAATAGTTTGTTTAAATTGTTAGTGCAAAAAAAAAAGCTTTAAAAAAGTGCTTGTGCAAATTGTCCAGTGCGTTTGGCTTCTGTGAAGGTAAGTGTTTTAATTTTTGTTTTCATTTTTAAAAACTAATAAAATCCATCAGACATAAGCTAAAAAAAGGGTGGGGGGTAGATTTTGAAAATTAGAGTTTAAATCAAATCATGGCTTGTGTGGTATCGAATGAAAGGTAATTGAGTCTGAAGTTGAATAAAATACTTTTTTTTAAGCCAGTGACGCACAAGTAGGGGATTTCAGAAATTATAATTTAAATTAAATCATGGCTTTTTTTTATATCAGTATTATCTTTTATTTTAATTAATTTGTTCCAGAAACCAAAATGTCCGATGCCAAGAGAAAACCCTCTGGAAGCGAATTTAAAAAGCAGAGATTGAACAAGCAAACACAGCTTCAAAAACAGTCAGATGCGCTGCAGAACTTCTTGAAAGAAGGTAGTTTCAACGCTCCCACAACCGACCAACATTTGAACAACGCCCAGCACCTAGATACTGACTTTCCGGATATGGATCCCCCTTTGGACGCAACCGTCAGCATTACTGAGCTGGGTAAGTCATCTCAAACGAGTTTGGCGAGTAGTGATGCAGTTCCGTGCAGTTCCAAAAATCAAAATTCGCAAGTTGTGCAGACCTCAGAGAAACATTTAGAAAAGGCTACCGTCCAAAGTATATCTTCTGACCCAGGATTATGGCCCGAAATCATGCGTGCAGCAGATAGAGTTTTTTTGGTTAAACGTGGTCCAGCTGCACCTTTGTATAATTTTGATTTTCCTTTTGATGATCAGCATAGAAGATTCTCACCAAAACATTACAAGAAAAGGCTTAGAAATGGAGAAGAGGTTTTAAGAGAATGGATAGTATATTCCGTATTTCAAAACGCTTTGTACTGTTTTCCATGTCGACTTTTTGCTGCACCATCTAGCTTGAGCGCTCTTGGCAATCGGGGATTTAAAGACTGGAAGCATTTAGGGGACTCTTTAGCACATCATGAAAATGCTAAAACTCATATAGATTGTTTGAAATCATGGCTTGAATTGAAGCAAAGATTGAAAATAGGTGAAACAATAGATGCAATTTCTCAGAGACTCATTGATTCTGAGATAAATCACTGGTCTGAAGTTCCTTTACGCATTATATCAGTCGTTAAAATGCTAGGTGAGAGCTCTCTAGCTTTTCGAGGAACAAGCGATAAACTGTATGAACACAATAATGGAAACTTTTTGAAGTTAATTCAGTTATTGGCTGAGTTTGATCCAAAAATGGAGGAACACGTTCGCAGAGTCCTCAATAAAGAAGAAATCAAAGCTATATATCTAGGGAAAATTATACAAAATGAAATAATTGAATTATTGCATGACAACATAAAGCTCCACATCATTGAGCACGTTCAAAAGGCCAAGTATTATTCCGTGATTCTTGACTGTACTCCCGATGCAAGTAAAGTAGAACAGATGACATTTGTGGTAAGATTTGTCTCCATACAGGAATCAGAGTCTGAAGTTCAAGTTAATATCAACGAACATTTTTTGGGTTTTCTACCCATTGAGAGATCAACAGCTAAGGAATTGTCGGAGGTTTTACTAGAAGAGCTAGAGAAAAATAGGCTTAAAGTAGAAAACATGCGCGGTCAAGGGTATGACAATGGTTCCAATATGAGAGGAGAAAAATCGGGAGTACAAACAAGAATCAGAAATATAAACCCCAGAGCATTTTATGTTCCATGCAGCAGCCATTCGCTAAATTTGGTTGTAAACGATATGGCAAAATCCAACTTCTTCAATATTGTTCAAAAGTTATATACATTTTTTTCTTCCTCTTCTTTTCGTTGGGCAATATTACTGAAATATATTGATACTTACACCCTAAAACCATTGAGTAATACGCGATGAGAAAGTCGAGTCGACTCATTAAAAGCTCTGCGGTTTCAAATTGGTCCAATTCACGATGCTTTGTACAGCATATATGAAGATTCAGAAATCGATAATATGATCAGAGACGAGGCTAGCGGATTATTAAATAATTTGAAGCAGTTCAAATTTATATGCTCTGTTGTGATCTGGTACAAAATTTTGAGTCATATTAACCCCATCAGCAAACTTTTGCAAACTGTAAATTTTAATATGTTACAAGCTATTGATATGCTTAGCAACTGCAAACTCTTCTTTGAAAACCTGAGATCAGATGAAGCTTTTGAAAGCATCATTTTAGAAGCAACCGAGCTTGCTTCAGAGATTGACGTGGACGCTAATTTCGAAACCACCACACCACGTCATCGTGTCAGAAGCAAAACAAGAACGTTTTTGTATGAGGGCCCGGATGAACCCGTTCAAGACCTCAAACAAAAATATAAAATAGATTTTTTTTTCACACTATAGATCAAGTTATAAATGCCTTGGAAACCAGATATAATTTGCTAAATACTCACAGTAATTATTTCAGCTTTTTGTATAATATTTTTGGTCTAAAAGACATGCCCAGAAATGAGCTACTGGCTCATTGCAAAGATTTGGAAGTAGTTTTAACTGATGGAAATTCAAGCGATCTTAACGCCCTGGAACTAGCCGATGAAATAAGCATTGTTTTGTCATTATTAACAAAAAAGGAAACCCCTGTTGAAGTTCTCAAGTTTATCGCTACACTTAAATTCGCACCAAACCTCAGCATAGCATTAAGAATCTTACTTACATTGCCAGTCACTGTGGCTTCAGGGAAAAGAAGCTTTTCAAAACTAAAAATAATAAAAAATTATCTCAGAACGATGCAGACGCAAAATCGTCTCAATGGATTGGCAATGATAGCTATAGAACACCAAATTGGTGACAAATTAGACTTGAAATCACTGGTTCGTGAGTTTGCCGAAAGAAAAGTTAGAAAAAGGGCATTTTAATTACTTTGGTTAGTTAGAATTTATTTATAATATGGGATATTAGTTCAGTTAGCATTACTACATTTTAATCTATATATATAATTCTCTTACGTGGCACGCAAAAAAAACGTTATTTGTAATCACGTTTTGGCAACACTGTACGATTGTTTGTTTATCGCCAAGTCTCGCGCATCGATTAAATCGGATGAAACAACAAATTTTATTGAAAAAAAAAAAAGGAAATTTTAATGAGCTGTTGCAGTTAGTTTAAAATAGAAATAAAAAAAAAGCGGAAAAAATAGTTCAATAAGACGCTTGCACTACAACTTTCGGCAACAAACTCAATGAAAAAGTGTGGGTCGTTTGAGTACTGGGAAAATGTACACACAAACAACATGCTGGGTATTCAATTTCCAAAGCAACGCTCACATTTCGAGTCAAAATTTGCACAAAATTTTCATTTGAATTCTGATTTTAAAGATACTGTATATATTTTTTCTGTAATACTACAAATTTAGATTTGAAAAACATTTTTTTGGTAACATAATTTGTAAACAATCCCTTCTGCTAGGACACATGTCTTCATTGAGGCGAGTGAAGCGAGCATAGGTTCGCGCAGCGAACCAATGAGGATTGCGAAGTAATCCTCCGGGGGTTGGCGAGCGTTAGCGAGCAGGGGGCAGGCCCCCTAGTTTTTGTTATTTTGCCTAAGTGCTAAATTGCTTATCTTGTTATCTAATGATTAAGTTTTTAATAAAACGTTTTTTTTTTTTTCACTGTTTCTTGATTTTCTGATATAGTCGCATGAGATTTACTTATAAAAAACGGGGGGGGGGAGCGCAAAATTAAGGTTTTGCCCGGAGCGCCAAAATGTCTAGGGCCGGCCCTGCTGGTGGTTAAGGTGTTAGCCTCTAGATCGGAAAGTTTCTGGTTCGTATCTGGGTCAGTGCATGGATGTTTGTAAGCGTATGGTTTAGAGGCGGCTGGTGCACCTTAAATCTGTCGAGGCTGAAAGTCCTCACGTTGGGTTAAAGTGGAAGTTTGGAGAGTGGAGTGTCAGCTCAGATGTTGTCTCGTCATCTGACCGTGGATCAAAATTACGAGGTGTTGTCTTCGGATCTTTCCCTTAGGAGATTGATCCCGGACCATCGTCAATATCCCGTTGTGTTGCACTAGTACGACGTTAATTAAAATTACCATTACCATTTCCTTGTGTAGCAACATGACCCTAAAGCATCAGATTAATCCAATCTATCTGTATAATGGATGTATCCATATACCATCGGGACTCGAACACAAAATTATATCTCGCTTAGATAAGGTAATTTTTAATTAACGTCATACTAGAGCAACACAATGGGCTATTGACAACGGTCCGGTATCAATCTCCTAAGGGAAAGATCCGAGTACAACACCCATAATTTTGAACAACAGTCAGATGACGAGGCAAAACTTGAGCTGGCACCGCACTCTCCGAACGTCCAAACCAACCTAACGATAGGACTTTCGGCCACGACAAATTTAAGTGTGCACCACCCGTCTCTGCTTAAATATATCCATGCATTGACTCGGATTCGAACCAGGAACTTTCCGATCTAGAGGTTAATACCTTAACCACCAAACCGGTTGGTCTCGGTTGTATCTCGTTCATATAAGGTAATTTTAATTAACGTGGTACTAGAGCAACACAACGGGTATGCACGAGAGTCTAGGATCGATCCCCTAAGGACAAGATACGAGGTCAACACCACGTAATTTTGAACCACGGTCAGAGATGACGCGATATATCGTATAGAAACATACATTTTGTGGTCCATAGAAAGCACTCCGAAACGAATCCACGGAGTCACAAAATGGTAATTGGTAATAGGTGATTTTTAATTTACGTCGTACTAGAGCAACATAACGAGCTATTGATGACGGCCCGGGATCAATCCCCTAAGGGAAAAATCCGAGGACAACATCTCGTAATTTTGAACCACGGTCAGATGACGAGTCACAAAGTAGTGGTTGATGACATTCCTCTAAAGTATAATAAATAAAATAAACGTATACCTAATTTTACTATTTATCAGTCTGAATACAAAGCATTCATATAAAATTCCTTTCGATCTGTTGGCGTCTGCAGCTGTAATATATTAAATCCGTTAATCAAGTCATTTGTCCCGAAGCGCAACTTATGTGGCCTGGATTGTGAAATTGCTAGATTTGACTTTCCCAATTCTATCGCATTTGCTCTGGAGTTCGGTTTCATTGTAAACGGAAAAGATGCCGCAGGTAATCTGCAGCAATCACGAGCAATTTTGGATGCATAATCAATGCGAGGGGCTGAAACAGGTCACTTGACAAATTCGATGGCAAAAAGCGATTCAATAGATTCGTAGCGTTTACCAAACGGATTGCATTCGATGATTGAGGGAAGGTCTTTTCAACTTCATTCGCTCCGTGAATTCAGTTTAGACAAGGCATGTATTTGTATAAAAATAATCGCTTTGTTTGTAAATTTTCTTATTGAATACTTTCGTTGATTTCTGGGCTGAGTTATAGGTCATAATGATGGAAATCATTAATGACTAGAACTAGAGAAATAAAAGAATAGTGCAATGTTTTCAATGAGAAATATGTCTAATGACTACTAAACGGATTAGTGACCTTTCAAACAATTTTTTTGTGTTATAACACCTTACATCTGTGCTCAGATGGCAAAATATTACTTTTCCCAAAAAATTGAGTAAGCCTCATCCTGGAGTCGGTTTGTTAATGTTTAGAAGGTGGCAAAATGTCGTAAGTCTTTTTTCTTTATGTTTATGAGATAACAAAGGTGGAAAATTGTAATAAGTCAAAAACCACAGAACCACATATTGAATCTTGAATCTTAAAATTGTTGTCACGAAAAATTAAAAAAATACTATAACATCAGCACAGACATGTGTTCATATATTTGAGTTATGGGATATTGCCTTTCCTTGACACGGCAATTTGACTATCGTATTCTATTTCAACAATCCCGCCCGAGTGTCTGAGCAATTGACACTCAATGCTGGTTTGAATTCAATCAAATCTTGTGACTGGATCCTTAAGTTGATCGTGGCTCAAAATTACGTGGTGTTGTCCAAGAATATTTCCGGTTGGTTATGATCCCCGATCGTCCCCAATAGCCCATTGTGGTGTTCCGGTGCGATGTTAATTAAAATTCCATACCATACCATACCTTGAGTCGATTGGTTGATTCGGGGTTTGATGGCGCAAGGGCCATATTTGGCCAGGCTGCGCCAAACACAAAAAGACAAGGGAGGGAAGATGCAAAATTCAGAATGATAGACGATAGTAAAACACAGAAGAGACGATAGATCACTTGTGTACCTTGGGGTTATGAAGCCCGTACACACCTATAGATGTGCCCTGAGAGCCTAGATCACAAAGAGCTAGGACATAAGAAATACGGCGTTGCGTCCGAAGATCAAGATGGCTATGGTTATATCTTGTCGATACGGCCTCAACAACTGCAGAAACAATCCACCTGTAGACTATCTTCTTTTTCAACCAGACCTATGAAAGAAGGGTGGTGCAGCATCGAGATTGAAAATGAAATCAGAATTATCGTCTATAAAACTCGAAAGCTTTCTCTTTCTGTAGTTTTTATTTTTCCAGATGGAGACGCCTTGAACTACGTTTTCGCATAATTTACCATTACAGTGTTGACGATTCAAAATCCTGTACACTCCTTATGAACCTGATAACTAAATCAGATTATCGTCTATAAACCTTTAATGCTTACTCTTTCTTTACTTCTTATTTTTCCAGATACACTCCATGAACTGCGTTTTCGCATACTGTTACCATTGCGGTGTTGACTCGTCAAAATCCTGGACATGCTTATGATTCCCTTATGGACCTGAGAATGAAATCAGAACTATCGTCTGTAAAACTCGAACGTTTTCTCTTTCTGTACTTTTTATTTTTCCAGATAGAGACACCTTGAACTACGTTTTCGCTTACTTTACCATTACAGTGTTGACACGTCAAAATCCTGTACACTCCTTATGAACCTGAGAACTAAATCAGAATTATCGTCTTTAAACCTTTAATGCTTACTCTTTCTGTACTTCTTATTTTTCCAGATACACTCCATGAACTGCGTTTTCGCATACTGTTACCATTGCGGTGTTGACTCGTCAAAATCCTGGACACCCTTATGACTCACGATCACTATCAAATGATCAAGTTGTACTGTCACACATCACTTGTTCAAATAGTAACGTAATTATTCAGTCCTAACAATAACTTAACGAAATGAGAGTCTTCTATTTACCATTCATACCATATTCGACTGAAATTGGGCATTTCTTAGTGGATCATTTTCCTATTGTACTATGTAATGAAATATCCACCACAGTAAAATTAAAATCACCAGCATTCATAGCATATATACTTTCCCCAGTGTACTATCAAAATAGATTGTTTTTATGATTTACGCATAGAAGTAAATTGCTATTCCGTTATTTGTTTTTAATTTAAAACTCTTCAATTCAAATACTTCACTTTCACACGCGTTGACCGATTATCTCTCCCTGCTTAGTTTTTGCAACACACCAGTTAGACCACGCATCCTACTATTTACAATTTTACACTTGATAGTTAAACCACAAGCCTAATCAGTACAATCTTACTACATTGCATAGAAAATTTCACTTAAACATCGGATATTCAGTTCAGCAAAAACAATTTTATTTGTTCACTTAGATCTCTATTTTAGTTACCGAAATTGACCAGTGAGACATTATCAACAAGGAATAAGTTTGGATTTTTTTCTCTCCAAATAGGAAAAATAATGGGTTTTTTTTCACGTGAATTGTAGTGAAAATAAATCTAAAGTAAAGTACTGTAACCACAAAACGGGAATGGTTCGAATTGCTACAGATTGAAAGAGCTCATCTATCTACAAAACAAAACGGAAACGAGACACTTGAGAAAATTTATTTTTTTTACATCAATTGCTGCCCTTTTGTTCAAAATAGAATTCTATAGCTTGTGCTAAAAGTTAGTATCTGCTTTGGTTTTCATAGTTTAAAAATTAAAATAAGCTGTACTAAAGAGAAAAACGTGTCTCGATAAAATGAAAACGTTAGAATTACGATAAAATTGCATGGGAAAACTTTTCTTTCAAAACACTGCAATTCTGTTTTCCATTTAAATATAATTTTATAAAAATTTTCAAGTAGAGTATCTAGAATATGTAATTATGATGCCAAAATGGTAATGTATGTAACATGAAAAAGAATCTTCACGTTTGATATAACTTATGAATCTCAGAATGGTTATAAGAGCATAAGTCAAGCAAATTTCCATAATGGAATTTGATTTCAAAGAGTAAAGCGCAGACGGAGATAATGAAGAAGAAACTAAGCAGAAATTGAATGAGAGCTCAACGATACACTAAGTTTAGCTACTCAACGCTAATATGTTTAAAACATACAAAAATATGTAGGTTACAATCTAAATCAGGTAACTTACATTGAACATATAAAAAACATAACTATCTAGGTTATAATAAATAAATACTTTATTCCTGTTTAATGCAGCACTGAATTGAAGTAGTTTTATAGGACTTAATGTCAAAAGAAATCCTTTATAATAGTAAGAAGTACTTCGCTGTGGTTGTAATTTTCTTTTGCTTCATTTTTTCACTTTCTTGAATAATTAAAAATTACCTTATCAACCAAACCATCAACAGCTATTTATTTTTATCGCCTTCGATTAGTTTACCTAACAAGTATTTTATATGATATTCAATCAAATTGATGCCAGAGGTAGTATTGGTATTTTGGTATTACTAATTAACATCACACTGGGGCAACGCAACGGGTTAATGGTGACGGTCAGGGATCTCCAAACTTCCACGCCAACGTGAGTGCATTTGAGGCCACGGCATATTTAACGTGCACGACGGTCTTTGGTTGGATTCAAACTCTCAACCGTCCGATTGCAACTCTTCCTACCGGGTTACCAAAGCCCGATGCTAGAAGTAGAAAAGCTATTCAAAAGCTACAAGATTCAAGATTTCATATTCAACTTTAACTTCATGAGTATCACATTATGTTATTAGTACTAAAAGGACACCTGGAGGTCTTGATGAAATACCTTTGATGTGTTTCATGAGTGATAAAACACAAGATATAAATTATATTATGTTATGGCCTAATTTATAGCTCGGCTAACAATGCTCCAACGGGGCAAAAGTCAAAAATTCGCATTCAAATGGCGATAAATAAAAAACGGGTGGACCGATTTGGATGAAATCACGCATAGAGGCAGAGGGTGAGACCCCATCTAGGCTCGAAGTGAAAGTTTACCGGTTTCCCCAGAACTCCTATAAACGGTTTTATCCAATCAACAAATGATTTCTCGGACTTTGCCAGATTATCGATTTTTGGACTCTGCCTAAATATCGCTTTCCGCAGTCCAGCCTATATGGGGTCTCACCCTCTGCCTCTATGCATGATTTCATCCAAATCGGCCCACCCGTTTTTTATTTATAGCCATTTGAATGCGAATTTTTGACTTTTGCTCCGTTGGAGCAATGTTAGCCGATCTATAAAATAGGCCATAACTCCCGGAAAAAAAATTCTTTTTTAAAACCGCTTGGGGATCCTGTAGAGCATCCACTTTACTAAATAAGTGCCAGCTTTGGATGAATTCGCTACGTATTTTCTATGGAAAATTGCTAAAACATTGTAAAATGCTTTCTTTCGTGCAAAGGAGACGCTTTGTTACATTTTGGCAACTTTGAGTGCAATTTGTGGATGAACCCCTACAGATATCGATATACTTTCACTTCGAGCCTAGATGGGGTCTCACCCTCTGCCTCTATGCGTGATTTCATCAAAATCGGCCCACCCGTTTTTTATTTATCGCCATTTGAATGCGAATTTTGGACTTTTGCCCCGTTGGATCAATCTTAGCCAACCTATAAATTAGGCCATAACTCCCGGAAAAAAAATTCTTTTTTAAAACCGCTTGGGGATCCTATAGAGCATCCACTTTACTAAATAACTGCCAGCTTTGGATGAATTCGCTACGTATTTTCTATCGAAAATTGCTAAAACATTGTAAAACGCTTTCTTTCGTGCAAAGGAGACGTTTTGTTACATTTTGGCAACTTTGAGTTCAATTTGTGGATGAACCCCTGCAGATATCGATATACTTTCACTTCGAGCCTAGGTGGGGTCCGACCCTCTGCCTCTATGCGTGATTTCATCCAACTCGGCCCACCCGTTTTTTATTTATCGCCATTTGAATGCGAATTTTGAACTTTTGCCCCGTTGGAGCAATGTTAGCCGACCTATAAATTAGGCCATAACTCCCGGAAAAAAAATTCTTTTTTAAAACCGCTTGGGGATCCTGTAGAGCATCCACTTTCCTAAAGAACTGCCAGCTTTGGATGAATTCGCTACGTATTTTCTATCGAAAATCGATTTCGTGCAAAGGAGACGTTTTGTTACATTGTGGCAACTTTGAGTGCAATTTGTGGATGAACCCCTACAGATATCGATATACTTTCACTTCGAGCCTAGGTGGGGTCCGACCCTCTGCCTCTATGCGTGATTTCATCCAAATCGGCCCACCCGTTTTTTATTTATCGCCATTTGAATGCGAATTTTGGACTTTTGCCCCGTTGGAGCAATGTTAGCCTACCTATAAATTAGGCCATAACTCCCGGAAAAAAAATTCTTTTTTAAAACCACTTGGGGATCCTGTAGAGCATCCACTTTCCCAAAGAACTGCCAGCTTTGGATGAATTCGCTACGTATTTTCTATCGAAAATCGATTTCGTGCAAAGGAGACGTTTTGTTACATTTTGGCAAATTTGAGTGCAATTTGTGGATGAACCCCTACAGATATCGATATACTTTCACTTCGAGCCTAGGTGGGGTCCGACCCTCTGCCTCTATGCGTGATTTCATTCAAATCGGCCCACCCGTTTTTTATTTATCGCCATTTGAATGCGAATTTTGGACTTTTGCCCCGTTGGAGCAATGTTAGCCGACCATAAATTAGGCCATAACTCACGGAAAAAAAATTCTTTTTTAAACCGCTTGGGGATCCTCTAGAGGATCCACTTTCCTAAAGAACTGCCAACTTTGGATGAATTCGCTACGTATTTTCTATCGAAAATCGATTTCGTGCAAAGGAGACGTTTTGTTACATTTTGGCAAATTTGAGTGCAATTTGTGGATGAACCCCCACAGATATCTATATACTTTCATTTCGAGCCTAGGTGGGGTCCGACCCTCTGCCTCTATGCGTGATTTCATCCAAATCGGCCCACCCGTTTTTTATTTATCGCCATTTGAATGCGAATTTTGGACTTTTGCCCCGTTGGAGCAATGTTAGCCGACCTATAAATTAGGCCATAACTCCCGGAAAAAAAATTCTTTTTTAAAACCGCTTGGGGATCCTGTAGAGCATCCACTTTCCTAAAGAACTGCCAGCTTTGGATGAATTCGCTACGTATTTTCTATCGAAAATCGATTTCGTGCAAAGGAGACGTTTTGTTACATTGTGGCAACTTTGAGTGCAATTTGTGGATGAACCCCTACAGATATCGATATACTTTCACTTCGAGCCTAGGTGGGGTCCAACCCTCTGCCTCTATGCGTGATTTCATCCAAATCGGCCCACCCGTTTTTTATTTATCGCCATTTGAATGCGAATTTTGGACTTTTGCCCCGTTGGAGCAATGTTAGCCGACCTATAAATTAGGCCATAACTCCCGGAAAAATAATTATTTTTTAAAACCGCTTGGGGATCCTGTAGAGGATCCACTTTCCTAAAGAACTGCCAGCTTTGGATGAATTCGCTACGTATTTTCTATCGAAAATCGATTTCGTGCAAAGGAGACGTTTTGTTACATTTTGGCAACTTTGAGTGCAATTTGTGGATGAACCCCTAAAGATATCGATATACTTTCACTTCGAGCGTAGGTGGGGTCCGAACCTCTGCCTCTATGCGTGATTTCATCCAAATCGGCCCACCCGTTTCTTATTTATCGCCATTTGAATGCGAATTTTGGACTTTTGCCCCGTTGGAGCAATGTTAGCCGACCATAAATTAGGCCATAACTCACGGAAAAAAAATTCTTTTTTAAACCGCTTGGGGATCCTGTAGAGCATCCACTTTCCCAAAGAACTGCCAGCTTTGGATGAATTCGCTACGTATTTTCTATCGAAAATCGATTCCGTGCAAAGGAGACGTTTTGTTACATTTTGGTAAATTTGAGTGCAATTTGTGGATGAACCCCTACAGATATCGATATAATTTCACTTCGAGCCTAGGTGGGGTCCCACCCTCTGCCTCTATGCGTGATTTCATCCAAATCGGCCCACACGTTTTTTATTTATCGCCATTTGAATGCGAATTTTGGACTTTTGCCCCGTTGGAGCAATGTTAGCCTACCTATAAATTAGGCCATAACTCCCGGAAAAAAAATTCTTTTTTAAAACCGCTTGAGGATCCTGTAGAGCATCCACTTTCCTAAAGAACTGCCAGCTTTGGATGAATTCGGTACGTATTTTCTATCGAAAATCGATTTCGTGCAAAGGAGACGTTTTGTTACATTTTGGCAAATTTGAGTGCAATTTGTGGATGAACCCCTACAGATATCGATATAATTTCACTTCGAGCCTAGGTGGGGTCCGACCCTCTGCCTTTATGCGTGATTTCATCCAAATCGGCCCACCCGTTTTTTATTTATCGCCATTTGAATGCGAATTTTGGACTTTTGCCCCGTTGGAGCAATGTTAGCCTACCTATAAATTAGGCCATAACTCCCGGAAAAAAAATTCTTTTTTAAAACCGCTTGGGGATCCTGTAGAGCATCCACTTTCCTAAAGAACTGCCTGCTTTGGATGAATTCGGTACGTATTTTCTATCGAAAATCGATTTCGTGCAAAGGAGACGTTTTGTTACATTTTGGCAACTTTGAGTGCAATTTGTGGATGAACCCCTAAAGATATCGATATACTTTCACTTCGAGCGTAGGTGGGGTCCGACCCTCTGCCTCTATGCGTGATTTCATCCAAATCGGCCCACCCGTTTCTTATTTATCGCCATTTGAATGCGAATTTTGGACTTTTGCCCCGTTGGAGCAATGTTAGCCGACCATATATTAGGCCATAACTCACGGAAAAAAAATTCTTTTTTAAACCGCTTGGGGATCCTGTAGAGCATCCACTTTCCCAAAGAACTGCCAGCTTTGGATGAATTCGCTACGTATTTTCTATCGAAAATCGATTTCGTGCAAAGGAGACGTTTTGTTACATTGTGGCAACTTTGAGTGCAATTTGTGGATGAACCCCTAGAGATATCGATATACTTTCACTTCGAGCCTAGGTGGGGTCCAACCCTCTGCCTCTATGCGTGATTTCATCCAAATCGGCCCACCCGTTTTTTATTTATCCCCATTTGAATGCGAATTTTGGACTTTTGCCCCGTTGGAGCAATGTTAGCCGACCTATAAATTAGGCCATAACTCCCGGAAAAAAAATTATTTTTTAAAACCGCTTGGGGATCCTGTAGAGGATCCACTTTCCTAAAGAACTGCCAGCTTTGGATGAATTCGCTACGTATTTTCTATCGAAAATCGATTTCGTGCAAAGGAGACGTTTTGTTACATTTTGGCAACTTTGAGTGCAATTTGTGGATTAACCCCTAAAGATATCGATATACTTTCACTTTGAGCGTAGGTGGGGTCCGACCCTCTGCCTCTATGCGTGATTTCATCCAAATCGGCCCACCCGTTTCTTATTTATCGCCATTTGAATGCGAATTTTGGACTTTTGCCCCGTTGGAGCAATGTTAGCCGACCATAAATTAGGCCATAACTCACGGAAAAAAAATTCTTTTTTAAACCGCTTGGGGATCCTGTAGAGCATCCACTTTCCCAAAGAACTGCCAGCTTTGGATGAATTCGCTACGTATTTTCTATCGAAAATCGATTCCGTGCAAAGGAGACGTTTTGTTACATTTTGGTAAATTTGAGTGCAATTTGTGGATGAACCCCTACAGATATCGATATAATTTCACTTCGAGCCTAGGTGGGGTCCCACCCTCTGCCTCTATGCGTGATTTCATCCAAATCGGCCCACACGTTTTTTATTTATCGCCATTTGAATGCGAATTTTGGACTTTTGCCCCGTTGGAGCAATGTTAGCCTACCTATAAATTAGGCCATAACTCCCGGAAAAAAAATTCTTTTTTAAAACCGCTTGAGGATCCTGTAGAGCATCCACTTTCCTAAAGAACTGCCAGCTTTGGATGAATTCGGTACGTATTTTCTATCGAAAATCGATTTCGTGCAAAGGAGACGTTTTGTGACATTTTGGCAAATTTGAGTGCAATTTGTGGATGAACCCCTACAGATATCGATATAATTTCACTTCGAGCCTAGGTGGGGTCCGACCCTCTGCCTTTATGCGTGATTTCATCCAAATCGGCCCACCCGTTTTTTATTTATCGCCATTTGAATGCGAATTTTGGACTTTTGCCCCGTTGGAGCAATGTTAGCCTACCTATAAATTAGGCCATAACTCCCGGAAAAAAAATTCTTTTTTAAAACCGCTTGGGGATCCTGTAGAGCATCCACTTTCCTAAAGAACTGCCTGCTTTGGATGAATTCGGTACGTATTTTCTATCGAAAATCGATTTCGTGCAAAGGAGACGTTTTGTTACATTTTGGCAACTTTGAGTGCAATTTGTGGATGAACCCCTAAAGATATCGATATACTTTCACTTCGAGCGTAGGTGGGGTCCGACCCTCTGCCTCTATGCGTGATTTCATCCAAATCGGCCCACCCGTTTCTTATTTATCGCCATTTGAATGCGAATTTTGGACTTTTGCCCCGTTGGAGCAATGTTAGCCGACCATATATTAGGCCATAACTCACGGAAAAAAAATTCTTTTTTAAACCGCTTGGGGATCCTGTAGAGCATCCACTTATCAAAGAACTGCCAGCTTTGGATGAATTCGCTACGTATTTTCTATCGAAAATCGATTCCGTGCAAAGGAGACGTTTTGTTACATTTTGGTAAATTTGAGTGCAATTTGTGGATGAACCCCTACAGATATCGATATAATTTCACTTCGAGCCTAGGTGGGGTCCCACCCTCTGCCTCTATGCGTGATTTCATCCAAATCGGCCCACACGTTTTTTATTTATCGCCATTTGAATGCGAATTTTGGACTTTTGCCCCTTTGGAGCAATGTTAGCCTACCTATAAATTAGGCCATAACTCCCGGAAAAAAAATTCTTTTTTAAAACCACTTGGGGATCCTGTAGAGCATCCACTTTCCCAAAGAACTGCCAGCTTTGGATGAATTCGCTACGTATTTTCTATCGAAAATCGAATCCGTGCAAAGGAGACGTTTTGTTACATTTTGGCAAATTTGAGTGCAATTTGTGGATGAACCCCTACAGATATCGATATAATTTCACTTCGAGCCTAGGTGGGGTCCCACCCTCTGCCTCTATGCGTGATTTCATCCAAATCGGCCCACCCGTTTTTTATTTATCGCCATTTGAATGCGAATTTTGGACTTTTGCCCCGTTGGAGCAATGTTAGCCTACCTATAAATTAGGCCATAACTCCCGGAAAAAAAATTCTTTTTTAAAACCGCTTGAGGATCCTGTAGAGCATCCACTTTCCTAAAGAACTGCCAGCTTTGGATGAATTCGGTACGTATTTTCTATCGAAAATTGATTTCGTGCAAAGGAGACGTTTTGTTACATTTTGGCAAATTTGAGTGCAATTTGTGGATGAACCCCTACAGATATCGATATAATTTCACTTCGAGCCTAGGTGGGGTCCGACCCTCTGCCTTTATGCGTGATTTCATCCAAATCGGCCCATCCGTTTTTTATTTATCGCCATTTGAATGCGAATTTTGGACTTTTGCCCCGTTGGAGCAATGTTAGCCTACCTATAAATTAGGCCATAACTCCCGGAAAAAAAATTCTTTTTTAAAACCGCTTGGGGATCCTGTAGAGCATCCACTTTCCTAAAGAACTGCCAGCTTTGGATGAATTCGGTACGTATTTTCTATCGAAAATCGATTTCGTGCAAAGGAGACGTTTTGTTACAATTTGGCAACTTTGAGTGCAATTTGTGGATGAACCCCTACAGATATCGATATACTTTCAATTCGAGCCTAGGTGGGGTCCAACCCTCTGCCTCTATGTGTGATTTCATCCAAATCGGCCCACCCGTTTTTAATGTATCGCCATTTGAATGCGAATTTTGGACTTTTGCCCCATTGGAGCAATGTTAGCCTACCTATAAATTAGGCCATAACTCCCGGAAAAAAAATTCTTTTTTAAAACCACTTGGGGATCCTGTAGAGCATCCACTTTCCCAAAGAACTGCCAGCTTTGGATGAATTCGCTACGTATTTTCTATCGAAAATCGATTTCGTGCAAAGGAGACGTTTTGTTACATTTTGGCAAATTTGAGTGAAATTTGTGGATGAACCCCTACAGATATCGATATAATTTCACTTCGAGCCTAGGTGGGATCCGACCCTCTGCCTCTATGCGTGATTTCATCCAAATCGGCCCACCCGTTTTTTATTTATCGCCATTTGAATGCGAATTTTGGACTTTTGCCCCGTTGGAGCATTGTTAGCCGACCTATAAATTAAGCCATAACTCCCGGAAAAAAAAATTCTTTTTTAAAACCGCTTGGGGATCCTGTAGAGCATCCACTTTCCTAAAGAACTGCCAGCTTTGGATGAATTCGCTACGTAATTTCTATCGAAAATCGATTTCGTGCAAAGGAGACGTTTTGTTACATTTTGGCAACTTTGAGTGCAATTTGTGGATGAACCCCTACAGATATCGATATACTTTCACTTCGAGCCTAGGTGGGGTCAGACCCTCTGCCTCTATGCGTGATTTCATCCAAATTGGCCCACCCGTTTTTTATTTATCGCCATTTGAATGCGAATTTTGGACTTTTGCCCCGTTGGAGCATTGTTAGCCGACCTATAAATTAAGCCATAACTCCCGGAAAAAATATTCTTTTTTAAAACCGCTTGGGGATCCTGTAGAGCATCCACTTTCCTAAAGAACTGCCAGCTTTGGATGAATTCGCTACGTAATTTCTATCGAAAATCGATTTCGTGCAAAGGAGACGTTTTGTTACATTTTGGCAACTTTGAGTGCAATATGTGGATGAACCCCTACAGATATCGATATACTTTCACTTCGAGCCTAGGTGGGGTCCAACCCTCTGCCTCTATGTGTGATTTCATCCAAATCGGCCCACCCATTTTTTATTTATCGCCATTTGAATGCGAATTTTGGACTATTGCCCCGTTGGAGCAATGTTAGCCGACCTATAAATTAGGCCCTAACTCCCGGAAAAAAAATTCTTTTTTAAAACCGCTTGGGGATCCTGTAGAGGATCCACTTTCCTAAAGAACTGCCAACTTTGGATAAATTCGCTAAGTATTTTCTATCGAAAATCGATTTCGTGCAAAGGAGACGTTTTGTTACATTTTGGCAACTTTGAGTGCAATTTGTGGATGAACCCCTACAGATATAGATATACTTTCACTTCGAGCCTAGGTGGGGTCCGACCCTCTGCCTCTATGCGTGATTTCATCCAAATCGGCCCACCCGTTTTTTATTTATCGCCATTTGAATGCGAATTTTGGACTTTTGCCCCGTTGGAGCAATGTTAGCCGACCTATAAATTAGGCCATAACTCCCGGAAAAAAAATCCTTTTTTAAAACCGCTTGGGGATCCTGTAGAGGATCCACTTTCCTAAAGAACTGCCAACTTTGGATAAATTCGCTAAGTATTTTCTATCGAAAATCGATTTCGTGCAAAGGAGACGTTTTGTTACATTTTGGCAACTTTGAGTGCAATTTGTGGATGAACCCCTACAGATATAGATATACTTTCACTTCGAGCCTAGGTGGGGTCCGACCCTCTGCCTCTATGCGTGATTTCATCCAAATCGGCCCACCCGTTTCTTATTTATCGCCATTTGAATGCGAATTTTGGACTTTTGCCCCGTTGGAGCAATGTTAGCCGACCATATATTAGGCCATAACTCACGGAAAAAAAATTCTTTTTTAAACCGCTTGGGGATCCTGTAGAGCATCCACTTATCAAAGAACTGCCAGCTTTGGATGAATTCGCTACGTATTTTCTATCGAAAATCGATTCCGTGCAAAGGAGACGTTTTGTTACATTTTGGTAAATTTGAGTGCAATTTGTGGATGAACCCCTACAGATATCGATATAATTTCACTTCGAGCCTAGGTGGGGTCCCACCCTCTGCCTCTATGCGTGATTTCATCCAAATCGGCCCACACGTTTTTTATTTATCGCCATTTGAATGCGAATTTTGGACTTTTGCCCCTTTGGAGCAATGTTAGCCTACCTATAAATTAGGCCATAACTCCCGGAAAAAAAATTCTTTTTTAAAACCACTTGGGGATCCTGTAGAGCATCCACTTTCCCAAAGAACTGCCAGCTTTGGATGAATTCGCTACGTATTTTCTATCGAAAATCGAATCCGTGCAAAGGAGACGTTTTGTTACATTTTGGCAAATTTGAGTGCAATTTGTGGATGAACCCCTACAGATATCGATATAATTTCACTTCGAGCCTAGGTGGGGTCCCACCCTCTGCCTCTATGCGTGATTTCATCCAAATCGGCCCACCCGTTTTTTATTTATCGCCATTTGAATGCGAATTTTGGACTTTTGCCCCGTTGGAGCAATGTTAGCCTACCTATAAATTAGGCCATAACTCCCGGAAAAAAAATTCTTTTTTAAAACCGCTTGAGGATCCTGTAGAGCATCCACTTTCCTAAAGAACTGCCAGCTTTGGATGAATTCGGTACGTATTTTCTATCGAAAATTGATTTCGTGCAAAGGAGACGTTTTGTTACATTTTGGCAAATTTGAGTGCAATTTGTGGATGAACCCCTACAGATATCGATATAATTTCACTTCGAGCCTAGGTGGGGTCCGACCCTCTGCCTTTATGCGTGATTTCATCCAAATCGGCCCATCCGTTTTTTATTTATCGCCATTTGAATGCGAATTTTGGACTTTTGCCCCGTTGGAGCAATGTTAGCCTACCTATAAATTAGGCCATAACTCCCGGAAAAAAAATTCTTTTTTAAAACCGCTTGGGGATCCTGTAGAGCATCCACTTTCCTAAAGAACTGCCAGCTTTGGATGAATTCGGTACGTATTTTCTATCGAAAATCGATTTCGTGCAAAGGAGACGTTTTGTTACAATTTGGCAACTTTGAGTGCAATTTGTGGATGAACCCCTACAGATATCGATATACTTTCAATTCGAGCCTAGGTGGGGTCCAACCCTCTGCCTCTATGTGTGATTTCATCCAAATCGGCCCACCCGTTTTTAATGTATCGCCATTTGAATGCGAATTTTGGACTTTTGCCCCATTGGAGCAATGTTAGCCTACCTATAAATTAGGCCATAACTCCCGGAAAAAAAATTCTTTTTTAAAACCACTTGGGGATCCTGTAGAGCATCCACTTTCCCAAAGAACTGCCAGCTTTGGATGAATTCGCTACGTATTTTCTATCGAAAATCGATTTCGTGCAAAGGAGACGTTTTGTTACATTTTGGCAAATTTGAGTGAAATTTGTGGATGAACCCCTACAGATATCGATATAATTTCACTTCGAGCCTAGGTGGGATCCGACCCTCTGCCTCTATGCGTGATTTCATCCAAATCGGCCCACCCGTTTTTTATTTATCGCCATTTGAATGCGAATTTTGGACTTTTGCCCCGTTGGAGCATTGTTAGCCGACCTATAAATTAAGCCATAACTCCCGGAAAAAAAAATTCTTTTTTAAAACCGCTTGGGGATCCTGTAGAGCATCCACTTTCCTAAAGAACTGCCAGCTTTGGATGAATTCGCTACGTAATTTCTATCGAAAATCGATTTCGTGCAAAGGAGACGTTTTGTTACATTTTGGCAACTTTGAGTGCAATTTGTGGATGAACCCCTACAGATATCGATATACTTTCACTTCGAGCCTAGGTGGGGTCAGACCCTCTGCCTCTATGCGTGATTTCATCCAAATTGGCCCACCCGTTTTTTATTTATCGCCATTTGAATGCGAATTTTGGACTTTTGCCCCGTTGGAGCATTGTTAGCCGACCTATAAATTAAGCCATAACTCCCGGAAAAAATATTCTTTTTTAAAACCGCTTGGGGATCCTGTAGAGCATCCACTTTCCTAAAGAACTGCCAGCTTTGGATGAATTCGCTACGTAATTTCTATCGAAAATCGATTTCGTGCAAAGGAGACGTTTTGTTACATTTTGGCAACTTTGAGTGCAATATGTGGATGAACCCCTACAGATATCGATATACTTTCACTTCGAGCCTAGGTGGGGTCCAACCCTCTGCCTCTATGTGTGATTTCATCCAAATCGGCCCACCCATTTTTTATTTATCGCCATTTGAATGCGAATTTTGGACTATTGCCCCGTTGGAGCAATGTTAGCCGACCTATAAATTAGGCCCTAACTCCCGGAAAAAAAATTCTTTTTTAAAACCGCTTGGGGATCCTGTAGAGGATCCACTTTCCTAAAGAACTGCCAACTTTGGATAAATTCGCTAAGTATTTTCTATCGAAAATCGATTTCGTGCAAAGGAGACGTTTTGTTACATTTTGGCAACTTTGAGTGCAATTTGTGGATGAACCCCTACAGATATAGATATACTTTCACTTCGAGCCTAGGTGGGGTCCGACCCTCTGCCTCTATGCGTGATTTCATCCAAATCGGCCCACCCGTTTTTTATTTATCGCCATTTGAATGCGAATTTTGGACTTTTGCCCCGTTGGAGCAATGTTAGCCGACCTATAAATTAGGCCATAACTCCCGGAAAAAAAATCCTTTTTTAAAACCGCTTGGGGATCCTGTAGAGGATCCACTTTCCTAAAGAACTGCCAACTTTGGATAAATTCGCTAAGTATTTTCTATCGAAAATCGATTTCGTGCAAAGGAGACGTTTTGTTACATTTTGGCAACTTTGAGTGCAATTTGTGGATGAACCCCTACAGATATAGATATACTTTCACTTCGAGCCTAGGTGGGGTCCGACCCTCTGCCTCTATGCGTGATTTCATCCCAATCGGCCCACCCGTTTTTTATTTATCGCCATTTGAATGCGAATTTTGGACTTTTGCCCCGTTGGAGCAATGTTAGCCGACCTATAAATTACGCCATAACTCCCGGAAAAAAAATTCTTTTTTAAAACCGCTTGGGGATCCTGTAGAGCATCCACTTTCCTAAAGTACTGCCAGCTTTGGATGAATTCGCTACGTAATTTCTATCGAAAATCGATTTCGTGCAAAGGAGACGTTTTGTTACATTTTGGCAACTTTGAGTGCAATTTGTGGATGAACCCCTACAGATATCGATATACTTTCACTTCGAGCCTAGGTGGGGTCCGACGCTCTGCCGCTATACGTGATTTCATCCAAATCGGCCCACCCATTTTTTATTTATCGCCATTTGAATGCGAATTTTGGACTATTGCCCCGTTGGAGCAATGTTAGCCGACCTATAAATTAGGCCCTAACTCCCGGAAAAAAAAATTCTTTTTTAAAACCGCTTGGGGATCCTGTAGAGGATCCACTTTCCTAAAGAACTGCCAACTTTGGATAAATTCGCTAAGTATTTTCTATCGAAAATCGATTTCGTGCAAAGGAGACGTTTTGTTACATTTTGGCAACTTTGAGTGCAATTTGTGGATGAACCCCTACAGATATCGATATACTTTCACTTCGAGCCTAGGTGGGTACGACGCTCTGCCGCTATACGTGATTTCATCCAAATCGGCCCACCCGTTTTTTATTTATCGCCATTTGAATGCGAATTTTGGACTTTTGCCCCGTTGGAGCAATGTTAGCCGACCTATAAATTAGGCCATAACTCCCGGAAAAAAAATTCTTTTTTAAAACCGCTTGGGGATCCTGTAGAGCATCCACTTTCCTAAAGTACTGCCAGCTTTGGATGAATTCGCTACGTAATTTCTATCGAAAATCGATTTCGTGCAAAGGAGACGTTTTGTTACATTTTGGCAACTTTGAGTGTAATTTGTGGATGAACCCCTACAGATATCGATATACTTTCACTTCGAGCCTAGGTGGGGTCCGACGCTCTGCCGCTATACGTGATTTCATCCAAATCGGCCCACCCATTTTTTATTTATCGCCATTTGAATGCGAATTTTGGACTATTGCCCCGTTGGAGCAATGTTAGCCGACCTATAAATTAGGCCCTAACTCCCGGAAAAAAAAATTCTTTTTTAAAACCGCTTGGGGATCCTGTAGAGGATCCACTTTCCTAAAGAACTGCCAACTTTGGATAAATTCGCTAAGTATTTTCTATCGAAAATCGATTTCGTGCAAAGGAGACGTTTTGTTACATTTTGGCAACTTTGAGTGCAATTTGTGGATGAACCCCTACAGATATAGATATACTTTCACTTCGAGCCTAGGTGGGGTCCGACCCTCTGCCTCTATGCGTGATTTCATCCAAATCGGCCCACATATTTTTTATTTATCGCCATTTGAATGCGAATTTTGGACTTTTGCCCCGTTGGAGCAATGTTAGCCGACCTATAAATTACGCCATAACTCCCGGAAAAAAAATTCTTTTTTAAAACCGCTTGGGGATCCTGTAGAGGATCCACTTTCCTAAAGAACTGCCAACTTTGGATAAATTCGCTAAGTATTTTCTATCGAAAATCGATTTCGTGCAAAGGAGACGTTTTGTTACATTTTGGCAACTTTGAGTGCAATTTGTGGATGAACCCCTACAGATATAGATATACTTTCACTTCGAGCCTAGGTGGGGTCCGACCCTCTGCCTCTATGCGTGATTTCATCCAAATCGGCCCACCCATTTTTTATTTATCGCCATTTGAATGCGAATTTTGGACTATTGCCCCGTTGGAGCAATGTTAGCCGACCTATAAATTAGGCCCTAACTCCCGGAAAAAAATTCTTTTTTAAAACCGCTTGGGGATCCTGTAGAGGATCCACTTTCCTAAAGAACTGCCAACTTTGGATAAATTCGCTAAGTATTTTCTATCGAAAATCGATTTCGTGCAAAGGGGACGTTTTGTTACATTTTGGCAACTTTGAGTGCAATTTGTG
Organism: Metellina segmentata; assembly: GCA_947359465.1. NCBI lineage: Eukaryota > Metazoa > Arthropoda > Arachnida > Araneae > Tetragnathidae > Metellina > Metellina segmentata. The sequence continues at coordinate 72,605,299 of OX375884.1, forward strand.
GATGAACCCCTACAGATATAGATATACTTTCACTTCGAGCCTAGGTGGGGTCCGACCCTCTGCCTCTATGCGTGATTTCATCCAAATCGGCCCACCCGTTTTTTATTTATCGCCATTTGAATGCGAATTTTGGACTTTTGCCCCGTTGGAGCAATGTTAGCCGACCTATAAATTACGCCATAACTCCCGGAAAAAAAATTCTTTTTTAAAACCGCTTGGGGATCCTGTAGAGCATCCACTTTCCTAAAGTACTGCCAGCTTTGGATGAATTCGCTACGTAATTTCTATCGAAAATCGATTTCGTGCAAAGGAGACGTTTTGTTACATTTTGGCAACTTTGAGTGCAATTTGTGGATGAACCCCTACAGATATCGATATACTTTCACTTCGAGCCTAGGTGGGGTACGACGCTCTGCGGCTATACGTGATTTCATCCAAATCGGCCCACCCGTTTTTTATTTATCGCCATTTGAATGCGAATTTTGGACTTTTGCCCCGTTGGAGCAATGTTAGCCGACCTATAAATTAGGCCATAACTCCCGGAAAAAAAATTCTTTTTTAAAACCGCTTGGGGATCCTGTAGAGCATCCACTTTCCTAAAGTACTGCCAGCTTTGGATGAATTCGCTACGTAATTTCTATCGAAAATCGATTTCGTGCAAAGGAGACGTTTTGTTACATTTTGGCAACTTTGAGTGCAATTTGTGGATGAACCCCTACAGATATCGATATACTTTCACTTCGAGCCTAGGTGGGGTCCGACGCTCTGCCGCTATACGTGATTTCATCCAAATCGGCCCACCCATTTTTTATTTATCGCCATTTGAATGCGAATTTTGGACTATTGCCCCGTTGGAGCAATGTTAGCCGACCTATAAATTAGGCCCTAACTCCCGGAAAAAAAAATTCTTTTTTAAAACCGCTTGGGGATCCTGTAGAGGATCCACTTTCCTAAAGAACTGCCAACTTTGGATAAATTCGCTAAGTATTTTCTATCGAAAATCGATTTCGTGCAAAGGAGACGTTTTGTTACATTTTGGCAACTTTGAGTGCAATTTGTGGATGAACCCCTACAGATATAGATATACTTTCACTTCGAGCCTAGGTGGGGTCCGACCCTCTGCCTCTATGCGTGATTTCATCCAAATCGGCCCACCCGTTTTTTATTTATCGCCATTTGAATGCGAATTTTGGACTTTTGCCCCGTTGGAGCAATGTTAGCCGACCTATAAATTAGGCCATAACTCCCGGAAAAAAAATCCTTTTTTAAAACCGCTTGGGGATCCTGTAGAGGATCCACTTTCCTAAAGAACTGCCAACTTTGGATAAATTCGCTAAGTATTTTCTATCGAAAATCGATTTCGTGCAAAGGAGACGTTTTGTTACATTTTGGCAACTTTGAGTGCAATTTGTGGATGAACCCCTACAGATATAGATATACTTTCACTTCGAGCCTAGGTGGGGTCCGACCCTCTGCCTCTATGCGTGATTTCATCCAAATCGGCCCACCCGTTTTTTATTTATCGCCATTTGAATGCGAATTTTGGACTTTTGCCCCGTTGGAGCAATGTTAGCCGACCTATAAATTACGCCATAACTCCCGGAAAAAAAATTCTTTTTTAAAACCGCTTGGGGATCCTGTAGAGCATCCACTTTCCTAAAGTACTGCCAGCTTTGGATGAATTCGCTACGTAATTTCTATCGAAAATCGATTTCGTGCAAAGGAGACGTTTTGTTACATTTTGGCAACTTTGAGTGCAATTTGTGGATGAACCCCTACAGATATCGATATACTTTCACTTCGAGCCTAGGTGGGGTCCGACGCTCTGCCGCTATACGTGATTTCATCCAAATCGGCCCACCCATTTTTTATTTATCGCCATTTGAATGCGAATTTTGGACTATTGCCCCGTTGGAGCAATGTTAGCCGACCTATAAATTAGGCCCTAACTCCCGGAAAAAAAAATTCTTTTTTAAAACCGCTTGGGGATCCTGTAGAGGATCCACTTTCCTAAAGAACTGCCAACTTTGGATAAATTCGCTAAGTATTTTCTATCGAAAATCGATTTCGTGCAAAGGAGACGTTTTGTTACATTTTGGCAACTTTGAGTGCAATTTGTGGATGAACCCCTACACATATAGATATACTTTCACTTCGAGCCTAGGTGGGGTCCGACCCTCTGCCTCTATGCGTGATTTCATCCAAATCGGCCCACCCGTTTTTTATTTATCGCCATTTAAATGCGAATTTTGGACTTTTGCCCCGTTGGAGCAATGTTAGCCGACCTATAAATTACGCCATAACTCCCGGAAAAAAAATTCTTTTGTAAAACCGCTTGGGGATCCTGTAGAGGATCCACTTTCCTAAAGAACTGCCAACTTTGGATAAATTCGCTAAGTATTTTCTATCGAAAATCGATTTCGTGCAAAGGAGACGTTTTGTTACATTTTGGCAACTTTGAGTGCAATTTGTGGATGAACCCCTACAGATATAGATATACTTTCACTTCGAGCCTAGGTGGGGTCCGACCCTCTGCCTCTATGCGTGATTTCATCCAAATCGGCCCACCCATTTTTTATTTATCGCCATTTGAATGCGAATTTTGGACTATTGCCCCGTTGGAGCAATGTTAGCCGACCTATAAATTAGGCCCTAACTCCCGGAAAAAAATTCTTTTTTAAAACCGCTTGGGGATCCTGTAGAGGATCCACTTTCCTAAAGAACTGCCAACTTTGGATAAATTCGCTAAGTATTTTCTATCGAAAATCGATTTCGTGCAAAGGAGACGTTTTGTTACATTTTGGCAACTTTGAGTGCAATTTGTGGATGAACCCCTACAGATATAGATATACTTTCACTTCGAGCCTAGGTGGGGTCCGACCCTCTGCCTCTATGCGTGATTTAATCCAAATCGGCCCACCCGTTTTTTATTTATCGCCATTTGAATGCGAATTTTGGACTTTTGCCCCGTTGGAGCAATGTTAGCCGACCTATAAATTACGCCATAACTCCCGGAAAAAAAATTCTTTTTTAAAACCGCTTGGGGATCCTGTAGAGCATCCACTTTCCTAAAGTACTGCCAGCTTTGGATGAATTCGCTACGTAATTTCTATCGAAAATCGATTTCGTGCAAAGGAGACGTTTTGTTACATTTTGGCAACTTTGAGTGCAATTTGTGGATGAACCCCTATAGATATCGATATACTTTCAATTCGAGCCTAGGTGGGGTACGACGCTCTGCCGCTATACGTGATTTCATCCAAATCGGCCCACCCGTTTTTTATTTATCGCCATTTGAATGCGAATATTGGACTTTTGCCCCGTTGGAGCAATGTTAGCCGACCTATAAATTAGGCCATAACTCCCGGAAAAAAAATTCTTTTTTAAAACCGCTTGGGGATCCTGTAGAGCATCCACTTTCCTAAAGTACTGCCAGCTTTGGATGAATTCGCTACGTAATTTCTATCGAAAATCGATTTCGTGCAAAGGAGACGTTTTGTTACATTTTGGCAACTTTGAGTGCAATTTGTGGATGAACCCCTACAGATATCGATATACTTTCACTTCGAGCCTAGGTGGGGTCCGACGCTCTGCCGCTATACGTGATTTCATCCAAATCGGCCCACCCATTTTTTATTTATCGCCATTTGAATGCGAATTTTGGACTATTGCCCCGTTGGAGCAATGTTAGCCGACCTATAAATTAGGCCCTAACTCCCGGAAAAAAAAATTCTTTTTTAAAACCGCTTGGGGATCCTGTAGAGGATCCACTTTCCTAAAGAACTGCCAACTTTGGATAAATTCGCTAAGTATTTTCTATCGAAAATCGATTTCGTGCAAAGGAGACGTTTTGTTACATTTTGGCAACTTTGAGTGCAATTTGTGGATGAACCCCTACACATATAGATATACTTTCACTTCGAGCCTAGGTGGGGTCCGACCCTCTGCCTCTATGCGTGATTTCATCCAAATCGGCCCACCCGTTTTTTATTTATCGCCATTTGAATGCGAATTTTGGACTTTTGCCCCGTTGGAGCAATGTTAGCCGACCTATAAATTACGCCATAACTCCCGGAAAAAAAATTCTTTTTTAAAACCGCTTGGGGATCCTGTAGAGCATCCACTTTCCTAAAGTACTGCCAGCTTTGGATGAATTCGCTACGTAATTTCTATCGAAAATCGATTTCGTGCAAAGGAGACGTTTTGTTACATTTTGGCAACTTTGAGTGCAATTTGTGGATGAACCCCTACAGATATCGATATACTTTCACTTCGAGTCTAGGTGGGGTACGACGCTCTGCCGCTATACGTGATTTCATCCAAATCGGCCCACCCGTTTTTTATTTATCGCCATTTGAATGCGAATTTTGGACTTTTGCCCCGTTGGAGCAATGTTAGCCGACCTATAAATTAGGCCATAACTCCCGGAAAAAAAATTCTTTTTTAAAACCGCTTGGGGATCCTGTAGAGCATCCACTTTCCTAAAGTACTGCCAGCTTTGGATGAATTCGCTACGTAATTTCTATCGAAAATCGATTTCGTGCAAAGGAGACGTTTTGTTACATTTTGGCAACTTTGAGTGCACTTTGTGGATGAACCCCTACAGATATCGATATACTTTCACTTCGAGCCTAGGTGGGGTCCGACGCTCTGCCGCTATACGTGATTTCATCCAAATCGGCCCACCCATTTTTTATTTATCGCCATTTGAATGCGAATTTTGGACTATTGCCCCGTTGGAGCAATGTTAGCCGACCTATAAATTAGGCCCTAACTCCCGGAAAAAAAAATTCTTTTTTAAAACCGCTTGGGGATCCTGTAGAGGATCCACTTTACTAAAGAACTGCCAACTTTGGATAAATTCGCTAAGTATTTTCTATCGAAAATCGATTTCGTGCAAAGGAGACGTTTTGTTACATTTTGGCAACTTTGAGTGCAATTTGTGGATGAACCCCTACAGATATAGATATACTTTCACTTCGAGCCTAGGTGGGGTCCGACCCTCTGCCTCTATGCGTGATTTCATCCAAATCGGCCCACCCGTTTTTTATTTATCGCCATTTGAATGCGAATTTTGGACTTTTGCCCCGTTGGAGCAATGTTAGCCGACCTATAAATTAGGCCATAACTCCCGGAAAAAAAATTCTTTTTTAAAACCGCTTGGGGATCCTGTAGAGGATCCACTTTCCTAAAGAACTGCCAACTTTGGATAAATTCGCTAAGTATTTTCTATCGAAAATCGATTTCGTGCAAAGGAGACGTTTTGTTACATTTTGGCAACTTTGAGTGCAATTTGTGGATGAACCCCTACAGATATAGATATACTTTCACTTCGAGCCTAGGTGGGGTCCGACCCTCTGCCTCTATGCGTGATTTCATCCAAATCGGCCCAGCCGTTTTTTTTTATCGCCATTTGAATGCGAATTTTGGACTTTTGCCCCGTTGGAGCAATGTTAGCCGACCTATAAATTAGGCCCTAACTCCCGGAAAAAAAATTCTTTTTTAAAACCGCTTGGGGATCCTGTAGAGGATCCACTTTCCTAAAGAACTGCCAACTTTGGATGAATTCGCTACGTAATTTCTATCGAAAATCGATTTCGTGCAAAGGAGACGTTTTGTTACATTTTGGCAACTTTGAGTGCAATTTGTGGATGAACCCCTACAGATATCGATATACTTTCACTTCGAGCCTAGGTGGGGTCCGACGCTCTGCCGCTATACGTGATTTCATCCAAATCGGCCCACCCATTTTTTATTTATCGCCATTTGAATGCGAATTTTGGACTATTGCCCCGTTAGAGCAATGTTAGCCGACCTATAAATTAGGCCCTAACTCCCGGAAAAAAAATTCTTTTTTAAAACCGCTTGGGGATCCTGTAGAGGATCCACTTTCCTAAAGAACTGCCAACTTTGGATAAATTCGCTAAGTATTTTCTATCGAAAATCGATTTCGTGCAAAGGAGACGTTTTGTTACATTTTGGCAACTTTGAGTTCAATTTGTGGATGAACCCCTACAGATATAGATATACTTTCACTTCGAGCCTAGGTGGGGTCCGACCCTCTGCCTCTATGCGTGATTTCATCCAAATCGGCCCAGCCGTTTTTTTTTATCGCCATTTGAATGCGAATTTTGGACTTTTGCCCCGTTGGAGCAATGTTAGCCGACCTATAAATTAGGCCATAACTCCCGGAAAAAAAATTCTTTTTTAAAACCGCTTGGGGATCCTGTAGAGTATCCACTTTCCTAAAGAACTGCCAGCTTTGGATGAATTCGCAACGTAATTTCTATCGAAAATCGATTTCGTGCAAAGGAGACGTTTTGTTACATTTTGGCAACTTTGAGTGCAATTTGTGGATGAACCCCTACAGATATCGATATACTTTCACTTCGAGCCTAGGTGGGGTCCGACGCTCTGCCGCTATACGTGATTTCATCCAAATCGGCCCACCCATTTTTTATTTATCGCCATTTGAATGCGAATTTTGGACTATTGCCCCGTTGGAGCAATGTTAGCCGACCTATAAATTAGGCCCTAACTCCCGGAAAAAAAATTCTTTTTTAAAACCGCTTGGGGATCCTGTAGAGGATCCACTTTCCTAAAGAACTGCCAACTTTGGATAAATTCGCTAAGTATTTTCTATCGAAAATCGATTTCGTGCAAAGGAGACGTTTTGTTACATTTTGGCAACTTTGAGTGCAATTTGTGGATGAACCCCTACAGATATAGATATACTTTCACTTCGAGCCTAGGTGGGGTCCAACCCTCTGCCTCTATGCGTGATTTCATCCAAATCGGCCCAGCCGTTTTTTTTTATCGCCATTTGAATGCGAATTTTGGACTTTTGCCACGTTGGAGCAATGTTAGCCGACCTATAAATTAGGCCCTAACTCCCGGAAAAAAAATTCTTTTTTAAAACCGCTTGGGGATCCTGTAGAGGATCCACTTTCCTAAAGAACTGCCAACTTTGGATGAATTCGCTACGTAATTTCTATCGAAAATCGATTTCGTGCAAAGGAGACGTTTTGTTACATTTTGGCAACTTTGAGTGCAATTTGTGGATGAACCCCTACAGATATCGATATACTTTCACATCGAGCCTAGGTGGGGTCCGACGCTCTGCCGCTATACGTGATTTCATCCAAATCGGCCTACCCATTTTTTATTTATCGCCATTTGAATGCGAATTTTGGACTATTGCCCCGTTGGAGCAATGTTAGCCGACCTATAAATTAGGCCCTAACTCCCGGAAAAAAAATTCTTTTTTAAAACCGCTTGGGGATCCTGTAGAGGATCCACTTTCCTAAAGAACTGCCAACTTTGGATAAATTCGCTAAGTATTTTCTATCGAAAATCGATTTCGTGCAAAGGAGACGTTTTGTTACATTTTGGCAACTTTGAGTGCAATTTGTGGATGAACCCCTACAGATATAGATATACTTTCACTTCGAGCCTAGGTGGGGTCCGACCCTCTGCCTCTATGCGTGATTTCATCCAAATCGGCCCACCCGTTTTTTATTTATCGCCATTTGAATGCGAATTTTGGACTTTTGCCCCGTTGGAGCAATGTTAGCCGACCTATAAATTAGGCCATAACTCCCGGAAAAAAAAATCCTTTTTTAAAACCGCTTGGGGATCCTGTAGAGGATCCACTTTCCTAAAGAACTGCCAACTTTGGATAAATTCGCTAAGTATTTTCTATCGAAAATCGATTTCGTGCAAAGGAGACGTTTTGTTACATTTTGGCAACTTTGAGTGCAATTTGTGGATGAACCCCTACAGATATAGATATACTTTCACTTCGAGCCTAGGTGGGGTCCGACCCTCTGCCTCTATGCGTGATTTCATCCAAATCGGCCCACCCGTTTTTTATTTATCGCCATTTGAATGCGAATTTTGGACTTTTGCCCCGTTGGAGCAATGTTAGCCGACCTATAAATTACGCCATAACTCCCGGAAAAAAAATTCTTTTTTAAAACCGCTTGGGGATCCTGTAGAGCATCCACTTTCCTAAAGTACTGCCAGCTTTGGATGAATTCGCTACGTAATTTCTATCGAAAATCGATTTCGTGCAAAGGAGACGTTTTGTTACATTTTGGCAACTTTGAGTGCAATTTGTGGATGAACCCCTACAGATATCGATATACTTTCACTTCGAGCCTAGGTGGGGTCCGACGCTCTGCCGCTATACGTGATTTCATCCAAATCGGCCCACCCATTTTTTATTTATCGCCATTTGAATGCGAATTTTGGACTATTGCCCCGTTGGAGCAATGTTAGCCGACCTATAAATTAGGCCCTAACTCCCGGAAAAAAAAATTCTTTTTTAAAACCGCTTGGGGATCCTGTAGAGGATCCACTTTCCTAAAGAACTGCCAACTTTGGATAAATTCGCTAAGTATTTTCTATCGAAAATCGATTTCGTGCAAAGGAGACGTTTTGTTACATTTTGGCAACTTTGAGTGCAATTTGTGGATGAACCCCTACACATATAGATATACTTTCACTTCGAGCCTAGGTGGGGTCCGACCCTCTGCCTCTATGCGTGATTTCATCCAAATCGGCCCACCCGTTTTTTATTTATCGCCATTTAAATGCGAATTTTGGACTTTTGCCCCGTTGGAGCAATGTTAGCCGACCTATAAATTACGCCATAACTCCCGGAAAAAAAATTCTTTTTTAAAACCGCTTGGGGATCCTGTAGAGGATCCACTTTCCTAAAGAACTGCCAACTTTGGATAAATTCGCTAAGTATTTTCTATCGAAAATCGATTTCGTGCAAAGGAGACGTTTTGTTACATTTTGGCAACTTTGAGTGCAATTTGTGGATGAACCCCTACAGATATAGATATACTTTCACTTCGAGCCTAGGTGGGGTCCGACCCTCTGCCTCTATGCGTGATTTCATCCAAATCGGCCCACCCATTTTTTATTTATCGCCATTTGAATGCGAATTTTGGACTATTGCCCCGTTGGAGCAATGTTAGCCGACCTATAAATTAGGCCCTAACTCCCGGAAAAAAATTCTTTTTTAAAACCGCTTGGGGATCCTGTAGAGGATCCACTTTCCTAAAGAACTGCCAACTTTGGATAAATTCGCTAAGTATTTTCTATCGAAAATCGATTTCGTGCAAAGGAGACGTTTTGTTACATTTTGGCAACTTTGAGTGCAATTTGTGGATGAACCCCTACAGATATAGATATACTTTCACTTCGAGCCTAGGTGGGGTCCGACCCTCTGCCTCTATGCGTGATTTCATCCAAATCGGCCCACCCGTTTTTTATTTATCGCCATTTGAATGCGAATTTTGGACTTTTGCCCCGTTGGAGCAATGTTAGCCGACCTATAAATTACGCCATAACTCCCGGAAAAAAAATTCTTTTTTAAAACCGCTTGGGGATCCTGTAGAGCATCCACTTTCCTAAAGTACTGCCAGCTTTGGATGAATTCGCTACGTAATTTCTATCGAAAATCGATTTCGTGCAAAGGAGACGTTTTGTTACATTTTGGCAACTTTGAGTGCAATTTGTGGATGAACCCCTATAGATATCGATATACTTTCACTTCGAGCCTAGGTGGGGTACGACGCTCTGCCGCTATACGTGATTTCATCCAAATCGGCCCACCCGTTTTTTATTTATCGCCATTTGAATGCGAATATTGGACTTTTGCCCCGTTGGAGCAATGTTAGCCGACCTATAAATTAGGCCATAACTCCCGGAAAAAAAATTCTTTTTTAAAACCGCTTGGGGATCCTGTAGAGCATCCACTTTCCTAAAGTACTGCAAGCTTTGGATGAATTCGCTACGTAATTTCTATCGAAAATCGATTTCGTGCAAAGGAGACGTTTTGTTACATTTTGGCAACTTTGAGTGCAATTTGTGGATGAACCCCTACAGATATCGATATACTTTCACTTCGAGCCTAGGTGGGGTCCGACGCTCTGCCTCTATGCGTGATTTCATCCAAATCGGCCCACCCGTTTTTTATTTATCGCCATTTGAATGCGAATTTTGGACTATTGCCCCGTTGGAGCAATGTTAGCCGACCTATAAATTAGGCCCTAACTCCCGGAAAAAAAAATTCTTTTTTAAAACCGCTTGGGGATCCTGTAGAGGATCCACTTTCCTAAAGAACTGCCAACTTTGGATAAATTCGCTAAGTATTTTCTATCGAAAATCGATTTCGTGCAAAGGAGACGTTTTGTTACATTTTGGCAACTTTGAGTGCAATTTGTGGATGAACCCCTACACATATAGATATACTTTCACTTCGAGCCTAGGTGGGGTCCGACCCTCTGCCTCTATGCGTGATTTCATCCAAATCGGCCCAGCCGTTTTTTTTTATCGCCATTTGAATGCGAATTTTGGACTTTTGCCCCGTTGGAGCAATGTTAGCCGACCTATAAATTAGGCCCTAACTCCCGGAAAAAAAATTCTTTTTTAAAACCGCTTGGGGATCCTGTAGAGGATCCACTTTCCTAAAGAACTGCCAACTTTGGATGAATTCGCTACGTAATTTCTATCGAAAATCGATTTCGTGCAAAGGAGACGTTTTGTTACATTTTGGCAACTTTGAGTGCAATTTGTGGATGAACCCCTACAGATATCGATATACTTTCACTTCGAGCCTAGGTGGGGTCCGACGCTCTGCCGCTATACGTGATTTCATCCAAATCGGCCCACCCATTTTTTATTTATCGCCATTTGAATGCGAATTTTGGACTATTGCCCCGTTGGAGCAATGTTAGCCGACCTATAAATTAGGCCCTAACTCCCGGAAAAAAAATTCTTTTTTAAAACCGCTTGGGGATCCTGTAGAGGATCCACTTTCCTAAAGAACTGCCAACTTTGGATAAATTCGCTAAGTATTTTCTATCGAAAATCGATTTCGTGCAAAGGAGACGTTTTGTTACATTTTGGCAACTTTGAGTGCAATTTGTGGATGAACCCCTACAGATATAGATATACTTTCACTTCGAGCCTAGGTGGGGTCCGACCCTCTGCCTCTATGCGTGATTTCATCCAAATCGGCCCAGCCGTTTTTTTTTATCGCCATTTGAATGCGAATTTTGGACTTTTGCCCCGTTGGAGCAATGTTAGCCGACCTATAAATTAGGCCCTAACTCCCGGAAAAAAAAATTCTTTTTTAAAACCGCTTGGGGATCCTGTAGAGGATCCACTTTCCTAAAGAACTGCCAACTTTGGATGAATTCGCTACGTAATTTCTATCGAAAATCGATTTCGTGCAAAGGAGACGTTTTGTTACATTTTGGCAACTTTGAGTGCAATTTGTGGATGAACCCCTACAGATATCGATATACTTTCACTTCGAGCCTAGGTGGGGTCCGACGCTCTGCCGCTATACGTGATTTCATCCAAATCGGCAAACCCATTTTTTATTTATCGCCATTTGAATGCGAATTTTGGACTATTGCCCCGTTGGAGCAATGTTAGCCGACCTATAAATTAGGCCCTAACTCCCGGAAAAAAAATTCTTTTTTAAAACCGCTTGGGGATCCTGTAGAGGATCCACTTTCCAAAAGAACTGCCAACTTTGGATAAATTCGCTAAGTATTTTCTATCGAAAATCGATTTCGTGCAAAGGAGACGTTTTGTTACATTTTGGCAACTTTGAGTGCAATTTGTGGATGAACCCCTACAGATATCGATATACTTTCACATCGAGCCTAGGTGTGGTCCGACGCTCTGCCGCTATACGTGATTTCATCCAAATCGGCCTACCCATTTTTTATTTATCGCCATTTGAATGCGAATTTTGGACTATTGCCCCGTTGGAGCAATGTTAGCCGACCTATAAATTAGGACTAACTCCCGGAAAAAAAATTCTTTTTTAAAACCGCTTGGGGATCCTGTAGAGGATCCACTTTCCTAAAGAACTGCCAACTTTGGATAAATTCGCTAAGTATTTTCTATCGAAAATCGATTTCGTGCAAAGGAGACGTTTTGTTACATTTTGGCAACTTTGAGTGCAATTTGTGGATGAACCCCTACAGATATAGATATACTTTCACTTCGAGCGTAGGTGGGGTCCGACCCTCTGCCTCTATGCGTGATTTCATCCAAATCGGCCCAGCCGTTTTTTTTTTTATCGCCATTTGAATGCGAATTTTGGACTATTGCCCCGTTGGAGCAATGTTAGCCGACCTATAAATTAGGCCCTAACTCCCGGAAAAAAAATTCTTTTTTAAAACCGCTAGGGGATCCGGTAGAGCATCCACTTTCCTAAAGAACTGCCAGCTTTGGATGAATTCGCTACGTAATTTCTATCGAAAATCGATTTCGTGCAAAGGAGACGTTTTGTTACATTTTGGCAACTTTGAGTGCAATTTGTGGATGAAGCCCTACAGATATCGATATACTTTCACTTCGAGCCTAGGTGGGGTCCAACGCTCTGCCGCTATACGTGATTTCATCCAAATCGGCCCACCCATTTTTTATTTATCACCATTTGAATGCGAATTTTGGACTATTGCCCCGTTGGAGCAATGTTAGCCGACCTATAAATTAGGCCCTAACTCCCGGAAAAAAAATTCTTTTTTAAAACCGCTTGGGGATCCTGTAGAGGATCCACTTTCCTAAAGAACTGCCAACTTTGGATAAATTCGCTAAGTATTTTCTATCGAAAATCGATTTCGTGCAAAGGAGACGTTTTGTTACATTTTGGCAACTTTGAGTGCAATTTGTGGATGAACCCCTACAGATATAGATATACTTTCACTTCGAGCCTAGGTGGGGTCCGACCCTCTGCCTCTATACGTGATTTCATCCAAATCGGCCCACCCATTTTTTATTTATCGCCATTTGAATGCGAATTTTGGACTATTGCCCCGTTGGAGCAATGTTAGCCGACCTATAAATTAGGCCCTAACTCCCGGAAAAAAAATTCTTTTTTAAAACCGCTTGGGGATCCTGTAGAGGATCCACTTTCCTAAAGAACTGCCAACTTTGGATAAATTCGCTAAGTATTTTCTATCGAAAATCGATTTCGTGCAAAGGAGACGTTTTGTTACATTTTGGCAACTTTGAGTGCAATTTGTGGATGAACCCCTACAGATATAGATATACTTTCACTTCGAGCCTAGGTGGGGTCCGACCCTCTGCCTCTATGCGTGATTTCATCCAAATCGGCCCAGCCGTTTTTTTTTTATCGCCATTTGAATGCGAATTTTGGACTTTTGCCCCGTTGGAGCAATGTTAGCCGACCTATAAATTAGGCCCTAACTCCCGGAAAAAAAATTCTTTTTTAAAACCGCTTGGGGATCCTGTAGAGGATCCACTTTCCTAAAGAACTGCCAACTTTGGATGAATTCGCTAAGTAATTTCTATCGAAAATCGATTTCGTGCAAAGGAGACGTTTTGTTACATTTTGGCAACTTTGAGTGCAATTTGTGGATGAACCCCTACAGATATCGATATACTTTCACTTCGAGCCTAGGTGGGGTCCGACGCTCTGCCGCTATACGTGATTTCATCCAAATCGGCAAACCCATTTTTTATTTATCGCCATTTGAATGCGAATTTTGGACTATTGCCCCGTTGGAGCAATGTTAGCCGACCTATAAATTAGGCCCTAACTCCCGGAAAAAAAATTCTTTTTTAAAACCGCTTGGGGATCCTGTAGAGGATCCACTTTCCTAAAGAACTGCCAACTTTGGATAAATTCGCTAAGTATTTTCTATCGAAAATCGATTTCGTGCAAAGGAGACGTTTTGTTACATTTTGGCAACTTTGAGTGCAATTTGTGGATGAACCCCTACAGATATCGATATACTTTCACTTCGAGCCTAGGTGGGGTCCGACGCTCTGCCGCTATACGTGATTTCATCCAAATCGGCCCACCCATTTTTTATTTATCGCCATTTGAATGCGAATTTTGGACTATTGCCCCGTTGGAGCAATGTTAGCCGACCTATAAATTAGGCCCTAACTCCCGGAAAAAAAATTCTTTTTTAAAACCGCTTGGGGATCCTGTAGAGGATCCACTTTCCTAAAGAACTGCCAACTTTGGATAAATTCGCTAAGTATTTTCTATCGAAAATCGATTTCGTGCAAAGGAGACGTTTTGTTACATTTTGGCAACTTTGAGTGCAATTTGTGGATGAACCCCTACAGATATAGATATACTTTCACTTCGAGCCTAGGTGGGGTCCGACCCTCTGCCTCTATGCGTGATTTCATCCAAATCGGCCCAGCCGTTTTTTTTTATCGCCATTTGAATGCGAATTTTGGACTTTTGCCCCGTTGGAGCAATGTTAGCCGACCTATAAATTAGGCCCTAACTCCCGGAAAAAAAATTCTTTTTTAAAACCGCTTGGGGATCCTGTAGAGGATCCACTTTCCTAAAGAACTGCCAACTTTGGATGAATTCGCTACGTAATTTCTATCGAAAATCGATTTCGTGCAAAGGAGACGTTTTGTTACATTTTGGCAACTTTGAGTGCAATTTGTGGATGAACCCCTACAGATATCGATATACTTTCACTTCGAGCCTAGGTGGGGTCCGACGCTCTGCCGCTATACGTGATTTCATCCAAATCGGCCCACCCATTTTTTATTTATCGCCATTTGAATGCGAATTTTGGACTATTGCCCCGTTGGAGCAATGTTAGCCGACCTATAAATTAGGCCCTAACTCCCGGAAAAAAAATTCTTTTTTAAAACCGCTTGGGGATCCTGTAGAGGATCCACTTTCCTAAAGAACTGCCAACTTTGGATAAATTCGCTAAGTATTTTCTATCGAAAATCGATTTCGTGCAAAGGAGACGTTTTGTTACATTTTGGCAACTTTGAGTGCAATTTGTGTATGAACCCCTACAGATATAGATATACTTTCACTTCGAGCCTAGGTGGGGTCCGACCCTCTGCCTCTATGCGTGATTTCATCCAAATCGGCCCAGCCGTTTTTTTTTTATCGCCATTTGAATGCGAATTTTGGACTTTTGCCCCGTTGGAGCAATGTTAGCCGACCTATAAATTAGGCCCTAACTCCCGGAAAAAAAAATTCTTTTTTAAAACCGCTTGGGGATCCTGTAGAGGATCCACTTTCCTAAAGAACTGCCAACTTTGGATGAATTCGCTACGTAATTTCTATCGAAAATCGATTTCGTGCAAAGGAGACGTTTTGTTACATTTTGGCAACTTTGAGTGCAATTTGTGGATGAACCCCTACAGATATCGATATACTTTCACTTCGAGCCTAGGTGGGGTCCGACGCTCTGCCGCTATACGTGATTTCATCCAAATCGGCAAACCCATTTTTTATTTATCGCCATTTGAATGCGAATTTTGGACTATTGCCCCGTTGGAGCAATGTTAGCCGACCTATAAATTAGGCCCTAACTCCCGGAAAAAAAATTCTTTTTTAAAACCGCTTGGGGATCTAGTAGAGGATCCACTTTCCTAAAGAACTGCCAACTTTGGATAAATTCGCTAAGTATTTTCTATCGAAAATCGATTTCGTGCAAAGGAGACGTTTTGTTACATTTTGGCAACTTTGAGTGCAATTTGTGGATGAACCCCTACAGATATAGATATACTTTCACTTCGAGCCTAGGTGGGGTCCGACCCTCTGCCTCTATGCGTGATTTCATCCAAATCGGCCCAGCCTTTTTTTTTTTATCGCCATTTGAATGCGAATTTTGGACTTTTGCCCCGTTGGAGCAATGTTAGCCGACCTATAAATTAGGCCATAACTCCCGGAAAAAAAATTCTTTTTTAAAACCGCTTGGGGATCCTGTAGAGGATCCACTTTCCTAAAGAACTGCCATTTTTGGATGAATTCGCTACGTAATTTCTATCGAAAATCGATTTCGTGCAAAGGAGACGTTTTGTTACATTTTGGCAACTTTGAGTGCAATTTGTGGATGAACCCCTACAGATATCGATATACTTTCACTTCGAGCCTAGGTGGGGTCCGACGCTCTGCCGCTATACGTGATTTCATCCAAATCGGCAAACCCATTTTTTATTTATCGCCATTTGAATGCGAATTTTGGACTATTGCCCCGTTGGAGCAATGTTAGCCGACCTATAAATTAGGCCCTAACTCCCGGAAAAAAAATTCTTTTTTAAAACCGCTTGGGGATCCTGTAGAGGATCCACTTTCCTAAAGAACTGCCAACTTTGGATAAATTCGCTAAGTATTTTCTATCGAAAATCGATTTTGTGCAAAGGAGACGTTTTGTTACATTTTGGCAACTTTGAGTGCAATTTGTGGATGAACCCCTACAGATATAGATATACTTTCACTTCGAGCCTAGGTGGGGTCCGACCCTCTGCCTCTATGCGTGATTTCATCCAAATCGGCCCAGCCGTTTTTTTTTTATCGCCATTTGAATGCGAATTTTGGACTTTTGCCCCGTTGGAGCAATGTTAGCCGACCTATAAATTAGGCCATAACTCCCGGAAAAAAAATTCTTTTTTAAAACCGCTTGGGGATCCTGTAGAGGATCCACTTTCCTAAAGAACTGCCATTTTTGGATGAATTCGCTACGTAATTTCTATCGAAAATCGATTTCGTGCAAAGGAGACGTTTTGTTACATTTTGGCAACTTTGAGTGCAATTTGTGGATGAACCCCTACAGATATCGATATACTTTCACTTCGAGCCTAGGTGGGGTCCGACGCTCTGCCGCTATACGTGATTTCATCCAAATCGGCCCACCCATTTTTTATTTATCGCCATTTGAATGCGAATTTTGGACTATTGCCCCGTTGGAGCAATGTTAGCCGACCTATAAATTAGGCCCTAACTCCCGGAAAAAAAATTCTTTTTTAAAACCGCTTGGGGATCCTGTAGAGGATCCACTTTCCTAAAGAACTGCCAACTTTGGATAAATTCGCTAAGTATTTTCTATCGAAAATCGATTTCGTGCAAAGGAGACGTTTTGTTACATTTTGGCAACTTTGAGTGCAATTTGTGGATGAACCCCTACAGATATAGATATACTTTCACTTCGAGCCTAGGTGGGGTCCGACCCTCTGCCTCTATGCGTGATTTCATCCAAATCGGCCCAGCCGTTTTTTTTTTATCGCCATTTGAATGCGAATTTTGGACTTTTGCCCCGTTGGAGCAATGTTAGCCGACCTATAAATTAGGCCCTAACTCCCGGAAAAAAAAATTCTTTTTTAAAACCGCTTGGGGATCCTGTAGAGGATCCACTTTCCTAAAGAACTGCCAACTTTGGATGAATTCGCTACGTAATTTCTATCGAAAATCGATTTCGTGCAAAGGAGACGTTTTGTTACATTTTGGCAACTTTGAGTGCAATTTGTGGATGAACCCCTACAGATATCGATATACTTTCACTTCGAGCCTAGGTGGGGTCCGACGCTCTGCCGCTATACGTGATTTCATCCAAATCGGCAAACCCATTTTTTATTTATCGCCATTTGAATGCGAATTTTGGACTATTGCCCCGTTGGAGCAATGTTAGCCGACCTATAAATTAGGCCCTAACTCCCGGAAAAAAAATTCTTTTTTAAAACCGCTTGGGGATCCTGTAGAGGATCCACTTTCCTAAAGAACTGCCAACTTTGGATAAATTCGCTAAGTATTTTCTATCGAAAATCGATTTTGTGCAAAGGAGACGTTTTGTTACATTTTGGCAACTTTGAGTGCAATTTGTGGATGAACCCCTACAGATATAGATATACTTTCACTTCGAGCCTAGGTGGGGTCCGACCCTCTGCCTCTATGCGTGATTTCATCCAAATCGGCCCAGCCGTTTTTTTTTTATCGCCATTTGAATGCGAATTTTGGACTTTTGCCCCGTTGGAGCAATGTTAGCCGACCTATAAATTAGGCCATAACTCCCGGAAAAAAAATTCTTTTTTAAAACCGCTTGGGGATCCTGTAGAGGATCCACTTTCCTAAAGAACTGCCATTTTTGGATGAATTCGCTACGTAATTTCTATCGAAAATCGATTTCGTGCAAAGGAGACGTTTTGTTACATTTTGGCAACTTTGAGTGCAATTTGTGGATGAACCCCTACAGATATCGATATACTTTCACTTCGAGCCTCGGTGGGGTCCGACGCTCTGCCGCTATACGTGATTTCATCCAAATCGGCCCACCCATTTTTTATTTATCGCCATTTGAATGCGAATTTTGGACTATTGCCCCGTTGGAGCAATGTTAGCCGACCTATAAATTAGGCCCTAACTCCCGGAAAAAAAATTCTTTTTTAAAACCGCTTGGGGATCCTGTAGAGGATCCACTTTCCTAAAGAACTGCCAACTTTGGATAAATTCGCTAAGTATTTTCTATCGAAAATCGATTTCGTGCAAAGGAGACGTTTTGTTACATTTTGGCAACTTTGAGTGCAATTTGTGGATGAACCCCTACAGATATAGATATACTTTCACTTCGAGCCTAGGTGGGGTCCGACCCTCTGCCTCTATGCGTGATTTCATCCAAATCGGCCCAGCCGTTTTTTTTTTATCGCCATTTGAATGCGAATTTTGGACTTTTGCCCCGTTGGAGCAATGTTAGCCGACCTATAAATTAGGCCATAACTCCCGGAAAAAAAATTCTTTTTTAAAACCGCTTGGGGATCCTGTAGAGTATCCACGTTCCTAAAGAACTGCCAGCTTTGGATGAATTCGCTACGTAATTTCTATCGAAAATCGATTTCGTGCAAAGGAGACGTTTTGTTACATTTTGGCAACTTTGAGTGCAATTTGTGGATGAACCCCTACAGATATCGATATACTTTCACTTCGAGCCTAGGTGGGGTCCGACGCTCTGCCGCTATACGTGATTTCATCCAAATCGGCCCACCCATTTTTTATTTATCGCCATTTGAATGCGAATTTTGGACTATTGCCCCGTTGGAGCAATGTTAGCCGACCTATAAATTAGGCCCTAACTCCCGGAAAAAAAATTCTTTTTTAAAACCGCTTGGGGATCCTGTAGAGGATCCACTTTCCTAAAGAACTGCCAACTTTGGATAAATTCGCTAAGTATTTTCTATCGAAAATCGATTTCGTGCAAAGGAGACGTTTTGTTACATTTTGGCAACTTTGAGTGCAATTTGTGGATGAACCCCTACAGATATAGATATACTTTCACTTCGAGCCAAGGTGGGGTCCGACCCTCTGCCTCTATGCGTGATTTCATCCAAATCGGCCCAGCCGTTTTTTTTTTATCGCCATTTGAATGCGAATTTTGGACTTTTGCCCCGTTGGAGCAATGTTAGCCGACCTATAAATTAGGCCATAACTCCCGGAAAAAAAATTCTTTTTTAAAACCGCTTGGGGATCCTGTAGAGCAATCACTTTCCTAAAGAACTGCCAGCTTTGGATTAATTCGCTACGTAATTTCTATCGAAAATCGATTTCGTGCAAAGGAGACGTTTTGTTACATTTTGGCAACTTTGAGTGCAATTTGTGGATGAACCCCTACAGATATCGATATACTTTCACTTCGAGCCTAGGTGGGGTCCGACGCTCTGCCGCTATACGTGATTTCATCCAAATCGGCCCACCCATTTTTTATTTATCGCCATTTGAATGCGAATTTTGGACTATTGCCCCGTTGGAGCAATGTTAGCCGACCTATAAATTAGGCCCTAACTCCCGGAAAAAAAATTCTTTTTTAAAACCGCTTGGGGATCCTGTAGAGGATCCACTTTCCTAAAGAACTGCCAACTTTGGATAAATTCGCTAAGTATTTTCTATCGAAAATCGATTTCGTGCAAAGGAGACGTTTTGTTACATTTTGGCAACTTTGAGTGCAATTTGTGGATGAACCCCTACAGATATAGATATACTTTCACTTCGAGCCTAGGTGGGGTCCGACCCTCTGCCTCTATGCGTGATTTCATCCAAATCGGCCCAGCCGTTTTTTTTTTTTATCGCCATTTGAATGCGAATTTTGGACTTTTGCCCCGTTGGAGCAATGTTAGCCGACCTATAAATTAGGCCCTAACTCCCGGAAAAAAAATTCTTTTTTAAAACCGCTTGGGGATCCTGTAGAGCATCCACTTTCCTAAAGAACTGCCAGCTTTGGATGAATTCGCTACGTAATTTCTATCGAAAATCGATTTCGTGCAAAGGAGACGTTTTGTTACATTTTGGCAACTTTGAGTGCAATTTGTGGATGAACCCCTACAGATATCGATATACTTTCACTTCGAGCCTAGGTGGGGTCCGACGCTCTGCCGCTATACGTGATTTCATCCAAATCGGCCCACCCATTTTTTATTTATCGCCATTTGAATGCGAATTTTGGACTATTGCCCCGTTGGAGCAATGTTAGCCGACCTATAAATTAGGCCCTAACTCCCGGAAAAAAAATTCTTTTTTAAAACCGCTTGGGGATCCTGTAGAGGATCCACTTTCCTAAAGAACTGCCAACTTTGGATAAATTCGCTAAGTATTTTCTATCGAAAATCGATTTCGTGCAAAGGAGACGTTTTGTTACATTTTGGCAACTTTGAGTGCAATTTGTGGATGAACCCCTACAGATATAGATATACTTTCACTTCGAGCCAAGGTGGGGTCCGACCCTCTGCCTCTATGCGTGATTTCATCCAAATCGGCCCAGCCGTTTTTTTTTTATCGCCATTTGAATGCGAATTTTGGACTTTTGCCCCGTTGGAGCAATGTTAGCCGACCTATAAATTAGGCCATAACTCCCGGAAAAAAAATTCTTTTTTAAAACCGCTTGGGGATCCTGTAGAGCAATCACTTTCCTAAAGAACTGCCAGCTTTGGATTAATTCGCTACGTAATTTCTATCGAAAATCGATTTCGTGCAAAGGAGACGTTTTGTTACATTTTGGCAACTTTGAGTGCAATTTGTGGATGAACCCTTACAGATATCGATATACTTTCACTTCGAGCCTAGGTGGGGTCCGACGCTCTGCCGCTATACGTGATTTCATCCAAATCGGCCCACCCATTTTTTATTTATCGCCATTTGAATGCGAATTTTGGACTATTGCCCCGTTGGAGCAATGTTAGCCGACCTATAAATTAGGCCCTAACTCCCGGAAAAAAAATTCTTTTTTAAAACCGCTTGGGGATCCTGTAGAGGATCCACTTTCCTAAAGAACTGCCAACTTTGGATAAATTCGCTAAGTATTTTCTATCGAAAATCGATTTCGTGCAAAGGAGACGTTTTGTTACATTTTGGCAACTTTGAGTGCAATTTGTGGATGAACCCCTACAGATATAGATATACTTTCACTTCGAGCCTAGGTGGGGTCCGACCCTCTGCCTCTATGCGTGATTTCATCCAAATCGGCCCAGCCGTTTTTTTTTTATCGCCATTTGAATGCGAATTTTGGACTTTTGCCCCGTTGGAGCAATGTTAGCCGACCTATAAATTAGGCCCTAACTCCCGGAAAAAAAAATTCTTTTTTAAAACCGCTTGGGGATCCTGTAGAGCATCCACTTTCCTAAAGAACTGCCAGCTTTGGATGAATTCGCTACGTAATTTCTATCGAAAATCGATTTCGTGCAAAGGAGACGTTTTGTTACATTTTGGCAACTTTGAGTGCAATTTGTGGATGAACCCCTACAGATATCGATATACTTTCACTTCGAGCCTAGGTGGGGTCCGACGCTCTGCCGCTATACGTGATTTCATCCAAATCGGCCCACCCATTTTTTATTTATCACCATTTGAATGCGAATTTTGGACTATTGCCCCGTTGGAGCAATGTTAGCCGACCTATAAATTAGGCCCTAACTCCCGGAAAAAAAATTCTTTTTTAAAACCGCTTGGGGATCCTGTAGAGGATCCACTTTCCTAAAGAACTGCCAACTTTGGATGAATTCGCTACGTAATTTCTATCGAAAATCGATTTCGTGCAAAGGAGACGTTTTGTTACATTTTGGCAACTTTGAGTGCAATTTGTGGATGAACCCCTACAGATATCGATATACTTTCACTTCGAGCCTAGGTGGGGTCCGACGCTCTGCCGCTATACGTGATTTCATCCAAATCGGCCCACCCATTTTTTATTTATCGCCATTTGAATGCGAATTTTGGACTATTGCCCCGTTGGAGCAATGTTAGCCGACCTATAAATTAGGCCCTAACTCCCGGAAAAAAAATTCTTTTTTAAAACCGCTTGGGGATCCTGTAGAGGATCCACTTTCCTAAAGAACTGCCAACTTTGGATAAATTCGCTAAGTATTTTCTATCGAAAATCGATTTCGTGCAAAGGAGACGTTTTGTTACATTTTGGCAACTTTGAGTGCAATTTGTGGATGAACCCCTACAGATATAGATATACTTTCACTTCGAGCCTAGGTGGGGTCCGACCCTCTGCCTCTATGCGTGATTTCATCCAAATCGCCCCAGCCGTTTTTTTTTATCGCCATTTGAATGCGAATTTTGGACTTTTGCCCCGTTGGAGCAATGTTAGCCGACCTATAAATTAGGCCCTAACTCCCGGAAAAAAAATTCTTTTTTAAAACCGCTTGGGGATCCTGTAGAGGATCCACTTTCCTAAAGAACTGCCAACTTTGGATGAACTCGCTACGTAATTTCTATCGAAAATCGATTTCGTGCAAAGGAGACGTTTTGTTACATTTTGGCAACTTTGAGTGCAATTTGTGGATGAACCCCTACAGATATCGATATACTTTCACTTCGAGCCTAGGTGGGGTCCGACGCTCTGCCGCTATACGTGATTTCATCCAAATCGGCCCACCCATTTTTTATTTATCGCCATTTGAATGCGAATTTTGGACTATTGCCCCGTTGGAGCAATGTTAGCCGACCTATAAATTAGGCCCTAACTCCCGGAAAAAAAATTCTTTTTTAAAACCGCTTGGGGATCCTGTAGAGGATCCACTTTCCTAAAGAACTGCCAACTTTGGATAAATTCGCTAAGTATTTTCTATCGAAAATCGATTTCGTGCAAAGGAGACGTTTTGTTACATTTTGGCAACTTTGAGTGCAATTTGTGGATGAACCCCTACAGATATAGATATACTTTCACTTCGAGCCTAGGTGGGGTCCGACCCTCTGCCTCTATGCGTGATTTCATCCAAATCGGCCCAGCCGTTTTTTTTTATCGCCATTTGAATGCGAATTTTGGACTTTTGCCCCGTTGGAACAATGTTAGCCGACCTATAAATTAGGCCATAACTCCCGGAAAAAAAATTCTTTTTTAAAACCGCTTGGGGATCCTGTAGAGCATCCACTTTCCTAAAGAACTGCCAGCTTTGGATTAATTCGCTACGTAATTTCTATCGAAAATCGATTTCGTGCAAAGGAGACGTTTTGTTACATTTTGGCAACTTTGAGTGCAATTTGTGGATGAACCCCTACAGATATAGATATACTTTCACTTCGAGCCTAGGTGGGGTCCGACCCTCTGCCTCTATGCGTGATTTCATCCAAATCGGCCCAGCCGTTTTTTTTTTTATCGCCATTTGAATGCGAATTTTGGACTTTTGCCCCGTTGGAGCAATGTTAGCCGACCTATAAATTAGGCCCTAACTCCCGGAAAAAAAATTCTTTTTTAAAACCGCTTGGGGATCCTGTAGAGCATCCACTTTCCTAAAGAACTGCCAGCTTTGGATGAATTCGCTACGTAATTTCTATCGAAAATCGATTTCGTGCAAAGGAGACGTTTTGTTACATTTTGGCAACTTTGAGTGCAATTTGTGGATGAACCCCTACAGATATCGATATACTTTCACTTCGAGCCTAGGTGGGGTCCGACGCTCTGCCGCTATACGTGATTTCATCCAAATCGGCCCACCCATTTTTTATTTATCGCCATTTGAATGCGAATTTTGGACTATTGCCCCGTTGGAGCAATGTTAGCCGACCTATAAATTAGGCCCTAACTCCCGGAAAAAAAATTCTTTTTTAAAACCGCTTGGGGATCCTGTAGAGGATCCACTTTCCTAAAGAACTGCCAACTTTGGATAAATTCGCTAAGTATTTTCTATCGAAAATCGATTTCGTGCAAAGGAGACGTTTTGTTACATTTTGGCAACTTTGAGTGCAATTTGTGGATGAACCCCTACAGATATAGATATACTTTCACTTCGAGCCTAGGTGGGGTCCGACCCTCTGCCTCTATGCGTGATTTCATCCAAATCGGCCCAGCCGTTTTTTTTTTATCGCCATTTGAATGCGAATTTTGGACTTTTGCCCCGTTGGAGCAATGTTAGCCGACCTATAAATTAGGCCATAACTCCCGGAAAAAAAATTCTTTTTTAAAACCGCTTGGGGATCCTGTAGAGCATCCACTTTCCTAAAGAACTGCCAGCTTTGGATGAATTCGCTACGTAATTTCTATCGAAAATCGATTTCGTGCAAAGGAGACGTTTTGTTACATTTTGGCAACTTTGAGTGCAATTTGTGGATGAACCCCTACAGATATCGATATACTTTCACTTCGAGCCTAGGTGGGGTCCGACGCTCTGCCGCTATACGTGATTTCATCCAAATCGGCCCACCCATTTTTTATTTATCGCCATTTGAATGCGAATTTTGGACTATTGCCCCGTTGGAGCAATGTTAGCCGACCTATAAATTAGGCCCTAACTCCCGGAAAAAAAATTCTTTTTTAAAACCGCTTGGGGATCCTGTAGAGGATCCACTTTCCTAAAGAACTGCCAACTTTGGATAAATTCGCTAAGTATTTTCTATCGAAAATCGATTTCGTGCAAAGGAGACGTTTTGTTACATTTTGGCAACTTTGAGTGCAATTTGTGGATGAACCCCTACAGATATAGATATACTTTCACTTCGAGCCTAGGTGGGGTCCGACCCTCTGCCTCTATGCGTGATTTCATCCAAATCGGCCCAGCCGTTTTTTTTTTATCGCCATTTGAATGCGAATTTTGGACTTTTGCCCCGTTGGAGCAATGTTAGCCGACCTATAAATTAGGCCATAACTCCCGGAAAAAAAATTCTTTTTTAAAACCGCTTGGGGATCCTGTAGAGCATCCACTTTCCTAAAGAACTGCCAGCTTTCGATGAATTCGCTACGTAATTTCTATCGAAAATCGATTTCGTGCAAAGGAGACGTTTTGTTACATTTTGGCAACTTTGAGTGCAATTTGTGGATGAACCCCAACAGATATCGATATACTTTCACTTCGAGCCTAGGTGGGGTCCGACGCTCTGCCGCTATACGTGATTTCATCCAAATCGGCCCACCCATTTTTTATTTATCGCCATTTGAATGCGAATTTTGGACTATTGCCCCGTTGGAGCAATGTTAGCCGACCTATAAATTAGGCCCTAACTCCCGGAAAAAAAATTCTTTTTTAAAACCGCTTGGGGATCCTGTAGAGGATCCACTTTCCTAAAGAACTGCCAACTTTGGATAAATTCGCTAAGTATTTTCTATCGAAAATCGATTTCGTGCAAAGGAGACGTTTTGTTAGATTTTGGCAACTTTGAGTGCAATTTGTGGATGAACCCCTACAGATATAGATATACTTTCACTTCGAGCCTAGGTGGGGTCCGACCCTCTGCCTCTATGCGTGATTTCATCCAAATCGGCCCAGCCGTTTTTTTTTATCGCCATTTGAATGCGAATTTTGGACTTTTGCCCCGTTGGAGCAATGTTAGCCGACCTATAAATTAGTCCATAACTCCCGGAAAAAAAAATTCTTTTTTAAAACCGCTTGGGGATCCTGTAGAGCATCCACTTTCCTAAAGAACTGCCAGCTTTGGATGAATTCGCTACGTAATTTCTATCGAAAATCGATTTCGTGCAAAGGAGACGTTTTGTTACATTTTGGCAACTTTGAGTGCAATTTGTGGATGAACCCCTACAGATATCGACATACTTTCACTTCGAGCCTAGGTGGGGTCCGACGCTCTGCCGCTATACGTGATTTCATCCAAATCGGCCCACCCATTTTTTATTTATCGCCATTTGAATGCGAATTTTGGACTATTGCCCCGTTGGAGCAATGTTAGCCGACCTATAAATTAGGCCCTAACTCCCGGAAAAAAAATTCTTTTTTAAAACCGCTTGGGGATCCTGTAGAGGATCCACTTTCCTAAAGAACTGCCAACTTTGGATAAATTCGCTAAGTATTTTCTATCGAAAATCGATTTCGTGCAAAGGAGACGTTTTGTTACATTTTGGCAACTTTGAGTGCAATTTGTGGATGAACCCCTACAGATATAGATATACTTTCACTTCGAGCCTAGGTGGGGTCCGACCCTCTGCCTCTATGCGTGATTTCATCCAAATCGGCCCAGCCGTTTTTTTTTTATCGCCATTTGAATGCGAATTTTGGACTTTTGCCCCGTTGGAGCAATGTTAGCCGACCTATAAATTAGGCCATAACTCCCGGAAAAAAAATTCTTTTTTAAAACCGCTTGGGGATCCTGTAGAGCATCCACTTTCCTAAAGAACTGCCAGCTTTGGATGAATTCGCTACGTAATTTCTATCGAAAATCGATTTCGTGCAAAGGAGACGTTTTGTTACATTTTGGCAACTTTGAGTGCAATTTGTGGATGAACCCCTACAGATATCGATATACTTTCACTTCGAGCCTAGGTGGGGTCCGACGGTCTGCCGCTATACGTGATTTCATCCAAATCGGCCCACCCATTTTTTATTTATCGCCATTTGAATGCGAATTTTGGACTATTGCCCCGTTGGAGCAATGTTAGCCGACCTATAAATTAGGCCCTAACTCCGGGAAAAAAAATTCTTTTTTAAAACCGCTTGGGGATCCTGTAGAGGATCCACTTTCCTAAAGAACTGCCAACTTTGGATAAATTCGCTAAGCATTTTCTATCGAAAATCGATTTCGTGCAAAGGAGACGTTTTGTTACATTTTGGCAACTTTGAGTGCAATTTGTGGATGAACCCCTACAGATATAGATATACTTTCACTTCGAGCCTAGGTGGGGTCCGACGGTCTGCCGCTATACGTGATTTCATCCAAATCGGCCCACCCATTTTTTATTTATCGCCATTTGAATGCGAATTTTGGACTATTGCCCCGTTGGAGCAATGTTAGCCGACCTATAAATTAGGCCCTAACTCCCGGAAAAAAAATTCTTTTTTAAAACCGCTTGGGGATCCTGTAGAGGATCCACTTTCCTAAAGAACTGCCAACTTTGGATAAATTCGCTAAGTATTTTCTATCGAAAATCGATTTCGTGCAAAGGAGACGTTTTGTTACATTTTGGCAACTTTGAGTGCAATTTGTGGATGAACCCCTACAGATATAGATATACTTTCACTTCGAGCCTAGGTGGGGTCCGACCCTCTGCCTCTATGCGTGATTTCATCCAAATCGGCCCAGCCGTTTTTTTTTTATCGCCATTTGAATGCGAATTTTGGACTTTTGCCCCGTTGGAGCAATGTTAGCCGACCTATAAATTAGGCCATAACTCCCGGAAAAAAAATTCTTTTTTAAAACCGCTTGGGGATCCTGTAGAGCATCCACTTTCCTAAAGAACTGCCAGCTTTGGATGAATTCGCTACGTAATTTCTATCGAAAATCGATTTCGTGCAAAGGAGACGTTTTGTTACATTTTGGCAACTTTGAGTGCAATTTGTGGATGAACCCCTACAGATATCGATATACTTAGTAGTGGTCCGAGGCCGATGGTTGTTGATGAACTCCGTCGTGAAAGTTTAGTAAAAAAAAAACTCAAAAGACACAGAGTCAAAATTCTGTATTTGGAGTATATTTTACTAAATTTAATCGATCGTCACGTAAGTTACATGTAGTATAAAGTAGCAATTACATTTGGATAGGCATTCAAAATTGTAACTTTCCTCCCACCGCTGTATAAAATCTTTTCTTGATCTCCTCTGTTCTAAAGATGGATTTTATCTTTTAGTTGTCTTGGTAACTATAACTATTTATTGCTCTGACTTTTTTAATTGGCTTTTGCCGCACTTCCTCGGCTTGAAATCTTGTGGACGTTTCTTTTAATTGAAAAAGCTTTGTTCTTAGGTTGCCAGCTTGGCGTTTTCTATGTAGGGTTGCCAACTTGGCGTTTCACTTCTTGTAAGATGCGAGATGGCGAACCTTACATGTCCCTCCGGGGAAGCACATCCATCACTTAAGTCATAAGTGATGATGCTGCTGCCAATCGCCATCTAGAATCATAACTAAAAGTCATAATTAATTAGCTGGTCTTCATTACGATATCCAGTCCTTCGAGAGAAGCGTGAGAGCTCAAAAAAAAATATCTACACTAACATTCATGAACTCCCACATAAAATACATAATACAAAACACAAGAACGTTATCAAAATTATCTAAATCAGATTACAGTTTTGAGAAGAAAAAAAAATATATACATATTTATATGAACTGAATAAAAACTAGGGTTCATCAATTTTGATGCGCGATAAGGCATCTGCATTGCCATGCTTACTACCCTTTCTGTACAATATATTCATGTTATATCTTTGCAATGCCAAAGCCCAACGTGCAAGTTTTGCACCCTGTGGCATTCCCTGGGTCAAATAAGTAAGGGGGTTATGATCGGAGACAATTTGGACTTGTGCTCCAAATATCCAAGTGTCAAATTTTTTCAACGCACTTAGAACAGCATACGCCTCCCGTTCGATAGTAGCCCAACGAGTTTGGCATGGGGTGAGTTTTCTACTGTAAAAGGCGATAGGACGTTCTTTTCCGTCTTCGTCTTGCTGAGCTAGACACGCTCCAATCGCTGTTGCAGAAGCATCGGTGTACAACTGGTATGGCTGATCTAACACTGGAGTATATAAGAATGGAATTTCCGTCAGCCTTTGCTTCAATTGTTGGAAGCTTGCTTCCTCTTCATCACTCCAAGGTATTTTGTTGGGCACCCTTTTCTTTGTTAAGTTTGTCAAGGGTAAAACCAAGGACGAGAAATCCTGAATGTACTCCCGATAGTAGCTTGCCAGACCAATTATGCCTCTTAACTCTTTCTTAGTAGTTGGACGTGCTAAGTTCTGCATGGCTTCGATTTTCTGGGGATCTGGTGCATGTCTTCCGGAACCTACAATGTGTCCCAGGAACCTCACTTGTTTTTTACCGAACTCGCACTTTTTAAGATTGACTGTTAATCCAACGGTCTGTAGAGTTCTCAGCACGTCTCTGATGTGACGCAAGTGATTCTCCCACGAGCTGGAAAAAATGGCCAGATCGTCGATATACGCACGGCAGTACTTTCTGTGTGTCTTAAGTACTTTGTCTATGGACTTTTGGAACGTACTTCCAGCATTTTTAAGTCCAAATGGTAAAACGTTCCATTGAAAATGACCAGAATGTGTCACAAATGCCGAATATGGTTTAGCTTCTTCTTCTAAAGGGATTTGCCAATAACCCTTTGTCAAATCTAGAACGCTGATGAAAGGAGCACTACCAATTTCAAATAGTAACTCGGTGGCCTGTTGCATTGGATAAGCATCCGGGACAGTAAAACTGTTCAAAACTCGAAAGTCGACGCAAAGTCTTATACTTCCGTCCTTTTTGGCCACACAGACGACTGGGTGTGCCCACTCACTGTCACTCTCTTCAATCAGTCCTTGTTCAAGTAACTCTTGGATTTGGCGATCCACCTCGGTTTGTAAGGCGATGGGAACCCGATAGGGATGCATTTTCTTTGGCACACAATCTTTAGTTAGTTTGATTGAATGTCCATCAACTCTGGCTCGGCCAGGTCGTGCACTGAAAATTTCTCGAAACCCTTCCAAGGTCTGAACTAATTGGTGTCGCTGTTCTTCGCACAACGCCTCTGTAGTCTGGAACACATGACCCTTAATATCGTCGGCAGATTGACTCTTATTTCGAGTAGGGGCATAAAAGATTTCCCCAAAGTCCTGATCTTGTTCGAAAATCAACCCCACCTGTTCAACTCGGGCTATATAAGGTCGTAGTTTGTTGAAATGCAGCTCTTTTCGGCTTTTATCCTCCATCTCGACCAACGCAGAATGAGGTCGAGTTAACTGGATAATAGTTGCAGGTCCTGACCAGTTCTTCAGAAGTTTGTGACTAGAAGATGGAATAAGGATCAGTACCTTATCACCAACCTTGAAAGTCTTTTCTCTCGCTCTCAGATTATATTTAGATGTGTAATAGCCTTGTGCCTTTTCGGCATTCCCTGCGGCAATCTCGTGTGCCGTTTTCATCCTTTGACGAAGGTCTTCTAAGTATTTTTCAACAGAAGGAGATGCTCCTGTTGGAATTTCGGTTTCTCCTAACCAACTCTCCTTAATTAATTTTAATGGACCTGGAGGTAACCTTCCATATACCAACTGAAATGGCGATACTCCCGTGGTACTGTGAGGTACTTCTCTGTATGCGAATAGTAAGAAAGGGAGATGAATATCCCATTGTCGACCATTTTCTTGTATGTTCTTACTGAGCATATCCTTCAGGGTTTTGTTCCATCTCTCCACGGCTCCCATGCTTTCTGGATGCCCCGGAGTTGAAAATCTTGGTGACACCCCGATGACTTGCATGAAGCCCTTGGTGAGCTGTGCTGTGAAATTTGTCCCTTGATCGGTACAGATAGTTTTAGGAAACCCCGTCTGGGAGAAAATCTTCATCAGGACGTCGCAAGTTGTTTTCGCAGTAATGTTCTTGACTGGTATAGCTTCCGCCCATCTCGTGCACAAATCCACAGCACAAACGATAAACTTGTGCCCTCTTGAGGATGGTGGCTCTAGGGGACCAATACAATCTACACTCCACACTTCAAACGGATTTTCAGGTCTCACAATAGGTTGGATAGGAATTCTGTCATTGTAAGTGGTACCTCTACGTAGCTGGCAGACCTTGCAGCTTTCACAAAAATGCTTGACATCAATCTTGATATTCGGCCAGTAAAAGGAATACTTTATCCGTTGTTTGGTTTTCTGTTCTCCTAAATGACCGGCCAATGGAATTTCGTGTGCCATTTTTAGGACATAGGGCCTTTTAAATTTAGGCAAAACTACCTGCTGAATTTTCTCTCCTCCTACGATTTCTGAGTGTACCAATAACCCATCTTGCACTTCGAATGCATTTCTTCTATTTCTTGCTAATTCCCAAATATCCTTTAAACTTTCATCTTCCAATTGAAATTGCACGAACTCGTTCCGTTTCTCATTAACCCCAGGGTGATTTGCGGTGTCACTACGGGCCAAGGTAAGTTCGTTTAAGGACGAAACTGAATAAATTTCTCCAACTCGAGAAACCCCTTCTTGGCTAATAATATTGCCATAAAGTTCCACCTTCGAGTTTAAAGCGTCATACGTTGAAACGCTTACGAGCATGTCGCTTACTAATTTTTCAGACACTGCACATGTCACTGGGATTTCTCCGTGTCGTCCGTCATTGATTTTCACATGGATTATCTTGAGAGGTGCCATTTCTGTCTCACCAAATGCGGATACAATTTTAATTTTTCCTTCCCCTTCATTTTGAGAATCCTCAATCAGATCAGCCCGGATGACTGAAATCTGCGCTCCAGAGTCGATAATACCGTCGAAGATATTATTACCGCTTTTTAAACTCACTATCTTGAGTTCATCAATACCTCTTTGGTATTCTACAGGCTTTGTGACTGGAACGGTCACTTTTGCCGTCAACATCGATGGAGGCTCCACCATGTCTTCCCTTGCACATGATGTTGTAGCGTCTTGGGCTCCAATATTGCTCACAACTGCTGAAGTTTGTCTTCTTCCTAGCTTAGGACATGCGTTTCTAAGATGCTGAAATGATCCGCAAGAATAACACTGAATCTTCTTCTTCCTTCCCGCTTCATTTTTCGGACTCGTATTACGTTGATGAGTACTCCTCTCGTGAAACTGTCCATATCTAGCAGGAAAATCGGAGTTCCTTTCTTGAAAACGTCTTCTTTCTTGAAAATGTGAATTTCTTTCCTTATTTACAATATTTTCAGGTGAATGGAATTTCTTCTTGAACCCTCGAACACTTTCGTATTTGTCAAGGAGTTCCGCTAGAGTAGTAGGAGATTTTATTGTGCTCCACTCACATCGACAAAATGCTCTCGCATTTCCGGAGGTACCTTACGTTTGAATTGATCCGTAATTACCAGATGCTTTAACGTTTCGAAATCCGCAACCTCAAGACCTTGAATCCATTCTTCAAAATAATTTGTCAATTCAAAGGCAAAATCCTTCCACGATTTATCTTCAGTCCGCTTGAGCTGGACAAATTTCAATCGGAAGGTTTCTGGGCTTAGTTTAAACCTTTTTAGCAATAACCCTTTCACGTGGCTGTAGTCATATGCGACGGCCGCTTCTTCTCTAGCAATTAACTGAGTAATGTCGTAGGGTAATAAACCCAAAAGCTGTGACACCCAGTCCTCCCTTTTTATGTGAGCATGTTCTGCCTGCCTCTCGAAAAGAACCAGATATAGACTGATGTCTCCTTCTTTAGGATCGAACTTCTGCATCACTCTTTGTAGATCGTATATGTGCTTAGAGTTGCTCGAATTCCCTTCATTTGATGTTTCTGTATTGTGACGGCCTTCCATTTCGAGCCTTAGCTTTTCTAACTCGAAAACAGAACGTTTCTCGAGTTCCATCACAAAACGTCTTTCTTCAGACTCAGCAGCGAGGCGCTTTTCCTCACTTTCAGCCAAGAAACGCCTTTCCTCGGCATTTTTCCGATCTGTTATGATACTGTTTAAAAGATTTTCGGTAAACTCCTGTTCATATTCTTCGCTGTTCAATATTGAGTTCTTTAAATCGATGATTTTGTGTTGCGGCAACACATCTAACCCCAATTCATCTGCCAACACCTTCAAATCCTCCTTCCTTGCTTTCGCGAGATACGCCATCCCAAACAAATTTAACTCAGGAATTAAATTTACGCCACAGAATGCAGAAATAAAAAAAATAAAAAGGTTGGAAACCTCACTCTAAATAGTCTAAAATTATGATTTATATTAACTTTACGCCTTAGCGACAAGCATTCCCAGAAATCCCCGTTTTCCAAAACGAAATAGTTATTCTCTAACCCAATAACACAAAAAGTATCTAGTTCTGATGAACTGTTTCACAATTAACCATTAATCTAATTAACACATGGTGTGCTAAATAAAATTTGCACTGTGGTGCACATAACACGTAAGTGTTCTAAACAAAATGAATAGCATTAGCTTTCAACAAAGTCTACTTTCGCTCCGTAATTGTGTGGGAGTTGCATGAATTAAAAAAATAAAAACTCAGGATGAGCTCTCACCTTCATTTCCAGGGTTCGAAGATCCATGATGACTGCGCCAGTAGTGGTCCGAGGCCGATGGTTGTTGATGAACTCCGTCGTGAAAGTTTAGTAAAAAAAAAACTCAAAAGACACAGAGTCAAAATTCTGTATTTGGAGTATATTTTACTAAATTTAATCGATCGTCACGTAAGTTACATGTAGTATAAAGTAGCAATTACATTTGGATAGGCATTCAAAATTGTAACTTTCCTCCCACCGCTGTATAAAATCTTTTCTTGATCTCCTCTGTTCTAAAGATGGATTTTATCTTTTAGTTGTCTTGGTAACTATAACTATTTATTGCTCTGACTTTTTTAATTGGCTTTTGCCGCACTTCCTCGGCTTGAAATCTTGTGGACGTTTCTTTTAATTGAAAAAGCTTTGTTCTTAGGTTGCCAGCTTGGCGTTTTCTATGTAGGGTTGCCAACTTGGCGTTTCACTTCTTGTAAGATGCGAGATGGCGAACCTTACATACTTTCACTTCGAGCCTAGGTGGGGTCCGACGCTCTGCCGCTATACGTGATTTCATCCAAATCGGCCCACCCATTTTTTATTTATCGCCATTTGAATGCGAATTTTGGACTATTGCCCCGTTGGAGCAATGTTAGCCGACCTATAAATTAGGCCCTAACTCCCGGAAAAAAAATTCTTTTTTAAAACCGCTTGGGGATCCTGTAGAGGATCCACTTTCCTAAAGAACTGCCAACTTTGGATAAATTCGCTAAGTATTTTCTATCGAAAATCGATTTCGTGCAAAGGAGACGTTTTGTTACATTTTGGCAACTTTGAGTGCAATTTGTGGATGAACCCCTACAGATATAGATATACTTTCACTTCGAGCCTAGGTGGGGTCCGACCCTCTGCCTCTATGCGTGATTTCATCCAAATCGGCCCAGCCGTTTTTTTTTTATCGCCATTTGAATGCGAATTTTGGACTTTTGCCCCGTTGGAGCAATGTTAGCCGACCTATAAATTAGGCCATAACTCCCGGAAAAAAAATTCTTTTTTAAAACCGCTTGGGGATCCTGTAGAGCATCCACTTTCCTAAAGAACTGCCAGCTTTGGATGAATTCGCTACGTAATTTCTATCGAAAATCGATTTCGTGCAAAGGAGACGTTTTGTTACATTTTGGCAACTTTGAGTGCAATTTGTGGATGAACCCCTACAGATATCGATATACTTTCACTTCGAGCCTAGGTGGGGTCCGACGCTCTGCCGCTATACGTGATTTCATCCAAATCGGCCCACCCATTTTTTATTTATCGCCATTTGAATGCGAATTTTGGACTATTGCCCCGTTGGAGCAATGTTAGCCGACCTATAAATTAGGCCCTAACTCCCGGAAAAAAAATTCTTTTTTAAAACCGCTTGGGGATCCTGTAGAGGATCCACTTTCCTAAAGAACTGCCAACTTTGGATAAATTCGCTAAGTATTTTCTATCGAAAATCGATTTCGTGCAAAGGAGACGTTTTGTTACATTTTGGCAACTTTGAGTGCAATTTGTGGATGAACCCCTACAGATATAGATATACTTTCACTTCGAGCCTAGGTGGGGTCCGACCCTCTGCCTCTATGCGTGATTTCATCCAAATCGGCCCAGCCGTTTTTTTTTATCGCCATTTGAATGCGAATTTTGGACTTTTGCCCCGTTGGAGCAATGTTAGCCGACCTATAAATTAGGCCATAACTCCCGGAAAAAAAATTCTTTTTTAAAACCGCTTGGGGATCCTGTAGAGCATCCACTTTCCTAAAGAACTGCCAGCTTTGGATGAATTCGCTACGTAATTTCTATCGAAAATCGATTTCGTGCAGAGACGTTTTGTTACATTTTGGCAACTTTGAGTGCAATTTGTGGATGAACCCCTACAGATATCGACATACTTTCACTTCGAGCCTAGGTGGGGTCCGACGCTCTGCCGCTATACGTGATTTCATCCAAATCGGCCCACCCATTTTTTATTTATCGCCATTTGAATGCGAATTTTGGACTATTGCCCCGTTGGAGCAATGTTAGCCGACCTATAAATTAGGCCCTAACTCCCGGAAAAAAAAATTCTTTTTTAAAACCGCTTGGGGATCCTGTAGAGGATCCACTTTCCTAAAGAACTGCCAACTTTGGATAAATTCGCTAAGTATTTTCTATCGAAAATCGATTTCGTGCAAAGGAGACGTTTTGTTACATTTTGGCAACTTTGAGTGCAATTTGTGGATGAACCCCTACAGATATCGATATACTTTCACTTCGAGCCTAGGTGGGGTCCGACGCTCTGCCGCTATACGTGATTTCATCCAAATCGGCCCACCCATTTTTTATTTATCGCCATTTGAATGCGAATTTTGGACTATTGCCCCGTTGGAGCAATGTTAGCCGACCTATAAATTAGGCCCTAACTCCCGGAAAAAAAATT
Organism: Metellina segmentata; assembly: GCA_947359465.1. Classification (NCBI taxonomy): domain Eukaryota; kingdom Metazoa; phylum Arthropoda; class Arachnida; order Araneae; family Tetragnathidae; genus Metellina; species Metellina segmentata. Next base: position 72,640,902 of record OX375884.1, read on the forward strand.
CTTTTTTAAAACCGCTTGGGGATCCTGTAGAGGATCCACTTTCCTAAAGAACTGCCAACTTTGGATAAATTCGCTAAGTATTTTCTATCGAAAATCGATTTCGTGCAAAGGAGACGTTTTGTTACATTTTGGCAACTTTGAGTGCAATTTGTGGATGAACCCCTACAGATATAGATATACTTTCACTTCGAGCCTAGGTGGGGTCCGACCCTCTGCCTCTATGCGTGATTTCATCCAAATCGGCCCAGCCGTTTTTTTTTTATCGCCATTTGAATGCGAATTTTGGACTTTTGCCCCGTTGGAGCAATGTTAGCCGACCTATAAATTAGGCCATAACTCCCGGAAAAAAAATTCTTTTTTAAAACCGCTTGGGGATCCTGTAGAGCATCCACTTTCCTAAAGAACTGCCAACTTTGGATAAATTCGCTAAGTATTTTCTATCGAAAATCGATTTCGTGCAAAGGAGACGTTTTGTTACATTTTGGCAACTTTGAGTGCAATTTGTGGATGAACCCCTACAGATATCGACATACTTTCACTTCGAGCCTAGGTGGGGTCCGACGCTCTGCCGCTATACGTGATTTCATCCAAATCGGCCCACCCATTTTTTATTTATCGCCATTTGAATGCGAATTTTGGACTATTGCCCCGTTGGAGCAATGTTAGCCGACCTATAAATTAGGCCCTAACTCCCGGAAAAAAAATTCTTTTTTAAAACCGCTTGGGGATCCTGTAGAGGATCCACTTTCCTAAAGAACTGCCAACTTTGGATAAATTCGCTAAGTATTTTCTATCGAAAATCGATTTCGTGCAAAGGAGACGTTTTGTTACATTTTGGCAACTTTGAGTGCAATTTGTGGATGAACCCCTACAGATATAGATATACTTTCACTTCGAGCCTAGGTGGGGTCCGACCCTCTGCCTCTATGCGTGATTTCATCCAAATCGGCCCAGCCGTTTTTTTTTTATCGCCATTTGAATGCGAATTTTGGACTTTTGCCCCGTTGGAGCAATGTTAGCCGACCTATAAATTAGGCCATAACTCCCGGAAAAAAAATTCTTTTTTAAAACCGCTTGGGGATCCTGTAGAGCATCCACTTTCCTAAAGAACTGCCAGCTTTGGATGAATTCGCTACGTAATTTCTATCGAAAATCGATTTCGTGCAAAGGAGACGTTTTGTTACATTTTGGCAACTTTGAGTGCAATTTGTGGATGAACCCCTACAGATATCGATATACTTTCACTTCGAGCCTAGGTGGGGTCCGACGCTCTGCCGCTATACGTGATTTCATCCAAATCGGCCCACCCATTTTTTATTTATCGCCATTTGAATGCGAATTTTGGACTTTTGCCCCGTTGGAGCAATGTTAGCCGACCTATAAATTAGGCCATAACTCCCGGAAAAAAAATTCTTTTTTAAAACCGCTTGGGGATCCTGTAGAGCATCCACTTTCCTAAAGAACTGCCAGCTTTGGATGAATTCGCTACGTAATTTCTATCGAAAATCGATTTCGTGCAGAGACGTTTTGTTACATTTTGGCAACTTTGAGTGCAATTTGTGGATGAACCCCTACAGATATCGACATACTTTCACTTCGAGCCTAGGTGGGGTCCGACGCTCTGCCGCTATACGTGATTTCATCCAAATCGGCCCACCCATTTTTTATTTATCGCCATTTGAATGCGAATTTTGGACTATTGCCCCGTTGGAGCAATGTTAGCCGACCTATAAATTAGGCCCTAACTCCCGGAAAAAAAAATTCTTTTTTAAAACCGCTTGGGGATCCTGTAGAGGATCCACTTTCCTAAAGAACTGCCAACTTTGGATAAATTCGCTAAGTATTTTCTATCGAAAATCGATTTCGTGCAAAGGAGACGTTTTGTTACATTTTGGCAACTTTGAGTGCAATTTGTGGATGAACCCCTACAGATATCGATATACTTTCACTTCGAGCCTAGGTGGGGTCCGACGCTCTGCCGCTATACGTGATTTCATCCAAATCGGCCCACCCATTTTTTATTTATCGCCATTTGAATGCGAATTTTGGACTATTGCCCCGTTGGAGCAATGTTAGCCGACCTATAAATTAGGCCCTAACTCCCGGAAAAAAAATTCTTTTTTAAAACCGCTTGGGGATCCTGTAGAGGATCCACTTTCCTAAAGAACTGCCAACTTTGGATAAATTCGCTAAGTATTTTCTATCGAAAATCGATTTCGTGCAAAGGAGACGTTTTGTTACATTTTGGCAACTTTGAGTGCAATTTGTGGATGAACCCCTACAGATATAGATATACTTTCACTTCGAGCCTAGGTGGGGTCCGACCCTCTGCCTCTATGCGTGATTTCATCCAAATCGGCCCAGCCGTTTTTTTTTTATCGCCATTTGAATGCGAATTTTGGACTTTTGCCCCGTTGGAGCAATGTTAGCCGACCTATAAATTAGGCCATAACTCCCGGAAAAAAAATTCTTTTTTAAAACCGCTTGGGGATCCTGTAGAGCATCCACTTTCCTAAAGAACTGCCAACTTTGGATAAATTCGCTAAGTATTTTCTATCGAAAATCGATTTCGTGCAAAGGAGACGTTTTGTTACATTTTGGCAACTTTGAGTGCAATTTGTGGATGAACCCCTACAGATATCGACATACTTTCACTTCGAGCCTAGGTGGGGTCCGACGCTCTGCCGCTATACGTGATTTCATCCAAATCGGCCCACCCATTTTTTATTTATCGCCATTTGAATGCGAATTTTGGACTATTGCCCCGTTGTAGCAATGTTAGCCGACCTATAAATTAGGCCCTAACTCCCGGAAAAAAAATTCTTTTTTAAAACCGCTTGGGGATCCTGTAGAGGATCCACTTTCCTAAAGAACTGCCAACTTTGGATAAATTCGCTAAGTATTTTCTATCGAAAATCGATTTCGTGCAAAGGAGACGTTTTGTTACATTTTGGCAACTTTGAGTGCAATTTGTGGATGAACCCCTACAGATATAGATATACTTTCACTTCGAGCCTAGGTGGGGTCCGACCCTCTGCCTCTATGCGTGATTTCATCCAAATCGGCCCAGCCGTTTTTTTTTTATCGCCATTTGAATGCGAATTTTGGACTTTTGCCCCGTTGGAGCAATGTTAGCCGACCTATAAATTAGGCCATAACTCCCGGAAAAAAAATTCTTTTTTAAAACCGCTTGGGGATCCTGTAGAGGATCCACTTTCCTAAAGAACTGCCAACTTTGGATAAATTCGCTAAGTATTTTCTATCGAAAATCGATTTCGTGCAAAGGAGACGTTTTGTTACATTTTGGCAACTTTGAGTGCAATTTGTGGATGAACCCCTACAGATATCGATATACTTTCACTTCGAGCCTAGGTGGGGTCCGACGCTCTGCCGCTATACGTGATTTCATCCAAATCGGCCCACCCATTTTTTATTTATCGCCATTTGAATGCGAATTTTGGACTATTGCCCCGTTGGAGCAATGTTAGCCGACCTATAAATTAGGCCCTAACTCCCGGAAAAAAAATTCTTTTTTAAAACCGCTTGGGGATCCTGTAGAGGATCCACTTTCCTAAAGAACTGCCAACTTTGGATAAATTCGCTAAGTATTTTCTATCGAAAATCGATTTCGTGCAAAGGAGACGTTTTGTTACATTTTGGCAACTTTGAGTGCAATTTGTGGATGAACCCCTACAGATATAGATATACTTTCACTTCGAGCCTAGGTGGGGTCCGACCCTCTGCCTCTATGCGTGATTTCATCCAAATCGGCCCAGCCGTTTTTTTTTTATCGCCATTTGAATGCGAATTTTGGACTTTTGCCCCGTTGGAGCAATGTTAGCCGACCTATAAATTAGGCCATAACTCCCGGAAAAAAAATTCTTTTTTAAAACCGCTTGGGGATCCTGTAGAGCATCCACTTTCCTAAAGAACTGCCAGCTTTGGATGAATTCGCTACGTAATTTCTATCGAAAATCGATTTCGTGCAAAGGAGACGTTTTGTTACATTTTGGCAACTTTGAGTGCAATTTGTGGATGAACCCCTACAGATATCGATATACTTTCACTTCGAGCCTAGGTGGGGTCCGACGCTCTGCCGCTATACGTGATTTCATCCAAATCGGCCCACCCATTTTTTATTTATCGCCATTTGAATGCGAATTTTGGACTATTGCCCCGTTGGAGCAATGTTAGCCGACCTATAAATTAGGCCCTAACTCCAGGAAAAAAAATTCTTTTTTAAAACCGCTTGGGGATCCTGTAGAGGATCCACTTTCCTAAAGAACTGCCAACTTTGGATAAATTCGCTAAGTATTTTCTATCGAAAATCGATTTCGTGCAAAGGAGACGTTTTGTTACATTTTGGCAACTTTGAGTGCAATTTGTGGATGAACCCCTACAGATATAGATATACTTTCACTTCGAGCCTAGGTGGGGTCCGACGCTCTGCCGCTATACGTGATTTCATCCAAATCGGCCCACCCATTTTTTATTTATCGCCATTTGAATGCGAATTTTGGACTATTGCCCCGTTGGAGCAATGTTAGCCGACCTATAAATTAGGCCCTAACTCCCGGAAAAAAAATTCTTTTTTAAAACCGCTTGGGGATCCTGTAGAGGATCCACTTTCCTAAAGAACTGCCAACTTTGGATAAATTCGCTAAGTATTTTCTATCGAAAATCGATTTCGTGCAAAGGAGACGTTTTGTTACATTTTGGCAACTTTGAGTGCAATTTGTGGATGAACCCCTACAGATATAGATATACTTTCACTTCGAGCCTAGGTGGGGTCCGACCCTCTGCCTCTATGCGTGAATTCATCCAAATCGGCCCAGCCGTTTTTTTTTTTATCGCCATTTGAATGCGAATTTTGGACTTTTGCCCCGTTGGAGCAATGTTAGCCGACCTATAAATTAGGCCCTAACTCCCGGAAAAAAAATTCTTTTTTAAAACCGCTTGGGGATCCTTTAGAGGATCCACTTTCCTAAAGTACTGCCAGCTTTGGATGAATTCGCTACGTAATTTCTATCGAAAATCGATTTCGCGAAACCATTGTAAAACGCTTTCTTTCGTGGAAAGGAGACGTTTTTTACATTTTCGCAACTTTGAGTGCAATTTGTGGATGAACCACTATAGATATCGATATACTTTCACTTTGAGCCTAGGTGGGGTCCGACCATCTGGAATGCGGAAAGCGATATTTAGGCAGAGTCCAAAAATCGATAATCTGGCAAAGTCCGAAAATCTTCTGATATTTCGGTAGAGTCCGTGTTCGGAACTATGGCAAAAGATATAATTTTTTATATGTTCGCATTTTTCCAAATTTCGAAAATTTCGGCAGAGTCCAGACATCGAATTTTTCGGATCGGCCAAAAAAGGCTTTCGGAGCGGGGGATTCATGCAAGTGCGGATATACTGACACGAGAAAGTTCCTTGATTTTGAAAAAATTTGCCCCTCGGGACTTAGAAAAAATCATGGTCTTGGAATTTTTTCAAATCATATTACACACCGAGGCACATTTGCACCCCCGCTCAAGTAACGGCAGTGACCTCCACGTGGTGCGGTCTGGTAATTGACTGATTAACGTCAGTCAAGCTAACTCCTGCTCGTTTACGAATGGCTCCTTTAGGTGACTTTGTGGTTTAAATCGGTATACTTGAGGGTAGAAGGAACGCTTGCCAAGCCGTCCTGACCTAAGATAACTGAAACTCACAGACGAACCGAGGCTTCACAACTGAGAACTTGTTCGAAGAAGGGAAGAATGTCTTTCGTGGAAAGGATACGTGTTTTACATTTTCGCAACTTTGAGTGCAATTTGTGGATGAACCACTATAGATATCGATATACTTTCACTTCGAGCCTAGGTGGGGTCCGACCCTCTGCCTCTATGCGTGATTTCATCCAAATCGGCCCAGCCGTTTTTTTTTTATCGCCATTTGAATGCGAATTTTGGACTTTTGCCCCGTTGGAGCAATGTTAGCCGACCTATAAATTAGGCCATAACTCCCGGAAAAAAAATTCTTTTTTAAAACCGCTTGGGGATCCTGTAGAGCATCCACTTTCCTAAAGAACTGCCAGCTTTGGATGAATTCGCTACGTAATTTCTATCGAAAATCGATTTCGTGCAAAGGAGACGTTTTGTTACATTTTGGCAACTTTGAGTGCAATTTGTGGATGAACCCCTACAGATATCGATATACTTTCACTTCGAGCCTAGGTGGGGTCCGACCCTCTGCCTCTATGCGTGATTTCATCCAAATCGGCCCAGCCGGTTTTTTTTTATCGCCATTTGAATGCGAATTTTGGACTTTTGCCCCGTTGGAGCAATGTTAGCCGACCTATAAATTAGGCCATAACTCCCGGAAAAAAAATTCTTTTTTAAAACCGCTTGGGGATCCTGTAGAGCATCCACTTTTCTAAAGAACTGCCAGCTTTGGATGAATTCGCTACGTAATTTCTATCGAAAATCGATTTCGTGCAAAGGAGACGTTTTGTTACATTTTGGCAACTTTGAGTGCAATTTGTGGATGAACCCCTACAGATATCGATATACTTTCACTTCGAGCCTAGGTGGGGTCCGACGCTCTGCCGCTGTACGTGATTTCATCCAAATCGGCCCACCCATTTTTTATTTATCGCCATTTGAATGCGAATTTTGGACTATTGCCCCGTTGGAGCAATGTTAGCCGACCTATAAATTAGGCCCTAACTCCCGGAAAAAAAATTCTTTTTTAAAACCGCTTGGGGATCCTGTAGAGGATCCACTTTCCTAAAGAACTGCCAACTTTGGATAAATTCGCTAAGTATTTTCTATCGAAAATCGATTTCGTGCAAAGGAGACGTTTTGTTACATTTTGGCAACTTTGAGTGCAATTTGTGGATGAACCCCTACAGATATAGATATACTTTCACTTCGAGCCTAGGTGGGGTCCGACCCTCTGCCTCTATGCGTGATTTCATCCAAATCGGCCCACCCGTTTTTTATTTATCGCCATTTGAATGCGAATTTTGGACTTTTGCCCCGTTGGAGCAATGTTAGCCGACCTATAAATTAGGCCATAACTCCCGGGAAAAAAATTCTTTTTTAAAACCGCTTGGGGATCCTGTAGAGCATCCACTTTCCTAAAGAACTGCCAGCTTTGGATGAATTCGCTACGTAATTTCTATCGAAAATCGATTTCGTGCAAAGGAGACGTTTTGTTACATTTTGGCAACTTTGAGTGCAATTTGTGGATGAACCCCTACAGATATCGATATACTTTCACTTCGAGCCTAGGTGGGGTCCGACGCTCTGCCGCTATACGTGATTTCATCCAAATCGGCCCACCCATTTTTTATTTATCGCCATTTGAATGCGAATTTTGGACTATTGCCCCGTTGGAGCAATGTTAGCCGACCTATAAATTAGGCCCTAACTCCCGGAAAACAAATTCTTTTTTAAAACCGCTTGGGGATCCTGTAGAGGATCCACTTTCCTAAAGAACTGCCAACTTTGGATAAATTCGCTAAGTATTTTCTATCGAAAATCGATTTCGTGCAAAGGAGACGTTTTGTTACATTTTGGCAACTTTGAGTGCAATTTGTGGATGAACCCCTACAGATATAGATATACTTTCACTTCGAGCCTAGGTGGGGTCCGACCCTCTGCCTCTATGCGTGATTTCATCCAAATCGGCCCAGCCGTTTTTTTTTTATCGCCATTTGAATGCGAATTTTGGACTTTTGCCCCGTTGGAGCAATGTTAGCCGACCTATAAATTAGGCCATAACTCCCGGAAAAAAAATTCTTTTTTAAAACCGCTTGGGGATCCTGTAGAGCATCCACTTTCCTAAAGAACTGCCAGCTTTGGATGAATTCGCTACGTAATTTCTATCGAAAATCGATTTCGTGCAAAGGAGACGTTTTGTTACATTTTGGCAACTTTGAGTGCAATTTGTGGATGAACCCCTACAGATATCGATATACTTTCACTTCGAGCCTAGGTGGGGTCCGACGCTCTGCCGCTATACGTGATTTCATCCAAATCGGCCCACCCATTTTTTATTTATCGCCATTTGAATGCGAATTTTGGACTATTGCCCCGTTGGAGCAATGTTAGCCGACCTATAAATTAGGCCCTAACTCCCGGAAAAAAAATTCTTTTTTAAAACCGCTTGGGGATCCTGTAGAGGATCCACTTTCCTAAAGAACTGCCAACTTTGGATAAATTCGCTAAGTATTTTCTATCGAAAATCGATTTCGTGCAAAGGAGACGTTTTGTTACATTTTGGCAACTTTGAGTGCAATTTGTGGATGAACCCCTACAGATATAGATATACTTTCACTTCGAGCCTAGGTGGGGTCCGACGCTCTGCCGCTATACGTGATTTCATCCAAATCGGCCCACCCATTTTTTATTTATCGCCATTTGAATGCGAATTTTGGACTATTGCCCCGTTGGAGCAATGTTAGCCGACCTATAAATTAGGCCCTAACTCCCGGAAAAAAAATTCTTTTTTAAAACCGCTTGGGGATCCTGTAGAGGATCCACTTTCCTAAAGAACTGCCAACTTTGGATAAATTCGCTAAGTATTTTCTATCGAAAATCGATTTCGTGCAAAGGAGACGTTTTGTTACATTTTGGCAACTTTGAGTGCAATTTGTGGATGAACCCCTACAGATATAGATATACTTTCACTTCGAGCCTAGGTGGGGTCCGACGCTCTGCCGCTATACGTGATTTCATCCAAATCGGCCCACCCATTTTTTATTTATCGCCATTTGAATGCGAATTTTGGACTATTGCCCCGTTGGAGCAATGTTAGCCGACCTATAAATTAGGCCCTAACTCCCGGAAAAAAAATTCTTTTTTAAAACCGCTTGGGGATCCTGTAGAGGATCCACTTTCCTAAAGAACTGCCAACTTTGGATAAATTCGCTAAGTATTTTCTATCGAAAATCGATTTCGTGCAAAGGAGACGTTTTGTTACATTTTGGCAACTTTGAGTGCAATTTGTGGATGAACCCCTACAGATATAGATATACTTTCACTTCGAGCCTAGGTGGGGTCCGACCCTCTGCCTCTATGCGTGATTTCATCCAAATCGGCCCAGCCGTTTTTTTTTTATCGCCATTTGAATGCGAATTTTGGACTTTTGCCCCGTTGGAGCAATGTTAGCCGACCTATAAATTAGGCCCTAACTCCCGGAAAAAAAATTCTTTTTTAAAACCGCTTGGGGATCCTTTAGAGGATCCACTTTCCTAAAGTACTGCCAGCTTTGGATGAATTCGCTACGTAATTTCTATCGAAAATCGATTTCGCGAAACCATTGTAAAACGCTTTCTTTCGTGGAAAGGAGACGTTTTTTTACATTTTCGCAACTTTGAGTGCAATTTGTGGATGAACCACTATAGATATCGATATACTTTCACTTTGAGCCTAGGTGGGGTCCGACCATCTGGAATGCGGAAAGCGATATTTAGGCAGAGTCCAAAAATCGATAATCTGGCAAAGTCCGAAAATCTTTTGATATTTCGGTAGAGTCCGTGTTCGGAACTATGGCAAAAGATATAATTTTTTATATGTTCGCATTTTTCCAAATTTCGAAAATTTCGGCAGAGTCCAGACATCGAATTTTTCGGATCGGCCAAAAAAGGCTTTCGGAGCGGGGGATTCATGCAAGTGCGGATATACTGACACGAGAAAGTTCCTTGATTTTGAAAAAATTTGCCCCTCGGGACTTAGAAAAAATCATGGTCTTGGAATTTTTTCAAATCATATTACACACCGAGGCACATTTGCACCCCCGCTCAAGTAACGGCAGTGACCTCCACGTGGTGCGGTCTGGTAATTGACTGATTAACGTCAGTCAAGCTAACTCCTGCTCGTTTACGAATGGCTCCTTTAGGTGACTTTGTGGTTTAAATCGGTATACTTGAGGGTAGAAGGAACGCTTGCCAAGCCGTCCTGACCTAAGATAACTGAAACTCACAGACGAACCGAGGCTTCACAACTGAGAACTTGTTCGAAGAAGGGAAGAATGTCTTTCGTGGAAAGGATACGTGTTTTACATTTTCGCAACTTTGAGTGCAATTTGTGGATGAACCACTATAGATATCGATATACTTTCACTTCGAGCCTAGGTGGGGTCCGACCCTCTGCCTCTATGCGTGATTTCATCCAAATCGGCCCAGCCGTTTTTTTTTATCGCCATTTGAATGCGAATTTTGGACTTTTGCCCCGTTGGAGCAATGTTAGCCGACCTATAAATTAGGCCATAACTCCCGGAAAAAAAATTCTTTTTTAAAACCGCTTGGGGATCCTGTAGAGCATCCACTTTCCTAAAGAACTGCCAGCTTTGGATGAATTCGCTACGTAATTTCTATCGAAAATCGATTTCGTGCAAAGGAGACGTTTTGTTACATTTTGGCAACTTTGAGTGCAATTTGTGGATGAACCCCTACAGATATCGATATACTTTCACTTCGAGCCTAGGTGGGGTCCGACCCTCTGCCTCTATGCGTGATTTCATCCAAATCGGCCCAGCCGGTTTTTTTTTATCGCCATTTGAATGCGAATTTTGGACTTTTGCCCCGTTGGAGCAATGTTAGCCGACCTATAAATTAGGCCATAACTCCCGGAAAAAAAATTCTTTTTTAAAACCGCTTGGGGATCCTGTAGAGCATCCACTTTTCTAAAGAACTGCCAGCTTTGGATGAATTCGCTACGTAATTTCTATCGAAAATCGATTTCGTGCAAAGGAGACGTTTTGTTACATTTTGGCAACTTTGAGTGCAATTTGTGGATGAACCCCTACAGATATCGATATACTTTCACTTCGAGCCTAGGTGGGGTCCGACGCTCTGCCGCTGTACGTGATTTCATCCAAATCGGCCCACCCATTTTTTATTTATCGCCATTTGAATGCGAATTTTGGACTATTGCCCCGTTGGAGCAATGTTAGCCGACCTATAAATTAGGCCCTAACTCCCGGAAAAAAAATTCTTTTTTAAAACCGCTTGGGGATCCTGTAGAGGATCCACTTTCCTAAAGAACTGCCAACTTTGGATAAATTCGCTAAGTATTTTCTATCGAAAATCGATTTCGTGCAAAGGACACGTTTTGTTACATTTTGGCAACTTTGAGTGCAATTTGTGGATGAACCCCTACAGATATAGATATACTTTCACTTCGAGCCTAGGTGGGGTCCGACCCTCTGCCTCTATGCGTGATTTCATCCAAATCGGCCCACCCGTTTTTTATTTATCGCCATTTGAATGCGAATTTTGGACTTTTGCCCCGTTGGAGCAATGTTAGCCGACCTATAAATCGGGCCATAACTCCCGGAAAAAAAATCCTTTTTTAAAACAGAGTCCAGACATCGAATTTTTCGGATCGGCCAAAAAAGGCTTTCGGAGCGGGGGATTCATGCAAGTGCGGATATACTGACACGAGAAAGTTCCTTGATTTTGAAAAAATTTGCCCCTCGGGACTTAGAAAAAATCATGGTCTTGGAATTTTTTCAAATCATATTACACACCGAGGCACATTTGCACCCCCGCTCAAGTAACGGCAGGGACCTCCACGAGGTGCGGTCTGGTAATTGACTGATTAACGTCAGTCAAGCTAACTCCTGCTCGTTTACGAATGGCTCCTTTAGGTGACTTTGTGGTTTAAATCGGTATACTTGAGGGTAGAAGGAACGCTTGCCAAGCCGTCCTGACCTAAGATAACTGAAACTCACAGACGAACCGAGGCTTCACAACTGAGAACTTGTTCGAAGAAGGGAAGAATGTCTTTTGTGGAAAGGAGACGTTTTTTACATTTTCGCAACTTTGAGTGCAATTTGTGGATGAACCACTATAGATATCGATATACTTTCACTTCGAGCCTAGGTGGGGTCCGACCCTCTGCCTCTATGCGTGATTTCATCCAAATCGGCCCAGCCGTTTTTTTTTTATCGCCATTTGAATGCGAATTTTGGACTTTTGCCCCGTTGGAGCAATGTTAGCCGACCTATAAATTAGGCCATAACTCCCGGAAAAAAAATTCTTTTTTAAAACCGCTTGGGGATCCTGTAGAGCATCCACTTTCCTAAAGAACTGCCAGCTTTGGATGAATTCGCTACGTAATTTCTATCGAAAATCGATTTCGTGCAAAGGAGACGTTTTGTTACATTTTGGCAACTTTGAGTGCAATTTGTGGATGAACCCCTACAGATATCGATATACTTTCACTTCGAGCCTAGGTGGAGTCCGACGCTCTGCCGCTATACGTGATTTCATCCAAATCGGCCCACCCATTTTTTATTTATCGCCATTTGAATGCGAATTTTGGACTATTGCCCCGTTGGAGCAATGTTAGCCGACCTATAAATTAGGCCCTAACTCCCGGAAAAAAAATTCTTTTTTAAAACCGCTTGGGGATCCTGTAGAGGATCCACTTTCCTAAAGAACTGCCAACTTTGGATAAATTCGCTAAGTATTTTCTATCGAAAATCGATTTCGTGCAAAGGAGACGTTTTGTTACATTTTGGCAACTTTGAGTGCAATTTGTAGATGAACCCCTACAGATATAGATATACTTTCACTTCGAGCCTAGGTGGGGTCCGACGCTCTGCCGCTATACGTGATTTCATCCAAATCGGCCCACCCATTTTTTATTTATCGCCATTTGAATGCGAATTTTGGACTATTGCCCCGTTGGAGCAATGTTAGCCGACCTATAAATTAGGCCCTAACTCCCGGAAAAAAAATTCTTTTTTAAAACCGCTTGGGGATCCTGTAGAGGATCCACTTTCCTAAAGAACTGCCAACTTTGGATAAATTCGCTAAGTATTTTCTATCGAAAATCGATTTCGTGCAAAGGAGACGTTTTGTTACATTTTGGCAACTTTGAGTGCAATTTGTGGATGAACCCCTACAGATATAGATATACTTTCACTTCGAGCCTAGGTGGGGTCCGACCCTCTGCCTCTATGCGTGATTTCATCCAAATCGGCCCAGCCGTTTTTTTTTTATCGCCATTTGAATGCGAATTTTGGACTATTGCCCCGTTGGAGCAATGTTAGCCGACCTATAAATTAGGCCCTAACTCCCGGAAAAAAAATTCTTTTTTAAAACCGCTTGGTTATCCTGTAGAGGATCCACTTTCCTAAAGAACTGCCAACTTTGGATAAATTCGCTACGTAATTTCTATCGAAAATCGATTTCGTGCAAAGGAGACGTTTTGTTACATTTTGGCAACTTTGAGTGCAATTTGTGGATGAACCCCTACAGATATCGATATACTTTCACTTCGAGCCTAGGTGGGGTCCGACGCTCTGCCTCTATGCGTGATTTCATCCAAATCGGCCCAGCCGTTTTTTTTTATCAACATTTGAATGCGAATTTTGGACTTTTGCCCCGTTGGAGCAATGTTAGCCGACCTATAAATTAGGCCATAACTCCCGGAAAAAAAATTCTTTTTTAAAACCGCTTGGGGATCCTGTAGAGCATCCACTTTTCTAAAGAACTGCCAGCTTTGGATGAATTCGCTACGTAATTTCTATCGAAAATCGATTTCGTGCAAAGGAGACGTTTTGTTACATTTTGGCAACTTTGAGTGCAATTTGTGGATGAACCCCTACAGATATAGATATACTTTCACTTCGAGCCTAGGTGGGGTCCGACGCTCTGCCGCTATACGTGATTTCATCCAAATCGGCCCACCCATTTTTTATTTATCGCCATTTGAATGCGAATTTTGGACTATTGCCCCGTTGGAGCAATGTTAGCCGACCTATAAATTAGGCCCTAACTCCCGGAAAAAAAATTCTTTTTTAAAACCGCTTGGGGATCCTGTAGAGGATCCACTTTCCTAAAGAACTGCCAACTTTGGATAAATTCGCTAAGTATTTTCTATCAAAAATCGATTTCGTGCAAAGGAGACGTTTTGTTACATTTTGGCAACTTTGAGTGCAATTTGTGGATGAACCCCTAAAGATATAGATATACTTTCACTTCGAGCCTAGGTGGGGTCCGACCCTCTGCCTCTATGCGTGATTTCATCCAAATCGGCCTAGCCGTTTTTTTTTTATCGCCATTTGAATGCGAATTTTGGACTTTTGCCCAGTTGGAGCAATGTTAGCCGACCTATAAATTAGGCCATAACTCCCGGAAAAAAAATTCTTTTTTAAAACCGCTTGGGGATCCTGTAGAGCATCCACTTTCCTAAAGAACTGCCAGCTTTGGATGAATTCGCTACGTAATTTCTATCGAAAATCGATTTCGTGCAAAGGAGACGTTTTGTTACATTTTGGCAACTTTGAGTGCAATTTGTGGATGAACCCCTACAGATATCGATATACTTTCACTTCGAGCCTAGGTGGGGTCCGACGCTCTGCCGCTATACGTGATTTCATCCAAATCGGCCCACCCATTTTTTATTTATCGCCATTTGAATGCGAATTTTGGACTATTGCCCCGTTGGAGCAATGTTAGCCGACCTATAAATTAGGCCATAACTCCCGGAAAAAAAATTCTTTTTTAAAACCGCTTGGGGATCCTGTAGAGGATCCACTTTCCTAAAGAACTGCCAACTTTGGATAAATTCGCTAAGTATTTTCTATCGAAAATCGATTTCGTGCAAAGGAGACGTTTTGTTACATTTTGGCAACTTTGAGTGCAATTTGTGGATGAACCCCTACAGATATAGATATACTTTCACTTCGAGCCTAGGTGGGGTCCGACCCTCTGCCTCTATGCGTGATTTCATCCAAATCGGCCCAGCCGTTTTTTTTTATCGCCATTTGAATGCGAATTTTGGACTTTTGCCCCGTTGGAGCAATGTTAGCCGACCTATAAATTAGGCCATAACTCCCGGAAAAAAAATTCTATTTTAAAACCGCTTGGGGATCCTGTAGAGCATCCACTTTCCTAAAGAACTGCCAGCTTTGGATGAATTCGCTACGTAATTTCTATCGAAAATCGATTTCGTGCAAAGGAGACGTTTTGTTACATTTTGGCAACTTTGAGTGCAATTTGTGGATGAACCCCTACAGATATAGATATACTTTCACTTCGAGCCTAGGTGGGGTCCGACCCTCTGCCTCTATGCGTGATTTCATCCAAATCGGCCCAGCCGTTTTTTTTTATCGCCATTTGAATGCGAATTTTGGACTATTGCCCCGTTGGAGCAATGTTAGCCGACCTATAAATTAGGCCCTAACTCCCGGAAAAAAAATTATTTTTTAAAACCGCTTGGGGATCCTGTAGAGCATCCACTTTTCTAAAGAACTGCCAGCTTTGGATGAATTCGCTACGTAATTTCTATCGAAAATCGATTTCGTGCAAAGGAGACGTTTTGTTACATTTTGGCAACTTTGAGTGCAATTTGTGGATGAACCCCTACAGATATCGATATACTTTCACTTCGAGCCTAGGTGGGGTCCGACGCTCTGCCGCTATACGTGATTTCATCCAAATCGGCCCACCCATTTTTTATTTATCGCCATTTGAATGCGAATTTTGGACTATTGCCCCGTTGGAGCAATGTTAGCCGACCTATAAATTAGGCCCTAACTCCCGGAAAAAAAATTCTTTTTTAAAACCGCTTGGGGATCCTGTAGAGGATCCACTTTCCTAAAGAACTGCCAACTTTGGATAAATTCGCTAAGTATTTTCTATCGAAAATCGATTTCGTGCAAAGGAGACGTTTTGTTACATTTTGGCAACTTTGAGTGCAATTTGTGGATGAACCCCTACAGATATAGATATACTTTCACTTCGAGCCTAGGTGGGGTCCGACCCTCTGCCTCTATGCGTGATTTCATCCAAATCGGCCCAGCCGTTTTTTTTTATCGCCATTTGAATGCGAATTTTGGACTTTTGCCCCGTTGGAGCAATGTTAGCCGACCTATAAATTAGGCCATAACTCCCGGAAAAAAAATTCTATTTTAAAACCGCTTGGGGATCCTGTAGAGCATCCACTTTCCTAAAGAACTGCCAGCTTTGGATGAATTCGCTACGTAATTTCTATCGAAAATCGATTTCGTGCAAAGGAGACGTTTTGTTACATTTTGGCAACTTTGAGTGCAATTTGTGGATGAACCCCTACAGATATAGATATACTTTCACTTCGAGCCTAGGTGGGGTCCGACCCTCTGCCTCTATGCGTGATTTCATCCAAATCGGCCCAGCCGTTTTTTTTTATCGCCATTTGAATGCGAATTTTGGACTATTGCCCCGTTGGAGCAATGTTAGCCGACCTATAAATTAGGCCCTAACTCCCGGAAAAAAAATTATTTTTTAAAACCGCTTGGGGATCCTGTAGAGCATCCACTTTTCTAAAGAACTGCCAGCTTTGGATGAATTCGCTACGTAATTTCTATCGAAAATCGATTTCGTGCAAAGGAGACGTTTTGTTACATTTTGGCAACTTTGAGTGCAATTTGGATGAATTTTGGACTTTTGCCCCGTTGGAGCAATGTTAGCCGACCTATAAATTAGGCCATAACTCCCGGAAAAAAAATCATTTTTTAAAACCGCTTGGGGATCCTGTACAGTATCCACTTTCCTAAAGAAGTGCCAGCTTTGGATGAATTCGCTACGTATTTTCTGTCAAAAATCGCGAAAACATTGTAAAACGCTTTCTTTCGTGAAAAGGAGACGTTTTGTTACATTTTCGCAACTTTGGTTGCGATTTCTGGATGAACCACTATAGATATCGATATACTTTCACTTCGAGCCTAGGTGGGGTCCGACCCTCTACCTCTATGCGTGATTTCATCGAAATCGGCCCAGCCGTTTTTTTTTATCGCCATTTGAATGCGAATTTTTGACTTTTGCCCCGTTGGAGCCATGTTAGCCGACCTATAAATTAGGCCATAACTCCCGGAAAAAAAATCCTTTTTTAAAACCGCTTGGGGATCCTGTACAGTATCCACTTTCCTAAAGAAGTGCCAGCTTTGGATGAATTCGCTACGTATTTTCTGTCAAAAATCGCGAAAACATTGTAAAACGCTTTCTTTCGTGAAAAGGAGACGTTTTGTTACATTTTCGCAACTTTGGTTGCGATTTCTGGATGAACCACTATAGATATCGATATACTTTCACTTCGAGCCTAGGTGGGGTCCGACCCTCTACCTCTATGCGTGATTTCATCCAAATCGGCCCAGCCGTTTTTTTTTATCGCCATTTGAATGCGAATTTTTGACTTTTGCCCCGTTGGAGCCATGTTAGCCGACCTATAAATTAGGCCATAACTCCCGGAAAAAAAATCCTTTTTTAAAACCGCTTGGGGATCCTGTACAGTATCCACTTTCCTAAAGAACTGCCAGCTTTGGATGAATTCGCTACGTATTTTCTGTCAAAAATCGCGAAAACATTGTAAAACGCTTTCTTTCGTGAAAAGGAGACGTTTTGTTACATTTTCGCAACTTTGGTTGCGATTTCTGGATGAACCACTATAGATATCGATATACTTTCACTTCGAGCCTAGGTGGGGTCCGACCCTCTACCTCTATGCGGGATTTCATCCAAATCGGCCCAGCCGTTTTTTTTTTTATCGCCATTTGAATGCGAATTTTTGACTTTTGCCCCGTTGGAGCCATGTTAGCCGACCTATAAATTAGGCCATAACTCCCGGAAAAAAAATCCTTTTTTAAAACCGCTTGGGGATCCTGTACAGTATCCACTTTCCTAAAGAAGTGCCAGCTTTGGATGAATTCGCTACGTATTTTCTGTCAAAAATCGCGAAAACATTGTAAAACGCTTTCTTTCGTGAAAAGGAGACGTTTTGTTACATTTTCGCAACTTTGGTTGCGATTTCTGGATGAACCACTATAGATATCGATATACTTTCACTTCGAGCCTAGGTGGGGTCCGACCCTCTACCTCTATGCGTGATTTCATCCAAATCGGCCCAGCCGTTTTTTTTTATCGCCATTTGAATGCGAATTTTTGACTTTTGCCCCGTTGGAGCCATGTTAGCCGACCTATAAATTAGGCCATAACTCCCGGAAAAAAAATCCTTTTTTAAAACCGCTTGGGGATCCTGTACAGTATCCACTTTCCTAAAGAAGTGCCAGCTTTGGATGAATTCGCTACGTATTTTCTGTCAAAAATCGCGAAAACATTGTAAAACGCTTTCTTTCGTGAAAAGGAGACGTTTTGTTACATTTTCGCAACTTTGGTTGCGATTTCTGGATGAACCACTATAGATATCGATATACTTTCACTTCGAGCCTAGGTGGGGTCCGACCCTCTACCTCTATGCGTGATTTCATCCAAATCGGCCCAGCCGTTTTTTTTTATCGCCATTTGAATGCGAATTTTTGACTTTTGCCCCGTTGGAGCCATGTTAGCCGACCTATAAATTAGGCCATAACTCCCGGAAAAAAAATCCTTTTTTAAAACCGCTTGGGGATCCTGTACAGTATCCACTTTCCTAAAGAACTGCCAGCTTTGGATGAATTCGCTACGTATTTTCTGTCAAAAATCGCGAAAACATTGTAAAACGCTTTCTTTCGTGAAAAGGAGACGTTTTGTTACATTTTCGCAACTTTGGTTGCGATTTCTGGATGAACCACTATAGATATCGATATACTTTCACTTCGAGCCTAGGTGGGGTCCGACCCTCTACCTCTATGCGTGATTTCATCCAAATCGGCCCAGCCGTTTTTTTTTTATCGCCATTTGAATGCGAATTTTTGACTTTTGCCCCGTTGGAGCCATGTTAGCCGACCTATAAATTAGGCCATAACTCCCGGAAAAAAAATCCTTTTTTAAAACCGCTTGGGGATCCTGTACAGTATCCACTTTCCTAAAGAAGTGCCAGCTTTGGATGAATTCGCTACGTATTTTCTGTCAAAAATCGCGAAAACATTGTAAAACGCTTTCTTTCGTGAAAAGGAGACGTTTTGTTACATTTTCGCAACTTTGGTTGCGATTTCTGGATGAACCACTATAGATATCGATATACTTTCACTTCGAGCCTAGGTGGGGTCCGACCCTCTACCTCTATGCGTGATTTCATCCAAATCGGCCCAGCCGTTTTTTTTTTTATCGCCATTTGAATGCGAATTTTTGACTTTTGCCCCGTTGGAGCCATGTTAGCCGACCTATAAATTAGGCCATAACTCCCGGAAAAAAAATCCTTTTTTAAAACCGCTTGGGGATCCTGTACAGTATCCACTTTCCTAAAGAAGTGCCAGCTTTGGATGAATTCGCTACGTATTTTCTGTCAAAAATCGCGAAAACATTGTAAAACGCTTTCTTTCGTGAAAAGGAGACGTTTTGTTACATTTTCGCAACTTTGGTTGCGATTTCTGGATGAACCACTATAGATATCGATATACTTTCACTTCGAGCCTAGGTGGGGTCCGACCCTCTACCTCTATGCGTGATTTCATCCAAATCGGCCCAGCCGTTTTTTTTTTTATCGCCATTTGAATGCGAATTTTTGACTTTTGCCCCGTTGGAGCCATGTTAGCCGACCTATAAATTAGGCCATAACTCCCGGAAAAAAAATCCTTTTTTAAAACCGCTTGGGGATCCTGTACAGTATCCACTTTCCTAAAGAACTGCCAGCTTTGGATGAATTCGCTACGTATTTTCTGTCAAAAATCGCGAAAACATTGTAAAACGCTTTCTTTCGTGAAAAGGAGACGTTTTGTTACATTTTCGCAACTTTGGTTGCGATTTCTGGATGAACCACTATAGATATCGATATACTTTCACTTCGAGCCTAGGTGGGGTCCGACCCTCTACCTCTATGCGTGATTTCATCCAAATCGGCCCAGCCGTTTTTTTTTATCGCCATTTGAATGCGAATTTTTGACTTTTGCCCCGTTGGAGCCATGTTAGCCGACCTATAAATTAGGCCATAACTCCCGGAAAAAAAATCCTTTTTTAAAACCGCTTGGGGATCCTGTACAGTATCCACTTTCCTAAAGAAGTGCCAGCTTTGGATGAATTCGCTACGTATTTTCTGTCAAAAATCGCGAAAACATTGTAAAACGCTTTCTTTCGTGAAAAGGAGACGTTTTGTTACATTTTCGCAACTTTGGTTGCGATTTCTGGATGAACCACTATAGATATCGATATACTTTCACTTCGAGCCTAGGTGGGGTCCGACCCTCTACCTCTATGCGTGATTTCATCCAAATCGGCCCAGCCGTTTTTTTTTATCGCCATTTGAATGCGAATTTTTGACTTTTGCCCCGTTGGAGCCATGTTAGCCGACCTATAAATTAGGCCATAACTCCCGGAAAAAAAATCCTTTTTTAAAACCGCTTGGGGATCCTGTACAGTATCCACTTTCCTAAAGAAGTGCCAGCTTTGGATGAATTCGCTACGTATTTTCTGTCAAAAATCGCGAAAACATTGTAAAACGCTTTCTTTCGTGAAAAGGAGACGTTTTGTTACATTTTCGCAACTTTGGTTGCGATTTCTGGATGAACCACTATAGATATCGATATACTTTCACTTCGAGCCTAGGTGGGGTCCGACCCTCTACCTCTATGCGTGATTTCATCCAAATCGGCCCAGCCGTTTTTTTTTTATCGCCATTTGAATGCGAATTTTTGACTTTTGCCCCGTTGGAGCCATGTTAGCCGACCTATAAATTAGGCCATAACTCCCGGAAAAAAAATCCTTTTTTAAAACCGCTTGGGGATCCTGTACAGTATCCACTTTCCTAAAGAACTGCCAGCTTTGGATGAATTCGCTACGTATTTTCTGTCAAAAATCGCGAAAACATTGTAAAACGCTTTCTTTCGTGAAAAGGAGACGTTTTGTTACATTTTCGCAACTTTGGTTGCGATTTCTGGATGAACCACTATAGATATCGATATACTTTCACTTCGAGCCTAGGTGGGGTCCGACCCTCTACCTCTATGCGTGATTTCATCCAAATCGGCCCAGCCGTTTTTTTTTTATCGCCATTTGAATGCGAATTTTTGACTTTTGCCCCGTTGGAGCCATGTTAGCCGACCTATAAATTAGGCCATAACTCCCGGAAAAAAAATCCTTTTTTAAAACCGCTTGGGGATCCTGTACAGTATCCACTTTCCTAAAGAAGTGCCAGCTTTGGATGAATTCGCTACGTATTTTCTGTCAAAAATCGCGAAAACATTGTAAAACGCTTTCTTTCGTGAAAAGGAGACGTTTTGTTACATTTTCGCAACTTTGGTTGCGATTTCTGGATGAACCACTATAGATATCGATATACTTTCACTTCGAGCCTAGGTGGGGTCCGACCCTCTACCTCTATGCGTGATTTCATCCAAATCGGCCCAGCCGTTTTTTTTTTTATCGCCATTTGAATGCGAATTTTTGACTTTTGCCCCGTTGGAGCCATGTTAGCCGACCTATAAATTAGGCCATAACTCCCGGAAAAAAAATCCTTTTTTAAAACCGCTTGGGGATCCTGTACAGTATCCACTTTCCTAAAGAAGTGCCAGCTTTGGATGAATTCGCTACGTATTTTCTGTCAAAAATCGCGAAAACATTGTAAAACGCTTTCTTTCGTGAAAAGGAGACGTTTTGTTACATTTTCGCACCATATTAGCCGACCTATAAATTAGGCCATAACTCCCGGGAAAAAAATCCTTTTTTAAAACCGCTTGGCGATCCTGTACAGTATCCACTTTCCTAAAGAACTGCCAGCTTTGGATGAATTCGCTACGTATTTTCTGTCAAAAATCGCGAAAACATTGTAAAACGCTTTCTTTCGTGAAAAGGAGACGTTTTGTTACATTTTCGCAACTTTGGTTGCGATTTCTGGATGAACCACTATAGATATCGATATACTTTCACTTCGAGCCTAGGTGGGGTCCGACCCTCTACCTCTATGCGTGATTTCATCCAAATCGGCCCAGCCGTTTTTTTTTAATCGCCATTTGAATGCGAATTTTTGACTTTTGCCCCGTTGGAGCCATGTTAGCCGACCTATAAATTAGGCCATAACTCCCGGAAAAAAAATCCTTTTTTAAAACCGTTTGGGGATCCTGTACAGTATCCACTTTCCTAAAGAAGTGCCAGCTTTGGATGAATTCGCTACGTATTTTCTGTCAAAAATCGCGAAAACATTGTAAAACGCTTTCTTTCGTGAAAAGGAGACGTTTTGTTACATTTTCGCAACTTTGGTTGCGATTTCTGGATGAACCACTATAGATATCGATATACTTTCACTTCGAGCCTAGGTGGGGTCCGACCCTCTACCTCTATGCGTGATTTCATCCAAATCGGCCCAGCCGTTTTTTTTTTATCGCCATTTGAATGCGAATTTTTGACTTTTGCCCCGTTGGAGCCATGTTAGCCGACCTATAAATTAGGCCATAACTCCCGGAAAAAAAATCCTTTTTTAAAACCGCTTGGGGATCCTGTACAGTATCCACTTTCCTAAAGAACTGCCAGCTTTGGATGAATTCGCTACGTATTTTCTGTCAAAAATCGCGAAAACATTGTAAAACGCTTTCTTTCGTGAAAAGGAGACGTTTTGTTACATTTTCGCAACTTTGGTTGCGATTTCTGGATGAACCACTATAGATATCGATATACTTTCACTTCGAGCCTAGGTGGGGTCCGACCCTCTACCTCTATGCGTGATTTCATCCAAATCGGCCCAGCCGTTTTTTTTTATCGCCATTTGAATGCGAATTTTTGACTTTTGCCCCGTTGGAGCCATGTTAGCCGACCTATAAATTAGGCCATAACTCCCGGAAAAAAAATCCTTTTTTAAAACCGCTTGGGGATCCTGTACAGTATCCACTTTCCTAAAGAACTGCCAGCTTTGGATGAATTCGCTACGTATTTTCTGTCAAAAATCGCGAAAACATTGTAAAACGCTTTCTTTCGTGAAAAGGAGACGTTTTGTTACATTTTCGCAACTTTGGTTGCGATTTCTGGATGAACCACTATAGATATCGATATACTTTCACTTCGAGCCTAGGTGGGGTCCGACCCTCTACCTCTATGCGTGATTTCATCCAAATCGGCCCAGCCGTTTTTTTTTTATCGCCATTTGAATGCGAATTTTTGACTTTTGCCCCGTTGGAGCCATGTTAGCCGACCTATAAATTAGGCCATAACTCCCGGAAAAAAAATCCTTTTTTAAAACCGCTTGGGGATCCTGTACAGTATCCACTTTCCTAAAGAAGTGCCAGCTTTGGATGAATTCGCTACGTATTTTCTGTCAAAAATCGCGAAAACATTGTAAAACGCTTTCTTTCGTGAAAAGGAGACGTTTTGTTACATTTTCGCAACTTTGGTTGCGATTTCTGGATGAACCACTATAGATATCGATATACTTTCACTTCGAGCCTAGGTGGGGTCCGACCCTCTACCTCTATGCGTGATTTCATCCAAATCGGCCCAGCCGTTTTTTTTTTTATCGCCATTTGAATGCGAATTTTTGACTTTTGCCCCGTTGGAGCCATGTTAGCCGACCTATAAATTAGGCCATAACTCCCGGAAAAAAAATCATTTTTTAAAACCGCTTGGGGATCCTGTACAGTATCCACTTTCCTAAAGAAGTGCCAGCTTTGGATGAATTCGCTACGTATTTTCTGTCAAAAATCGCGAAAACATTGTAAAACGCTTTCTTTCGTGAAAAGGAGACGTTTTGTTACATTTTCGCAACTTTGGTTGCGATTTCTGGATGAACCACTATAGATATCGATATACTTTCACTTCGAGCCTAGGTGGGGTCCGACCCTCTACCTCTATGCGTGATTTCATCCAAATCGGCCCAGCCGTTTTTTTTTTATCGCCATTTGAATGCGAATTTTTGACTTTTGCCCCGTTGGAGCCATGTTAGCCGACCTATAAATTAGGCCATAACTCCCGGAAAAAAAATCCTTTTTTAAAACCGCTTGGGGATCCTGTACAGTATCCACTTTCCTAAAGAAGTGCCAGCTTTGGATGAATTCGCTACGTATTTTCTGTCAAAAATCGCGAAAACATTGTAAAACGCTTTCTTTCGTGAAAAGGAGACGTTTTGTTACATTTTCGCAACTTTGGTTGCGATTTCTGGATGAACCACTATAGATATCGATATACTTTCACTTCGAGCCTAGGTGGGGTCCGACCCTCTACCTCTATGCGTGATTTCATCCAAATCGGCCCAGCCGTTTTTTTTTATCGCCATTTGAATGCGAATTTTTGACTTTTGCCCCGTTGGAGCCATATTAGCCGACCTATAAATTAGGCCATAACTCCCGGGAAAAAAATCCTTTTTTAAAACCGCTTGGCGATCCTTATAAATTAGGCCATAACTCCCGGAAAAAAAATTCTTTTTTAAAACCGCTTGGGGATCCTGAAGAGCATCCACTTTCCTAAAGAACTGCCAGCTTTGGATGAATTCGCTACGTAATTTCTATCGAAAATC
The DNA here is from genome assembly GCA_947359465.1 of Metellina segmentata. Lineage (NCBI taxonomy): Eukaryota > Metazoa > Arthropoda > Arachnida > Araneae > Tetragnathidae > Metellina > Metellina segmentata. The sequence continues at coordinate 72,665,252 of OX375884.1, forward strand.
GATTTCGTGCAAAGGAGACGTTTTGTTACATTTTGGCAACTTTGAGTGCAATTTGTGGATGAACCCCTACAGATATCGATATACTTTCACTTCGAGCCTAGGTGGGGTGCGACGCTCTGCCGCTATACGTGATTTCATCCAAATCGGCCCACCCATTTTTTATTTATCGCCATTTGAATGCGAATTTTGGACTATTGCCCCGTTGGAGCAATGTTAGCCGACCTATAAATTAGGCCCTAACTCCCGGAAAAAAAATTCTTTTTTAAAACCGCTTGGGGATCCTGTAGAGGATCCACTTTCCTAAAGAACTGCCAACTTTGGATAAATTCGCTAAGTATTTTCTATCGAAAATCGATTTCGTGCAAAGGAGACGTTTTGTTACATTTTGGCAACTTTGAGTGCAATTTGTGGATGAACCCCTACAGATATAGATATACTTTCACTTCGAGCCTAGGTGGGGTCCGACCCTCTGCCTCTATGCGTGATTTCATCCAAATCGGCACAGCCGTTTTTTTTTTATCGCCATTTGAATGCGAATTTTGGACTTTTGCCCCGTTGGAGCAATGTTAGCCGACCTATAAATTAGGCCATAACTCCCGGAAAAAAAATTCTTTTTTAAAACCGCTTGGGGATCCTGTAGAGTATCCACTTTTCTAAAGAACTGCCAGCTTTGGATGAATTCGCTACGTAATTTCTATCGAAAATCGATTTCGTGCAAAGGAGACGTTTTGTTACATTTTGGCAACTTTGAGTGCAATTTGTGGATGAACCCCTACAGATATCGATATACTTTCACTTCGAGCCTAGGTGGGGTCCGACGCTCTGCCGCTATACGTGATTTCATCCAAATCGGCACAGCCGTTTTTTTTTTATCGCCATTTGAATGCGAATTTTGGACTTTTGCCCCGTTGGAGCAATGTTAGCCGACCTATAAATTAGGCCATAACTCCCGGAAAAAAAATTCTTTTTTAAAACCGCTTGGGGATCCTGTAGAGGATCCACTTTCCTAAAGAACTGCCAACTTTGGATGAATTCGCTACGTAATTTCTATCGAAAATCGATTTCGTGCAAAGGAGACGTTTTGTTACATTTTGGCAACTTTGAGTGCAATTTGTGGATGAACCCCTACAGATATCGATATACTTTCACTTCGAGCCTAGGTGGGGTCCGACGCTCTGCCGCTATACGTGATTTCATCCAAATCGGCCCACCCATTTTTTATTTATCGCCATTTGAATGCGAATTTTGGACTATTGCCCCGTTGGAGCAATGTTAGCCGACCTATAAATTAGGCCCTAGCTCCCGGAAAAAAATTCTTTTTTAAAACCGCTTGGGGATCCTGTAGAGGATCCACTTTCCTAAAGAACTGCCAACTTTGGATAAATTCGCTAAGTATTTTCTATCGAAAATCGATTTCGTGCAAAGGAGACGTTTTGTTACATTTTGGCAACTTTGAGTGCAATTTGTGGATGAACCCCTACAGATATAGATATACTTTCACTTCGAGCCTAGGTGGGGTCCGACCCTCTGCCTCTATGCGTGATTTCATCCAAATCGGCCCAGCCGTTTTTTTTTATCGCCATTTGAATGCGAATTTTGGACTTTTGCCCCGTTGGAGCAATGTTAGCCGACCTATAAATTAGGCCCTAACTCACGGAAAAAAAATTCTTTTTTAAAACCGCTTGGGGATCCTGTAGAGGATCAACTTTCCTAAAGAACTGCCAACTTTGGATGAATTCGCTACGTAATTTCTATCGAAAATCGATTTCGTGCAAAGGAGACGTTTTGTTACATTTTGGCAACTTTGAGTGCAATTTGTGGATGAACCCCTACAGATATCGATATACTTTCACTTCGAGCTTAGGTGGGGTCCGACGCTCTGCCGCTATACGTGATTTCATCCAAATCGGCCCACCCATTTTTTATTTATCGCCATTTGAATGCGAATTTTGGACTATTGCCCCGTTGGAGCAATGTTAGCCGACCTATAAATTAGGCCCTAACTCCCGGAAAAAAAATTCTTTTTTAAAACCGCTTGGGGATCCTGTAGAGGATCCACTTTCCTAAAGAACTGCCAACTTTGGATGAATTCGCTACGTAATTTCTATCGAAAATCGATTTCGTGCAAAGGAGACGTTTTGTTACATTTTGGCAACTTTGAGTGCAATTTGTGGATGAACCCCTACAGATATCGATATACTTTCACTTCGAGCCTAGGTGGGGTCCGACGCTCTGCCGCTATACGTGATTTCATCCAAATCGGCCCACCCATTTTTTATTTATCGCCATTTGAATGCGAATTTTGGACTATTGCCCCGTTGGAGCAATGTTAGCCGACCTATAAATTAGGCCCTAACTCCCGGAAAAAAAATTCTTTTTTAAAACCGCTTGGGGATCCTGTAGAGGATCCACTTTCCTAAAGAACTGCCAACTTTGGATAAATTCGCTAAGTATTTTCTATCGAAAATCGATTTCGTGCAAAGGAGACGTTTTGTTACATTTTGGCAACTTTGAGTGCAATTTGTGGATGAACCCCTACAGATATCGATATACTTTCACTTCGAGCCTAGGTGGGGTCCGACGCTCTGCCGCTATACGTGATTTCATCCAAATCGGCCCACCCATTTTTTATTTATCGCCATTTGAATGCGAATTTTGGACTATTGCCCCGTTGGAGCAATGTTAGCCGACCTATAAATTAGGCCCTAACTCCCGGAAAAAAAATTCTTTTTTAAAACCGCTTGGGGATCCTGTAGAGGATCCACTTTCCTAAAGAACTGCCAACTTTGGATAAATTCGCTAAGTATTTTCTATCGAAAATCGATTTCGTGCAAAGGAGACGTTTTGTTACATTTTGGCAACTTTGAGTGCAATTTGTGGATGAACCCCTACAGAATTCGATATACTTTCACTTCGAGCCTACGTGGGGTCCGACCCTCTGCCTCTATGCGTGATTTCATCCAAATCGGCCCAGCCGTTTTTTTTTTATCGCCATTTGAATGCGAATTTTGGACTTTTGCCCCGTTGGAGCAATGTTAGCCGACCTATAAATTAGGCCCTAACTCCCGGAAAAAAAATTCTTTTTTAAAACCGCTTGGGGATCCTGTAGAGGATCCACTTTCCTAAAGAACTGCCAACTTTGGATAAATTCGCTAAGTATTTTCTATCGAAAATTGATTTCGTGCAAAGGAGACGTTTTGTTACATTTTGGCAACTTTGAGTGCAATTTGTGGATGAACCCCTACAGATATAGATATACTTTCACTTCGAGCCTAGGTGGGGTCCGACCCTCTGCCTCTATGCGTGATTTCATCCAAATCGGCCCAGCCGTTTTTTTTTATCGCCATTTGAATGCGAATTTTGGACTTTTGCCCCGTTGGAGCAATGTTAGCCGACCTATAAATTAGGCCATAACTCCCGGAAAAAAAATTCTTTTTTAAAACCGCTTGGGGATCCTGTAGAGGATCAACTTTCCTAAAGAACTGCCAACTTTGGATGAATTCGCTACGTAATTTCTATCGAAAATCGATTTCGTGCAAAGGAGACGTTTTGTTACATTTTGGCAACTTTGAGTGCAATTTGTGGATGAACCCCTACAGATATCGATATACTTTCACTTCGAGCTTAGGTGGGGTCCGACGCTCTGCCGCTATACGTGATTTCATCCAAATCGGCCCACCCATTTTTTATTTATCGCCATTTGAATGCGAATTTTGGACTATTGCCCCGTTGGAGCAATGTTAGCCGACCTATAAATTAGGCCCTAACTCCCGGAAAAAAAATTCTTTTTTAAAACCGCTTGGGGATCCTGTAGAGGATCCACTTTCCTAAAGAACTGCCAACTTTGGATGAATTCGCTACGTAATTTCTATCGAAAATCGATTTCGTGCAAAGGAGACGTTTTGTTACATTTTGGCAACTTTGAGTGCAATTTGTGGATGAACCCCTACAGATATCGATATACTTTCACTTCGAGCCTAGGTGGGGTCCGACGCTCTGCCGCTATACGTGATTTCATCCAAATCGGCCCACCCATTTTTTATTTATCGCCATTTGAATGCGAATTTTGGACTATTGCCCCGTTGGAGCAATGTTAGCCGACCTATAAATTAGGCCCTAACTCCCGGAAAAAAAATTCTTTTTTAAAACCGCTTGGGGATCCTGTAGAGGATCCACTTTCCTAAAGAACTGCCAACTTTGGATAAATTCGCTAAGTATTTTCTATCGAAAATCGATTTCGTGCAAAGGAGACGTTTTGTTACATTTTGGCAACTTTGAGTGCAATTTGTGGATGAACCCCTACAGATATAGATATACTTTCACTTCGAGCCTAGGTGGGGTCCGACCCTCTGCCTCTATGCGTGATTTCATCCAAATCGGCCCAGCCGTGTTTTTTTTATCGCCATTTGAATGCGAATTTTGGACTTTTGCCCCGTTGGAGCAATGTTAGCCGACCTATAAATTAGGCCATAACTCCCGGAAAAAAAATTCTTTTTTAAAACCGCTTGGGGATCCTGTAGAGGATCAACTTTCCTAAAGAACTGCCAACTTTGGATGAATTCGCTACGTAATTTCTATCGAAAATCGATTTCGTGCAAAGGAGACGTTTTGTTACATTTTGGCAACTTTGAGTGCAATTTGTGGATGAACCCCTACAGATATCGATATACTTTCACTTCGAGCTTAGGTGGGGTCCGACGCTCTGCCGCTATACGTGATTTCATCCAAATCGGCCCACCCATTTTTTATTTATCGCCATTTGAATGCGAATTTTGGACTATTGCCCCGTTGGAGCAATGTTAGCCGACCTATAAATTAGGCCCTAACTCCCGGAAAAAAAATTCTTTTTTAAAACCGCTTGGGGATCCTGTAGAGGATCCACTTTCCTAAAGAACTGCCAACTTTGGATGAATTCGCTACGTAATTTCTATCGAAAATCGATTTCGTGCAAAGGAGACGTTTTGTTACATTTTGGCAACTTTGAGTGCAATTTGTGGATGAACCCCTACAGATATCGATATACTTTCACTTCGAGCCTAGGTGGGGTCCGACGCTCTGCCGCTATACGTGATTTCATCCAAATCGGCCCACCCATTTTTTATTTATCGCCATTTGAATGCGAATTTTGGACTATTGCCCCGTTGGAGCAATGTTAGCCGACCTATAAATTAGGCCCTAACTCCCGGAAAAAAAATTCTTTTTTAAAACCGCTTGGGGATCCTGTAGAGGATCCACTTTCCTAAAGAACTGCCAACTTTGGATAAATTCGCTAAGTATTTTCTATCGAAAATCGATTTCGTGCAAAGGAGACGTTTTGTTACATTTTGGCAACTTTGAGTGCAATTTGTGGATGAACCCCTACAGATATCGATATACTTTCACTTCGAGCCTAGGTGGGGTCCGACGCTCTGCCGCTATACGTGATTTCATCCAAATCGGCCCACCCATTTTTTATTTATCGCCATTTGAATGCGAATTTTGGACTATTGCCCCGTTGGAGCAATGTTAGCCGACCTATAAATTAGGCCCTAACTCCCGGAAAAAAAATTCTTTTTTAAAACCGCTTGGGGATCCTGTAGAGGATCCACTTTCCTAAAGAACTGCCAACTTTGGATAAATTCGCTAAGTATTTTCTATCGAAAATCGATTTCGTGCAAAGGAGACGTTTTGTTACATTTTGGCAACTTTGAGTGCAATTTGTGGATGAACCCCTACAGAATTCGATATACTTTCACTTCGAGCCTACGTGGGGTCCGACCCTCTGCCTCTATGCGTGATTTCATCCAAATCGGCCCAGCCGTTTTTTTTTTATCGCCATTTGAATGCGAATTTTGGACTTTTGCCCCGTTGGAGCAATGTTAGCCGACCTATAAATTAGGCCCTAACTCCCGGAAAAAAAATTCTTTTTTAAAACCGCTTGGGGATCCTGTAGAGGATCCACTTTCCTAAAGAACTGCCAACTTTGGATAAATTCGCTAAGTATTTTCTATCGAAAATTGATTTCGTGCAAAGGAGACGTTTTGTTACATTTTGGCAACTTTGAGTGCAATTTGTGGATGAACCCCTACAGATATAGATATACTTTCACTTCGAGCCTAGGTGGGGTCCGACCCTCTGCCTCTATGCGTGATTTCATCCAAATCGGCCCAGCCGTTTTTTTTTATCGCCATTTGAATGCGAATTTTGGACTTTTGCCCCGTTGGAGCAATGTTAGCCGACCTATAAATTAGGCCATAACTCCCGGAAAAAAAATTCTTTTTTAAAACCGCTTGGGGATCCTGTAGAGCATCCACTTTCCTAAAGAACTGCAAGCTTTGGATGAATTCGCTACGTAATTTCTATCGAAAATCGATTTCGTGCAAAGGAGACGTTTTGTTACATTTTGGCAACTTTGAGTGCAATTTGTGGATGAACCCCTACAGATATCGATATACTTTCACTTCGAGCCTAGGTGGGGTCCGACGCTCTGCCGCTATACGTGATTTCATCCAAATCGGCCCACCCATTTTTTATTTATCGCCATTTGAATGCGAATTTTGGACTATTGCCCCGTTGGAGCAATGTTAGCCGACCTATAAATTAGGCCCTAACTCCCGGAAAAAAAATTCTTTTTTAAAACCGCTTGGGGATCCTGTAGAGGATCCACTTTCCTAAAGAACTGCCAACTTTGGATAAATTCGCTAAGTATTTTCTATCGAAAATCGATTTCGTGCAAAGGAGACGTTTTGTTACATTTTGGCAACTTTGAGTGCAATTTGTGGATGAACCCCTACAGAATTCGATATACTTTCACTTCGAGCCTACGTGGGGTCCGACCCTCTGCCTCTATGCGTGATTTCATCCAAATCGGCCCAGCCGTTTTTTTTTTATCGCCATTTGAATGCGAATTTTGGACTTTTGCCCCGTTGGAGCAATGTTAGCCGACCTATAAATTAGGCCCTAACTCCCGGAAAAAAAATTCTTTTTTAAAACCGCTTGGGGATCCTGTAGAGGATCCACTTTCCTAAAGAACTGCCAACTTTGGATCAATTCGCTAAGTATTTTCTATCGAAAATTGATTTCGTGCAAAGGAGACGTTTTGTTACATTTTGGCAACTTTGAGTGCAATTTGTGGATGAACCCCTACAGATATAGATATACTTTCACTTCGAGCCTAGGTGGGGTCCGACCCTCTGCCTCTATGCGTGATTTCATCCAAATCGGCCCAGCCGTTTTTTTTATCGCCATTTGAATGCGAATTTTGGACTTTTGCCCCGTTGGAGCAATGTTAGCCGACCTATAAATTAGGCCATAACTCCCGGAAAAAAATTCTTTTTTAAAACCGCTTGGGGATCCTGTAGAGGATCAACTTTCCTAAAGAACTGCCAACTTTGGATGAATTCGCTACGTAATTTCTATCGAAAATCGATTTCGTGCAAAGGAGACGTTTTGTTACATTTTGGCAACTTTGAGTGCAATTTGTGGATGAACCCCTACAGATATCGATATACTTTCACTTCGAGCTTAGGTGGGGTCCGACGCTCTGCCGCTATACGTGATTTCATCCAAATCGGCCCACCCATTTTTTATTTATCGCCATTTGAATGCGAATTTTGGACTATTGCCCCGTTGGAGCAATGTTAGCCGACCTATAAATTAGGCCCTAACTCCCGGAAAAAAAATTCTTTTTTAAAACCGCTTGGGGATCCTGTAGAGGATCCACTTTCCTAAAGAACTGCCAACTTTGGATGAATTCGCTACGTAATTTCTATCGAAAATCGATTTCGTGCAAAGGAGACGTTTTGTTACATTTTGGCAACTTTGAGTGCAATTTGTGGATGAACCCCTACAGATATCGATATACTTTCACTTCGAGCCTAGGTGGGGTCCGACGCTCTGCCGCTATACGTGATTTCATCCAAATCGGCCCACCCATTTTTTATTTATCGCCATTTGAATGCGAATTTTGGACTATTGCCCCGTTGGAGCAATGTTAGCCGACCTATAAATTAGGCCCTAACTCCCGGAAAAAAAATTCTTTTTTAAAACCGCTTGGGGATCCTGTAGAGGATCCACTTTCCTAAAGAACTGCCAACTTTGGATAAATTCGCTAAGTATTTTCTATCGAAAATCGATTTCGTGCAAAGGAGACGTTTTGTTACATTTTGGCAACTTTGAGTGCAATTTGTGGATGAACCCCTACAGATATCGATATACTTTCACTTCGAGCCTAGGTGGGGTCCGACGCTCTGCCGCTATACGTGATTTCATCCAAATCGGCCCACCCATTTTTTATTTATCGCCATTTGAATGCGAATTTTGGACTATTGCCCCGTTGGAGCAATGTTAGCCGACCTATAAATTAGGCCCTAACTCCCGGAAAAAAAATTCTTTTTTAAAACCGCTTGGGGATCCTGTAGAGGATCCACTTTCCTAAAGAACTGCCAACTTTGGATAAATTCGCTAAGTATTTTCTATCGAAAATCGATTTCGTGCAAAGGAGACGTTTTGTTACATTTTGGCAACTTTGAGTGCAATTTGTGGATGAACCCCTACAGAATTCGATATACTTTCACTTCGAGCCTACGTGGGGTCCGACCCTCTGCCTCTATGCGTGATTTCATCCAAATCGGCCCAGCCGTTTTTTTTTTATCGCCATTTGAATGCGAATTTTGGACTTTTGCCCCGTTGGAGCAATGTTAGCCGACCTATAAATTAGGCCCTAACTCCCGGAAAAAAAATTCTTTTTTAAAACCGCTTGGGGATCCTGTAGAGGATCCACTTTCCTAAAGAACTGCCAACTTTGGATAAATTCGCTAAGTATTTTCTATCGAAAATTGATTTCGTGCAAAGGAGACGTTTTGTTACATTTTGGCAACTTTGAGTGCAATTTGTGGATGAACCCCTACAGATATAGATATACTTTCACTTCGAGCCTAGGTGGGGTCCGACCCTCTGCCTCTATGCGTGATTTCATCCAAATCGGCCCAGCCGTTTTTTTTTATCGCCATTTGAATGCGAATTTTGGACTTTTGCCCCGTTGGAGCAATGTTAGCCGACCTATAAATTAGGCCATAACTCCCGGAAAAAAAATTCTTTTTTAAAACCGCTTGGGGATCCTGTAGAGCATCCACTTTCCTAAAGAACTGCAAGCTTTGGATGAATTCGCTACGTAATTTCTATCGAAAATCGATTTCGTGCAAAGGAGACGTTTTGTTACATTTTGGCAACTTTGAGTGCAATTTGTGGATGAACCCCTACAGATATCGATATACTTTCACTTCGAGCCTAGGTGGGGTCCGACGCTCTGCCGCTATACGTGATTTCATCCAAATCGGCCCACCCATTTTTTATTTATCGCCATTTGAATGCGAATTTTGGACTATTGCCCCGTTGGAGCAATGTTAGCCGACCTATAAATTAGGCCCTAACTCCCGGAAAAAAAATTCTTTTTTAAAACCGCTTGGGGATCCTGTAGAGGATCCACTTTCCTAAAGAACTGCCAACTTTGGATAAATTCGCTAAGTATTTTCTATCGAAAATCGATTTCGTGCAAAGGAGACGTTTTGTTACATTTTGGCAACTTTGAGTGCAATTTGTGGATGAACCCCTACAGATATAGATATACTTTCACTTCGAGCCTAGGTGGGGTCCGACCCTCTGCCTCTATGCGTGATTTCATCCAAATCGGCCCAGCCGTTTTTTTTTATCGCCATTTGAATGCGAATTTTGGACTTTTGCCCCGTTGGAGCAATGTTAGCCGACCTATAAATTAGGCCATAACTCCCGGAAAAAAAATTCTTTTTTAAAACCGCTTGGGGATCCTGAAGAGCATCCACTTTCCTAAAGAACTGCCAGCTTTGGATGAATTCGCTACGTAATTTCTATCGAAAATCGATTTCGTGCAAAGGAGACGTTTTGTTACATTTTGGCAACTTTGAGTGCAATTTGTGGATGAACCCCTACAGATATCGATATACTTTCACTTCGAGCCTAGGTGGGGTCCGACGCTCTGCCGCTATACGTGATTTCATCCAAATCGGCCCACCCATTTTTTATTTATCGCCATTTGAATGCGAATTTTGGACTATTGCCCCGTTGGAGCAATGTTAGCCGACCTATAAATTAGGCCCTAACTCCCGGAAAAAAAATTCTTTTTTAAAACCGCTTGGGGATCCTGTAGAGGATCCACTTTACTAAAGAACTGCCAACTTTGGATAAATTCGCTAAGTATTTTCTATCGAAAATCGATTTCGTGCAAAGGAGACGTTTTGTTACATTTTGGCAACTTTGAGTGCAATTTGTGGATGAACCCCTACAGATATAGATATACTTTCACTTCGAGCCTAGGTGGGGTCCGACCCTCTGCCTCTATGCGTGATTTCATCCAAATCGGCCCAGCCGTTTTTTTTTTATCGCCATTTGAATGCGAATTTTGGACTTTTGCCCCGTTGGAGCAATGTTAGCCGACCTATAAATTAGGCCATAACTCCCGGAAAAAAAATTCTTTTTTAAAACCGCTTGGGGATCCTGAAGAGCATCCACTTTCCTAAAGAACTGCCAGCTTTGGATGAATTCGCTACGTAATTTCTATCGAAAATCGATTTCGTGCAAAGGAGACGTTTTGTTACATTTTGGCAACTTTGAGTGCAATTTGTGGATGAACCCCTACAGATATCGATATACTTTCACTTCGAGCCTAGGTGGGGTCCGACGCTCTGCCGCTATACGTGATTTCATCCAAATCGGCCCACCCATTTTTTATTTATCGCCATTTTTATGCGAATTTTGGACTATTGCCCCGTTGGAGCAATGTTAGCCGACCTATAAATTAGGCCCTAACTCCCGGAAAAAAATTCTTTTTTAAAACCGCTTGGGGATCCTGTAGAGGATCCACTTTCCTAAAGAACTGCCAACTTTGGATAAATTCGCTAAGTATTTTCTATCGAAAATCGATTTCGTGCAAAGGAGACGTTTTGTTACATTTTGGCAACTTTGAGTGCAATTTGTGGATGAACCCCTACAGATATAGATATACTTTCACTTCGAGCCTAGGTGGGGTCCGACCCTCTGCCTCTATGCGTGATTTCATCCAAATCGGCCCAGCCGTTTTTTTTTTATCGCCATTTGAATGCGAATTTTGGACTTTTGCCCCGTTGGAGCAATGTTAGCCGACCTATAAATTAGGCCATAACTCCCGGAAAAAAAATTCTTTTTTAAAACCGCTTGGGGATCCTGTAGAGCATCCACTTTCCTAAAGAACTGCCAGCTTTGGATGAATTCGCTACGTAATTTCTATCGAAAATCGATTTCGTGCAAAGGAGACGTTTTGTTACATTTTGGCAACTTTGAGTGCAATTTGTGGATGAACCCCTACAGATATCGATATACTTTCACTTCGAGCCTAGGTGGGGTCCGACGCTCTGCCGCTATGCGTGATTTGATCCAAATCGACCCAGCCGTTTTTTTTTATCGCCATTTGAATGCGAATTTTGGACTTTTGCCCCGTTGGAGCAATGTTAGCCGACCTATAAATTAGGCCATAACTCCCGGAAAAAAAATTCTTTTTTAAAACCGCTTGGGGATCCTGAAGAGCATCCACTTTCCTAAAGAACTGCCAGCTTTGGATGAATTCGCTACGTAATTTCTATCGAAAATCGATTTCGTGCAAAGGAGACGTTTTGTTACATTTTGGCAACTTTGAGTGCAATTTGTGGATGAACCCCTACAGATATAGATATACTTTCACTTCGAGCCTAGGTGGGGTCCGACCCTCTGCCTCTATGCGTGATTTCATCCAAATCGGCCCAGCCGTTTTTTTTTATCGCCATTTGAATGCGAATTTTGGACTTTTGCCCCGTTGGAGCAATGTTAGCCGACCTATAAATTAGGCCATAACTCCCGGAAAAAAAATTCTTTTTTAAAACCGCTTGGGGATCCTGTAGAGCATCCACTTTCCTAAAGAACTGCCAGCTTTGGATGAATTCGCTACGTAATTTCTATCGAAAATCGATTTCGTGCAAAGGAGACGTTTTGTTACATTTTGGCAACTTTGAGTGCAATTTGTGGATGAACCCCTACAGATATCGATATACTTTCACTTCGAGCCTAGGTGGGGTCCGACGCTCTGCCGCTATACGTGATTTCATCCAAATCGGCCCACCCATTTTTTATTTATCGCCATTTGAATGCGAATTTTGGACTATTGCCCCGTTGGAGCAATGTTAGCCGACCTATAAATTAGGCCCTAACTCCCGGAAAAAAAATTCTTTTTTAAAACCGCTTGGGGATCCTGCAGAGGATCCACTTTCCTAAAGAACTGCCAACTTTGGATAAATTCGCTAAGTATTTTCTATCGAAAATCGATTTCGTGCAAAGGAGACGTTTTGTTACATTTTGGCAACTTTAAGTGCAATTTGTGGATGAACCCCTACAGATATAGATATACTTTCACTTCGAGCCTAGGTGGGGTCCGACCCTCTGCCTCTATGCGTGATTTCATCCAAATCGGCCCAGCCGTTTTTTTTTATCGCCATTTGAATGCGAATTTTGGACTTTTGCCCCGTTGGAGCAATGTTAGCCGACCTATAAATTAGGCCATAACTCCCGGAAAAAAAATTCTTTTTTAAAACCGCTTGGGGATCCTGTAGAGCATCCACTTTCCTAAAGAACTGCCAGCTTTGGATGAATTCGCTACGTAATTTCTATCGAAAATCGATTTCGTGCAAAGGAGACGTTTTGTTACATTTTGGCAACTTTGAGTGCAATTTGTGGATGAACCCCTACAGATATCGATATACTTTCACTTCGAGCCTAGGTGGGGTCCGACGCTCTGCCGCTATACGTGATTTCATCCAAATCGGCCCACCCATTTTTTATTTATCGCCATTTGAATGCGAATTTTGGACTATTGCCCCGTTGGAGCAATGTTTGCCGACCTATAAATTAGGCCCTAACTCCCGGAAAAAAAATTCTTTTTTAAAACCGCTTGGGGATCCTGTAGAGGATCCACTTTCCTAAAGAACTGCCAACTTTGGATAAATTCGCTAAGTATTTTCTATCGAAAATCGATTTCGTGCAAAGGAGACGTTTTGTTACATTTTGGCAACTTTGAGTGCAATTTGTGGATGAACCCCTACAGATATCGATATACTTTCACTTCGAGCCTAGGTGGGGTCCGACGCTCTGCCGCTATACGTGATTTCATCCAAATCGGCCTACCCATTTTTTATTTATCGCCATTTGAATGCGAATTTTGGACTTTTGCCCCGTTGGAGCAATGTTAGCCGACCTATAAATTACGCCATAACTCCCGGAAAAAAATTCTTTTTTAAAACCGCTTGGGGATCCTGTAGAGCATCCACTTTCCTAAAGTACTGCCAGCTTTGGATGAATTCGCTACGTAATTTCTATCGAAAATCGATTTCGCGAAACCATTGTAAAACGCTTTCTTTCGTGGAAAGGAGACGTTTTTTACATTTTCGCAACTTTGAGTGCAATTTGTGGATGAACCACTATAGATATCGATATACTTTCACTTTGAGCCTAGGTGGGGTCCGACCATCTGGAATGCGGAAAGCGATATTTAGGCAGAGTCCAAAAATCGATAATCTGGCAAAGTCCGAAAATCTTTTGATATTTCGGTAGAGTCCGTGTTCGGAACTATGGCAAAAGATATAATTTTTGATATGTTCGGATTTTTCCAAATTTCGAAAATTTCGGCAGAGTCCAGACATCGAATTTTTCGGATCGGCCAAAAAAGGCTTTCGGAGCGGGGGATTCATGCAAGTGCGGATATACTGACACGAGAAAGTTCCTTGATTTTGAAAAAATTTGCCCCTCGGGACTTAGAAAAAATCATGGTATTGGAATTTTTTCAAATCATATTACACACCGAGGCACATTTGCACCCCCGCTCAAGTAACGGCAGGGACCTCCACGTGGTGCGGTCTGGTAATTGACTGATTAACGTCAGTCAAGCTAACTCCTGTTCGTTTACGAATGGCTCCTTTAGGTGACTTTGTGGTTTAAATCGGTATACTTGAGGGTAGAAGGAATGCTTGCCAAGCCGTCCTGACCTAAGATAACTGAAACTCACAGACGAACTGAGAACTTGTTCGAAGAAGGGAAGAATGTCTTTCGTGGAAAGGATACGTTTTTTACATTTTCGCAACTTTGAGTGCAATTTGTGGATGAACCACTATAGATATCGATATACTTTCACTTCGAGCCTAGGTGGGGTCCGACCCTCTGCCTCTATGCGTGATTTCATCCAAATCGGCCCAGCCGTTTTTTTTTATCGCCATTTGAATGCGAATTTTGGACTTTTGCCCCGTTGGAGCAATGTTAGCCGACCTATAAATTAGGCCATAACTCCCGGAAAAAAAATTCTTTTTTTAAACCGCTTGGGGATCCTGTAGAGCATCCACTTTCCTAAAGAACTGCCAGCTTTGGATGAATTCGCTACGTAATTTCTATCGAAAATCGATTTCGTGCAAAGGAGACGTTTTGTTACATTTTGGCAACTTTGAGTGCAATTTGTGGATGAACCCCTACAGATATCGATATACTTTCACTTCGAGCCTAGGTGGGGTCCGACGTTCTGCCGCTATACGTGATTTCATCCAAATCGGCCCACCCATTTTTTATTTATCGCCATTTGAATGCGAATTTTGGACTATTGCCCCGTTGGAGCAATGTTAGCCGACCTATAAATTAGGCCCTAACTCCCGGAAAAAAAATTCTTTTTTAAAACCGTTTGGGGATCCTGTAGAGGATCCACTTTCCTAAAGAACTGCCAACTTTGGATAAATTCGCTAAGTATTTTCTATCGAAAATCGATTTCGTGCAAAGGAGACGTTTTGTTACATTTTGGCAACTTTGAGTGCAATTTGTGGATGAACCCCTACAGATATAGATATACTTTCACTTCGAGCCTAGGTGGGGTCCGACCCTCTGCCTCTATGCGTGATTTCATCCAAATCGGCCCAGCCGTTTTTTTTTATCGCCATTTGAATGCGAATTTTGGACTTTTGCCCCGTTGGAGCAATGTTAGCCGACCTATAAATTAGGCCATAACTCCCGGAAAAAAAATTCTTTTTTAAAACCGCTTGGGGATCCTGTAGAGCATCCACTTTCCTAAAGAACTGCCAGCTTTGGATGAATTCGCTACGTAATTTCTATCGAAAATCGATTTCGTGCAAAGGAGACGTTTTGTTACATTTTGGCAACTTTGAGTGCAATTTGTGGATGAACCCCTACAGATATCGATATACTTTCACTTCGAGCCTAGGTGGGGTCCGACGCTCTGCCGCTATACGTGATTTCATCCAAATCGGCCCACCCATTTTTTATTTATCGCCATTTGAATGCGAATTTTGGACTATTGCCCCGTTGGAGCAATGTTAGCCGACCTATAAATTAGGCCCTAACTCCCGGAAAAAAAATTCTTTTTTAAAACCGCTTGGGGATCCTGTAGAGGATCCACTTTCCTAAAGAACTGCCAACTTTGGATAAATTCGCTAAGTATTTTCTATCGAAAATCGATTTCGTGCAAAGGAGACGTTTTGTTACATTTTGGCAACTTTGAGTGCAATTTGTGGATGAACCCCTACAGATATCGATATACTTTCACTTCGAGCCTAGGTGGGGTCCGACGCTCTGCCGCTATGCGTGATTTCATCCAAATCGACCCAGCCGTTTTTTTTTATCGCCATTTGAATGCGAATTTTGGACTTTTGCCCCGTTGGAGCAATGTTAGCCGACCTATAAATTAGGCCATAACTCCCGGAAAAAAAATTCTTTTTTAAAACCGCTTGGGGATCCTGAATAGCATCCACTTTCCTAAAGAACTGCCAGCTTTGGATGAATTCGCTACGTAATTTCTATCGAAAATCGATTTCGTGCAAAGGAGACGTTTTGTTACATATTGGCAACTTTGAGTGCAATTTGTGGATGAACCCCTACAGATATCGATATACTTTCACTTCGAGCCTAGGTGGGGTCCGACGCTCTGCCGCTATACGTGATTTCATCCAAATCGGCCCACCCAATTTTTATTTATCGCCATTTGAATGCGAATTTTGGACTATTGCCCCGTTGGAGCAATGTTAGCCGACCTATAAATTAGGCCCTAACTCCCGGAAAAAAAATTCTTTTTTAAAACCGTTTGGGGATCCTGTAGAGGATCCACTTTCCTAAAGAACTGCCAACTTTGGATAAATTCGCTAAGTATTTTCTACGGAAAATCGATTTCGTGCAAAGGAGACGTTTTGTTACATTTTGGCAACTTTGAGTGCAATTTGTGGATGAACCCCTACAGATATAGATATACTTTCACTTCGAGCCTAGGTGGGGTCCGACCCTCTGCCTCTATGCGTGATTTCATCCAAATCGGCCCAGCCGTTTTTTTTTTTATCGCCATTTGAATGCGAATTTTGGACTTTTGCCCCGTTGGAGCAATGTTAGCCGACCTATAAATTAGGCCATAACTCCCGGAAAAAAAATTCTTTTTTAAAACCGCTTGGGGATCCTGTAGAGCATCCACTTTCCTAAAGAACTGCCAGCTTTGGATGAATTCGCTACGTAATTTCTATCGAAAATCGATTTCGTGCAAAGGAGACGTTTTGTTACATTTTGGCAACTTTGAGTGCAATTTGTGGATGAACCCCTACAGATATCGATATACTTTCACTTCGAGCCTAGGTGGGGTCCGACGCTCTGCCGCTATGCGTGATTTCATCCAAATCGACTCAGCCGTTTTTTTTTATCGCCATTTGAATGCGAATTTTGGACTTTTGCCCCGTTGGAGCAATGTTAGCCGACCTATAAATTAGGACATAACTCCCGGAAAAAAAATTCTTTTTTAAAACCGCTTGGGGATCCTGAATAGCATCCACTTTCCTAAAGAACTGCCAGCTTTGGATGAATTCGCTACGTAATTTCTATCGAAAATCGATTTCGTGCAAAGGAGACGTTTTGTTACATATTGGCAACTTTGAGTGCAATTTGTGGATGAACCCCTACAGATATCGATATACTTTCACTTCGAGCCTAGGTGGGGTCCGACGCTCTGCCGCTATGCGTGATTTCATCCAAATCGACTCAGCCGTTTTTTTTTATCGCCATTTGAATGCGAATTTTGGACTTTTGCCCCGTTGGAGCAATGTTAGCCGACCTATAAATTAGGACATAACTCCCGGAAAAAAAATTCTTTTTTAAAACCGCTTGGGGATCCTGAATAGCATCCACTTTCCTAAAGAACTGCCAGCTTTGGATGAATTCGCTACGTAATTTCTATCGAAAATCGATTTCGTGCAAAGGAGACGTTTTGTTACATTTTGGCAACTTTGAGTGCAATTTGTGGATGAACCCCTACAGATATCGATATACTTTCACTTCGAGCCTAGGTGGGGTCCGACGCTCTGCCGCTATACGTGATTTCATCCAAATCGGCCCACCCAATTTTTATTTATCGCCATTTGAATGCGAATTTTGGACTATTGCCCCGTTGGAGCAATGTTAGCCGACCTATAAATTAGGCCATAACTCCCGGAAAAAAAATTCTTTTTTAAAACCGCTTGGGGATCCTGTAGAGCATCCACTTTCCTAAAGAACTGCCAGCTTTGGATGAATTCGCTACGTAATTTCTATCGAAAATCGATTTCGTGCAAAGGAGACGTTTTGTTACATTTTGGCAACTTTGAGTGCAATTTGTGGATGAACCCCTACAGATATCGATATACTTTCACTTCGAGCCTAGGTGGGGTCCGACGGTCTGCCGCTATACGTGATTTCATCCAAATCGGCCCACCCATTTTTTATTTATCGCCATTTGAATGCGAATTTTGGACTATTGCCCCGTTGGAGCAATGTTAGCCGACCTATAAATTAGGCCCTAACTCCCGGAAAAAAAATTCTTTTTTAAAACCGCTTGGGGATCCTGTAGAGGATCCACTTTCCTAAAGAACTGCCAACTTTGGATAAATTCGCTATGTATTTTCTATCGAAAATCGATTTCGTGCAAAGGAGACGTTTTGTTACATTTTGGCAACTTTGAGTGCAATTTGTGGATGAACCCCTACAGATATCGATATACTTTCACTTCGAGCCTAGGTGGGGTCCGACGCTCTGCCGCTATGCGTGATTTCATCCAAATCGACCCAGCCGTTTTTTTTTTATCGCCATTTGAATGCGAATTTTGGACTTTTGCCCCGTTGGAGCAATGTTAGCCGACCTATAAATTAGGCCATAACTCCCGGAAAAAAAATTCTTTTTTAAAACCGCTTGGGGATCCTGAATAGCATCCACTTTCCTAAAGAACTGCCAGCTTTGGATGAATTCGCTACGTAATTTCTATCGAAAATCGATTTCGTGCAAAGGAGACGTTTTGTTACATATTGGCAACTTTGAGTGCAATTTGTGGATGAACCCCTACAGATATCGATATACTTTCACTTCGAGCCTAGGTGGGGTCCGACGCTCTGCCGCTATACGTGATTTCATCCAAATCGGCCCACCCAATTTTTATTTATCGCCATTTGAATGCGAATTTTGGACTATTGCCCCGTTGGAGCAATGTTAGCCGACCTATAAATTAGGCCCTAACTCCCGGAAAAAAAATTCTTTTTTAAAACCGTTTGGGGATCCTGTAGAGGATCCACTTTCCTAAAGAACTGCCAACTTTGGATAAATTCGCTAAGTATTTTCTACGGAAAATCGATTTCGTGCAAAGGAGACGTTTTGTTACATTTTGGCAACTTTGAGTGCAATTTGTGGATGAACCCCTACAGATATAGATATACTTTCACTTCGAGCCTAGGTGGGGTCCGACCCTCTGCCTCTATGCGTGATTTCATCCAAATCGGCCCAGCCGTTTTTTTTTTATCGCCATTTGAATGCGAATTTTGGACTTTTGCCCCGTTGGAGCAATGTTAGCCGACCTATAAATTAGGCCATAACTCCCGGAAAAAAAATTCTTTTTTAAAACCGCTTGGGGATCCTGTAGAGCATCCACTTTCCTAAAGAACTGCCAGCTTTGGATGAATTCGCTACGTAATTTCTATCGAAAATCGATTTCGTGCAAAGGAGACGTTTTGTTACATTTTGGCAACTTTGAGTGCAATTTGTGGATGAACCCCTACAGATATCGATATACTTTCACTTCGAGCCTAGGTGGGGTCCGACGCTCTGCCGCTATACGTGATTTCATCCAAATCGGCCCACCCATTTTTTATTTATCGCCATTTGAATGCGAATTTTGGACTATTGCCCCGTTGGAGCAATGTTAGCCAACCTATAAATTAGGCCCTAACTCCCGGAAAAAAAATTCTTTTTTAAAACCGCTTGGGGATCCTGTAGAGGATCCACTTTCCTAAAGAACTGCCAACTTTGGATAAATTCGCTAAGTATTTTCTATCGAAAATCGATTTCGTGCAAAGGAGACGTTTTGTTACATTTTGGCAACTTTGAGTGCAATTTGTGGATGAACCCCTACAGATATCGATATACTTTCACTTCGAGCCTAGGTGGGGTCCGACGCTCTGCCGCTATGCGTGATTTCATCCAAATCGACTCAGCCGTTTTTTTTTTATCGCCATTTGAATGCGAATTTTGGACTTTTGCCCCGTTGGAGCAATGTTAGCCGACCTATAAATTAGGACATAACTCCCGGAAAAAAAATTCTTTTTTAAAACCGCTTGGGGATCCTGAATAGCATCCACTTTCCTAAAGAACTGCCAGCTTTGGATGAATTCGCTACGTAATTTCTATCGAAAATCGATTTCGTGCAAAGGAGACGTTTTGTTACATTTTGGCAACTTTGAGTGCAATTTGTGGATGAACCCCTACAGATATCGATATACTTTCACTTTGAGCCTAGGTGGGGTCCGACGCTCTGCCGCTATACGTGATTTCATCCAAATCGGCCCACCCAATTTTTATTTATCGCCATTTGAATGCGAATTTTGGACTATTGCCCCGTTGGAGCAATGTTAGCCGACCTATAAATTAGGCCCTAACTCCCGGAAAAAAATTCTTTTTTAAAACCGTTTGGGGATCCTGTAGAGGATCCACTTTCCTAAAGAACTGCCAACTTTGGATAAATTCGCTAAGTATTTTCTATCGAAAATCGATTTCGTGCAAAGGAGACGTTTTGTTACATTTTGGCAACTTTGAGTGCAATTTGTGGATGAACCCCTACAGATATAGATATACTTTCACTTCGAGCCTAGGTGGGGTCCGACCCTCTGCCTCTATGCGTGATTTCATCCAAATCGGCCCAGCCGTTTTTTTTTTATCGCCATTTGAATGCGAATTTTGGACTTTTGCCCCGTTGGAGCAATGTTAGCCGACCTATAAATTAGGCCATAACTCCCGGAAAAAAAATTCTTTTTTAAAACCGCTTGGGGATCCTGTAGAGGATCCACTTTCCTAAAGAACTGCCAACTTTGGATAAATTCGCTAAGTATTTTCTATCGAAAATCGATTTCGCGAAACCATTGTAAAACGCTTTCTTTCGTGGAAAGGAGACGTTTTTTACATTTTCGCAACTTTGAGTGCAATTTGTGGATGAACCACTATAGATATCGATATACTTTCACTTTGAGCCTAGGTGGGGTCCGACCATCTGGAATGCGGAAAGCGATATTTAGGCAGAGTCCAAAAATCGATAATCTGGCAAAGTCCGAAAATCTTTTGATATTTCGGTAGAGTCCGTGTTCGGAACTATGGCAAAAGATATAATTTTTGATATGTTCGGATTTTTCCAAATTTCGAAAATTTCGGCAGAGTCCAGACATCGAATTTTTCGGATCGGCCAAAAAAGGCTTTCGGAGCGGGGGATTCATGCAAGTGCGGATATACTGACACGAGAAAGTTCCTTGATTTTGAAAAAATTTGCCCCTCGGGACTTAGAAAAAATCATGGTATTGGAATTTTTTCAAATCATATTACACACCGAGGCACATTTGCACCCCCGCTCAAGTAACGGCAAGGACCTCCACGTGGTGCGGTCTGGTAATTGACTGATTAACGTCAGTCAAGCTAACTCCTGTTCGTTTACGAATGGCTCCTTTAGGTGACTTTGTGGTTTAAATCGGTATACTTGAGGGTAGAAGGAATGCTTGCCAAGCCGTCCTGACCTAAGATAACTGAAACTCACAGACGAACTGAGAACTTGTTCGAAGAAGGGAAGAATGTCTTTCGTGGAAAGGATACGTTTTTTACATTTTCGCAACTTTGAGTGCAATTTGTGGATGAACCACTATAGATATCGATATACTTTCACTTCGAGCCTAGGTGGGGTCCGACCCTCTGCCTCTATGCGTGATTTCATCCAAATCGGCCCAGCCGTTTTTTTTTTATCGCCATTTGAATGCGAATTTTGGACTTTTGCCCCGTTGGAGCAATGTTAGCCGACCTATAAATTAGGCCATAACTCCCGGAAAAAAAATTCTTTTTTAAAACCGCTTGGGGATCCTGTAGAGCATCCACTTTCCTAAAGAACTGCCAGCTTTGGATGAATTCGCTACGTAATTTCTATCGAAAATCGATTTCGTGCAAAGGAGACGTTTTGTTACATTTTGGCAACTTTGAGTGCAATTTGTGGATGAACCCCTACAGATATCGATATACTTTCACTTCGAGCCTAGGTGGGGTCCGACGCTCAGCCGCTATACGTGATTTCATCCAAATCGGCCCACCCATTTTTTATTTATCGCCATTTGAATGCGAATTTTGGACTATTGCCCCGTTGGAGCAATGTTAGCCGACCTATAAATTAGGCCCTAACTCCCGGAAAAAAAATTCTTTTTTAAAACCGTTTGGGGATCCTGTAGAGGATCCACTTTCCTAAAGAACTGCCAACTTTGGATAAATTCGCTAAGTATTTTCTATCGAAAATCGATTTCGTGCAAAGGAGACGTTTTGTTACATTTTGGCAACTTTGAGTGCAATTTGTGGATGAACCCCTACAGATATAGATATACTTTCACTTCGAGCCTAGGTGGGGTCCGACCCTCTGCCTCTATGCGTGATTTCATCCAAATCGGCCCAGCCGTTTTTTTTTATCGCCATTTGAATGCGAATTTTGGACTTTTGCCCCGTTGGAGCAATGTTAGCCGACCTATAAATTAGGCCATAACTCCCGGAAAAAAAATTCTTTTTTAAAACCGCTTGGGGATCCTGTAGAGCATCCACTTTCCTAAAGAACTGCCAGCTTTGGATGAATTCGCTACGTAATTTCTATCGAAAATCGATTTTGTGCAAAGGAGACGTTTTGTTACATTTTGGCAACTTTGAGTGCAATTTGTGGATGAACCCCTACAGATATCGATATACTTTCACTTCGAGCCTAGGTGGGGTCCGACGCTCTGCCGCTATACGTGATTTCATCCAAATCGGCCCACCCATTTTTTATTTATCGCCATTTGAATGCGAATTTTGGACTATTGCCCCGTTGGAGCAATGTTAGCCGACCTATAAATTAGGCCCTAACTCCCGGAAAAAAAATTCTTTTTTAAAACCGCTTGGGGATCCTGTAGAGGATCCACTTTCCTAAAGAACTGCCAACTTTGGATAAATTCGCTAAGTATTTTCTATCGAAAATCGATTTCGTGCAAAGGAGACGTTTTGTTACATTTTGGCAACTTTGAGTGCAATTTGTGGATGAACCCCTACAGATATCGATATACTTTCACTTCGAGCCTAGGTGGGGTCCGACGCTCTGCCGCTATACGTGATTTCATCCAAATCGGCCTACCCATTTTTTATTTATCGCCATTTGAATGCGAATTTTGGACTTTTGCCCCGTTGGAGCAATGTTAGCCGACCTATAAATTACGCCATAACTCCCGGAAAAAAAATTCTTTTTTAAAACCGCTTGGGGATCCTGTAGAGCATCCACTTTCCTAAAGTACTGCCAGCTTTGGATGAATTCGCTACGTAATTTCTATCGAAAATCGATTTCGCGAAACCATTGTAAAACGCTTTCTTTCGTGGAAAGGAGACGTTTTTTACATTTTCGCAACTTTGAGTGCAATTTGTGGATGAACCACTATAGATATCGATATACTTTCACTTTGAGCCTAGGTGGGGTCCGACCATCTGGAATGCGGAAAGCGATATTTAGGCAGAGTCCAAAAATCGATAATCTGGCAAAGTCCGAAAATCTTTTGATATTTCGGTAGAGTCCGTGTTCGGAACTATGGCAAAAGATATAATTTTTGATATGTTCGGATTTTTCCAAATTTCGAAAATTTCGGCAGAGTCCAGACATCGAATTTTTCGGATCGGCCAAAAAAGGCTTTCGGAGCGGGGGATTCATGCAAGTGCGGATATACTGACACGAGAAAGTTCCTTGATTTTGAAAAAATTTGCCCCTCGGGACTTAGAAAAAATCATGGTATTGGAATTTTTTCAAATCATATTACACACCGAGGCACATTTGCACCCCCGCTCAAGTAACGGCAGGGACCTCCACGTGGTGCGGTCTGGTAATTGACTGATTAACGTCAGTCAAGCTAACTCCTGTTCGTTTACGAATGGCTCCTTTAGGTGACTTTGTGGTTTAAATCGGTATACTTGAGGGTAGAAGGAATGCTTGCCAAGCCGTCCTGACCTAAGATAACTGAAACTCACAGACGAACTGAGAACTTGTTCGAAGAAGGGAAGAATGTCTTTCGTGGAAAGGATACGTTTTTTACATTTTCGCAACTTTGAGTGCAATTTGTGGATGAACCACTATAGATATCGATATACTTTCACTTCGAGCCTAGGTGGGGTCCGACCCTCTGCCTCTATGCGTGATTTCATCCAAATCGGCCCAGCCGTTTTTTTTTATCGCCATTTGAATGCGAATTTTGGACTTTTGCCCCGTTGGAGCAATGTTAGCCGACCTATAAATTAGGCCATAACTCCCGGAAAAAAAATTCTTTTTTAAAACCGCTTGGGGATCCTGTAGAGCATCCACTTTCCTAAAGAACTGCCAGCTTTGGATGAATTCGCTACGTAATTTCTATCGAAAATCGATTTCGTGCAAAGGAGACGTTTTGTTACATTTTGGCAACTTTGAGTGCAATTTGTGGATGAACCCCTACAGATATCGATATACTTTCACTTCGAGCCTAGGTGGGGTCCGACGCTCTGCCGCTATACGTGATTTCATCCAAATCGGCCCACCCATTTTTTATTTATCGCCATTTGAATGCGAATTTTGGACTATTGCCCCGTTGGAGCAATGTTAGCCGACCTATAAATTAGGCCCTAACTCCCGGAAAAAAAATTCTTTTTTAAAACCGCTTGGGGATCCTGTAGAGGATCCACTTTCCTAAAGAACTGCCAACTTTGGATAAATTCGCTAAGTATTTTCTATCGAAAATCGATTTCGTGCAAAGGAGACGTTTTGTTACATTTTGGCAACTTTGAGTGCAATTTGTGGATGAACCCCTACAGATATCGATATACTTTCACTTCGAGCCTAGGTGGGGTCCGACGCTCTGCCGCTATGCGTGATTTCATCCAAATCGACCCAGCCGTTTTTTTTTTATCGCCATTTGAATGCGAATTTTGGACTTTTGCCCCGTTGGAGCAATGTTAGCCGACCTATAAATTAGGCCATAACTCCCGGAAAAAAAATTCTTTTTTAAAACCGCTTGGGGATCCTGAATAGCATCCACTTTCCTAAAGAACTGCCAGCTTTGGATGAATTCGCTACGTAATTTCTATCGAAAATCGATTTCGTGCAAAGGAGACGTTTTGTTACATATTGGCAACTTTGAGTGCAATTTGTGGATGAACCCCTACAGATATCGATATACTTTCACTTCGAGCCTAGGTGGGGTCCGACGCTCTGCCGCTATACGTGATTTCATCCAAATCGGCCCACCCAATTTTTATTTATCGCCATTTGAATGCGAATTTTGGACTATTGCCCCGTTGGAGCAATGTTAGCCGACCTATAAATTAGGCCCTAACTCCCGGAAAAAAAATTCTTTTTTAAAACCGTTTGGGGATCCTGTAGAGGATCCACTTTCCTAAAGAACTGCCAACTTTGGATAAATTCGCTAAGTATTTTCTATCGAAAATCGATTTCGTGCAAAGGAGACGTTTTGTTACATTTTGGCAACTTTGAGTGCAATTTGTGGATGAACCCCTACAGATATAGATATACTTTCACTTCGAGCCTAGGTGGGGTCCGACCCTCTGCCTCTATGCGTGATTTCATCCAAATCGGCCCAGCCGTTTTTTTTTTTATCGCCATTTGAATGCGAATTTTGGACTTTTGCCCCGTTGGAGCAATGTTAGCCGACCTATAAATTAGGCCATAACTCCCGGAAAAAAAATTCTTTTTTAAAACCGCTTGGGGATCCTGTAGAGCATCCACTTTCCTAAAGAACTGCCAGCTTTGGATGAATTCGCTACGTAATTTCTATCGAAAATCGATTTCGTGCAAAGGAGACGTTTTGTTACATTTTGGCAACTTTGAGTGCAATTTGTGGATGAACCCCTACAGATATCGATATACTTTCACTTCGAGCCTAGGTGGGGTCCGACGCTCTGCCGCTATACGTGATTTCATCCAAATCGGCCCACCCAATTTTTATTTATCGCCATTTGAATGCGAATTTTGGACTATTGCCCCGTTGGAGCAATGTTAGCCGACCTATAAATTAGGCCCTAACTCCCGGAAAAAAAATTCTTTTTTAAAACCGTTTGGGGATCCTGTAGAGGATCCACTTTCCTAAAGAACTGCCAACTTTGGATAAATTCGCTAAGTATTTTCTACGGAAAATCGATTTCGTGCAAAGGAGACGTTTTGTTACATTTTGGCAACTTTGAGTGCAATTTGTGGATGAACCCCTACAGATATCGATATACTTTCACTTCGAGCCTAGGTGGGGTCCGACGCTCTACCGCTATACGTGATTTCATCCAAATCGGCCCACCCATTTTTTATTTATCGCCATTTGAATGCGAATTTTGGACTATTGCCCCGTTGGAGCAATGTTAGCCGACCTATAAATTAGGCCCTAACTCCCGGAAAAAAAATTCTTTTTTAAAACCGCTTGGGAATCCTGTAGAGCATCCACTTTCCTAAAGAACTGCCAGCTTTGGATGAATTCGCTACGTAATTTCTATCGAAAATCGATTTCGTGCAAAGGAGACGTTTTGTTACATTTTGGCAACTTTGAGTGCAATTTGTGGATGAACCCCTACAGATATCGATATACTTTCACTTCGAGCCTAGGTGGGGTCCGACGCTCTGCCGCTATACGTGATTTCATCCAAATCGGCCCACCCATTTTTTATTTATCGCCATTTGAATGCGAATTTTGGACTATTGCCCCGTTGGAGCAATGTTTGCCGACCTATAAATTAGGCCCTAACTCCCGGAAAAAAAATTCTTTTTTAAAACCGCTTGGGGATCCTGTAGAGGATCCACTTTCCTAAAGAACTGCCAACTTTGGATAAATTCGCTAAGTATTTTCTATCGAAAATCGATTTCGTGCAAAGGAGACGTTTTGTTACATTTTGGCAACTTTGAGTGCAATTTGTGGATGAACCCCTACAGATATCGATATACTTTCACTTCGAGCCTAGGTGGGGTCCGACGCTCTGCCGCTATACGTGATTTCATCCAAATCGGCCCACCCATTTTTTATTTATCGCCATTTGAATGCGAATTTTGGACTATTGCCCCGTTGGAGCAATGTTTGCCGACCTATAAATTAGGCCCTAACTCCCGGAAAAAAAATTCTTTTTTAAAACCGCTTGGGGATCCTGTAGAGGATCCACTTTCCTAAAGAACTGCCAACTTTGGATAAATTCGCTAAGTATTTTCTATCGAAAATCGATTTCGTGCAAAGGAGACGTTTTGTTACATTTTGGCAACTTTGAGTGCAATTTGTGGATGAACCCCTACAGATATCGATATACTTTCACTTCGAGCCTAGGTGGGGTCCGACGCTCTGCCGCTATACGTGATTTCATCCAAATCGGCCTACCCATTTTTTATTTATCGCCATTTGAATGCGAATTTTGGACTTTTGCCCCGTTGGAGCAATGTTAGCCGACCTATAAATTACGCCATAACTCCCGGAAAAAAAATTCTTTTTTAAAACCGCTTGGGGATCCTGTAGAGCATCCACTTTCCTAAAGTACTGCCAGCTTTGGATGAATTCGCTACGTAATTTCTATCGAAAATCGATTTCGCGAAACCATTGTAAAACGCTTTCTTTCATGGAAAGGAGACGTTTTTTACATTTTCGCAACTTTGAGTGCAATTTGTGGATGAACCACTATAGATATCGATATACTTTCACTTTGAGCCTAGGTGGGGTCCGACCATCTGGAATGCGGAAAGCGATATTTAGGCAGAGTCCA
Organism: Metellina segmentata; assembly: GCA_947359465.1. Lineage (NCBI taxonomy): Eukaryota > Metazoa > Arthropoda > Arachnida > Araneae > Tetragnathidae > Metellina > Metellina segmentata. The sequence goes on from OX375884.1 coordinate 72,692,612, forward strand.
AAAATCGATAATCTGGCAAAGTCCGAAAATCTTTTGATATTTCGGTAGAGTCCGTGTTCGGAACTATGGCAAAAGATATAATTTTTGATATGTTCGGATTTTTCCAAATTTCGAAAATTTCGGCAGAGTCCAGACATCGAATTTTTCGGATCGGCCAAAAAAGGCTTTCGGAGCGGGGGATTCATGCAAGTGCGGATATACTGACACGAGAAAGTTCCTTGATTTTGAAAAAATTTGCCCCTCGGGACTTAGAAAAAATCATGGTATTGGAATTTTTTCAAATCATATTACACACCGAGGCACATTTGCACCCCCGCTCAAGTAACGGCAGGGACCTCCACGTGGTGCGGTCTGGTAATTGACTGATTAACGTCAGTCAAGCTAACTCCTGTTCGTTTACGAATGGCTCCTTTAGGTGACTTTGTGGTTTAAATCGGTATACTTGAGGGTAGAAGGAATGCTTGCCAAGCCGTCCTGACCTAAGATAACTGAAACTCACAGACGAACTGAGAACTTGTTCGAAGAAGGGAAGAATGTCTTTCGTGGAAAGGATACGTTTTTTACATTTTCGCAACTTTGAGTGCAATTTGTGGATGAACCACTATAGATATCGATATACTTTCACTTCGAGCCTAGGTGGGGTCCGACCCTCTGCCTCTATGCGTGATTTCATCCAAATCGGCCCAGCCGTTTTTTTTTATCGCCATTTGAATGCGAATTTTGGACTTTTGCCCCGTTGGAGCAATGTTAGCCGACCTATAAATTAGGCCATAACTCCCGGAAAAAAAAATTCTTTTTTAAAACCGCTTGGGGATCCTGTAGAGCATCCACTTTCCTAAAGAACTGCCAGCTTTGGATGAATTCGCTACGTAATTTCTATCGAAAATCGATTTCGTGCAAAGGAGACGTTTTGTTACATTTTGGCAACTTTGAGTGCAATTTGTGGATGAACCCCTACAGATATCGATATACTTTCACTTCGAGCCTAGGTGGGGTCCGACGCTCTGCCGCTATACGTGATTTCATCCAAATCGGCCCACCCATTTTTTATTTATCGCCATTTGAATGCGAATTTTGGACTATTGCCCCGTTGGAGCAATGTTAGCCGACCTATAAATTAGGCCCTAACTCCCGGAAAAAAAATTCTTTTTTAAAACCGCTTGGGGATCCTGTAGAGGATCCACTTTCCTAAAGAACTGCCAACTTTGGATAAATTCGCTAAGTATTTTCTATCGAAAATCGATTTCGTGCAAAGGAGACGTTTTGTTACATTTTGGCAACTTTGAGTGCAATTTGTGGATGAACCCCTACAGATATCGATATACTTTCACTTCGAGCCTAGGTGGGGTCCGACGCTCTGCCGCTATGCGTGATTTCATCCAAATCGACCCAGCCGTTTTTTTTTTATCGGCATTTGAATGCGAATTTTGGACTTTTGCCCCGTTGGAGCAATGTTAGCCGACCTATAAATTAGGCCATAACTCCCGGAAAAAAAATTCTTTTTTAAAACCGCTTGGGGATCCTGAATAGCATCCACTTTCCTAAAGAACTGCCAGCTTTGGATGAATTCGCTACGTAATTTCTATCGAAAATCGATTTCGTGCAAAGGAGACGTTTTGTTACATATTGGCAACTTTGAGTGCAATTTGTGGATGAACCCCTACAGATATCGATATACTTTCACTTCGAGCCTAGGTGGGGTCCGACGCTCTGCCGCTATACGTGATTTCATCCAAATCGGCCCACCCAATTTTTATTTATCGCCATTTGAATGCGAATTTTGGACTATTGCCCCGTTGGAGCAATGTTAGCCGACCTATAAATTAGGCCCTAACTCCCGGAAAAAAAATTCTTTTTTAAAACCGTTTGGGGATCCTGTAGAGGATCCACTTTCCTAAAGAACTGCCAACTTTGGATAAATTCGCTAAGTATTTTCTATCGAAAATCGATTTCGTGCAAAGGAGACGTTTTGTTACATTTTGGCAACTTTGAGTGCAATTTGTGGATGAACCCCTACAGATATAGATATACTTTCACTTCGAGCCTAGGTGGGGTCCGACCCTCTGCCTCTATGCGTGATTTCATCCAAATCGGCCCAGCCGTTTTTTTTTTTATCGCCATTTGAATGCGAATTTTGGACTTTTGCCCCGTTGGAGCAATGTTAGCCGACCTATAAATTAGGCCATAACTCCCGGAAAAAAAATTCTTTTTTAAAACCGCTTGGGGATCCTGTAGAGCATCCACTTTCCTAAAGAACTGCCATCTTTGGATGAATTCGCTACGTAATTTCTATCGAAAATCGATTTCGTGCAAAGGAGACGTTTTGTTACATTTTGGCAAATTTGAGTGCAATTTGTGGATGAACCCCTACAGATATCGATATACTTTCACTTCGAGCCTAGGTGGGGTCCGACGCTCTGCCGCTATACGTGATTTCATCCAAATCGGCCCACCCATTTTTTATTTATCGCCATTTGAATGCGAATTTTGGACTATTGCCCCGTTGGAGCAATGTTAGCCGACCTATAAATTAGGCCCTAACTCCCGGAAAAAAAATTCTTTTTTAAAACCGCTTGGGGATCCTGTAGAGGATCCACTTTCCTAAAGAACTGCCAACTTTGGATAAATTCGCTAAGTATTTTCTATCGAAAATCGATTTCGTGCAAAGGAGACGTTTTGTTACATTTTGGCAACTTTGAGTGCAATTTGTGGATGAACCCCTACAGATATCGATATACTTTCACTTCGAGCCTAGGTGGGGTCCGACGCTCTGCCGCTATGCGTGATTTCATCCAAATCGACTCAGCCGTTTTTTTTTTATCGCCATTTGAATGCGAATTTTGGACTTTTGCCCCGTTGGAGCAATGTTAGCCGACCTATAAATTAGGACATAACTCCCGGAAAAAAAATTCTTTTTTAAAACCGCTTGGGGATCCTGAATAGCATCCACTTTCCTAAAGAACTGCCAGCTTTGGATGAATTCGCTACGTAATTTCTATCGAAAATCGATTTCGTGCAAAGGAGACGTTTTGTTACATTTTGGCAACTTTGAGTGCAATTTGTGGATGAACCCCTACAGATATCGATATACTTTCACTTCGAGCCTAGGTGGGGTCCGACGCTCTGCCGCTATACGTGATTTCATCCAAATCGGCCCACCCAATTTTTATTTATCGCCATTTGAATGCGAATTTTGGACTATTGCCCCGTTGGAGCAATGTTAGCCGACCTATAAATTAGGCCCTAACTCCCGGAAAAAAAATTCTTTTTTAAAACCGTTTGGGGATCCTGTAGAGGATCCACTTTCCTAAAGAACTGCCAACTTTGGATAAATTCGCTAAGTATTTTCTATCGAAAATCGATTTCGTGCAAAGGAGACGTTTTGTTACATTTTGGCAACTTTGAGTGCAATTTGTGGATGAACCCCTACAGATATAGATATACTTTCACTTCGAGCCTAGGTGGGGTCCGACCCTCTGCCTCTATGCGTGATTTCATCCAAATCGGCCCAGCCGTTTTTTTTTTATCGCCATTTGAATGCGAATTTTGGACTTTTGCCCCGTTGGAGCAATGTTAGCCGACCTATAAATTAGGCCATAACTCCCGGAAAAAAAATTCTTTTTTAAAACCGCTTGGGGATCCTGTAGAGGATCCACTTTCCTAAAGAACTGCCAACTTTGGATAAATTCGCTAAGTATTTTCTATCGAAAATCGATTTCGCGAAACCATTGTAAAACGCTTTCTTTCGTGGAAAGGAGACGTTTTTTACATTTTCGCAACTTTGAGTGCAATTTGTGGATGAACCACTATAGATATCGATATACTTTCACTTTGAGCCTAGGTGGGGTCCGACCATCTGGAATGCGGAAAGCGATATTTAGGCAGAGTCCAAAAATCGATAATCTGGCAAAGTCCGAAAATCTTTTGATATTTCGGTAGAGTCCGTGTTCGGAACTATGGCAAAAGATATAATTTTTGATATGTTCGGATTTTTCCAAATTTCGAAAATTTCGGCAGAGTCCAGACATCGAATTTTTCGGATCGGCCAAAAAAGGCTTTCGGAGCGGGGGATTCATGCAAGTGCGGATATACTGACACGAGAAAGTTCCTTGATTTTGAAAAAATTTGCCCCTCGGGACTTAGAAAAAATCATGGTATTGGAATTTTTTCAAATCATATTACACACCGAGGCACATTTGCACCCCCGCTCAAGTAACGGCAGGGACCTCCACGTGGTGCGGTCTGGTAATTGACTGATTAACGTCAGTCAAGCTAACTCCTGTTCGTTTACGAATGGCTCCTTTAGGTGACTTTGTGGTTTAAATCGGTATACTTGAGGGTAGAAGGAATGCTTGCCAAGCCGTCCTGACCTAAGATAACTGAAACTCACAGACGAACTGAGAACTTGTTCGAAGAAGGGAAGAATGTCTTTCGTGGAAAGGATACGTTTTTTACATTTTCGCAACTTTGAGTGCAATTTGTGGATGAACCACTATAGATATCGATATACTTTCACTTCGAGCCTAGGTGGGGTCCGACCCTCTGCCTCTATGCGTGATTTCATCCAAATCGGCCCAGCCGTTTTTTTTTATCGCCATTTGAATGCGAATTTTGGACTTTTGCCCCGTTGGAGCAATGTTAGCCGACCTATAAATTAGGCCATAACTCCCGGAAAAAAAATTCTTTTTTAAAACCGCTTGGGGATCCTGTAGAGCATCCACTTTCCTAAAGAACTGCCAGCTTTGGATGAATTCGCTACGTAATTTCTATCGAAAATCGATTTCGTGCAAAGGAGACGTTTTGTTACATTTTGGCAACTTTGAGTGCAATTTGTGGATGAACCCCTACAGATATCGATATACTTTCACTTCGAGCCTAGGTGGGGTCCGACGCTCTGCCGCTATACGTGATTTCATCCAAATCGGCCCACCCATTTTTTATTTATCGCCATTTGAATGCGAATTTTGGACTATTGCCCCGTTGGAGCAATGTTAGCCGACCTATAAATTAGGCCCTAACTCCCGGAAAAAAAATTCTTTTTTAAAACCGTTTGGGGATCCTGTAGAGGATCCACTTTCCTAAAGAACTGCCAACTTTGGATAAATTCGCTAAGTATTTTCTATCGAAAATCGATTTCGTGCAAAGGAGACGTTTTGTTACATTTTGGCAACTTTGAGTGCAATTTGTGGATGAACCCCTACAGATATAGATATACTTTCACTTCGAGCCTAGGTGGGGTCCGACCCTCTGCCTCTATGCGTGATTTCATCCAAATCGGCCCAGCCGTTTTTTTTTATCGCCATTTGAATGCGAATTTTGGACTTTTGCCCCGTTGGAGCAATGTTAGCCGACCTATAAATTAGGCCATAACTCCCGGAAAAAAAATTCTTTTTTAAAACCGCTTGGGGATCCTGTAGAGCATCCACTTTCCTAAAGAACTGCCAGCTTTGGATGAATTCGCTACGTAATTTCTATCGAAAATCGATTTCGTGCAAAGGAGACGTTTTGTTACATTTTGGCAACTTTGAGTGCAATTTGTGGATGAACCCCTACAGATATCGATATACTTTCACTTCGAGCCTAGGTGGGGTCCGACGCTCTGCCGCTATACGTGATTTCATCCAAATCGGCCCACCCATTTTTTATTTATCGCCATTTGAATGCGAATTTTGGACTATTGCCCCGTTGGAGCAATGTTAGCCGACCTATAAATTAGGCCCTAACTCCCGGAAAAAAAATTCTTTTTTAAAACCGCTTGGGAATCCTGTAGAGCATCCACTTTCCTAAAGAACTGCCAGCTTTGGATGAATTCGCTACGTAATTTCTATCGAAAATCGATTTCGTGCAAAGGAGACGTTTTGTTACATTTTGGCAACTTTGAGTGCAATTTGTGGATGAACCCCTACAGATATCGATATACTTTCACTTCGAGCCTAGGTGGGGTCCGACGCTCTGCCGCTATACGTGATTTCATCCAAATCGGCCCACCCATTTTTTATTTATCGCCATTTGAATGCGAATTTTGGACTATTGCCCCGTTGGAGCAATGTTTGCCGACCTATAAATTAGGCCCTAACTCCCGGAAAAAAAATTCTTTTTTAAAACCGCTTGGGGATCCTGTAGAGGATCCACTTTCCTAAAGAACTGCCAACTTTGGATAAATTCGCTAAGTATTTTCTATCGAAAATCGATTTCGTGCAAAGGAGACGTTTTGTTACATTTTGGCAACTTTGAGTGCAATTTGTGGATGAACCCCTACAGATATCGATATACTTTCACTTCGAGCCTAGGTGGGGTCCGACGCTCTGCCGCTATACGTGATTTCATCCAAATCGGCCTACCCATTTTTTATTTATCGCCATTTGAATGCGAATTTTGGACTTTTGCCCCGTTGGAGCAATGTTAGCCGACCTATAAATTACGCCATAACTCCCGGAAAAAAAATTCTTTTTTAAAACCGCTTGGGGATCCTGTAGAGCATCCACTTTCCTAAAGTACTGCCAGCTTTGGATGAATTCGCTACGTAATTTCTATCGAAAATCGATTTCGCGAAACCATTGTAAAACGCTTTCTTTCATGGAAAGGAGACGTTTTTTACATTTTCGCAACTTTGAGTGCAATTTGTGGATGAACCACTATAGATATCGATATACTTTCACTTTGAGCCTAGGTGGGGTCCGACCATCTGGAATGCGGAAAGCGATATTTAGGCAGAGTCCAAAAATCGATAATCTGGCAAAGTCCGAAAATCTTTTGATATTTCGGTAGAGTCCGTGTTCGGAACTATGGCAAAAGATATAATTTTTGATATGTTCGGATTTTTCCAAATTTCGAAAATTTCGGCAGAGTCCAGACATCGAATTTTTCGGATCGGCCAAAAAAGGCTTTCGGAGCGGGGGATTCATGCAAGTGCGGATATACTGACACGAGAAAGTTCCTTGATTTTGAAAAAATTTGCCCCTCGGGACTTAGAAAAAATCATGGTATTGGAATTTTTTCAAATCATATTACACACCGAGGCACATTTGCACCCCCGCTCAAGTAACGGCAGGGACCTCCACGTGGTGCGGTCTGGTAATTGACTGATTAACGTCAGTCAAGCTAACTCCTGTTCGTTTACGAATGGCTCCTTTAGGTGACTTTGTGGTTTAAATCGGTATACTTGAGGGTAGAAGGAATGCTTGCCAAGCCGTCCTGACCTAAGATAACTGAAACTCACAGACGAACTGAGAACTTGTTCGAAGAAGGGAAGAATGTCTTTCGTGGAAAGGATACGTTTTTTACATTTTCGCAACTTTGAGTGCAATTTGTGGATGAACCACTATAGATATCGATATACTTTCACTTCGAGCCTAGGTGGGGTCCGACCCTCTGCCTCTATGCGTGATTTCATCCAAATCGGCCCAGCCGTTTTTTTTTATCGCCATTTGAATGCGAATTTTGGACTTTTGCCCCGTTGGAGCAATGTTAGCCGACCTATAAATTAGGCCATAACTCCCGGAAAAAAAATTCTTTTTTAAAACCGCTTGGGGATCCTGTAGAGCATCCACTTTCCTAAAGAACTGCCAGCTTTGGATGAATTCGCTACGTAATTTCTATCGAAAATCGATTTCGTGGAAAGGATACGTTTTTTACATTTTCGCAACTTTGAGTGCAATTTGTGGATGAACCACTATAGATATCGATATACTTTCACTTCGAGCCTAGGTGGGGTCCGACCCTCTGCCTCTATGCGTGATTTCATCCAAATCGGCCCAGCCGTTTTTTTTTATCGCCATTTGAATGCGAATTTTGGACTTTTGCCCCGTTGGAGCAATGTTAGCCGACCTATAAATTAGGCCATAACTCCCGGAAAAAAAAATTCTTTTTTAAAACCGCTTGGGGATCCTGTAGAGCATCCACTTTCCTAAAGAACTGCCAGCTTTGGATGAATTCGCTACGTAATTTCTATCGAAAATCGATTTCGTGCAAAGGAGACGTTTTGTTACATTTTGGCAACTTTGAGTGCAATTTGTGGATGAACCCCTACAGATATCGATATACTTTCACTTCGAGCCTAGGTGGGGTCCGACGCTCTGCCGCTATACGTGATTTCATCCAAATCGGCCCACCCATTTTTTATTTATCGCCATTTGAATGCGAATTTTGGACTATTGCCCCGTTGGAGCAATGTTAGCCGACCTATAAATTAGGCCCTAACTCCCGGAAAAAAAATTCTTTTTTAAAACCGCTTGGGGATCCTGTAGAGGATCCACTTTCCTAAAGAACTGCCAACTTTGGATAAATTCGCTAAGTATTTTCTATCGAAAATCGATTTCGTGCAAAGGAGACGTTTTGTTACATTTTGGCAACTTTGAGTGCAATTTGTGGATGAACCCCTACAGATATCGATATACTTTCACTTCGAGCCTAGGTGGGGTCCGACGCTCTGCCGCTATGCGTGATTTCATCCAAATCGACCCAGCCGTTTTTTTTTTATCGCCATTTGAATGCGAATTTTGGACTTTTGCCCCGTTGGAGCAATGTTAGCCGACCTATAAATTAGGCCATAACTCCCGGAAAAAAAATTCTTTTTTAAAACCGCTTGGGGATCCTGAATAGCATCCACTTTCCTAAAGAACTGCCAGCTTTGGATGAATTCGCTACGTAATTTCTATCGAAAATCGATTTCGTGCAAAGGAGACGTTTTGTTACATATTGGCAACTTTGAGTGCAATTTGAGGATGAACCCCTACAGATATCGATATACTTTCACTTCGAGCCTAGGTGGGGTCCGACGCTCTGCCGCTATACGTGATTTTATCCAAATCGGCCCACCCAATTTTTATTTATCGCCATTTGAATGCGAATTTTGGACTATTGCCCCGTTGGAGCAATGTTAGCCGACCTATAAATTAGGCCCTAACTCCCGGAAAAAAAATTCTTTTTTAAAACCGTTTGGGGATCCTGTAGAGGATCCACTTTCCTAAAGAACTGCCAACTTTGGATAAATTCGCTAAGTATTTTCTATCGAAAATCGATTTCGTGCAAAGGAGACGTTTTGTTACATTTTGGCAACTTTGAGTGCAATTTGTGGATGAACCCCTACAGATATAGATATACTTTCACTTCGAGCCTAGGTGGGGTCCGACCCTCTGCCTCTATGCGTGATTTCATCCAAATCGGCCCAGCCGTTTTTTTTTTTATCGCCATTTGAATGCGAATTTTGGACTTTTGCCCCGTTGGAGCAATGTTAGCCGACCTATAAATTAGGCCATAACTCCCGGAAAAAAAATTCTTTTTTAAAACCGCTTGGGGATCCTGTAGAGCATCCACTTTCCTAAAGAACTGCCATCTTTGGATGAATTCGCTACGTAATTTCTATCGAAAATCGATTTCGTGCAAAGGAGACGTTTTGTTACATTTTGGCAAATTTGAGTGCAATTTGTGGATGAACCCCTACAGATATCGATATACTTTCACTTCGAGCCTAGGTGGGGTCCGACGCTCTGCCGCTATACGTGATTTCATCCAAATCGGCCCACCCATTTTTTATTTATCGCCATTTGAATGCGAATTTTGGACTATTGCCCCGTTGGAGCAATGTTAGCCGACCTATAAATTAGGCCCTAACTCCCGGAAAAAAAATTCTTTTTTAAAACCGCTTGGGGATCCTGTAGAGGATCCACTTTCCTAAAGAACTGCCAACTTTGGATAAATTCGCTAAGTATTTTCTATCGAAAATCGATTTCGTGCAAAGGAGACGTTTTGTTACATTTTGGCAACTTTGAGTGCAATTTGTGGATGAACCCCTACAGATATCGATATACTTTCACTTCGAGCCTAGGTGGGGTCCGACGCTCTGCCGCTATGCGTGATTTCATCCAAATCGACTCAGCCGTTTTTTTTTTATCGCCATTTGAATGCGAATTTTGGACTTTTGCCCCGTTGGAGCAATGTTAGCCGACCTATAAATTAGGACATAACTCCCGGAAAAAAAATTCTTTTTTAAAACCGCTTGGGGATCCTGAATAGCATCCACTTTCCTAAAGAACTGCCAGCTTTGGATGAATTCGCTACGTAATTTCTATCGAAAATCGATTTCGTGCAAAGGAGACGTTTTGTTACATTTTGGCAACTTTGAGTGCAATTTGTGGATGAACCCCTACAGATATCGATATACTTTCACTTCGAGCCTAGGTGGGGTCCGACGCTCTGCCGCTATACGTGATTTCATCCAAATCGGCCCACCCAATTTTTATTTATCGCCATTTGAATGCGAATTTTGGACTATTGCCCCGTTGGAGCAATGTTAGCCGACCTATAAATTAGGCCCTAACTCCCGGAAAAAAAATTCTTTTTTAAAACCGTTTGGGGATCCTGTAGAGGATCCACTTTCCTAAAGAACTGCCAACTTTGGATAAATTCGCTAAGTATTTTCTACGGAAAATCGATTTCGTGCAAAGGAGACGTTTTGTTACATTTTGGCAACTTTGAGTGCAATTTGTGGATGAACCCCTACAGATATAGATATACTTTCACTTCGAGCCTAGGTGGGGTCCGACCCTCTGCCTCTATGCGTGATTTCATCCAAATCGGCCCAGCCGTTTTTTTTTTTATCGCCATTTGAATGCGAATTTTGGACTTTTGCCCCGTTGGAGCAATGTTAGCCGACCTATAAATTAGGCCATAACTCCCGGAAAAAAAATTCTTTTTTAAAACCGCTTGGGGATCCTGTAGAGCATCCACTTTCCTAAAGAACTGCCAGCTTTGGATGAATTCGCTACGTAATTTCTATCGAAAATCGATTTCGTGCAAAGGAGACGTTTTGTTACATTTTGGCAACTTTGAGTGCAATTTGTGGATGAACCCCTACAGATATAGATATACTTTCACTTCGAGCCTAGGTGGGGTCCGACGCTCTGCCGCTATACGTGATTTCATCCAAATCGGCCCACCCAATTTTTATTTATCGCCATTTGAATGCGAATTTTGGACTATTGCCCCGTTGGAGCAATGTTAGCCGACCTATAAATTAGGCCCTAACTCCAGGAAAAAAAATTCTTTTTTAAAACCGTTTGGGGATCCTGTAGAGGATCCACTTTCCTAAAGAACTGCCAACTTTGGATAAATTCGCTAAGTATTTTCTATCGAAAATCGATTTCGTGCAAAGGAGACGTTTTGTTACATTTTGGCAACTTTGAGTGCAATTTGTGGATGAACCCCTACAGATATCGATATACTTTCACTTCGAGCCTAGGTGGGGTCCGACGCTCTGCCGCTATGCGTGATTTCATCCAAATCGACTCAGCCGTTTTTTTTTTATCGCCATTTGAATGCGAATTTTGGACTTTTGCCCCGTTGGAGCAATGTTAGCCGACCTATAAATTAGGACATAACTCCCGGAAAAAAAATTCTTTTTTAAAACCGCTTGGGGATCCTGAATAGCATCCACTTTCCTAAAGAACTGCCAGCTTTGGATGAATTCGCTACGTAATTTCTATCGAAAATCGATTTCGTGCAAAGGAGACGTTTTGTTACATTTTGGCAACTTTGAGTGCAATTTGTGGATGAACCCCTACAGATATCGATATACTTTCACTTCGAGCCTAGGTGGGGTCCGACGCTCTGCCGCTATACGTGATTTCATCCAAATCGGCCCACCCAATTTTTATTTATCGCCATTTGAATGCGAATTTTGGACTATTGCCCCGTTGGAGCAATGTTAGCCGACCTATAAATTAGGCCCTAACTCCCGGAAAAAAAATTCTTTTTTAAAACCGTTTGGGGATCCTGTAGAGGATCCACTTTCCTAAAGAACTGCCAACTTTGGATAAATTCGCTAAGTATTTTCTACGGAAAATCGATTTCGTGCAAAGGAGACGTTTTGTTACATTTTGGCAACTTTGAGTGCAATTTGTGGATGAACCCCTACAGATATAGATATACTTTCACTTCGAGCCTAGGTGGGGTCCGACCCTCTGCCTCTATGCGTGATTTCATCCAAATCGGCCCAGCCGTTTTTTTTTTTATCGCCATTTGAATGCGAATTTTGGACTTTTGCCCCGTTGGAGCAATGTTAGCCGACCTATAAATTAGGCCATAACTCCCGGAAAAAAAATTCTTTTTTAAAACCGCTTGGGGATCCTGTAGAGCATCCACTTTCCTAAAGAACTGCCAGCTTTGGATGAATTCGCTACGTAATTTCTATCGAAAATCGATTTCGTGCAAAGGAGACGTTTTGTTACATTTTGGCAACTTTGAGTGCAATTTGTGGATGAACCCCTACAGATATAGATATACTTTCACTTCGAGCCTAGGTGGGGTCCGACGCTCTGCCGCTATACGTGATTTCATCCAAATCGGCCCACCCAATTTTTATTTATCGCCATTTGAATGCGAATTTTGGACTATTGCCCCGTTGGAGCAATGTTAGCCGACCTATAAATTAGGCCCTAACTCCAGGAAAAAAAATTCTTTTTTAAAACCGTTTGGGGATCCTGTAGAGGATCCACTTTCCTAAAGAACTGCCAACTTTGGATAAATTCGCTAAGTATTTTCTATCGAAAATCGATTTCGTGCAAAGGAGACGTTTTGTTACATTTTGGCAACTTTGAGTGCAATTTGTGGATGAACCCCTACAGATATAGATATACTTTCACTTCGAGCCTAGGTGGGGTCCGACCCTCTGCCTCTATGCGTGATTTCATCCAAATCGGCCCAGCCGTTTTTTTTTTATCGCCATTTGAATGCGAATTTTGGACTTTTGCCCCGTTGGAGCAATGTTAGCCGACCTATAAATTAGGCCATAACTCCCGGAAAAAAAATTCTTTTTTAAAACCGCTTGGGGATCCTGTAGAGGATCCACTTTCCTAAAGAACTGCCAACTTTGGATAAATTCGCTAAGTATTTTCTATCGAAAATCGATTTCGCGAAACCATTGTAAAACGCTTTCTTTCGTGGAAAGGAGACGTTTTTTACATTTTCGCAACTTTGAGTGCAATTTGTGGATGAACCACTATAGATATCGATATACTTTCACTTTGAGCCTAGGTGGGGTCCGACCATCTGGAATGCGGAAAGCGATATTTAGGCAGAGTCCAAAAATCGATAATCTGGCAAAGTCCGAAAATCTTTTGATATTTCGGTAGAGTCCGTGTTCGGAACTATGGCAAAAGATATAATTTTTGATATGTTCGGATTTTTCCAAATTTCGAAAATTTCGGCAGAGTCCAGACATCGAATTTTTCGGATCGGCCAAAAAAGGCTTTCGGAGCGGGGGATTCATGCAAGTGCGGATATACTGACACGAGAAAGTTCCTTGATTTTGAAAAAATTTGCCCCTCGGGACTTAGAAAAAATCATGGTATTGGAATTTTTTCAAATCATATTACACACCGAGGCACATTTGCACCCCCGCTCAAGTAAAACGGCAGGGACCTCCACGTGGTGCGGTCTGGTAATTGACTGATTAACGTCAGTCAAGCTAACTCCTGTTCGTTTACGAATGGCTCCTTTAGGTGACTTTGTGGTTTAAATCGGTATACTTGAGGGTAGAAGGAATGCTTGCCAAGCCGTCCTGACCTAAGATAACTGAAACTCACAGACGAACTGAGAACTTGTTCGAAGAAGGGAAGAATGTCTTTCGTGGAAAGGATACGTTTTTTACATTTTCGCAACTTTGAGTGCAATTTGTGGATGAACCACTATAGATATCGATATACTTTCACTTCGAGCCTAGGTGGGGTCCGACCCTCTGCCTCTATGCGTGATTTCATCCAAATCGGCCCAGCCGTTTTTTTTTATCGCCATTTGAATGCGAATTTTGGACTTTTGCCCCGTTGGAGCAATGTTAGCCGACCTATAAATTAGGCCATAACTCCCGGAAAAAAAATTCTTTTTTAAAACCGCTTGGGGATCCTGTAGAGCATCCACTTCCTAAAGAACTGCCAGCTTTGGATGAATTCGCTACGTAATTTCTATCGAAAATCGATTTCGTGCAAAGGAGACGTTTTGTTACATTTTGGCAACTTTGAGTGCAATTTGTGGATGAACCCCTACAGATATCGATATACTTTCACTTCGAGCCTAGGTGGGGTCCGACGCTCTGCCGCTATACGTGATTTCATCCAAATCGGCCCACCCATTTTTTATTTATCGCCATTTGAATGCGAATTTTGGACTATTGCCCCGTTGGAGCAATGTTAGCCGACCTATAAATTAGGCCCTAACTCCCGGAAAAAAAATTCTTTTTTAAAACCGTTTGGGGATCCTGTAGAGGATCCACTTTCCTAAAGAACTGCCAACTTTGGATAAATTCGCTAAGTATTTTCTATCGAAAATCGATTTCGTGCAAAGGAGACGTTTTGTTACATTTTGGCAACTTTGAGTGCAATTTGTGGATGAACCCCTACAGATATAGATATACTTTCACTTCGAGCCTAGGTGGGGTCCGACCCTCTGCCTCTATGCGTGATTTCATCCAAATCGGCCCAGCCGTTTTTTTTATCGCCATTTGAATGCGAATTTTGGACTTTTGCCCCGTTGGAGCAATGTTAGCCGACCTATAAATTAGGCCATAACTCCCGGAAAAAAAATTCTTTTTTAAAACCGCTTGGGGATCCTGTAGAGCATCCACTTTCCTAAAGAACTGCCAGCTTTGGATGAATTCGCTACGTAATTTCTATCGAAAATCGATTTCGTGCAAAGGAGACGTTTTGTTACATTTTGGCAACTTTGAGTGCAATTTGTGGATGAACCCCTACAGATATCGATATACTTTCACTTCGAGCCTAGGTGGGGTCCGACGCTCTGCCGCTATACGTGATTTCATCCAAATCGGCCCACCCATTTTTTATTTATCGCCATTTGAATGCGAATTTTGGACTATTGCCCCGTTGGAGCAATGTTTGCCGACCTATAAATTAGGCCCTAACTCCCGGAAAAAAAATTCTTTTTAAAACCGCTTGGGGATCCTGTAGAGGATCCACTTTCCTAAAGAACTGCCAACTTTGGATAAATTCGCTAAGTATTTTCTATCGAAAATCGATTTCGTGCAAAGGAGACGTTTTGTTACATTTTGGCAACTTTGAGTGCAATTTGTGGATGAACCCCTACAGATATCGATATACTTTCACTTCGAGCCTAGGTGGGGTCCGACGCTCTGCGCTATACGTGATTTCATCCAAATCGGCCTACCCATTTTTTATTTATCGCCATTTGAATGCGAATTTTGGACTTTTGCCCCGTTGGAGCAATGTTAGCCGACCTATAAATTACGCCATAACTCCCGGAAAAAAAATTCTTTTTTAAAACCGCTTGGGGATCCTGTAGAGCATCCACTTTCCTAAAGTACTGCCAGCTTTGGATGAATTCGCTACGTAATTTCTATCGAAAATCGATTTCGCGAAACCATTGTAAAACGCTTTCTTTCGTGGAAAGGAGACGTTTTTTACATTTTCGCAACTTTGAGTGCAATTTGTGGATGAACCACTATAGATATCGATATACTTTCACTTTGAGCCTAGGTGGGGTCCGACCATCTGGAATGCGGAAAGCGATATTTAGGCAGAGTCCAAAAATCGATAATCTGGCAAAGTCCGAAAATCTTTTGATATTTCGGTAGAGTCCGTGTTCGGAACTATGGCAAAAGATATAATTTTTGATATGTTCGGATTTTTCCAAATTTCGAAAATTTCGGCAGAGTCCAGACATCGAATTTTTCGGATCGGCCAAAAAAGGCTTTCGGAGCGGGGGATTCATGCAAGTGCGGATATACTGACACGAGAAAGTTCCTTGATTTTGAAAAAATTTGCCCCTCGGGACTTAGAAAAAATCATGGTATTGGAATTTTTTCAAATCATATTACACACCGAGGCACATTTGCACCCCCGCTCAAGTAACGGCAAGGGACCTCCACGTGGTGCGGTCTGGTAATTGACTGATTAACGTCAGTCAAGCTAACTCCTGTTCGTTTACGAATGGCTCCTTTAGGTGACTTTGTGGTTTAAATCGGTATACTTGAGGGTAGAAGGAATGCTTGCCAAGCCGTCCTGACCTAAGATAACTGAAACTCACAGACGAACTGAGAACTTGTTCGAAGAAGGGAAGAATGTCTTTCGTGGAAAGGATACGTTTTTTACATTTTCGCAACTTTGAGTGCAATTTGTGGATGAACCACTATAGATATCGATATACTTTCACTTCGAGCCTAGGTGGGGTCCGACCCTCTGCCTCTATGCGTGATTTCATCCAAATCGGCCCAGCCGTTTTTTTTTTATCGCCATTTGAATGCGAATTTTGGACTTTTGCCCCGTTGGAGCAATGTTAGCCGACCTATAAATTAGGCCATAACTCCCGGAAAAAAAATTCTTTTTTAAAACCGCTTGGGGATCCTGTAGAGCATCCACTTTCCTAAAGAACTGCCAGCTTTGGATGAATTCGCTACGTAATTTCTATCGAAAATCGATTTCGTGCAAAGGAGACGTTTTGTTACATTTTGGCAACTTTGAGTGCAATTTGTGGATGAACCCCTACAGATATCGATATACTTTCACTTCGAGCCTAGGTGGGGTCCGACGCTCTGCCGCTATACGTGATTTCATCCAAATCGGCCCACCCATTTTTTATTTATCGCCATTTGAATGCGAATTTTGGACTATTGCCCCGTTGGAGCAATGTTAGCCGACCTATAAATTAGGCCCTAACTCCCGGAAAAAAAATTCTTTTTTAAAACCGTTTGGGGATCCTGTAGAGGATCCACTTTCCTAAAGAACTGCCAACTTTGGATAAATTCGCTAAGTATTTTCTATCGAAAATCGATTTCGTGCAAAGGAGACGTTTTGTTACATTTTGGCAACTTTGAGTGCAATTTGTGGATGAACCCCTACAGATATAGATATACTTTCACTTCGAGCCTAGGTGGGGTCCGACCCTCTGCCTCTATGCGTGATTTCATCCAAATCGGCCCAGCCGTTTTTTTTTATCGCCATTTGAATGCGAATTTTGGACTTTTGCCCCGTTGGAGCAATGTTAGCCGACCTATAAATTAGGCCATAACTCCCGGAAAAAAAATTCTTTTTAAAACCGCTTGGGGATCCTGTAGAGCATCCACTTTCCTAAAGAACTGCCAGCTTTGGATGATTCGCTACGTAATTTCTATCGAAAATCGATTTCGTGCAAAGGAGACGTTTTGTTACATTTTGGCAACTTTGAGTGCAATTTGTGGATGAACCCCTACAGATATCGATATACTTTCACTTCGAGCCTAGGTGGGGTCCGACGCTCTGCCGCTATACGTGATTTCATCCAAATCGGCCCACCCATTTTTTATTTATCGCCATTTGAATGCGAATTTTGGACTATTGCCCCGTTGGAGCAATGTTTGCCGACCTATAAATTAGGCCCTAACTCCCGGAAAAAAAATTCTTTTTTAAAACCGCTTGGGGATCCTGTAGAGGATCCACTTTCCTAAAGAACTGCCAACTTTGGATAAATTCGCTAAGTATTTTCTATCGAAAATCGATTTCGTGCAAAGGAGACGTTTTGTTACATTTTGGCAACTTTGAGTGCAATTTGTGGATGAACCCCTACAGATATCGATATACTTTCACTTCGAGCCTAGGTGGGGTCCGACGCTCTGCCGCTATACGTGATTTCATCCAAATCGGCCTACCCATTTTTTATTTATCGCCATTTGAATGCGAATTTTGGACTTTTGCCCCGTTGGAGCAATGTTAGCCGACCTATAAATTACGCCATAACTCCCGGAAAAAAAATTCTTTTTTAAAACCGCTTGGGGATCCTGTAGAGCATCCACTTTCCTAAAGTACTGCCAGCTTTGGATGAATTCGCTACGTAATTTCTATCGAAAATCGATTTCGCGAAACCATTGTAAAACGCTTTCTTTCGTGGAAAGGAGACGTTTTTTACATTTTCGCAACTTTGAGTGCAATTTGTGGATGAACCACTATAGATATCGATATACTTTCACTTTGAGCCTAGGTGGGGTCCGACCATCTGGAATGCGGAAAGCGATATTTAGGCAGAGTCCAAAAATCGATAATCTGGCAAAGTCCGAAAATCTTTTGATATTTCGGTAGAGTCCGTGTTCGGAACTATGGCAAAAGATATAATTTTTGATATGTTCGGATTTTTCCAAATTTCGAAAATTTCGGCAGAGTCCAGACATCGAATTTTTCGGATCGGCCAAAAAAGGCTTTCGGAGCGGGGGATTCATGCAAGTGCGGATATACTGACACGAGAAAGTTCCTTGATTTTGAAAAAATTTGCCCCTCGGGACTTAGAAAAAATCATGGTATTGGAATTTTTTCAAATCATATTACACACCGAGGCACATTTGCACCCCCGCTCAAGTAACGGCAGGGACCTCCACGTGGTGCGGTCTGGTAATTGACTGATTAACGTCAGTCAAGCTAACTCCTGTTCGTTTACGAATGGCTCCTTTAGGTGACTTTGTGGTTTAAATCGGTATACTTGAGGGTAGAAGGAATGCTTGCCAAGCCGTCCTGACCTAAGATAACTGAAACTCACAGACGAACTGAGAACTTGTTCGAAGAAGGGAAGAATGTCTTTCGTGGAAAGGATACGTTTTTTACATTTTCGCAACTTTGAGTGCAATTTGTGGATGAACCACTATAGATATCGATATACTTTCACTTCGAGCCTAGGTGGGGTCCGACCCTCTGCCTCTATGCGTGATTTCATCCAAATCGGCCCAGCCGTTTTTTTTTTATCGCCATTTGAATGCGAATTTTGGACTTTTGCCCCGTTGGAGCAATGTTAGCCGACCTATAAATTAGGCCATAACTCCCGGAAAAAAAATTCTTTTTTAAAACCGCTTGGGGATCCTGTAGAGCATCCACTTTCCTAAAGAACTGCCAGCTTTGGATGAATTCGCTACGTAATTTCTATCGAAAATCGATTTCGTGCAAAGGAGACGTTTTGTTACATTTTGGCAACTTTGAGTGCAATTTGTGGATGAACCCCTACAGATATCGATATACTTTCACTTCGAGCCTAGGTGGGGTCCGACGCTCTGCCGCTATACGTGATTTCATCCAAATCGGCCCACCCAATTTTTTATTTATCGCCATTTGAATGCGAATTTTGGACTATTGCCCCGTTGGAGCAATGTTAGCCGACCTATAAATTAGGCCCTAACTCCCGGAAAAAAATTCTTTTTTAAAACCGTTTGGGGATCCTGTAGAGGATCCACTTTCCTAAAGAACTGCCAACTTTGGATAAATTCGCTAAGTATTTTCTATCGAAAATCGATTTCGTGCAAAGGAGACGTTTTGTTACATTTTGGCAACTTTGAGTGCAATTTGTGGATGAACCCCTACAGATATCGATATACTTTCACTTCGAGCCTAGGTGGGGTCCGACGCTCTGCCGCTATACGTGATTTCATCCAAATCGGCCTACCCATTTTTTATTTATCGCCATTTGAATGCGAATTTTGGACTTTTGCCCCGTTGGAGCAATGTTAGCCGACCTATAAATTACGCCATAACTCCCGGAAAAAAAATTCTTTTTTAAAACCGCTTGGGGATCCTGTAGAGCATCCACTTTCCTAAAGTACTGCCAGCTTTGGATGAATTCGCTACGTAATTTCTATCGAAAATCGATTTCGCGAAACCATTGTAAAACGCTTTCTTTCGTGGAAAGGAGACGTTTTTTACATTTTCGCAACTTTGAGTGCAATTTGTGGATGAACCACTATAGATATCGATATACTTTCACTTTGAGCCTAGGTGGGGTCCGACCATCTGGAATGCGGAAAGCGATATTTAGGCAGAGTCCAAAAATCGATAATCTGGCAAAGTCCGAAAATCTTTTGATATTTCGGTAGAGTCCGTGTTCGGAACTATGGCAAAAGATATAATTTTTGATATGTTCGGATTTTTCCAAATTTCGAAAATTTCGGCAGAGTCCAGACATCGAATTTTTCGGATCGGCCAAAAAAGGCTTTCGGAGCGGGGGATTCATGCAAGTGCGGATATACTGACACGAGAAAGTTCCTTGATTTTGAAAAAATTTGCCCCTCGGGACTTAGAAAAAATCATGGTATTGGAATTTTTTCAAATCATATTACACACCGAGGCACATTTGCACCCCCGCTCAAGTAACGGCAGGGACCTCCACGTGGTGCGGTCTGGTAATTGACTGATTAACGTCAGTCAAGCTAACTCCTGTTCGTTTACGAATGGCTCCTTTAGGTGACTTTGTGGTTTAAATCGGTATACTTGAGGGTAGAAGGAATGCTTACCAAGCCGTCCTGACCTAAGATAACTGAAACTCACAGACGAACTGAGAACTTGTTCGAAGAAGGGAAGAATGTCTTTCGTGGAAAGGATACGTTTTTTACATTTTCGCAACTTTGAGTGCAATTTGTGGATGAACCACTATAGATATCGATATACTTTCACTTCGAGCCTAGGTGGGGTCCGACCCTCTGCCTCTATGCGTGATTTCATCCAAATCGGCCCAGCCGTTTTTTTTTTATCGCCATTTGAATGCGAATTTTGGACTTTTGCCCCGTTGGAGCAATGTTAGCCGACCTATAAATTAGGCCCTAACTCCCGGAAAAAAAATTCTTTTTTAAAACCGCTTGGGGATCCTGTAGAGGATCCACTTTCCTAAAGAACTGCCAACTTTGGATAAATTCGCTAAGTATTTTCTATCGAAAATCGATTTCGTGCAAAGGAGACGTTTTGTTACATTTTGGCAACTTTGAGTGCAATTTGTGGATGAACCCCTACAGATATCGATATACTTTCACTTCGAGCCTAGGTGGGGTCCGACGCTCTGCCGCTATACGTGATTTCATCCAAATCGGCCTACCCATTTTTTATTTATCGCCATTTGAATGCGAATTTTGGACTTTTGCCCCGTTGGAGCAATGTTAGCCGACCTATAAATTACGCCATAACTCCCGGAAAAAAAATTCTTTTTTAAAACCGCTTGGGGATCCTGTAGAGCATCCACTTTCCTAAAGTACTGCCAGCTTTGGATGAATTCGCTACGTAATTTCTATCGAAAATCGATTTCGCGAAACCATTGTAAAACGCTTTCTTTCGTGGAAAGGAGACGTTTTTTACATTTTCGCAACTTTGAGTGCAATTTGTGGATGAACCACTATAGATATCGATATACTTTCACTTTGAGCCTAGGTGGGGTCCGACCATCTGGAATGCGGAAAGCGATATTTAGGCAGAGTCCAAAAATCGATAATCTGGCAAAGTCCGAAAATCTTTTGATATTTCGGTAGAGTCCGTGTTCGGAACTATGGCAAAAGATATAATTTTTGATATGTTCGGATTTTTCCAAATTTCGAAAATTTCGGCAGAGTCCAGACATCGAATTTTTCGGATCGGCCAAAAAAGGCTTTCGGAGCGGGGGATTCATGCAAGTGCGGATATACTGACACGAGAAAGTTCCTTGATTTTGAAAAAATTTGCCCCTCGGGACTTAGAAAAAATCATGGTATTGGAATTTTTTCAAATCATATTACACACCGAGGCACATTTGCACCCCCGCTCAAGTAACGGCAGGGACCTCCACGTGGTGCGGTCTGGTAATTGACTGATTAACGTCAGTCAAGCTAACTCCTGTTCGTTTACGAATGGCTCCTTTAGGTGACTTTGTGGTTTAAATCGGTATACTTGAGGGTAGAAGGAATGCTTGCCAAGCCGTCCTGTCCTAAGATAACTGAAACTCACAGACGAACTGAGAACTTGTTCGAAGAAGGGAAGAATGTCTTTCGTGGAAAGGATACGTTTTTTACATTTTCGCAACTTTGAGTGCAATTTGTGGATGAACCACTATAGATATCGATATACTTTCACTTCGAGCCTAGGTGGGGTCCGACCCTCTGCCTCTATGCGTGATTTCATCCAAATCGGCCCAGCCGTTTTTTTTTTATCGCCATTTGAATGCGAATTTTGGACTTTTGCCCCGTTGGAGCAATGTTAGCCGACCTATAAATTAGGCCATAACTCCCGGAAAAAAAATTCTTTTTTAAAACCGCTTGGGGATCCTGTAGAGCATCCACTTTCCTAAAGAACTGCCAGCTTTGGATGAATTCGCTACGTAATTTCTATCGAAAATCGATTTCGTGCAAAGGAGACGTTTTGTTACATTTTGGCAACTTTGAGTGCAATTTGTGGATGAACCCCTACAGATATCGATATACTTTCACTTCGAGCCTAGGTGGGGTCCGACGCTCTGCCGCTATACGTGATTTCATCCAAATCGGCCCACCCATTTTTTATTTATCGCCATTTGAATGCGAATTTTGGACTATTGCCCCGTTGGAGCAATGTTTGCCGACCTATAAATTAGGCCCTAACTCCCGGAAAAAAAATTCTTTTTTAAAACCGCTTGGGGATCCTGTAGAGGATCCACTTTCCTAAAGAACTGCCAACTTTGGATAAATTCGCTAAGTATTTTCTATCGAAAATCGATTTCGTGCAAAGGAGACGTTTTGTTACATTTTGGCAACTTTGAGTGCAATTTGTGGATGAACCCCTACAGATATCGATATACTTTCACTTCGAGCCTAG